>OZ024815.1:152607527-153807527 GCA_964017055.1 Chloromyia formosa | reverse complement strand
TTGTTTGCATTCTGGGCAGCAGTAATGAATGCGGTGATGGTGAGTACATTTTTCCACGGACAATTTGTAATAATAATTGAATGAGGAGAATCATTTATTATCTGATTTTCTAAAATGATAATGAAAACAATAGCTTTAAATGCACACTTGTATTCCGCTGCCATAGAAAGAATGAAATGTAATAGCGTTACAAGTCCAGAGTTTCAGTGACTTATTCATTGTCATTTCCATTGAAGATTTTTACCATGGATATGGTTAAGGTACAGGGAGGCGTGTTTTGAAAACCGTGTTCAGTACGTCACCAAGCCAGTGACGAGATCGAAACGGTTTTTTATTGAGTAAGTGTGTGCTCAAACTGATTGTCTCGTAATCGGCTCGTCTGCGATTCGACCAATGGACGACCCGTGTGCGCGTCTCCATACATTTGCTTGGGGAGTGGAGTTCAAATCGCAGACGAGCCGATTACGAGACGACGCGTCTGAGCAAACAGTACGATTAAATGACCAAAAACCCGTTTCGATCTCATGCCTTTTCGGGGTGTACTGAATATAGCCCACAAAGGGACGAGATGGATACAGATTTTTGGCTATTCAGTCACTAGAAAACCGTATCGATTTGGTGACTGACTGGGAATGCACTAAACACGGTCATTTTAGCCGACAAATGCTGTTAACCGCGCTAACAACAAATAAAAAGTCGAAATTGTAAGTAACGAACGAAATTGTCAATAGAAATGATATTATAACTCTTCAGGTCTACTATTACTACTCAATTGACCTAAGCCCCTGTGGGGCATATCGCGTCTCCATGTGGCTCCATTGACGTTTCGTTGGCATAAACTAGTTTCTGAGAATGCAGTAGCCAGCATGCACCTCCTGGTCTGCCTCCTGCTCCCCCATTTAGCCGCCTACCTGGGAGATGCTGCGGCTTATTACTACATCAATGACCACGAACGTCGTTGTGGACAGGATTCGAACCCGAAACACCGGTAGTCACCGCTGGTTGCCAAAATACCTGTGACATTGATGCATTTGGTCATTACCCACCCCTACGTTGTTAGGGTAGGTACCTTGGTGGCCAAAACATGATCATCATAGCCCCCGCATGTGGGCTACGAAATGTTCAGGACAGGGTAGTAAAAAAATCATTAATATCCCGGGTATTGTACCAAACAACAGTGCTTCCCCAATGCTAAAATACTAATGCAGTAAACTCCGTATTTACCTCTGCCAAGTAAGTCCCCTACATTTCCACCGTAAATAAATAAATAAAAAATATCAGAAACATCCAATTAGTATGCGTATTTGATTTTTAGTTAAATTTTTTATAGATAAAAAAGCCGAAGCCTCATGACATTCTATCCAATAACAATGCACACGACTGCACCGATTTGTTTTTTTTTTAACGAAAACAACCCAGAAAAGCGACCTATATCCAGTCGGGCCACATCAGCTTTGTCCTGTGACATTTACTGTCATTTGACCATCTTGAGTTGACCTTGCTAGTCGGAGCTAGGGCATACCAATATTGCATTGATTACAAGGAACAGTTCCCCTCAGGCCCTGTCGAACTGGAATGGTTATAAATGTGCTAGCAAGTTTTGTCTCTTCAGCTTAAAACCATATCCATGATTGAATGTTTATCCATGTAACAGAGAAATTTACGTTCTTTTTTTTAGAGAATCGCAAAACATCGATTTGTAATCCAATATTTTCTATTTCGATTTGTAATTCTGTTTTATCAATAATACTCGTATCATTTTCGACAAAACTGGAAAATAGTCGTTCGTCCTCAATTGTTTTTTTTTTCTGTTTTAAATCATGCTATCCATTCGGCCAAGCAAAGGAAATAAATGATTGAAAATAAATTTGAAAAGAGTCTGATATCAAAGGCACTGACTAAAACAAGTCGAGTCCATTAAGGACCGAGTCTCTGTACATACGACGAACATATCCCTTACAAACCGTTCATAGCCAGACAAAGGAATACAAATAACGAAACATGTTCCGCCATCCCCAATGACTAGACAATCCACACCGAGGCTCCACTTCGTCGAGAACAAGAACTCATCCTTGCCGTCAATTGCAGTGATTACTCTTAACGTCAGTAGTAACAGTAACATCCCTCTACCAAAGGACCAGATTAAAAGTACAAAAAGTCATAATGTAAAATGGGCAAACAAAACAATCTAAAGTTGAGCTACACACTGGGTACTGGGATTTGTCTTTATGGGCGCCACAGATTTATTTCGAAAAGAGGAGAATCGGTTAAAGTGTAATTTGTTTCGTCGTAGAGTTGAATCCTTTTCGTTATGAGAAGTCGAAATCAAATAGGAATTTTACATGAACGTTTCCACTTGCGTCTGACTGATGGAGATGAATGAATGGCGGTTTTCGGGGAAGGTGGGTGAGTCCTAGTCTTTCTAGGGATTAATAAATTCAAGACAATTTTGATGTACATGGAATGTTCACTTTATTTCACGGCAATCACTCTTCGTTGCCGCCAGGGATGTGTTTTGTGATTTCAAATGTCATAACAATAATATTTTGACTTTCAATATTTTTTTTTCAGAAACAGAGGAAATAATTTTTATCAAGGATGATGATCACGTCTACCGAGGAGTGAATAACGTCTTCGTTTCTTTTGTTAGTCCCTCCGTGCATACCGCGATTGGTGCCCAATATGTAAAGTGACGAGACAAAGCTCGCACAACATTGAATCGAAATAAAAATAAAAATTAGGGTCAAATTAACTTGATCAAAAAAGTTTTGAATACGCTTTACAATTTCGAATAATCTCCGCTCTGGTCCAGTTTTAAAGTTTGGAAAAGTTACAATGATAGAGCACTTCATTTGGTAACTTGAGTACTCTATGCTCTATAAGAGTCCTTTGAGAACCCTTACGATTGTTTGTATTTATGCTATTAAATCTTACCTTCACTCCGATTTCAATTTTCCGAACTCAAATATTATCATTGCTTTCATAACAAAAGCGTAAATGGAACAATATTATGGGTGGCATTTCAAGGGTCATCTGATAGAAGGAGAGTTATAATGCCCATCCACACCGAACAATTGGACTGTTTGTATCAAATTCGGGCTGCTTACCATCCAATCCTATTAGTTCATATTCATTCATTGAAGTGTAATGAGTGTCGCCCTAATACCAGACACTGCTAAGTTCGATTTTCAAACGAGAACAATAAACCCTTTCATCTTCCACGGCCGGTTCTCAGATGGTATTGATCCATTTACGAACATGACAAGTAGCCTCGGTAGTCGAATTACTAGATATGACAGACTTTTGAATTTGTAGACTCCGCTTCGTCAATAAATTCTCTAATTAGGAAATTCAGCTTTCAATTTGATGTCGGAATAGGTCTAATTAATTCACCTGTTGTCGACTAGAATGAACTGATTGAGATTTGACTGTTTCTATTTATAAAAGAAGAAACGCGAAGAATTTGTGTTGTTCCCCTTGCTACGATCATTGCTCGTGCTGGATGTCAGGACGAAAATCATTAAGGAATTTGTAAAGTTGGATAATGGGATTTTCATAATTAAGTTGGAAACTTGTTTTGATGTTGTTGGCATTTTGGTGGTGGGTGCTGTTAACAACTCATCAGATTCGGAAAAATTATGTCGATTAATCTGGATGGGTAAGTACTCTCGCGATACACTGAAAGTAGAGTCAATCTACTCTGTGACGCGGCGTGGCGGTGGAAATTTTTATTGAATAAGTACAACGTGTAGGATGCTGAACCGCAGGAACCACTAGGAGTATCGCCCTCTTCACAGATAGCCAGGATGCGATTATGGCTCTAGAATCAATAACAATCTCATCGAAAATAGTCAATCAATGCCGCAGTGAACTATCTGGAGTGACCGACCATAAAAAGGGAAATTCATACATATTTCATGACACGGGCTAGTGAAAGATGGGGCCACACCATGGATTTAACTCTTCAGGAGCTGCTTTAATCCATGGGGGAAACAGCTTGACCAAGCCAGGTTTGTATTCCAACCCAAATGGTGGATAGCGGTTGAGCCATTTGGACTTAGACTCGCAATGCCCCACTCCGCTTTATTCTTAACAACTTGTATATGTGCTTATGCGTGAATAAATACAGTGGAAATTGCATTGTATTATATTATATCTCAACGGTTGCAACTATTTTGGGGCAGTGGTTCTCAATGTTCTGCCGTCGCGTCACCATTTTATTTTTACTAATTATGCAAAAAAAACATCCTCAAAAATATGATATCATCCAAAATTCATATTCTTCGTAAATTTATAAGGAATCATACTTTCAATTTTCGTAATCATCGGTCCATTTCAAAAGCTAATGGACCGATGATTAGAAATCCCGCAAATGTGAAAAAAGGCATTTTGAGAAAAACACGTTTGAAAAACAGAATATAACCGAAATAATCCCTTTTGTTGATGCTTCAAGTACCTTCTGTACCGTTATTTGAAAACAAAGATGCTACAACGCTACGTAAGTACATAAAGCGACTACCCGAGGTAGTACTCCGCCCTACCCTCTAGAATGCGCTCGAGCCTGTAGACTATACCCGATGGGCGCTCAGTTCAATGCTCATAAAATCTAAAGGAATGCGAATTTCGCTTTGAAATTTTGGCGGCGTATTCTTGGATTGGTAAGCTAACAATTTACGCAATGAAAAAATTTAATTTTTGGAACCTCCTAATGTGGTTTCCCCCCTTAATACCGCCGGATCCTTGGTTCGGATCTTGCCTATTTTCAATTACAACCAACTAGATGCTACAGCGAACATTTGACCAAAATTCCATGTCTGTAGCTGTATGCTATCGACAGTTATCGTCCGAACGGACAGAGAGACGGACAGACAGACAGACGAACATGGCTAAATCGAATCAAGAGGTGACCCTGATAATTTATATACATATATATATACATTTCCGTACCTACGGAGGCTCCATTAGGGTATTATATATTTTCGTCGGACCAAAAGCAATATACCCTATACTTTAGAAAGTCTAGGGTATGAAAATATTCAACCAATACTGAATTATGAAGTTTTGGTATATTTCTGTGTACCGAAGAGACGCTTCGAGGTCGAAATTCCGGTACTGTACAGAAATTTTGGTACAGTTGGTCAACCTACGCACGCCCCAATCTGGTATTTTTCCGTTTAACTTCTTTTCTATGCCTAAATTAGGTTATTGGCTCAGGTCCGAATATGCCCCAAAAACTATTGTGTATGTAAAATTAATAACAAAAACATAAATGAACTACGATTGGGGTAAACCCCAATCATGCAATACTCTAGATGAATTTGAACCTGGTTAAAGCCAATAAATAATTTTGGTTGCAATCTCGGATGCATCGTTAAAACGTAAGACGTAAGTCGTTAAGACGTTAAGACGTATTTCATGAAATAGTGCAGTTTGTATGGGAGGGGGCAGAAGGAGGGTGAGGATTACAATAAATTTTATAATGTAGGTTACAATTATCATAAAAGTGATATATTCAAAATTTCAAAGCAATATGTTTTATAGTTTCTGAGAAAATCTGATTATTGTAAATTTTCAAAAATGTGTCATTTTGTATGGGAGGGGGTAGAAGGGGTGGAGCGATTTAGCCCGTTCACGAACTTAGCCTTCATTTTTTGTCAAAAATAACGTGTGCAAAATTTGAACTTCATAGCTCAACGCGTTCTCGAGCTAGAGAGGTCACGGACGGACGGACGGACAGACGGACAGACGAACAGACGGACATCCGGTTTTGAGATATTCGAGTGATAATATGAACTTCTGTATCATTCATTTTTTTCTGCGAGCCTTATTTCTTAGCGTTACAAACTTTGTGGCAAACTTATAATACTCTCAGATTTCATCTAGAGTATAAAAAGTAAAAATAAAGTGCACTTAAATCGACTAAATCGCATAATCATTTCACCTAAAAACAGAGCACTAATTAATCTCTCTCAACAAAATCATCTAATAAATAATGGATCCGTGAAAATCATGATAAAATCGTTTATCACGTGTTTTCCGGATTTCTTTTCCGCGAAGGATTTCCTTCTCTTGACAAAATTTAATTTTCAAGAGCTTCCCTTTTGAATAGATGATTCCAAAGCACATTCCTTTTAATCTTCCGTTCCCCTAAGTGGATTCTCAGTTTCCGTTCTTACCTTGCAATTTTTTCCTATAGTTGGTATGCTTTAGACTTTCGATTCGTTGCTAGAGAATTTTCCTGGAATTTCATCGGTCGGGCTGGCTTAACAATTATTCTATATCCGTAGTTTGACTAGACACACTGATTCTAGAATATCACGTTTTCATTGTGAAAACGCGACGGGAGAAAAGCTTTTGGAACAATTGGACGGGAGGACCGGGTCAAGCGGAGAGATCAACTGATTTGAAGCCGGATAACGTGAAATTAGCCCAACAGGACATAACGTTGGTGAGCTAAAGTGAAAATACATTGAAATTGGGTAGACATTTGAAGGATTTTAATGGAACGTGGAAAATGCTAAGTCCCAAGCAATAAGATTGAATTAAAGATAAGGTTTTTGAGGACGCTCGAGGTTAGCGACGGATTATTGAAATAATAGTTGGGGAGCTATAAGATGGCATCGTTTCTTTTATTATAAAATTGAATACAAGACAGGCAAAAATGTACGTTGTTTCCTGTATCAGTCTGCGCGAATTTAGGAAAAAAGATTGATAAGCCTTTAACGTCACCGTACAAAGGTGCTGATTGAAAAAGTCTATCACCCCTTAAAAACGATTTGGGTTCAACTCAAAACCCCAACCTTTCACTCACTCACTGTTTGCATGTCCGACTGGGATTCGAACTCGGGTCGTTCCACCTCAGAAGCCATCGGGACTAATATAAATTGGTTTCCAAATAATGCTATATAAGCAATACTCTCACAGCATAAAAGTGGTTAACTAAGTTGGGTACGTAACTGGGTTACCTAAATCATGAACATCGTAGCCCCCGTCGTTGGGAACGTGCCTAGGTTACCTAAATCATGAAAATCGTAACCCCCGTAACCGCCATGGATATCTTGGAAATCCTATGGGCTAAGTAAAAATGGTGGTTACGCCAGGACGGCTATTTAGCATAGCTATTTTAGGTGGTACGCGTTACCGGGGGGTACGGTTTTTTTTTCCTGGGAAGTGTTTTTTTCACCCCGGGCCCCGGAAACTAAAAATATCCACAATAAGTAAATTGCGTCTATTTGACATGATTGCTTACACACTGTAATGCCCGAACCAGATTGAATGCAGAATGCAGCAACAGCGGCAGCGAAGTGAGATGAGTGCAGCATTTTCAGGCGGAGGTGCTTGGAGTTTAGAAGGCAGCCGAAGCGGTTATATCATCTCCGAAAAAGGGTAGAATCGTCATACATTCGCACATTCAGGGCTACAGTGTCTTACCATCAAGTCGAAGATAGTGAACAACGGTCTAACAGCCCTCCAAATGATGGGTAGACCAAAATCCTCTTGCAACTACCCATACGACAATGCGCATTATTAGTGGGGCACTGCTTATTAGGGGAACACGAATACAGATTAAAGGTTACGAAACGCGTTTATGCGTTCGCGTAATTTTTATTTGTTAAGCGTAAACGCGATAAGCGTTTACACAAGGGTCGGGTTTGCGTGTACGAAAAAGCCGAATGACTATCGAAGCGTGAATGGCGGAAGCGGGAATAAGGAATGCGACGCCGTGTTTACACGGGTCGCGTTTACGAGTCGACAGCGAATGTACTGTCAGAAATATTATGTGTTCAGTATAGTTCAATTGTTGGTCGTTAATCTCTTTTAAAAAATTGAAATGGCAAATCGGTGTTTGTTAGGTGCAATTAGCATACATTTGTTAATTGAAGAAGAAGAGAAGAGGATTTGACGCGCCCGACGTGTTTACACGTCACGTATATTAGAACCTCAAAACTAATCACTTGTAGTGGATGCGTACTGTGCGACTGTCCAGCTGTCGCTAGGAAAAGACTAAAATGCCTACTTTTCAAAGGCCTAGAAGGGGTTGCTGGGTTCAGCTTTAGAAGTTTTCCGACCTTCGCTAATGAATCAGGATCCTTCGATCTCAAGACCTTTTGGTAACGGCTAACACCGGAACGTAATGGATATCGCGAGCACGTGGTTTCACTATTTACTCAAGCGGTCTATGCGAAGCTGTTAGGCTGCCACCCAACCTAACCTAATTAACCTTCATAACTCAGCTTTGTTTTGTGTCTTGCTACGGGATTAGGTCGAGATGAAAGCATAGGTTAGAACAAGAGTCCAATTCTTAGCTCGGAGAAACGTCTTCAAATTAAGTGAAGCATGCTTAATATATGCTTGTTAACTGGTATGAAAATTTGCGTAGCCAGGGCAAAACAGCTCTGATTGGTGTATTTCTATTGGACACGATTTAAGAACCAAACCCCGTTTATTGCAAACCTTTTAAAGCTTTAGTAGTTGAATTATTGTCTAGGGAAATAGTTGTTTTCCTCACACACCTCATGTTGATTTATCTTCTAGTTCAACTCTTAGCCTGGAAAAGAGGTTTTTTCATTTCAAGGGAGGCCTGGTCAATATCATGCAACCTTCAGCAGGCCATGAATGTACAAATTTCAAACTCGTATGTTGCTTGTCCCACGTTGAGTGCCACTTCGGTTCCCACTAACTGAGTGTAAATTCATTAAATTGTTTTGAATTCTGATTTGTATATAATTTTTTTGTTGAACCGAAATGTTGCCATTATCCCCAGCTGACGATATTAAACTTTTAGTGTTAGATGTCGTCTTTCTCTAAAAAAAGCCAAAAAAATGAAAATGCTTGCATGCGTCCATTATTCATCCTGCTCAACATAACAACATTCCAAAATAATTCATATTCATTATGTTATGTCTCCGGCATCCGGCTGTGCTGTACAACTTGCAACACTTCACCCAACAATTTGCCATTATTTATCGCCACTTTAAAGTTGGCTAACTAAATGAATTCGTCCCTAATGAACTCGATAGGTGACATCTAGTATCATCAGTCGTGTCGTCGGCACAAGTCTAATACGTATCGTCACATCCTCGCTACAATTTCTGACGGGCCATTTGTTATATTTTCTTTCTTCTTGCTGTGACATATTGACTGACATTGATTTATAGACCGATGCCAAGGAGCGGTGGCAAAAAGGACTATATGGGGACAGTCCTCCTCAGCAAAGTGTCACCTATGAATTCTGACACAGACTTATGACCTTAAAGCTGACACTGAATGGCAATGATTTATGTATGAATTCATGTGACTTTTGGTAGCGGTGTATACGCTGTGGTGACAAAGGTTCCTTGGTGGTTACATTACCTTTTGCGGAAATTATACGGACATCGGGACTGTAAAAGTCAATGGTAACGAAAGAAGTCCTTAGTGACATGTTGACGGATGACTTAATAATAAACCGGATACCATTTTAAGTCGTTATAGGATGATTGTTTATTTTTTCTAGAAGTAAAGATTCACTTTAATGCAAAATACTTCAAGTAAGATATGTTAAACGTTCCACGGTATAGATGAACGATAGAAAGTTGAAAAGAAATCGATCCATGCGTTCTGGTCTTCTTGTTTTGAATTACTTGAAATGATACATATGAATATCCGTAGTTGTCCGTATTTCTGAATATATTTTAATATATTTGAATGTTTGAGTGGGTGCTGGAATATATTGCAAATAGCTTGAAAGGAATTAATATTTCTTATAAAATTCGATTTTTCTAGTCACTCCATATTAATCTGGGCTAATCTATACCAAACTGCAACCGATTACAACATGGAATTGAACATCATCATCATCATCATTATTCACCAAGAATTCTGCAGTTATGTTCAGGCATTCTATCCATCATTAATCCATTAGAACCTCTAGCAACGCGCCATCACCCCGCTTCTTCATCTCGTACGTAATTGTATGTACCCATCAATCAATAAAATGTTTCACCTCCAGTTTGCCGAAGGATTACACGACTCAAATGCAGACAACTTCGATTTTCCTCCCAATCATCTCAGATCTCACAAAATATCGTCGATGAAGTCTAATGTCGATTTATAGTTGTGCTAGTTGTGTGTGAGCTACTGCCTCTGTCACTCATTGCTAGAGGTATACGAGTAGTTGCAACATAAACGTAACGTCGTCCTCGTCCTGAAGGATACTTGAGGCTATGTATGAACATGTGTTGGGGGGGGGGGGGGGGGGGGGGATGAGTAACATTAAATTTTCCAGTCTGGTACTTGATGGCGATTTATTTAACAAGAGCTGTTGTATGTTGCTTGTTCGATTTTAATGGGTTTTAGGATGCCAAGTACAATGGTTGATGATTGCATTTGGCCGGGTGCTTTTTGGTCGTTTAACTATTTGTGGTTTCTGCTCCGATGGAATGGTTCAAGTCATATGTTGGCATAGAACAATTTATTCCAAGAAATAGAAGCTTGACTTCGTTATGGAGAAAACTATCACTAATTTCTCTGTGCTTCGGATGAAAAATAAAAAAGTGCTGACTAATTGCGATCGTTATAATTGTGGTAGGGCAAAAAGCAACAATCGTTTACCGATTTCTATAAGACAAATTATCATTAATTGCAACTATTTAAAAAAAAACGCTATCTTGTCATTGAAATTAGAAGTTCGTAATAGCAGTTGCGAAAAAAAATGGTCGTCCGGAGCGAAGATTTAATATCATCATCATCGTGGCGCGACAGCCCGACGTCGGGCCTTGGCCGCCTGGATCATTGTCCTCCAATTATCTCGGTCACGTGACCGCGTCCTCCAATTTTGGGAGCCCAGCAGCTGCGCGGCGTCCACACCTACTGAGCTCTCCCAACGAGATCTCGGTCGTCCTCGCAGTCTCGCTCCGTCGACTCGTTCTGCATTCATTACTCTCTTAGGCATGCGATCATCGTCCATTCTTTGTACATGCCCTGCCCATTGAAGTCGTTGTAGTTTGACGATTTTCGAGACTTGCAGCTCATCGTACATTTCATACAACTCATGGTTGTACCGGATGCGCCATCCATCTCGATCGCAAACAGCCCCGAAAATTCGCCGTAGAACCTTACGTTCGAAGGTGTCTAGCATGTTTTCGGAGGCTTGAGTTAGGGTCCATGCTTCGCAGCCATAGCATAGCACTGGTCGTATAATGGTTTGGTACACGCGGAGCTTCGTGTTTCTGTGCACATGTTTCGATTTCATTATGGGGAGAACCGAGAAAAAAGTCTTATTAGCTAACTGTATCCGTCGCTTGATTTCGTCAGTTTCGTTGGCGTCCCTTGACAAGTTGCAACCCAGGTAAATGAAATTGTTCACGAACTCGATGTTGAGGTCCCCCATATTGATGCTTGGTTGTGCAGGTGTCCTTGTCACCGATTGCATCATTATTTTAGTTTTACCCTCGTTAATACGTAATCCAACTTCCTTTGCAGCGGTATCGAGCGTATGCAGAAGTTCTTCTGCGTCAGCCAATCTTCGGGACATGATGTTGATGTCGTCGGCGTACGCTGCTAATTGTGTCGACTTGATGAGTAGCGTCTTGCTGTTGTCCATATTCATGGCCCGAATAACGTGTTCCAGTGCTAGGTTGAAGAGCGTCGGTGCCAGTCCATCGCCCTGTTTCAAACCAGTGCGTGTTTCAAGTAGATCAGTAAGTCTATTCTGGATCCTGACTTGTGAGACGGAGTTGGTCATCGTCATCTTTGTCAGTCGCACTAATTTTGCTGGTATACCAAATTTCAGCATGATGTTGTACAGTACTCCACGATCGATACTGTCGTATGCCTGCTTGAAGTCGACAAAGATTTGGTATACGTTTACGTTGTATTCCCAGCACCTCTGGAGTATCAGTTTGACTGAGAAGAGCTGATCGGTTGTGGAGCGACCAGGTCTGAAACCGCTTTCATATTCGCCAATGACTCGTTCTGCGTACGGTTTTATTCTATTTTCCAGAATTTTCGTCAAAATTTTATAGGACGTACAAACTAGTGATATGCCCCTGTAGTTCTCGCACCGCAGTTTATCTCCCTTTTTATGAATTGGACAGATGATGCTTCTGCGCCAATCGTCTGGAATCTCCTCGTTCTCCCATACTCGTAGGAGTAATTGATGTATGGCATCAACTAGACTCGTTCCTCCGAATCTTAGCAGTTCAGCTGGAATCTCGTCAGCGCCCGGCGCTTTATTTCGTTTTAGTGACCGCAAGGCGAGATCAACTTCCTCTACTGTCGGGGGTTGAATGGGTGGGCCTAGATCAACAATATCGTCGAGAGCTTCCTGTGTGGGGATGTTAGATGGTCGGTTTAGAAGCTCTTCAAAATAAGAGGCCCATCGCTTGTTAATACCATCGGTGTCGCTGATGATGTTTCCATCCTTGTCCTTACAAAGGCTAGTCCTGGGTTGGTAGCCGTTCTTAATTGTATTTACTAGTTTGTACGCTTGTCTGGTGTTCCTATTAGCTAAGTTTTCGTTTATATTCAGCAACTGCTCGTCAAAGTATTTACGTTTCTTACGTCTAATTATTCTATTCGAAATTCGCCGTAGCTCGTCATATTTTTCTCTTCTGGCTCTGGTTCCTCGTTGAATCCATTGTCTGTAGGCCTCGTTTTTCGCGTCAAGTGAGTTTTTGCATTCTTCGTCGAACCAGTCATTTCGCGCTCGCCGGGCTTTATATCCCACGACCTTCTCTGCGACATCCTTGATGGTACCCTTGAGTTCTTCCCAGAACCCATGGACGCCTGTGTTGCTGATGTTGTGTAGCATACGTGATAGTTTTTCCTCAAGGGCGGTAGTATACGCCACCGCTGTAGCATCACTCAAAAGCTTATCAACCGCAAAGATTTTGGGAGGGCTGATTCTTGAATGGTGCACTGAGGAAATTCTACATCTGTAGGTCGTCTTCACCAAGTGATGATCTGAGTCGCAGTTTGCTCCTCGATAGGAGCGGACATCTATGACACTAGACGCCCATCTCCTGCAAATGAGGACGTGGTCAATTTGGTTGACGGTATGTGCGTCTGGAGGCTTCCAGGTCTGCTTGTGAATGCGTCGATGCGGGAAGCACGTAGAGCTTACGACTAGATTCCTGCTGCAAGCAAAGTCGATGAGTCGCTGGCCGTTATCGTTACATTCTTCATGGAGGCTGTGGCCTCCAGTGGTCCCCCGGTGCCAACTTTCCTTTCCGACTTTCGCGTTAAAGTCTCCCAGCAGCAATTTGACGTCGTTTGTTGGAAGTGAGTCGAAGAGAGTTTCAAGGCGGGCGTAGAACTCGTCTCTTACTGCGTCTTCTTTAACTTCAGTGGGGGCGTGCACATTGATGAGCCAGAGATTGAAGAATCGAGTCTTGATGCGAATCGCACACAGCCGTTCATTTATGGGTTTGAAGTCAGTAATATTCGGTTTGAGGCGATTGTTCACTATAAATGCTACTCCAAACTGCTTGCGGCCCGATGGTTTGCCACTTGTAAAAATTGTGTGCGATTTCTTGTCATTAATCTCGCTGCCAAGCTAATTTGTTTCCTGGACTGCAGTAATGCTCAGTTTGTACTTTTCGACCTGTTGAAGGAGGGCCTTCTCGGCCCCCGGTTTGTTCAGGGAGCGTACATTCCAGGATCCGAAAGAATAATCCTTTAGTCGTTTGCGTGGTCGTCGTTGTTGATCCGTCCAATCCGAGGCTTTTGTTCCAGGTTTCTTGACACTGCCGTTACCAGGGGGCGCCCACGCGGAGGACTATGGAAAAGGACTATGGCGGCCCCATAAATAATAATATTTTTTTTTTAACTTTATTATGTTGTAGATTTCAGCATGCTGAGTAAGAATATCCATACATGTTGGGTGCAGAAACCATATCTTCACATAATTTTCGAGCTTGGAGAAATTTAAAAAATTGATAGGATGAATCGTAAATATGTTGCACCCAGAGCGAGTGAAGCCAGCATTCATGTTTGTGGAAGGTTGTGATTCGTTAAGCGCGGAGCGACCGAAGCCCACAAAAAAGATTACCGATACACAATAGTCTCTTTTTTGGACTATAGTAAGCTATCAAACTCATTTTCGACGCGTCCAGTTATGGCGCCCGGGGCGGTCGCCAATCGAATATTTTCTCTTTTTGGACAAAAACCGGATATTCGGCCAACATTTGAAGCGCCCGGTTATTGAACTCACGGCGTTGTCTATGGTCGTCCTGCTTCAATTATTGCGTCATCATGATTTTATATGGATGCAGACCCAAATCCAAACGTAAAATAAGCCGCGTTGACATCGACACTGGCCGCTAAGGCGGCTATGTTTTCTTCACTTCGCACCAATTTCTGTTTGATTGGTGGCTTAAGGTCCAAAATAGTGTAATCACCCACGGTGCGACGAATTGCCCGCTCACTGAAGCCATCATGACGACCGAACTCACGACGAAATTCATTGATTGATTGAGTTCCTGGCTTTTGGTCTTACAACTCCGGAACCGACTCCCTGCTCTATTTTGATATACAATAACTACTAACTTGATCATAATATTGTTTAAATAATCACCAGAGTTATACTCACTGTACACACTCTAAATGGGCAATTACTACTAACATTCTAACCAAGATCCGGCCTCTACTACTCTATTCGATTCCCAACTCCATTCAATAACATCCTCTAACATGCAACCACAGGGCATACTAGACGAGACAAATGAAAGCCTTCCATGTACATTGTATGTACATCTGAATCAACATGGAAAAGTACACACATGGCAGGGACTTACCGTCCAATTCACATATTAGGTATTATCCCTCTGAAACCGAACATTGTCGGTTATTTTGAGTTCATCCAATCGTCTCGGTCCACCTATTCATTCAATTCCTCGGCATTCTCCCGCAAGAGACACAATGCCATGCTCCATTTCTGGCTCGGGTTTGTTTACGGCTCCTGTTGGTTATTGAATCCCAGAAACAAATGCCACATCAAATCGTCAAGTAATCCGCTAATCACCACAAAACACAACAAGGAAATTGATTTAGGGCTACGCAAATCCAGGATGCCTACATACACCCGTAGTACGTTATATCTTTGGAGCAGTCCAGGATGAGATGAGTGGGCTGTGCGGGGTCGTTATTCTTGTGAGGATTATGTTTCTAAGGTACTTTACATTAAAACTTGAAGGAGAAAGGGATTAATAGGATCTCGTAAGAAAACAAGGATGTTGGAATGGAATTGATGGAACCGAGGTTTCGGATGTTGGGATGATGGATATGGTAGGGTACACCTACACATAGGATACCAACAATATTGCTAAAAGAAGATAAATATCTGGAGCGATTATATGAGGAAACAAAATAACCGGTACAGGTTGATTTATCATCAAAACACGTTGTGATTTATAGTGGTTTTGTAATGATAAAGTTTCTTCGTGTTTCCGTGCAATTGCCACATAAAAGTAATGAATTTGTAGAATGGTTCTCGGTTAAGGGGAGTGAATAATACAAAACAAGTTTTATTCTCCATATATATTAACACAAATTGAGATTAAAGGCTACACATTTTATTTGTATTTAAATATTTAATAAAAATTAGAGAAATTACTCAAACATACTATAAGCATACTGAATTTATTTTAAATTATTCAATTCACATAAACTCGGCAGCATGGTGAATACAAATTTTTTTCTAGTAAAGGTTAGTTTCAGGATAAAGGCCCTCCGGCTACAATGAACGTGAAGGTTGAGTCATGCCATCTGGCGAAGAAATGGCGAACTTGCAGCGGCCTACGCTCTCTGTAGCTCAGTTCGGGAAACGTGGACGGGGCTTTCGCAGCTCGTTGCCCCTGTCCTTTACCAATTAAGGCGATAAGGATGTAATGGTTGGCGGATGGCTGAGATACGAGGGCATCTCAGCTCGCATCAGAGTCCAGAGTCGGCTTCTGGTTTCGTACCACCGACAGATCATTACTCATCAGGTGCCGTAATCGATCTGCCGGTGGAAGCAGCACTACCAGGCTACGGTCGATTACAGGTAATTCATTACAAGCCAATGTAGAACCTTAAGTTGAACACCCCATGTCTTACCAATAGCCTTGCTACAGCAGTACAGTGGCGTATAGTGGCCTTGATTGCGCGCGAAAAGTGTGAGCTAGCAAATATATCACTTTAAGCTAATAAAACGGTTTTTAGTTGGTATGACACTTTACAACCTTAGCACCCCTTTTTTTTACTAAATTCACACTGGTTCCTTGCTCCCGGCTTCCAGAAACGAAGACCGACAAAGTGTTACTTTCAATTTGTTTATTATCGTCCGTATCGCTTGCTTTGAACGTGCATTATTTGCACAGTCCTCCAATTGGCATAAGTTAACTTCTTGAATACTTCTCGTAGTTGCATTCTTGCATTGTCTCAGTACAATTCAGCTTACGCGCGGTACTAGGCACATCCTCGCCAGGGCCAAGCCGTCTTCTTCCAGTTCCTTAAGCATATATAGGTATAGTCAACAACAAACAGCAAACTGGTTTATTTGCCCTGTACAACTTGTATTGGCAATTTTCCTATCGATTTTAAGTTCAAAGTTTCTCCTGTTGTTGGCGTTGTATTTTCTTTTATTTATAGCAGGAAATGAAGTTGTTCCATGGACAATAAATTCGGTCTTAGCACACAACATGGGAAAACATACAATGCATACAAACTTAGAAGAACTAAGTAAGCACCCCCACACATTCCACATACGGATACGAAGATGCTAAGCAATGGAGTGAGTGCGAGAGGAGTGGAAAATCCTTCGACTATCGAAAACTGCATCTGCAAGTCTATCGACTTTAATTTGTTCAAGGATGTGCTTACAACGACTTAGTTGCTGTTATCAGCATGGAGAAGCTGGGAAAGTGTAGCAATTTTCCATTAGGTCGACTCCATAACGATGGCAACATCCTTGACAAGTGGCAATAAGTACATCGGAGAATATCGCATAAATAAGACAGCCAAATTGAACTTTGAATGTCAAGTAATGCAATAGTGAGTGGAAGGGAGTAATGACAGTATATCGTTGCTAATCGTTGAAACGGTGAGTGTATAACAAGTTAATATGAAATTATTAGAATCGTGAGTCTTTCAAGCCTTCACGAACCAATTTCTATCAGTTTGCAGAGGTTATTCCCACAGGGGGCATAGTCCTCCTCGTGGGCGTCCTAACCAAGCCAACCGAGTCAATAACACCAGTGTGTCTCAGGAAATAGGCGAACGGTGGTGTTGCAACATAGTTGTGAGAGCACCAACACTTTGCACCCAGCTGAAAGATCATCAAAAGAACGCGCGATCAAAAACACAATTAGAAAGCTCTGCGCTACATAAAAAACAGCTCCCGGCGACTCTTAGGACACCTAAGGAAGCAACCCTTCCCCTAAGATTGGGTATGTGGGCTTGTAATCTGCGGACCTGAAATCAATTTACACTCAAAACATTAAACGAGCCTCGGATACCACGGACTAATTCACCGGCACGACTTTTGGCTGCGGTTTTTGGAACGTTCGAATGATGTGGGGCAAGTGCAACAGTCCGGCTTTCGCGAGGACTTCTCTTGTAGCGACCACACCAACACCCTCCGAATTATTATTGAACAATCCGCTGAGTGAGTCCTATTACATCTCATCGATTTCGAGACGGCGTTTAATAGCGTTGACCGGGAATATATCTGGAGAGCATAGGAGATAAAAGATACCAGATAAAATAATTTCCATCATAAAGGAGTCCTACCAGGGAGCCCAATGTCACGTGTTACACTGGGGTAAGAAAAAAAGGTATAAGATGGAAGCTGTTCAAATACTCTCAACACCTAGACTATGCTGACGATATTTGCCTTCTATCAAATAAATCGGATCAAGTAGCTCAAATGTTTGATGCTCTGCATTGCGAAAGCCGTAATGCGAGGCATAATATCGACGCTGCCAAGACTGAGTACTTGAGCTTGGATCCAGGAAGGCAAAGCGGAATTTATGTTTCGGGGCAGGCAGTCGAGAAAGTTGGCAATTTCTGCTATCTTGGAAGCGTAGTTACAGCAGATGGTGGAGCGAATGCCGATATACAGTCTCCCATCAACATGGTTCGAGTAGCTTTTTTCAGTTTGACTCCTTTCTGGCAAAACAACAACATTTCCAGACGCACCAAACTCCGGATCTTCGATACCAACATAAAATCGGTGCTTCTGTATGGCTGTTCAACTTTGAAGGTGAGCAATAAGATAACAGCTAAATTGCAAACTTTTGTGAACCGGTGACCAGTGTCTACGGCGCATCCTGCACGTACGGTGGCCGGAGGTCATTTCTAACGATGACCTCCTTACTATTACTGGTCAGGACAGGATAGACACTTCAATTAAAAGGCGAAAGTGGTAATGGATAGGTTACACTCTCCGAAAAGAGCCGAACAACATTGTTCAACAGGCCCTCGATTGGAAGCCGCAGGGAACCAACGCAAGTCGCCGGGTTGGACGACGTAGTTACACCTGGAGAAGATCAGTTAAGAGAGAGGGTGCCTCAATAGGCAAGTCGTGGAGTGAGCTGAAAGCGATGGCGATGAACAGGACGAGGTGGAAAGTAGGCGTGGTTAATGCCATATACCCCACAAGCGGTTAACGCGAAACAGAGAGATGTAAGAGCAGAAAAGGCATCTTCTTTTTGTTGGTGCTTTTCATCCCGTAAGTATAAGGTGCAACGCTGAATGTTGTAATTTTTGGACGCTTACACAGTCTAGTCTGCGCCGTCGGCTTTCGAGACGTTCAATCTGACAATAGATGAGAACATCAGTACCCATTATGGCTTAAGCTAATTGACAAGCGATTAATTCTTAATTACATATGTCCTCATTGTAAATATTTAAATATTTATACATATAACAGAGACCGGATTATCAGACAGCTTTTTTTGTTTGCTGCATCGCATCCTGTCACGTCATACATTAAGCTCATTCACCCATTCAGCTGCCTGAACGAATCCCGATCATAATTCCCAAATTCCAAACGAAAAGCCAAACTACAAATATTTCTACTAATTGCAATTATCCCATCCCGTTGCCCAACTTTTACCGGACTGGTAAAAGCATAAAATTCCGAGCGGATTATAGATTTAATTTGTTACATTTGTCCTGATTTAATGTACCAACCACCTGCCCGACAAACGATCAACATTGTACTGAAACGAGGCTTTCATGGTTATCCTCGGATATGTAGTCATTTTACGCCAAATAGAAAAAAGCGAGTGTGGATGTTTTGATTTTACTAAATCTGTGTTAGTTTTATGTCTTGTTCACATCGGCTCAAATGACATGATTTCGATGAGTGATTTTGAAAATCACCGCAGAATTTTCACACTGCACTGAACTGTGATTTCACAACAACAAACTTCACTAGCCTCAACCTTTTTGATTGATTCGGCTGATAAATTCTTCACATCAGCGTCCTACTCGATGGTGGTCATCAAATCAGACTTTTTGTCTGCTATAATTTTACACTGTTTAGAAAAAAAAAACCTGCGGCTCAAGCGTAAACAGTGGTGGCGAAAGCTGACACTTCTTGTCAATTTCGCTTGACCTAGGC
Organism: Chloromyia formosa; assembly: GCA_964017055.1. NCBI lineage: Eukaryota > Metazoa > Arthropoda > Insecta > Diptera > Stratiomyidae > Chloromyia > Chloromyia formosa. The sequence goes on along the minus strand of OZ024815.1, from coordinate 153,787,939 downwards.
TGAATTGGTAGAATTACGGTTGGCATCACCTTTTCATACATTTTTGTGGTGATTTTGGTCTAGATTTTGTTGAAAACACGGCAAACGAGATGGTTTCGATTTGTCGATTTGTATGGAAAACGGAATGATTTGGGGACTGATTTCGCATGAAATCACGAAAGCAACGAAGTCACGTAATTTAGCTCAGTGTGAATACAACATTAGGGTTTCAGTGTGATAGTTATTTCCAACAAACAGTCATGTGGATTAATTGAATGGGTTTAACATAAAAGCGACTCTCTGCTAAACTGGATAGTCGGTCTAACAGCTTACGACCGATTAAGGATACGAAAAGGAGACATTGCGTTGTAGGACTTCCGTTTAACTATTAAATTGTACGTTTTACGTTTGTAACATAAAATGCGACGAAGGATAACTAGTGGCACTAGGCAGTACTTCTATTCTATTGCAGCGCACTGTACATGCTTGAAAATTGTAGACAATGTCGTCGACTGGAGAGCAACATGTTTAGGTTTTAATAGTCGCACTAGGTGGAGGAAAGTGTGGAGTTTAGAAGTTTCACCTGGATTAGAGATTGAAAGATTGAAAAGATTTTTCCAGCCTGTCGCCCCTTTTTTGTATTTTCAACATGCTTGTTCAATGACCCATATCGAAATGTCCCTAGGAAGTTTCGATGAGGAATTAAGATAACATCCGTGCTTCTTTCACCGGGACAATATCAATTCTCATACTCACGACCGATCATCAAGTTCTCGTCACATCTGGATCAGAGTTGAAAGTCAATACTTTATGTTATTACACTCGAAGAGACCCTGAGAAAAGTCAATCAATCAAGTCCTATACAAAACTCGAACAACTGGGGCTTTAATGAGAAAATCTGAATATCGAAGAGCTCAGAATGCGATGTTCAGGACTTTCTCGTTGAATTTCGAATGCTAGATTCTCTACAGACAAGAGAAGTGAGAGTGACTCCTTTAGAAATATGTTTCTTATAAAATTCACTAACTTTCGACATATCCACAAAATACAGAACGATCTTTACAAATTCTTGCAGCATTTTCCATTTATTTTGCATATATTTAATAAGCTTTATCATCCCTAATCTAATTCCTTAGCATTTCATGATAGCAGCTCTCGACACAGATTGAACGAATGACGCCAAACACCTCCCACTCTTCATTCACCGCAACGAGGACGACGACGATAACGTCGACGACAGAATCATTCCACAGGTGTACCACGTTCCCTTATCTGCAGTAATTCGCTCTACGTTGAAATTAAATTTCATGCCATTTGTTGCAAATGGTGCGACTGGCATTTAAAAAAAAAACTCTAAAGTTGGGAAAATACAGAAATAGAGTAGGGATAAGCTTAACGTTGAAAGCAGGATTGAAGCGAAAGACTTGGGTGAAAGCGATACTCCTGCGAATTTTCAGGTGTGAATAGGCGACTGAAGCTATTCAAGGATTCCATTGAATTTCCGGGAATATAGTTCGTTCCCCTTCTTAGGCAACAGTATTATATACTTGCGAGTTAGAAAATCGATCTGAAACTCTTTCGTCAATGAAAATTGCACAAATACAGAAGAGCACTTATCACCAACAAAATGAGGTTTACATCCGTGCCAAAATATTCTTGGTTGGCTCTTATTATCACTTGAATCCATTCATCCACTTCCTGCTTCATCGTCGTATTCCTCGACAGGATTCTTGTCTTCGTCAAGAGCATCCGTGCATGCCTGCCCCTGCACTTATATGCACAATGAATGGATTTGTGGTGACGAATTTCCCTTCAAGCGTAGTTCACCACAATGCATCTGAGAAACTCCCTGCTAGACTACAAGTGCAGAGGTCTTCTTGTCTCTCGTTTCCATTGAAAATCATCGAAATTCGGTGGGGGGCATCAACTAGAGTAGAGAAACTTCCGACGGATTGAATTCAGCCGTTGTGACGACAGATTGCCAGAAAAGTCGAGGGAGATTTGTAGCTTTGTTCGGAGGTAATTTGTGGCTAGCGATATTAAACATTTATTGGATGGATTCAGAAAGATACCGAGTATTTTGGTATTTTTTTTTTCAAGTACGTATTAATTTATAAAATTACTACTACTACTACTATTTTGCCTTAACCCTCCCAAGGGCATCGCCATCATACTCGGTTCTGGGCAATGGGACGCAACTGCCACCAAGACTTGCCCAGAAACTCACACTATTTCGCCATAGATTGCCGCCATGACTTTCTAGGACACCCCTTGGTAGGCATTCATTGGGAATGGGGTCCCATCTGATGGCATGCTCATCAATGCAGTTATCACCCATCCGCAACGTGTAACCTATGCACTGCCATTTTGGTCAGAGTATCAATTCGTCGATTGGCATCTCAACCGTACGCCGACTCAGCTCTTCATTTGATATTACTTCGGGCCAGAAAATTCTTAAAATTCGACGAAGACATGAGTTAACGAAAACTTGCAGCTTTCTTGTAACACTCACGGAATCTTTTCTCGTGCTGCTCCCATTAGGCCGTTTTCTGACCTGTCGGTACGGTAGCGGTGCGGGATGGACATGCTCGGTATACGCGGTACTAAAAGCTTACCGAGCGCCTATACTTCAATGAGTGTTTTCTGATTGTCTCGGTCCCTCCCCACATCCGCGAATACCGACCGAATCAGGAAACACTCTTTGAAATAAAGGTGCTCGGTAAGCTTTTGGTACCGCGTATACGGAGCATGCCGATCTCGCACCGCTACCGTACCGACAAGTACATAGATGATAATACACCTTAAAACTAGTGATGAAATAATTTCACCCAAAAGGTATAACAGATTTGAAACTCCATGCAGGAGTTCGTTGGGATAATAAAATTGTCATATCCGACTGACGGTGTTATTTTACACCGCTTTTTTTTAATTGGGTAGAAACATCTCATCGAACGAAATGCATTTGCAGTTCAGTTTTGCTGAATTTCACAGCGTTTGTCAAATCGAACCAATCCACAAAGGCGGTCTATAAGACTTTTAACCCACGGGATATATTCACAGAAATTCACTTTGCGAATGTTATCCTTTGCAAGTACCCTTTCAAACATCGCGCTATCCTTAAATTTAAATTACATAGTACTATAGTAGTAGTAGTCGCAGAGCATACCGACATTGCACTTTTCCACTTTTATAATTTTCCCTCATTCAACTTCGCCCTCGTACAAAAGGGAAATGACTCCATTAACATTCCACCTGTATCATTAACTTCTGACGGTGTCCTACTTCAGAAAAAAACGCGGATCTGAGTCTTTTGCGTAATGGTCTTGGTATTATGTTTTTCATTCTTTCTTTTCGTTTTCCCTTTGACAAATCGGTAGTTCTAAAAGAACCGCCTTACACCAGTACGTCTTAGAAAAAGCGAGAAGCAAAAACCACAAAGAGGCAATTCATGCGGAAGACTCATAACATTAAAGACTTTTAATAACCTGTGCTCGTTTTTCACTTGCCCATCTCGACAGATGATACGGCAGCGCGTTGAGGAACGGGGAAAAGATGAAGAATTTCATTACTACACATTCACAAAACGGCCAAACTTTTGCTTCAACCGACGACAACTAGTGTGCCAGGTTACAGGTAGGATGTGAAAGGAATTCGTTATAAACGCAAGCAGCAGTGCCTTTGTTGTCACTTCATGAGATTTATTTCGTTTGGGATTATTAAGCTGTAAGTGGATCCACAGAATAGAAATAAGTATTAAGAATGGCAGAGTGAATAATAAATATTTACCAGGAATACTTTGAGTGGAGTTTGAAGAAGAATGACATCTAGTGCATTTACAAGACCAAGCTCAACTTTACTTTTATTTTCAAATCCCTGTCAGACAAGCATAAGAATCTTCATTGATAGTGAAGCGACCATCATGGCTGACTTCTACACCAGTACACTCAATGCTAGGGCAGATCTGTCTGGAAATCCTTCATATCGTTGGAGCTCCAAATAACCTAACACCCTACCGGGTGCCTGGGCAATGTGACATTGAAGGCAATAAACAAGCAGATATGAATTATAGCACAAAAAAAAAAGTCAAAGAAGCCGGAAAGTGGAGGGCTTCGCCCGCAATACGAGGGTTTGGTAGTGTCCGATGCCAATAGGAGATGAACTGTCCTACACCTAAAAATGCAATTTATGTAAAGACAAAATTGGTAATTGGAAGCTTGCATTTCAAAAAACACGCTTGTTTTTTTTAAGAAGGCTCTGTGCAAAATTTGAGAATGATATCTTTAGAAATAAAAAAGTTTTTCTCACTAAGACGAATTTTTGGACCGGTCGTTCCTATGGCAGCTACATGACGTAGTGGTCCGATTCCATTGGTTCCGACATATTTATAGCGTGTAATAGAAAGAAGGCGTTGTACAAAATTTCAGCTTGATAGCTTTAAAACTGAGGGACTAGTTTGCATAGAACCATACGGACAGACGGACAAAGCTTAATCGACTCGTCTCATCATACTGACCAAGAATATATATGGTTTGTATGGTCGGAGATGCTTCCTTCTGTGCGTTGCAAACTTCATGACAAAGTTAATATACCCTATCACATCCGTGAAGGGTATAAAGAATCAAATTGAATTAGGTTGGCGGACTTTGTTTAATTGAATTTGAATTGAATTTTCATCTTCTGTGTTAATTTATTCATTTTGATTCATTTCGTTTGATTTTCTGATTGGTCACATATGTACCAATGAAACCATAAACACCTGCAGAAGTTTGCGATTTAAAAGGAGTTTTTTTTTAACGGAAGTCGGGGTACTTCTGTAATAAATTTTAAAAATATCATTCTGAAATCTTTAACTTGACAATTGATTATTTCAATGCCATTAAATCCGCTCTTCATTTTCATATCTTCCCGAAGTCCCCAAGACCGTATTCAAATCAACCTTGATAAATTACAGAAATTATTCATAAGCTCCAGAACGGTTTCATCAACTACAAAGGCCCACCAGAGAAAAGTCATAACCAACAGATATAAATAATACCATAACTAACAAATAACTCTTTGAAATTATGTACTTAACGGCAATCTTCTGTTTTGGATGGCTACAATAGGAGCATTTTTGCGTCTTTATCGGATCTAGTGTAGTTTAAGCGAAGTCAAACGCTGTTATTGATCCATCTAGAGAAGGAGCATGAACTCAGAGGCGTAACTAGAGATTTTTACGCCTATAAAATATATAGAAAATTTTGTTTATACAATATCTAGATTCGCAATTAAATAATTTATAAATGCATAATACTTGATATTATTTTAATCTTCATTTCTATGTTTGATATATAGAAATAAAGATTTAAATTAAAATAGAAAATCCGTCTGAAGCGTATGTAGCCTTGTGTACACCGAGTGGTGACACAAAAGCTTCAAATAGACAACAGTCATATGGATTAAAAGTATGCTTTCTATATGGTCAGTTTGAACAGAAGTTAGCCGATGAAGCTACGATGAAGGAACTGTAATGAGCCATATTTTCGTCTGGTTGTGCTGCTTCCGCCGGCAGATCTATGGCAGCATCTGATGAGTAAGGATTTGTCGGTGGTACAAAACCAGAGGCCGAGGGTCGCATAACACCTGGACCCCAATGCAAGCGAAAAATCCGCCAATCATTCCATCCTTATCGCCTGATTTTTCCCATTTTTACCTCCCTTGTTTGTGTTGTCTTCCCTAGGTCTATGAATTTTTATTAATACGTAAAGGACAGGGGCAGCGAACGGCGAAAACCCCGCCCACATCTCCCGAACTGAGCAACAGCTGGCATAGGCCGCTGCTTAGCTCATTGAGGGGCTTTTTCTTTCGCCAGATGCCACGACCCGATCTTCACGGTCATTATGCTACCTAAGGATCCGTCCCCACGGGCATCTTGGGATGCTCGCACCATAGCATGTACCGGTCACGCCACAAAATTTGATTCATTACACGGCTCTGAAATACAGGTTTACGTTGTTGTTGTAAAGCGTATTGTTACTCTTATCCGTATAGGTTAAAAGTAGCAAACAACCCAACTATGTATATTTTTCTCGAAAATTTTAAAGACACACAAGCGAACAAATGTTTTCAGATCTGATATTCACTTCCAAATTAGCAAACAAATCTCCAATTCAAACTCCCAAACTCAATAAATGTCTGATCTTCTACTTAGCAGATTATCTTCAAATGCATCCCTACTTTCGCAGAGGGGCGTACGTAATACTCGTACTCGTTACACATAGAATTCGAAACATGTTGCGGAAGTCGTAAGTTTTCTCCTCAAAAGAATGGTAGCAGAAACTAAATGTGGTACAGCACTGCATTGCATTTGCTGTTTATAAGGAACTCCATAGTAAATCACCCAAAATGCATCCGTCTAACGTTGCATGTGAGTTTTATGTGCATTATCAGGATGCAGTACAAACACTAGAAAGTACTCGCAGCATAGTATTTTATGAGGCAAGACAAATTCATGGTAAATTATAAATAAAGTTGAAATCTCGAAATAAATCGTCGAAAAATAAAATTGTCTGTAGTTTGGTATGGGATTAGACAGGTGATAAGGGACACCTGAAGGTGTCCTGGACTAGAGTCAGTTATTTGAGCGACCGTTACCGGAAAAATACCAGAAATGGGATGTTCTCATTTTAACCTTTAATATAACATCTTAAATTTTTCCATTCTATGGTCGAAATCGGAAATCGCTCAAAAGATGGCCCTGAATCATACGGACCCATCAGTCTCACTTCTTTCATGTTAAAATCGATCAAAAAACATTGGATGAGCAATTCGACAACCTCTCATGAAGAGAAATTCCTTACACGAAAAACAGTTTGCCTACCAAGCAGGGAAATCTACAGAGTCTGGGTTTCTCCGGATGTCGGAGGTAGGAGGCTAAATAGGAGAGCAGGGGTGCATGCTGGCAACTGCATCCTCCGGAACTAGTTTACGCCAACGGAACATCAACTGGGCCACATGGGTTAACGCGCTATGCTCCACAAAGGGTTAGGACAATTGAGTATCCGAGTCACCTTTTGTCGACAATACTTGAATGCTGTGGCATATTTTAAACCCCGAACCTGCAGGAGTATAATTCATAAATATTGTTCCATGAAAATTGGAATTTAAAATTAATTACTTCAAACAAGAAAATACTCAATTTCACTTCAATAATTCTCTATTTGTCTGAAATTCACCGGGAGAATCTCACTTTCTCTTCGACCCAGACAAAAAAAAACCCAAGTTAAACAACAACGTTTTAATTATAAATATAAACATTAATTTTCGTAGCACGCGTATTTTCTTTTTTTTCGGTTTGGATTTTTTTTCTGCACGGCCTGCAGGAGTTGTGTTAATTCATTCCAATGAGCGGCCCAGTTGATTTTCCCCGGCAGCAATTTGACCATAACGATATCACCCTCATTTCACCTTCATTGCTTGGTCATCAATTGCTCAATTCCGCCACCGGCAAAAGGGTAAAAGGACATTCAGACTGAACGAGCTGGATAAGGCGGAACACTTTATTAAGGACCATACATGTCCATGTTCATGTGGCCCGTGCTCGGTCAGGCTTTTATATCGAGTCCAACGTGATTGTCCGGAATAATTTCCTTTTTTTCCTCCACCCATGTCATGTCCGTTTTTACCATTTGTTTAATTCCCATCGAGATAGGATATTGGGCACCTGAGATGTGAAGCAGTTGCATAAGGGCAGGGCGCGATATTGCGAATTGGTGAATCGATGCTAGTTTGGAAGTTGGAGGATGCGTTTGCGTCGTAAAGTAGTGATGATAAAAAAATAAGTATTCGATTTTCCGTTCCTAATCGGAACATTGGGAGTGTATTAATTGCCTTGACCCCTCCAGGCGCATCGGCGCGTCCATTACTGTGTTTTATTCAACAGTCCAGATCAGAGCAGAACAACTGGTTCGAAAAAAAAAACGATATAGAATATATTAGAATAGCGAAGAGGAAAATGGAGTGTGTCTTTGCTTGGAGTGTGTCTTAGTTTAGTTAGCATTCAAACGTCAACTTAAATTTGGAGAGAAAACTTAAATCTTTAGTGCAGATACAATCTGAAAAATTTCCCTCAGGCAGCAAAATCATTTTGTATGTTTACTACTGCATATAATTACAGGTCGAAGCCAAAATCCCCAGTCGATGTATTGATTTAACAGGAAAATTTTGGATTGAGCGTGGGACAATTTGGATTCTGGACACAAGCGTGTGCCACCCTTAAGCCGTGGCGTTCTTTTCGGTCTGATGCCTGGTATTGCGTTGCGCTGAACGAAATGTGAGGAAAGCTGCCCCATCGAAATCTGTTTCGCTCCAGCGGCGACTAAGAGATCCGCCAAATATACTCCAGTCGCGGATACTCGGAAACTGCACGACTGGAGTCTAGGAGACTAGACATGCTAGTCACCGAGCCGCTCAGTCGCTTGGTTTCGCGTAAAAAGATATGAATATGAGTGATCAAGAATTCATCGTAAAATTTGTAGCGGAAGGAGACTTATAGGAAACTCGCAATTTCAGTAGTAGTAGTTTCGAGTCTCCAAATCTCCGTCTCTCAGTCGTCGAGTATCCGAGATTTGAGTATCGCCGTATGAGCAGGCCTTAGCTTACTAGCCTACTCTGTTATTCGGTAAACTTGGACCTGACCCATGCGATTGTTTACTCATTACTGAATTAGGTCAGTATAACCCACACTTTGTATACTATTGTACATCGCTCCAACCTAACTCAGATAAGGAAATTCAGTAGTGTAGATAAAACTTCTCTGGTATCGATATTATTGCATGATCCCTTGCACCTGCCACCCCCAATTTCTATTCCAACCGCTATGCAATGCTTTACAAGGATTAACCACGGCCACATCTTATCTCAAATGTCTCGACAGTATCTACACTAGACTAGATAGTGTTCCTACAAGGATATCGACTCAGCTTCGTTGAATATCTTTTCCGTTTCGTCGGACAATCCTTGCCAGGATTTCAATGGAATGACAATGGTTACGGTAACAGTTGTCTGTTCATGATATTTCCCTTGAACCCGATATGCCAGCATGAATGCGAATCAGGTTGAAATGAAATCGGACTGTGGACGACCGGTCGGTGTCCCGTCGTGGTTCAACACGATTCCCAGGTTTTATCAGACAAGGTGGACAATTTATATTCATTAGATAAATATTGTTCTCCTCTCGGGTTCGTCTGCCACATGAGAATAAAATAGCTGAGCCTGGGACTGGGACTGGACTCGTATCATCACAGTGTGGGAGGCAGTTGGTGTAGTCCTGCAGGTTGTATTCGAACAGTGGAAATTTTTGTCGAGTGAATCGTCGGCTTCGTAGTCCTATTCTGCAAATTATTCAGTTGACCCAGTAAATTTCGCTACAGCTATAGTAAAACCGCAAGCAAAAAAAAGTAAATATAAAAAAAAAATTTTGCGCCATTCACAGGTCCACCCTTGTGAATGGGGTTACATGAGACAAAAAATTGCGAAAAGGATAACGAATAGCTCGGCCCGGACCGACTCTGCTCTTGGGTTATCACAAGGAGCACTTTGTGAGGAGGTGGAGCGCAAAGTTGTGTTTTAATTATCTGAGAATTAGATTGAAACAGAGAGCGTTTAATAAAACGGTGCCGGTCCTTATCTATGCAAGCACGACGCGAATGAAAAGTGTAGTGGCAACGGATGTGTTCACCAGGGAGAAATTGTACAAATGAATGAAAATTCCATTGCGATTCGCTATCGAAAATATTTACAATTACGAACTGTTGAAAATGAAAAAAAAAAAGGATTTGTGAAAGAGAGCGAACAGGCGGAAAAAAGAAGAGTCAATTGTCCATAAATATGTTTTCGTTTGATTATCGCTGAACGTAGTCGTAGAGGTTTGTTTTAGAAATGGAGTTCTGTATGTTTGTTCGTGATTTGCGGCCAAACGGCTTGATCGTATTCGATGAAAATTTCATAAACAGAATTGCTATTATCCAGAACCGGTTTTAGCGTTTTGATTTTCAGGTTGTTATTATTATTAGTTTTAGAAAAAGTTACCTCTTTTGTTGTCGTCCCTACTGCCCCATATTGTGTTGTGTGCATTTGAATCGATGCCTATCACCATGTTCTCTTTCCTTTCCTTTTGGTTGCATAATCAATTAGAGTAAGCAGCTCTTGCAGTGGCGCCGCGCCGGTCTGTCGTGAGCATGTATGCTGATGCTAGCAAAAGCGATCGTCCTGTAGCACCCTCCCCATGTATTACCGTCAAGTCACTTGCTTCTTTCCTAATTTCGCTGAATGGATATCGCTACTAAATCGCTGAAGGCAAATTCTGAAAACAGAGGCAATTAATGCTATTCTGAACGGATCATGGAAAATCTGGTTTGGCAGCTAGAATGTACGAGGCAGCTTTGGCGTGTTGTAAGTTGAATTATATCATGTCAATACTCAAACGGTTGATTCGAGTCATCGTCTGAGTTAAAGCACACTATTGATAGCCGATCAGTCAATCTTCATGATCGTTTCTACCGAAACAGACGTTCGTTGTACATTTATCACTGTGGAGTGTGGCACCAGAGAAGGCAAAAGTGGGACGGAGTTGCTCCTTATGTCGCCACCGATGCTCATCTCTAGTGTGGATGTATTCCGCGAACCTCTTCAAGTACTTTCAAGCGCCAGATATTTCGCAAACGAATTCTCCCTTAGATTTTCTCCGAAAGAACCTCTGTTTGAATTCATGCACATAATTATGAATGAGTTGAAAAATAGGTCACATCAAGAACCAGCCTCCTGCTTGGATTGAGCTATTCTCTTTTTACAGCCAAGAAATACCCCAGGATCTGGTTTCGTCCACCGGCAGACTACTCGTCAGATGCTGCGTTTTATCTGCCGGTGGAAGTAGGACGACCAGATGTTCACCCACCAAGTCACTTACTTGGACTGGGCACCTGTTGTCAGGTGGACGTAGTTGTTATACGTTACACTTGACGACGAGACGACTTTGTGTACCCTCGTCGTAAAGTGTGACCTCCACCTAATAACAATGATCTACTAACTTATTAATGTGACGAAACGAAAATATTAAGTTCACAACAATTCCCAGTTTCAGCCATTTCACTTTCGCTTTCACTTGGACTTTTCCTTATTTCGTACTTTTTATTACTTTCCTCCATTCATTTTGTACTCATTTCGTTGAGCAACGGTATGAGCTCTTTTTGGATACATTGTGAACTATAAAAAAAGCTACTCCGAAGGATTATGGTGGCTAATGGATATTGAAGGTCTGTCAGAATAAAAGGGTTGTTTGTGGCACAAATATTCAAGTGGGATCGCTTTAATATCGCGCAATACGCTAAGTTAATGGATGGTTAAAAGGAAAAGGGTCAATAGTCTATAAAATCGAGAATCTGAACGTTCTTTTTAGGGTGTTAAAGGATGAGCGCTGAGTAAATTAAAAATAAAGTTTACTACCGGGACTTCTAAAATGGAATTAAAAGATTCTGGGGTTGTGAATTAAGTAAATAAAGTTCGTTATTTGGGATGATATATTAAAACTGAAATATTTACTACAATTCAGATTAATCGGACTTAAAAATTTGTCAGCATGCAAGAAGTGTCCGGTTATGGGAGGCGTCCGTACAGTACACTGTACTCGTGATCAGACTGGAATCAAAATTCCTCTCAAATTTTTCGCTTAAGTTTGGCTGAAGCCAAAATGCATTTTGAAAGATGAGTTTCTGGAATATTTTATTATTTCTCTCTCAGTACATCCGTATATCCGGACTGAGGTCCGATTCCAAGTAGTCCGGTTAAGAGGGATTGTACTGTAATACATTACATAATTTTCATCGTCACGTGGCAAGTAGAAATTATAATTCAGAGGCGGGGGGCCTCCAAACGAAACTTTGCTGAGGCCTTGAAACGGCTAACGGCTCACTGGTCTAACGTATAAAAACCTCTTTAAGGTTTAAGCGGACTATGAATTTGCTATCTATGCACAATTTTAGTTTCTTAGAAAGCAAACAATTTTTCAGATATATGCTCTCCTTAAACGGTTTGAAATCAGTTACAAAAAAAGCATTTTTCGTGTGTACTATTTGCACCAAAAGAGACACGGTGATTGAAGAGTTTGACAAACTTGTTAAGGACCTTCGATATGAGATTGATGAGCTAAAAGCAGAGGTCAATCAATTAAAATCATCTGCGGATAAACCTTTGGAACTGGATGAAGTACTGTCGGAGTTAGACGACCGCAACAAGAGATCTTCTAATCTTCTTTTCCATGGAATATCCGAATCAATTTCTCATCCTGAAGATGTTCTTAATCAGGTAGTCGAATTGATGAACAACGTTGGTGGAATTTCAATTAAGCCAGAAGATATAAAAATTGCTAGAATAGGCAAACCAAAACCAGATACGAATCGGCCAATTAAGGTATTTGCCAGAAATAAAGATACAGTTGTCACCATACTGAAACATAAAAATGACATAGATAAACGTTCCTTGCTAAGAGAAAAAAACATTAATATTACTGCTGATATGACATTGAACCAACGTAATCACCTGAATAAACTACGCTCACAACTAACTGACCTAAAAAAAGACAATCCAAACTTGACAATAAAATACATACATAAACGGTACACCAAAAATTGTTTCTACCCGTAATAACAAGCAAAAAAACTAAATTTGACAATCTACTACCAAAACGTACGGGGAATACGAACCAAACTAAATACGCTTCATGAATCGATACTTTTGTGTCATTATGACGTCATAATATTCACGGAAACATGGCTTGACTCCAACATAACATCTAACGAATTGGCCTTCTCAAATTATAATGTATATCGACGTGATAGAGACAGTTCGTCCTCCACAAAATCGCATGGGGGCGGCGTACTAATTGCTGTGAAAAGCTACTTAAACTCTCAAATAATTCAAACTACTTTCGATAATATGGAGCAACTACACGTAAATATTAGGACCGGGGTTCAACAGATAATTTTATCGACAATTTATATACCACCACATTCCGAAGTAAATATATTTGAAATTTCGAACAACAACAAAATATATCCCAACGCTGAAAATATTATTTGCGGAGATTTCAACTTGCCACATTCAACATGGGATTATTCATCTTGGACAGCACCATCAAACTGTATCGCCAGCAACATACTAACAGAAAACTTCGCATATTTTAATTTTATTCAATCGAACAACATTTTGAACTGTTCCGATCGAACTCTTGACTTAGTTTTTTCTTCAATATATGAATATAAGTTATCGAATTGCCATACTCCAATGCTTCCTCTAGATGCTTATCATCCAGCATTAGAACTCGATTTTAATATTCCCTATAAAGATAGCAGCACAGATAAGGAAAATTTCTATGTAGGTACTCCAAATTTTTCAAAAGCCAATTATATAGCTATTGATCGCGACATTCAAAATATTAATTGGTTGGCATTGCTAAATGGCAAAGCACTAGATGAAGCTGTGGATACATTTTATAATATATTATATAACATAATAGATTTGCATACTCCGAAAATAGTATCCTGTAATCATAATTTCCCCCATTGGTACTCATCAGAACTAAAATCATTAGTCTCAACAAAGAAAATTGCACACAAAAAATTCAAATATAGTGGAGACTTTAATGATTATTGTGTTTTTTCGAACTTACGTGAACAATGCAAGAAACAAATGAGAATTGACTTAAAACGCTATACTTACAGCATTGAAAGCAATGTTAGCACGAATAGCAAACATTTTTGGAAATACGTAAATTCATTTAGACGTGATAATTCCTTACCTTCGACTATGCATTTCGACAATAACGTTAGCAACGACCCTATGCGAATTGCTAATATGTTTGCAACATATTTTTCGAAAGTATATAGTAATAATAATAACAATTACAATCCGAGACCTCGTAATACAAACTTATGTCTTTCGAATTATGTTGTTGGCGCGGAATCACTTACAAGTAAACTACTCGGGCTTGATATCTCTAAATCTGCAGGACCAGACAAAATCCCACCTATTTTGTTAAAAATGTGTGCGAATAGTTTAAGCCTTCCGTTGTTATTACTTTTTAACACATCTTTATCAGAGGGTACTTTTCCTTCATTTTGGAAGAACAGTTTTGTTATTCCCATTTTCAAGTCTGGTGATAAATCTGACATAAGTAACTATCGACCTATTTGTATACAATCAACTATTCCTAATATACTAGATGCATTATTGACCGATTACCTCTCCAATTCTTCAACAAATTATCATTCCTCAACAACATGGCTTTTGCAAAGGTAAGTCTACGCTCACAAATTTACTCACTTATCAAAACAGAATAGTAAAATCTCTCGAAATTTCAAAGCCGGTTCACTCAATCTACACTGACCTAGCAAAAGCCTTCGATAAGATTAACACTGAACTTTTAATAAAGAAACTTCGAGCTTTAGGTTTTTGTGGAATTTTATTGCATTGGATATCGGATTTTGTGAGTAATCGTCTTTTTGCGGTTAAAATTAACAATCATCTCTCTGATCCTGTACTTGTCACTTCTGGTGTACCACAGGGATCCCATTTAAGCCCATTACTTTTCTGCCTATTCATAAACGATATCTATGAAATATTTGATAATGTGGAGTTCCTTCTTTTTGCTGATGACTGCAAAATTTTTAAATCTATTAGTTCCTCGTATGATGTTAATGTCTTACAAAAAAATATTTTAAATTTTGCTGATTACTGTGTCCAAAATGACCTTCAAATTAATATAGACAAGTGCCAGTATATATGTTTCAATCGTGTTAAAACATCTTATAATGTAACGTACGAGCTGATGGGAATTTCGATAAAGGAAGTTGATCATGTGCGCGATTTGGGAATTATTTTCGATAGTTCATTAAACTTTATTCCTCATGTCAAGCAAATAACTAATGATGCGCGTAGATGTCTTGGCTTTGTTATGAGAAATTCGAAATCTTTCTATAACATAAATGCAATCAAAACCCTATATATATCGTTAGTACATAGTAAACTGGAATACAATTCAATAATTTGGAATCCACATTACAAAACACACTCAGATGAAATTGAAGGAGTCCAACGGAAGTTTCTCCGTTATGTCGCGTTTAGAATGAAATTGCAGCCCGAGAATTTTAATTATGCGTCAATAATGCAATACTTGAATCTGCAAAGCCTCGAAACAAGAAGATTGTCATCATGTGCTATTGCTCTACATAGCATAATCAACGGAAATATCAACGCACCAGAGTTACTTGTTGAGATTCTATTTAATATCCCTAGACGTGAAACACGTCAACAACAACTATTTGCTCTACACTTACATAGAACTAATTATTGTCAAAATTCCCCCCTAGAAAGAATGAAAAGGATCGGTAATGAATTATCACGTTATATAGATTTTTTCAACATAAATATTCAGTCAATCAATAAATTTGTCTCTTCCATTTATTCTAACAGAAATTAACTCACAATATGTATAGTATATGTGTGTTTTTTTTTTCTTTTTTATATTTAGTTTGCAATTAATATTATTTTTCATCATCAAATTTTTTCTTTTGTTAATTTTGAATTATTATAATTATTATTACTAGTTTTATTTTTTACCACTTGAATTATTAATTTTTTTTTTCTCGCTTTCACCCAACTCAAATTTTTTTGTTATTTTGTAATTCTGGTAATGGACTACAAGTCCGTGAAATAAATAAATAAATAAATAAATGCAGCTCATGCAATCAGTCACCAATCTTCTCATCATACAGAGCTAGTATTTGCAAACCAACGCGGGTTTCTCAGACTCCTTACAAACCTCTAACAATCATGTAATCAACTTCTCCCCAAAATCTAAATATTTCTTTGGCAAGAACACTCAATTCTGAATTCCGTGGCTTTAATTTCTTTTGATGTTCCATCCGTCTATGGCGGTTTGTCAATGTCAGCCACTTTCATCATGCCCTCAACTTATAAAAGTGCGAAAAGTTCAAAGGATTTACTAATCCATTCAATTCACTTCCAACCAAGTGAATGCTATTGAGCAGAAAGAGGGATGCATACTTTTTTAAGTAAACTTTTCTCAGTTGGGATAACTTTCTCGTCCCTTTGATTTGCCAAAGGCAATGGGTCGAATGCAGATGGAATGTGGCTGTGGGTTACGCCATTCAGCATATAACGTCGTACAAAACAGGGACGACCTAAAAGCGTTGAATTTTTTCTCCTGTGGGCTAAAACATCGAAACTTCGAACGACTGTTTTATGGTTGAACACCGTTTGAAAAACAAAACATTGAGGTGTTTAAGGATTCGTGCCTAAAAGGATTGAGATTGTGGGATTTCGCCTTGTATATGGAGTAATGTTCAGCCCGAAGGATTGTTTGTCGGGTCACAGGCAATTGTTTGTTGTGCGAAATATTAGGAAAAAGCCTGTTATCAACGCTGACAGCTGAAAGCCGCTTTTAGTTGAGCCTATTGCATTTTGCTTTTAACTCCAGAACCGTCTATCCCTATTTCCCGGGACCTACTCCCGTCGACCCGTCTTTGCTTGCTTATGTTGAAGATCCGTAAATGAATGAATGGGTGTCCGGAACTACGTATGTAGCACCGATTCGCACATATTCGCTGGAACAGGATATATATTCGCTACGCGACATACACACCCCCACACTGTAGGAGAATTTACCATCGAGTTTCCATTCAAATTAGCACGGCATATTTTTCCTAGAGAACGAAACGTTATTTAATTCCTTTTCCATTTCGGTCTGACTGAACTCATCCGGGGGAGTGTGTGTGTGTGTGGAAGCGGGCGGAGGGATGATGGCGAGCTTTTATCGAATCCGATGTCATTAGTGGATTGAATACATCGACCGGATGATGCGAGCTGAACGTATAGGGAATGAATACGATACTCAAAAAGGATGGGCTTTTACAAGAAAAACTTTTTATTTGGCGGCGAACCTTTCAAGGGATTTCGGGTTCAAATCCCGAGGAATGGAGTGCCAGATACTGGATACAGATGTATGAATGTGGAGGCTGTTGTTCTAAATGACATGCAAAATGCTCCCCTCTTACGCTTTCATGAGTACAGTAATGCCTATATCTTTATATAGCTGTTGCACGGTTGTTTCGGGATTTTGTGATGAAACAACTTGAAAACTTGGTGCTGTTAGCGTTTTTGTAAAGGATCAAATGGGATTTTCGGGAAATTGTGAAGCATGTACACTTGAAACGTGCACACTATGCGCTAAAATGTATGGGAATTTATCAATTCGTATTACGTACGTTCCTGAACTGGCTTTTCAATAGAATTTACTTAACGTTGTGAGTTTCAGTTCAGAGTTGAGTGCTCCTATGGCTTCAAACACGGCTTCTTCTTTTTTTCGGTTGAATCCCAAAGAGCATTTGAAATATGAAAGTGGAATTTTTTGGAAGATATGAAACTGCGTTGATGAAAAATACAAACTTTGTTTTTTGGCCCGTCCCATGTAAAGGACGGACATATAGTCCGATGCATGCTGTATGTTCGTTAGTCTGTCAGTTCGCTTGACCTGGCACTTCCCGCGTGTTTTGATCGTAACCAAATATCGGTCCTTCAGGCATTTTCCTTGGTCTGATTTCAACCAAATTTGGAACATAGTTTCCTTGTTTTATTGTAAATACCACACTGTAATATTTTGATCCTGCCGCAGGCGTGCGTCAGAACAAAAGGACTCCCTTGATCATGAAGTGAAAAAAAAAACTAAACCTGGTAGATATCTCCTGATACGGGGTGATGGGACCAATGCACTGGAGTACTGTTTGAAGACCAACCAGCAATTATTACAGTATACGCTCCTAAACTTGTACATCTTAGAAAAAAATGAAATTCCTACATTAAATGAATATATAATAAATTAACTAAGTAAGTTATTCTTATTCGTAATGATAAAGATGAAAATTAAGAAAATACAGGAGAAAAATAATAAAAAATAAAATTATAAAATAAGAAATAATTTAATTCCATCACAAAAATGCTGGGGAATTCCTATAAATCGAACTTTATTAGGCCCTTTTCGAATTTGGATATAACGTAACACGTTTCCTTTTAAAAGAGTTAAATAAGCAACTCACGGCTCACGGCGGTTTGAACTCAGATCATGAACAAATTTGAAAGTCGAACAGACATTTCTCTGAGCTGCTACACCCATTGGCCAGAACTGATGGCATTTCGAATCCTTTAGTGAGGGAAAAACGACATTCTTGACAATTAAGTGATATATAGGCGGTATGGGTGTCATATGACTCGGGGTCATGAGGTGAATGCGCTAGACTACTGTTGAAGGCATTTTGCGTCCTTTGGTAAGGGCTGATCGTATTTCTCGTCCTTTAGTGAGGGAGGACATTCTTTACAATGGAGTGATATCGAGGCAAGAGGGGTATCGTGTGACTGGGGATGTTGAGGCCAATGCACTAGAATTCTGTTGGAGGCATTTTGAGTCCTTCTGTGGGGGAAAAAGGACCTTCTTGATAGTGAATTGATATCTGGGCAAGATGGGTATCATATGACTGGGGTTCATGAAGCGAATGCACTAGGCTACTGATGCTGTTTTGAGTCCTTTTGTCGGAAGAAGATATTCTTGCATCCGACTGGTACATATGGGTGTCTCCTTAATCGAGGCGATAAAGAATTTTTCAAAGCAAATCATAGACAGGTTGCATTTGCTTTCAACAAAATTAAAATGTACTTGAAAAAATGGGCCTAAAGTGCCAATGAACCTTATCGCTCTTTATGTGTCTTTTTTTATGTTTATAATGGAACATTCCTATAAATACGCAGGATGCACTGCCTTCAAAAGGAATTTCGAACTGCTGCAGCATTTACTCATAACAAAACAAGCAGCAAACATGCGTTGATTGCATATGATATACCGATGAATCAAAAAATAAAAGAGGCAGCTGTTTTGGAGTCACCAAGATATTAATCTCTGGCGACAAACATCACCCAATAGCTGCTGTTTTCGCGAGTTGTCTATACTGAGTTTGAGTTTAAAACAATCCAAGGGCACAGAAATAAAAACTAAGTATAAGAGAAACGGCGCTCATATTTAAAAGGTCCCATCATTAAATTATACAGTCATTTCCACAAGAGCGTATACTTTGTAACTTTTTAATGCACCATTTCTCAAAGAGTGGTGGGGGACTTTTAGTTACCTGCATTTCTCCTCTTTTTCGCATTGTATAAATTTGGTCATTCTAAGTTCAAGTAGGAGAGTGATAAGACGTCAAGTGAAATGAGTGCGATTTACAAAAAACGATTCGAAGCTGTGTTTTTAGTAAGTCATCCGAAAGGACCAAAAATGACACCTGCATCGGCCGGAAAGTACCTGAAAGTTTCGACACAGTTTGTGAATAAGTGGATAAAGCGTTTTAAAGATACTGGAAATGTAGACGATCTACCTGGTAGGGGTAAAACCCGAAGCACTTTAAAAACCCAGGATAAGGCCATCATTGATATTTTTAAGAAAAATCCATCCGTTACTACCTTAGTGCAAGCAAAGGAAATGTTATCGAAGAAGAATATTTACGTGTCCTTGAATACGATTCGGCGAAGATTACAAGAGGAAAACATCAAAACCAGGTATGCCTTGATGAAACCATTACTTACCGAAAACCACAAGCGAAGACGTGTAGAGTGGGCTAAGGAAAACATCGATCGTGATTGGGACAACGTGATCTTTACGGATGAATCAAGTTTTGCTGTAAATACGTTCAGGAGACGAGTGTGGGCACAAAAAGGAGAAGCTGTCGTGAACCGAACCGTTAAACACCCTGGGAAGGTCCATGTTTATGGATGCTTTTCTGCACGCGGTTTCGGAAAATTAATAACGTTTACCGGAATTCTTACTGCTGAAAGGATGATCATTTTGTACAAGAAAGGATTATTGAAGTCTGCTAGGATGCTATATGGCAACGACAACACCGATTGGTTTCTCGGAAACATAGAAGCCGGTTGTGTACACGCTGGAAAGAAGAAAATAACATTCAAGTACTTGATTGGCCTTCGCAATCGCCGGATGCCAATCCTATTGAAAATGTTTGGGGATTAATGAAGCAGAAGCTTCATCATCATCATCGTGGCGCGACAGCCCGACGTCGGGCCTTGGCCGCCTGGATCATTGTCCTCCAATTATCTCGGTCACGTGACCGCGTCCTCCAATTTTGGGAGCCCAGCAGCTGCGCGGCGTCCACACCTACTGAGCTCTCCCAACGAGATCTCGGTCGTCCTCGCAGTCTCGCTCCGTCGACCCGTTCTGCATTCATTACTCTCTTAGGCATGCGATCATCGTCCATTCTTTGTACATGCTCTGCCCATTGAAGTCGTTGTAGTTTGACGATTTTCGAGACTTGCAGCTCATCGTACATTTCATACAACTCATGGTTGTACCGGATGCGCCATCCATCTCGATCACAAACAGCCCCGAAAATTCGCCGTAGAACCTTACGTTCGAAAGTGTCTAGCATGTTTTCGGAGGCTTGAGTTAGGGTCCATGCTTCGCAGCCATAGCATAGCACTGGTCGTATAATGGTTTGGTACACGCGGAGCTTCGTGTTTCTGTGCACATGTTTCGATTTCATTATGGGGAGAACCGAGAAAAAAGTCTTATTAGCTAACTGTATCCGACGCTTGATTTCGTCAGTTTCGTTGGCGTCTCTTGACAGGTTGCAACCCAGGTAAATGAAGTTGTTCACGAACTCGATGTTGAGGTCCCCCACATTGATGCTCGGTTGTGCAGGTGTCCTTGTCACCGATTGCATCATTATTTTAGTTTTACCCTCGTTAATACGTAATCCAACTTCCTTTGCAGCGGTATCGAGCGTATGCAGAAGTTCTTCTGCGTCAGCCAATCTTCGGGACATGATGTTGATGTCGTCGGCGTACGCTGCTAATTGTGTCGACTTGATGAGTAGCGTCTTGCTGTTGTCCATATTCATGGCCCGAATAACGTATTCCAGTGCTAGGTTGAAGAGCGTCGGTGCCAGTCCATCGCCCTGTTTCAAACCAGTGCGTGTTTCAAATAGATCAGTAAGTCTATTCTGGATCCTGACTTGTGAGACGGAGTTGGTCATCGTTATCTTTGTCAGTCGCACTAATTTTGCTGGTATACCAAATTGCAGCATGATGTTGTACAGTACTCCACGATCGATACTGTCGTATGCCTGCTTGAAGTCGACAAAGATTTGGTATACGTTTACGTTGTATTCCCAGCACCTCTGGAGTATCAGTTTGATTGAGAAGAGCTGATCGGTTGTGGAGCGACCAGGTCTGAAACCGCTTTGATATTCGCCAATGACTCGTTCTGCGTACGGTTTTATTCTATTTTCCAGAATTTTCGTCAAAATTTTATAGGACGTACAAACTAGTGAGATGCCCCTGTAATTCTCACACCGCAATCGTCTGGGATCTCCTCGTTCTCCCATACTCGCAGGAGTAATTGATGTATGGCATCAACTAGACTCGTTCCACCGAATCTTAGCAGTTCAGCTGGAATCTCGTCAGCGCCCGGCGCTTTATTTCGTTTTAGTGACCGCAACGCGAGATCAACTTCCTCTACTGTCGGGGGTTGAATGGGTGGGCCTAGATCAACAATATCGTCGAGAGCCTCCCGTGTGGGGATGTTATTTAGATGGTCGGTTTAGAAGCTCTTCAAAATAAGAGGCCCATCGTTTGTTAATACCATCGGTGTCGCTGATGATGTTTCCATCCTTGTCCTTACAAAGGCTAGTCCTGGGTTGGTAGCCGTTCTTAATTGTATTTACTAGTTTGTACGCTTGTCTGGTGTTCCTATTAGCTAAGTTTTCGTTTATGTTCAGCAACTGCTCGTCAAAGTATTTACGTTTCTTACGTCTAGTTATTCTATTCGATATTCGCCGTAGCTCGTCATATTTTTCTCTTCTGGCTCTGGTTCCTCGTTGAATCCATTGTCTGTAGGCCTCGTTTTTCGCGTCAAGTGAATTTTTGCATTCTTCGTCGAACCAGTCATTTCGCGCTCGCCGGGCTTTATATCCGACGACCTTCTCTGCGACATCCTTGATGGTACCCTTGAGTTCTTCCCAGAACCCATGGACGCATGTGTTGCTGATGTTGTGTAGCATAGGTGATAGTTTTTCCTCAAGGGCGGTAGTATACGCCACCGCTGTAGCATCACTCAAGAGCTTATCAACTGCAAAGATTTTGGGAGGGCTGATTCTTGACTGGTGCACTGAGGAAATTCTACATCTGTAGGTCGTCTTCACCAAGTGATGATCTGAGTCGCAGTTTGCTCCTCGATAGGAGCGGACATCCATGACACTAGACGCCCATCTCCTGCAAATGAGGACGTGGTCAATTTGGTTGACGGTATGTGCGTCTGGAGACTTCCAGGTCTGCTTGTGAATGCGTCGATGCGGGAAACACGTAGAGCTTACGACTAGAATCCTGCTGCAGGCGAAGTCGATAAGTCGCTGGCCGTTATCGTTACATTCTTCATGCAGGCTGTGGCCTCCAGTGGTCCCCCGATGCCAACTTTCATTCCCGACTTTCGCGTTAAAGTCTCCCAGCAGCAATTTGACGTCGTTTGTTGGAAGTGAGTCGAAGAGAGTTTCAAGGCGGGCATAGAACTCGTCTTTTACTGCGTCTTCTTTAACTTCAGTGGGGGCATGCACATTGATGAGCCAGAGATTGAAGAATCGAGTCTTGATGCGAATCGCACACAGCCGTTCATTTATGGGTTTGAAGTCAGTAATATGCGGTTTGAGGTGATTGTTCACTATAAATGCTACTCCAAACTCCTTGCGGCCCGATGGTTTGCCACTTGTAAAAATTGTGTGCGATTTCTTGTCATTAATCTCGCTGCCAAGCCAATTTGTTTCCTGGACTGCAGTAATGCTCAGTTTGTACTTTTCGACCTGTTGAAGGAGGGCCTTCTCGGCCCTCGGTTTGTTTAGGGAGAGTACATTCCAGGATCCGAAAGAATAATCCTTTATTCGTTTGCGTGGTCGTCGTTGTTGATCCGTCCAATCCGAGGCTTTTGTTCCAGGTTTCTTGACATGGAGTGGTTTTTACAAGGACGAGTTGTCAGCACGTCGCTTAACCCCATTCAGGGGATGGCCTCGGAGATAGCTGCTTCAGATGGTTTAATAAATGTGCTGGAGCCCACATAACTATGTAGCAGGTCCAACTACGCAAGTCATTCCATCCTACTAGACCTGAGACGCTTAGGTGTTCGTCAGCCATTCAGGCTACAGCTATCTGCCTTTTCCAAACTGTCTTATCGCTAAGACATTGGCCGTCAGCGAATCGATACACTGCCGTTACCAGGGGACGCCCACGCGGAGGACTATGGAAAAGGTCTTTGCCCCCCAAATGCAGAAGCTTCAAGGAGCTTCAAAATCAATCCAAATCAATTTGGAATAACTTATCGACAGACTACGCGGAAAAATTGGCCGAAAGTTGTCACCGAAGATGCCAGTCAATAATCAATAGTGACGGCGATTGGACCATGTATTAAATATAATTGCGAAAATGTATTTTGTATTTATTTTACTTTCAATAAAAAATAAAATTTCTTACTTGTAACACTTTGTTTTTATTTTGTGAGGTATACGGTCTTGTGGAAATGACTGTACTACCGGAAAGTCACATTTGAAACAAAAATTAATTAAATATGTCAGTCTACTTTAAATGGCGCAACAAATTATATTATTAACGAAAACACCATTCCCTAAATATCACGATGGATAAATTTACAGAACTAAAACTAAAGCAAAAGTATTTTTCGGATCTTAATGCAATTGTGTCCGAAACATAGGTTAGGTAAGTTGGCTGCCATGACTACCACAGCAAACATATACCATGAGCTGGTCCGATGTGGAACCAAAAATTTCGGATGTATAACCAAAAACCAACCAACCAACCAACAAGACGTTAAATGCAAAAATTTACATTCTCCTTCCAGCCAAAGCCGGACAAGAGCACAGAAGATGGATGTGAATTTCCTCCTCTTTCACGCCTCTACCGCTTCTACAGAATTCATTGTAGGGAAGACGAAGTTTTATGGCAAGATCTCCAATAAGACAATGTCCAATGAAAACACCCACGACTGAACTAATGTGCTGTCTTTGAAGGAATATAGGATAAGATGAGTGGATGAAATCAAGCCTAGCTCTCAAAGATCTAGTTGCATGACATGTGTTATCCTTAATCTATCTCTCTTGCGTTGCTAACTGCTACAGATCTTTAAGTCAGTTTATATACCGACCCCTCCAGGGGCATGAGCGCGTCAACATCTCTACCATTTCTATGCTTTGTTGACGTTTCGATAGCATATCTACTTTTCGGAAGTGCAGTTGCTAGCATGCACCTCCTATCCGCGCTGTCCTTATACTGACAAGCTCAGAGCACTGTGAGAGTTCTATTAGTACCCACAGGCAGTTTTTGATGGCGCCGAGCTTTGAACTCCGAGCTCTAGAGTAGTATCGTAGAGCGGTGACGGAACGACCACGGTCACCGATCGCGATGAAACCATCGATCCCGTGTTTGCAGCAAACTGCTCTCCAAAAATATCGAGAACTTGGTGAAAATGATGCGTGTTGTCTGGTGTGACCATTAGACTGGTCACATCAGACAACACGCATCATTTTCACCAACTTCCTCCATAAGCTGAAAGCCTAAGAACGAATTTTCAATATAAGTCAAAAACTCCAATTGTATATTTTATATAAAAAATATTTTATTTAGAAAAATATTCTGCTTAAATTAATTTTGAGGGATGTTTCTTTACATTAGTTTATTTTCTATTTACTTTTCAATTTTTCCTTTTAAGTTTATCGTTTGCTTTTTCGTTTATTTTAGGCTATTTTGAAGAGCATCAATTAAAACGGGTGTACGCCATTACAGTTCACTGAACGAATCAAACAAAAACAAAATGTAATGCATATAGAACAACGTTTTGATTACATATTGGAGTTGTCCAATGTATGAATTAAATTCGATTCAAAATTCGGGATATAATATGTAAATATAGTCGGATTTCACGAGTATACATTATGAAGCAAATGCACATGCAAAGTGCATACCTTCAATCGATTTTATTTTTTATATATATCACTACCGTCGATGGAACACTCGATGTTATTTTTTCTATTCTACTCGCACAATTTGAATGTACATACTCTGTTCTCTTTGTATATTTATTTTTGTTTGCTCTATTTGTTTCTTATACACTAACACATTGTTTTATGGTTGGTTCCGTATTTTGTTGTTGTTGTTTTTTACTTATTGATTTTAAAAATGACAATTTTTCATCATCATACACGTACAATTGAATAGAATAGGCACATGTAGTGTGTACACATGCATAGTTCGACATCAATATGTGATGATTTCTCTATGGTTAAGGTTAGGGGTAGAGGAAAAGCCATTGAAATGGTATGCGAATTGAAGCGAAAAATGCAAATATAACGGGAAATATGAAAGATTAGCGTAGTGGGAATGATTTCAATGTGAATGCACGGTACTCGGTATCAATTAAAAAGTAGGTTAAAGATTATTTTCGAGAAGAGGCGATTATTGTGAGCGTTTGATGTGTCTCTACTACAGTTTGGTATAAGAACATCAATTCGTCATTTCGACAAAGTTTTCGTATTAAAATGTGTTTACATACGAGTACTTTTGCAAAACAAAAATTACAAAGTGATTCGATGAAGCGCAAAGCATTTCCAGTTCTAGAAAATTGTAAAAATTTAGAATTGTGTATGTTACAAAGATTTGTTTTTTAAATTATTGTTTCTTTAGAATATATAGAGCGCATTCTTTTCTTCACAAACTTATAATGCAAATCATACTGAATTCAATAAAAACAAAAACAACCTAGAACGAGTTTTAAACTCTGAAAATATGGCACAAACTCAAGTCATTGGTATGAAATAATCATTGAAAATTCGTTCTATGCAAATCACTTTAAACTTTTTTTGAATATAATAAATTGCCAAGCCCTGCAAGTGTTTACAATATTCTAGAGATCTAAGTATTTGTGCTCCGTTTACATTAATTTAGATTTATGCACTGACAACAAGTACACGCGTTTCCTATGTTACAGTTCACAGGTGTAAAGGGGATCCTACGTTGGGAGGGTTCGCAGGCTAATTTTGTTCGCTTATTCAGCTGAAAGATGGATTCAATTCCGTTCACCCCATCCAATACGATGAATTCTGGTGTAATACTCTATTAGTACATACATAGCTTTTCGAAAATTCATGAATTCGAAATTAATAGCTACTCTAGTACGAGTACTGCGGTTTATTCAACGACCTTCCCTTCCGGATGAGTTTGTCCCGTTTTATAAAATATATGAACATTTTCTTCACAACACCACGTGCACTTATAGTTCAGTTATTTCGTATCGAAACAGCTGATCCGAAAATAAAACACAAGTTGTTTTCTCAATTTCGGTTTGTTTTTCGGGGTGCTGAATGATGATGGAGAGTATGAATATACTCTTCAGAATGAGGCAATTCTGTTGATTGATGATGCTCTAAGCGACACGTGGGCTCATAGCTCATAGTCCGACACTTAGATCCCCTTTTTCATCGAAAAGTACTGCATTCAGTAGGAATCGAACCGGGGCCCAGTGCATAGAAGGTGAATGTGCTAACTGTTGCGCCATCCGGACTACGGATTTGACCATTACATTTCGTATAATATGCACAGTATCGGGGGTTGCAATGAGTCACTTTTGGCCAGGAGCCCGAAGGGTCATGTCTAGCCGAACTGTCATCAGGAGTGACAACAC
Organism: Chloromyia formosa; assembly: GCA_964017055.1. NCBI lineage: Eukaryota > Metazoa > Arthropoda > Insecta > Diptera > Stratiomyidae > Chloromyia > Chloromyia formosa. Next base: position 153,761,115 of record OZ024815.1, on the reverse strand, counting down.
ATCAATTTCAAGTGATTGTACTCTCACTTTTCACTCAAGATGGCTCTGTCGTAACACATGCCAAACAACGAGGATGATTTGGCGGAAAATTTATCCGTTCTGCTCATAGATATATGTACATTGAACAGATAGGAAATAGACACAGAGTGGGGGTAAAAATTCGAATATCGAGTTATGGTTGACATATTCGCGTCTGCGCAGTGAAACACGTACAACACGCATTAACATTTGACCAAGGGGCCAAATGCTTCGTAAATGTAAAAATTGTGGCTGAGTGGCCGATGGCGTCACATTTACCGAACGTATAGCGACCGCGTGCAAATGGGTAGTAGTGTGCATGCGCGAATTGGTTCCAAAATAACCTGAAGTACAGAGTGAACCAATCTGTTTAATGTATATCTATGGTTCTGCCACATTCCTGTCACTGAACAGGAAGCCCATTGGCAGAGTAGTAGGGGTTATCACAGGGCTCTGTCCAATAAAGAGACCTCGCTTGAAGGCTCCATCTTCCTCATCACAACTTCTGCAGGAGTTGTGGCGATGTGGATGAGGAGGATAGCGCTCTACACCTTCTCTGCCCGGCCTCACCTCGCAGGAGAAGGAAATTCCTCTGGGTTCTCGGGTCTCTTACGATCTGGATGACCTTAAGGATGTGACCGCCACATGACTCAATAGATACATCGCCAACACAGGCTTGTTTGATACGTAGGTTCTAATGAAGGTAATCTTGGTGATACCCTAACGGACCCACTGGTGGTCGAAGTGTGCCGTGTTGCATCATGACAGCCCGTGCACCTAACCTAACCTTCTCACTCAAAATGGTCGCAGTCCCAACACACTAAAATCGGGAACATGGTCCAGTTCCGATCCTGGCCCAAGTCCGTAGATCATCACTTGTCTCAGGAACAACTATGATCCATCCAGTCCCCTCAGCTGTCAGACATTCGAATTGAATTTGTTCTCTATCAATACTGCGACTTCCACAAATTCACAAAAAAAAAGATGTCTACCACAAACTTTATACTGGTCAGCTAGGACTAAAAACTGACGACTGCATAGCTAAAGAACACCACAACAACTGAAAATACGTCCGCTGTGAGCTGTCAGAATAGTAATAGTAAAATTAATATGAACCTACAAAATGAAAAAAAAAAATTTTTTCTTAAAAAAAGCGGAGATTGAATCCGCAACATTACCACAAGTTCCGCAGGACATTCTCCCGATCTAGCAAAAAGGAAAAACGTGAAGATAGACGAAGTGTCAGCAATTTTGAAATAGTTCGAATTCGAACCCACCACCTCAAACCGAAATTGAGAAAGAAAACATTTTTACTTTTTTCCTCGTCAAACCACCATCTGACTGAACTATTACTATTGACACGATTTGCAATTCAGCGCTAGCGATCAATAAAAAAGAAATCATGTAATCACTTCCTGGCAATGGCAATGAACACTTGATGGTTTCGTCGGTTGGCTGTGAAACGCGTCTACTTGTTGTATGAGCGTGCAAAATTGATGTATTCTAGTCACTAACCCTAGTCGAATTCCTGTTATGATAAATATGTGTACATATATACAAGTTTACTGCTAGTCATAGGTTTGTGAAAACGCCTGCGACGATTTTGATGATGGAGATGACGACAATCATGATGCTTGATGCGATATCGCTCCCGATAGGGATGACGACTGTGATGCATTGAAACGACTGATAAAGTTACAACTAAACCGAGCAGCTGTAACCAAACGCCTTCGAGTTCGCGTCGCAACACCTCCACCACTCTTGCTACATCCAGGATGGCACACCATTCACTCCACACTCGTCATTCGTCCCACAGGCAATGTTGCTTCTGTCGTACATAATAAATAAATTGACTGCATTTTCGGCACGTTTTAATGCCACACTTGTAGTTTTGTGAATTTTGTGCCCCATTCGCTGACTGATCGGTTCGATCGCCTTTGCAGTATTTCAGACCGCACGGATACCAGCCCACGCACATCTCCATTGAGCAAAAACAGGGCAATCGTAGTCCCGACACCTCGTTACATCGCGGACAGGATGGCGTTGCGCCCGGCAACACGGACGCTGCCGTTGTGGAAATTGCCGACATTGCGGGAGGCACGGGGGCAGCAATTGATTGTACGGGAAATTGATGTATTGCTGAGTCCAAACTCGTCAGTGATGAACCTGTTGGATTAAATTGAAACTTTAATTGAGCAGTGAACATATACGAGTACAAATCACGGAAATCATGACAGCGAAGTCAACTGAATTAGATTCCATTCAGCTGAAACCCGCTCGAAATTCCAGTCCGGATAGAGTCTGGCGAGAAGGCATTGAATAAAGTCGGCAGACAATGTTTAATGAGGCGTAGGAGGCGAAAATGAAATCAAGGATTTGTTGAGCCTGGATGGAATTATCTCTATTGTTCAATTTTTCGAGAGGATTCTGTTCATTGTGTATTTTTGTCGGGATAAAATATGGGAATACAGGAAAAGTTTCAATCGGAATTTATGAAAGGAATTTAGGGCATTGAAAATTTTTCTTGGGGCAAGGATATTGTCATTGAAAATTGTAAGTTATGTATAAGTGAAGACGAAGTTGCAGTAAATGAAGTTTTCACTGAATAAAAAGTCCATAGGCTCCTCAACGGAACCAGGCTGGTATAGCTCCTGCCAAAAACGTGTTTTAAAGAAGGAAGTGTAGTCCACAGGGAGATTCAGGTTGCCCAGCATAGCTGAGTATCCAGTATTCAACGCATGCCACTGGCTGCTTTCACGAAAGCGCGGAGCCATATTCGCCGCCACATGTTCGCAAGATATATCAAACGGAAGCAAGTAGCGAGGTGTCGCAAACCTATCATGGAGCTCGGTGACTTCTTCAATATCACTTTGTGCTGGATTCTGGGGTATAGTGGCTTCAGGGGTAACTACAAGGCGGACAAGCTGGCTCGGACGGGCACGACTAATGTGGACATGGCGAGTTTTCGAACTTGCTTGCAAGAAGCTAGACAAGACAAATGTTTTAAGTTTAGCTTAAATCGGATGGCTAAATGGAAATACCTGCACCATTACAAGACAGGTTTGGCCGAACTTCAATCCTAGCTGCTCCTCAGAGCTGCTGAGGCTGGAGAGAAAGCATCTCAGGAAGACTGTGGGGACCATTACAGGACATTGAGCGATGGATGAGCACGCTAAGCGTCTGCGGCTTCCATGCAATTATTATTCCAAAAGCTGTGAGAATGAGGAAACTATATACATACATAATATCCTGTGCACCTGTCCTGCGCTCAAGGACCAGGATGACTTAAAAGACGCAAGTGCTGGTCATCTACATCACTTCATTGACAGCTCCGGATGGTTCGGCAACTCTCATGGTTTTGAGATGGTGAGGTACCACAACAGACCCAGCGGTGGTCTATGTGTGCTGTGCTCTGTACGGCAGCCTCTAAACCCTAACCTAAGTTAAGCAGCGTATTTAAGCTGGCTGACGGAGTTTTTCTAAAGGCTCATGTTGCGGCAATCGCTGCTAGTCTTTGCACCTTACCCAACAAGTTACAATAGGACCACACTTTAAGCGCCACCCAAGTTCTTGCCATTCATTCGGTCTATGGTTGTTAATTGCCATGACCCCTCCAGAGGCATGGGCGCGTCAACATCTCTGGAATTACAATGCTTTGTTGGCGTTTACTAGAAACTACACCATCCGAAAAATATATGCTATGGGTCTACAGTTAAGCACGCCTAACTGAGGATCGCATAAATTGGGGGTACACGTAAGTTACTATTCAAATTCTTCGCCAAAAATGGTAAAAATAGGGGGCGACCGGTAGCTCAGTGCGTAGAGGCGTCAGTCTCATGTTTGACTACGGTTATTAAGAGTTCAAGTCCTGTCCACGGCGTTCGTGGCCATGGATGGTTGTGTTGTCTTCCCCCTGTGGTGCGGGCGTAATAATAGGCCACAACATATCCCAACTTGTCGCAGGTAGGGGCAACGTGTATAGTCCGAAACTGGTTTATGCCAACGAAACTTTAGCTAAGCCACATGGAATAGTTGACGCGCTATGCTCCACTAGGGGTTAGGGTAAATTAAAGGACGATTGTACATTTCTATACAATATGAGAGCGAGAATTGACCGCAACCGGCTTCTGTAACTCTTTCTATTTCGTACAAATAGTAAGGAACACCGAAGGCCAGTGGTCATTCTGCTTTTGGGATTCCTATCAGTAAGGAAAACGACGGCGTATTTACTACCCCAATCGGGTTTACTTTCCGGACTGTAATTAGCTTTTAAAGTTGACATGTGCAATCACAAAATATCTATCCTGCCCGAACAAATCCCGCCGGAAATATCTTTTAACAAATTACAAAAAAAAAGTTCAAAAATGGATCGCACTAACCTCGGTTTGTAATTAAAAGTACATAAAAATGTAGACGGCTGGGCAAGGCGTCTGAATATGCGAACCTTCCTCGTCCAAATTCGCCGGAAGTAGATAGGATTACGCAAAGGTGATGTTCCAAGTCAAAGGACTTCCCTCATCCAGGTTTGCGCTAAATACGGGGTCAAATCAAAGGTCTTGGCGTCCTCTTTTCAAAAATCAATGCTGCCTCGCGAAAGCTTGCCAGAAGTGGTTAGCAGGAGCGCGCACAGATGACGTTTCAGATCGACGAACTACCCTCATCGAGGTTTTCGATAAATAAGGTGTCAAATCAATGTTGGCCTTAACCAGGCCGGACCATATCATAGAACAATTTTGGTGGCGCTTGACTTGTCGAAAGCCTTCGACACAGTCACCCATCGCTTCTATCTGACGTAGAGTGCTCATCCCTTCCAACACAACATGTCAAATGGTACGCCAATTATCTCGCTGGCAGGCAATCCTACATGGAATTTAGGAACAGCAAGTCGAAGCTTAGGAAAATTAAACAAAGTTTTCCTCAAGGAGGAGTATAACCTCTCACATTCTTTAATCTGTATTTATCAGGAGTTGCAAGATCTCCTGATGATCTCCAATTAATTGCTTATGCTGATGAATGTTCAATTCGGGCAATAGGGAACGATATCAATAAAATGTGCGAGTTCATTCATGGTTACCACAATGAACTTAACGAGTCCTTTGAAAGCAAGAACTTAACGTGTCAGCATCCAAATAATCTGCAACTCTTTTTATCACCAACGAATGAATTTTCCCCACCAATCCTACAAAAATCCTCGGGGTTACTCTGGGTAACATGGCGACTTCATCACTCCATGCCACAGGATGCGTGGCAGGAATAAAACTCTTAAAGCCTTGGCTGTTAGCACATGGAGAAAAGACAAAAAAAAACAGTCGGAATATCTGTGGCCAATTATGCTGTTCCTGTGTGGTTACAGAACCTATATGAAACACAGTGGAAGCACATTCAAACTTGTCGAAATGCCGCTCTCCGCTGGCAGTCTCCTGATGTCTCCCCAAGACCATCTACACCAGCAAACAAAAACATTGCCTATCAAAGACCACAACAAGCTCGTTGCGAAGCATTATTTGGTAGGCTGCTACCGGAGGGAACACCATAACTTCTATCTTATGGACAAGACTCGGCCACAAAAATATTTTCGGCGTGCTTTGTGGGACCCTGAGCGCCATGCCCAGGAATATAAAAGTTATCCCTTCGACAATAATGCTTACAAATCAACCATCGCATTACTCCATCAACAAGAGGTGCATTCACCAATTACAGGATTAAGAGCAAATCCAGTACTTTTGGCGCAACCACAAGCCATATCACCTGAAGAGAAGAGGCTTCCTAGAGCCACCAGGACGACACTTGCCCAACTTCAATCAGATTATTGCTCGCGCCTCAACTCATATATATCACGTATTGATCAAAAAGTCCAAAGCACCTGTCCAGTCTGCAACAGAACACCTCACGATGTGGACTACAACTTGCCCAGCTGCACCCACGCAGCTTACTACTAGGTCGTTGTGGGAAAATCCCATTGAGCAGCTACATTCCTTCCATTCGCTAAATAAGGTGTCAAATCAAAGGTCTTGGTGTGCTCTTTCCGATTAACCAATCTTGCTTCGCGAAAGCTTGCCGCAATGGGTGACAAGCGAGTAAATTACATGGACAAACTTAATTTTACAGGATGACTCACTTCCGGCTTTCGCGAGGCTTTTCGGAAAGAGAACATCAAGCATGTTGCTAGCATGTTCCTCCTGCCCATTTAGCCGCATACCTGCGACAAGTCGGGAAATGTTGTGGCGTATTGTTACGCCCCACAACACAAACAACCATCGCCCCGACGTTGACATGATTCGAACCCGTAACTAACCGGTAACGTGAGACATCAGACTGACGTCTCAACGCACTGAGCTCCCGCCCGCCCACGAACTATATGCAGATGCTTCGACATGATTCAGGTTCAGATATCGCGTCTCGCGTACGGATTCACAACGCTTTTCATCTTTGTCACACTGACCCTAATTTAAACCAACTCAACAAATAATTTCTAATGCAACCGCATTTACTCTCTCTCTCTCTATCTGAAAAAAACCGTCCTTCAATATCATAAATTTCGATATATATTTTTGTAATCGCCTTTTTCCCCCATTGAATTGAATACTTGACAATGATAAATAGGATTTTGCAACAAAAAAGATATAAATTGGATAAAGGACAAAAGCATTAATAATGCCGTAAGGTGTAGTTTGCCCAAACGAAGGGTCTACAGATGGAATGTCGACTACAATTCCATTTTAGTTCCTAAACGATGCTAGCCGGCCCAAAACGAAAGATGATGTAGGACGCGTCCGGATATGAATAAATGCCACTAAAAAGGTTCATTTGCATTTAAACATTTTGTGTATTTTTGTGATAAGAAGCTTAAGCGTAATTTTTCATTCAAGTTTATTTTAAAAGCGTGTCACTAAAGTCTTTCAACGACAACCAAAAAAAAATCCGGAACAGTGCCATTATTCATTCTTCCCCGAGGAGAGATCAAAAATCGTGCAGAGGGAAAACTGAGAAGAAGAGATTTGCAAGTTGGAAATGGAAAACTTCCATTGACTTCTTTTTCGCTGTCTAAATATGGAACGTCCATTCATGTGAACAATTGGAGGGAGAGCGGATCAAGTAGAATATAATAAGCTTATCACACGCCCTCACACATGTGTACATACCTGGCAATTCGGCCCACGCCTTCAAATCCTCCTCTCGAATATAGGTTGCATTCGGCGCTTCCGAACACAGTCCGGCCAAGTGCCTTGTAATTGGCACTGATCGATTCAAATTCACCCACGCCGTCATTGTGAAAGTTTCCTTGCCTTTATCCTCTTCGGGTGTTCGAATTGTGCTTGGATTCTTTTGTCGCAATTTCGCAACTGCATCGGCCGATAGAAAGTCGCCTTTGGTGAATTTCGTTACAAAACACATTACTTGATATTGACTCTGACCGCGCTCCTCTTCGCCCAGTACCAGAGCCTTGAGAATCCGCACTTCCTGTGAATGAAAGTTGGAGAAAAGTGGGGGGATTAGTAGGATGAGCTTATCGGTAATTGGGAGGATTTCACGTACAATTTTTTCTCGATATAATAATCCTAGCAAATGTAATTCTCAAAAGATAAAAATGCGTTTTTTTTTGCTGAACAAATATCCCTAGAATGTTCATCCAATTTACATTCATGTAATCAATGGAAAAAGCCCTGCATGCCATTTTCCAAAGAACCCAAGCCATCGAATCAATGACGACAATTTCCCCGGAAAGAAAACAACAGACGGAATCATCCTTTTTATAGCATCATTGCAAACATGGATATCATTAAGCGATTGAAAATGGAAAACAAAATATTCAGAAGCAGAAAGCCGAAAAGATGAAAAGAAATATGCAAATTAGATTGGCTTCCAGGCAAATCGGTATTCGGGAAAAAAAGCGAAGAAAGTCGGGCATATAAAGGACATATCTTTCTTATATAAAAAGGAATGTATGTATGTATAGACGAATAGAAATGTACGTGTTACGGATATTGGAGAGAAGCAAAAGATTATTACATTTCGAAAATCTATAAGTTGTGTTATGAGTGTGCCATCAGTCCTTTGAAATTCCAACGTTATAAGATCGTCGCTAACGTTTGATGTTATAGTTTCCTGGACGACTTCGCCTCCCTGTAAAGAAAGAAAAAAGAAAAGAGAAATCAGAAACACGTAAGACCACAGAATATACGAATACGGGAAAAAATACATGGAAATATGTGGGCAGGATCATGTTTCCCGCTTATTTCAATGAAGCATCACAAATGTTATGAGACATCGGCATTCGTTAGATGCGGTAGAGAGATGTTACAAGTCAAAGCTGTTTCAAAAAATCTAAAATTGGACCCTTACTCAATAATTAATTTCAATTCAATTCAACTTTATTCAATTCAATTAAGAATTTAGATTACTAATTTAGAATACTAATTTTACAGAAGAAAAAAAAGGCAATTCATATACAGGGTGGCCGGCGATGTAATCGCCATAGGGCTATGGTATATTCTACACTCTGTTAGAGGAACAACGGCCGCCCGAATGGTCCCTCTATCTTTTACCGTTACAGAGTTATCGCATTTTTTGTTGTTCTTGTCAAAATGCTAGATTTTCTGGGGAAAACTCTAATTTGCCAGCCTCTGGATTATTGAAGTCTAAAATTGACTCCATGTTCTGAAACTACGTAAAATTTCCTATAAAATGACACCTCCATCGTTGCGAAATTCATCGTAACTTCCGATATACAACCGTTTCAATTTTGAAAATATTTCAAAATCAACTTTTCACGGAAAAATCAAAACTATATTTCATTACGGTACTTTGGAACATTCCTGTTTCGCGAATATTAAGAGAATTCTCCCTATTGAATTTAGAGAGAGTTCTTAAAATTCCTTCATTGCGGCATTTTCGCTAGAGGTAGTCCATTTTCGCTTTAGGTGGTAGGGACCTAGAACCCACGCCGGGGGATTTGTAGGTCCTAAAGCGGATTGTTTTTTGGCTTTTGTGAAAGTTCTCTCTAATCAAATAGAGAGAATTCTCCTAATTTTTCCGAAACAGGAATGTTCCAATCCCTCCAATGTAAAACGTTTTATAATTTCAAATTTCTTATTCAAACATGCGATAATTTGAAATCGATACCCGCTTTCCTCCGTTTCTCTGTAAACATATTGAACCCTCGGGATATTTTTAGTTTCCGGGGCTCGGGGTGAAAAAATCGGTTTTCATTAGGATTTTTTGTCATTTATCGCTCGCGTCTCTCTAAGACTCTCAAATCTGCAAAAAAAAAAATTTACATACATACTTGACTTTTAGAGTGACGCGAGTGAAAAGTGACAAAAATCCGAGTGAAAAGTGATTTCCCCAGCCGGGGCCCCGGAAACTAAATGGTTGCCAAATTTGTCTTACCGGGGCTGACGCCTAAGCCACATCTATGTATCCAGTTAGTCAGCGTATTCAGCATTATCTCGCTAAGACGCTAAGAGTACTCGGGACGCATAGGCTGTCAATTTGCATGCCAGATTCTCCAGATCCATAAACAGTCTGTTGACCACAATGTTACAAAGGAGCGGTGAAAGCACCCCACCTTGAGCAGACACTTCGGCAAACTGACGAGGTCCCTAGTTTAGATGTAATCACCCTTGGATGTTAACATCTGGTTAAGGAGTTGGATCAAAGAGCTTTCGACATCTAGTCCCTTGAGAGCGCCGGTAATCGCTTCCGGCTTAACGTAGTTGAAGGCACCTTCTATGTCTATGTCTTGATCAAAATCTAGTGTCAACCGATTGAATCAAGCGTGATTGACCGTCTAGGGACCGGTTTGACGCTTGAGCCAAGCGTTGACAGCGATTCATAAGGAGCCCCTAGACGATCAAGCCGCTTGATCAAAATCTAGTGTCAACCGATTGAATCAAGCGTGATTGACCGTCTAGGGACCGGTTTGACGCTTGAGCCAAGCGTTGACGGTGATTGATAGAAAATTTGATTGACCAAACCGCTTGAGTTGACGAGGGTGCTCGACCATCTAGGCCAATTTTGATCAAGCATTGCGTCAATCATTCGATAATTGCTGAGCAAGTTTCCATTATGATGAGTTCCACATGAATTTCAGGTCTTCCACATCCATGCCAGAAGCTAGGTACCTCAATGTGATAGAAAGTCTCTGAATTGCAAGAATCGCTTCACGCATGTTTGTATCCTTCTTCTCAGCCTTTTTCATCATCATCGGAAAGTTGTCTTGGACCATATGGACGCAAGTACAAACCCTTATCCGCTTTTGGAACAAAGACCAATTTAGCCTCTGATCATTTTTGAGGAATATACGAGTAAATCTAAAGAAGCTTTGACTTGCAACCAGGGGCAGGTAACGCCGAATAGGTGCTGCATATCACACATCAGATATAAACGGATCATAATTAGATAAGGTTCAGAGAATCTTCTCCCTTGAAAAAATCCATGAAGAGCCACAGGGAACCAAGACGCCTTCCTGTGTATTCCCGAGCTGTGCGATCACCGGTGAGCTATTCCGGAAATGAGGGGCGACCGGTACCTCAGTGCCTAGAGGCGTCAGACTCAGATTGAAGTCCCGTCCACGGCGTTCGTGGCTATGGATGTTTGAGTTGTCTTCCCCTTGTGGTGCAGGGCGTAATAATAAGCCAAAATGGCAAAATGCGAGCGAGGTGGATGCCAGCCGCATGAATCGTCCCAAACCGGTTTATGCCAACGAAAATTCAGCTAAGGCACATGGAATAGTCGGCGCGCTGTACCGCACTGGGACATATTAGTAGTTTCCATAGCCAGAAGGCTTCCTAATAGAATTATTACACCAAGCTCAAATCATGGATTGTAAATCATCATATAAGAATAAAATAACAAGCGTCACGATTATTTCTATTATTATAACACTCCACGTGAATTTTGATTATTTAATGTTTTAGTCAATCAGCGAATAACATCCACCCCCAACCGTACAATCAAAATTAAAATATTACAAAGGCCAATTTACGTTCGCTATCTGCAGTTTCGTACGCGTGTAATTTACACCACATTCAATTAAGTGACGTCTTTCAATTTGAATATATGATAGGAAATAAAAATACAAAATATCACAAGGTCGTGAAATTCATAAATAATTTCATTGGCGAATTGAGACTGTTCAGAATACAAATTTCAGACAAGATCTCCATGCGCATGCATGCCATTCTCGTTGAGTTGTTTTTTTTATACGTATCGACAGACGTAACATAACATTTCTATTGTCATCTCAGGTAAATTCCCTAATATCCTTACTGAGGTAACATTGTATGCCCTTACAATTTGGTGGCGAACTGGGATAAAACAAACGAGCTTGTTCTATTCACTAGGCAACATAATCACCCTGAACCTCCTGTGCTGGAGGAGGTGAGGCTATCCTTTATGGACGAGGCGAGTTTTCTAGGTGATAGAACTAAACAGGAGGCTGAATATTCTGGAACGCGGGAACCAAGCAACCACAGGACTCTATTGTTGCATGGAAGACATAGACAAATGAAACCGGAATATAGAGGGCTACGCCCGCAATCCGAGGGTTTTGTAGCAAGTACTTATTTTGGTATGTAAGTATCGGCTCCTTGCTCTTCTTGGTACCACTTAGATGGATAAAAAAAATAAAATGTCTGACCCATAATATAGTATCTTATATGCCCAATCATATTACGTGATTGTAACGAAACTTAGAACATACGGATATTATTGCCTATGGTGTTGGTTATCCTTGGCCATCGGTACTTTTGATCTCGGACGTGTTTAAGGGATGCAGGGATGCGCTAACTGTAACTATGGAAACAAACTATTATTAACCTATTTTGAGGAGATATACAAATTCCATTATTTCCCATTTTATATACTGTTCGGAACCCACCTTCCTGGAAGTTTTCATTTTTCTAAGTGTAACGTTCTGGAAATGCAAGGGGTGGGGGGGGGGCAAATTACGATCTAATAATTTATCCTCCCTCATTGTTCCCCTTTTTTCAAATATAAGTAAAGTAAACTCAACATTACCTTTTTCACAACACCCCACTTGCCTATACCAGTCGATAAACAAAATTTGACCTTAATTTTAACCCTCACCCTCGCCTCCACCGCCCGTTACAGTTTGCCAATTATCACACATCGCCCCCTACCAATCTTTACCCTTTCATAAATGTGATTAACCATAATATGTAACAATAACTGCGATTCGCACTACGAAAAACAACATGCAAGTAGTACTCGCACCTTCGAAGCCGGTAGGTGTATTTTTTGAATGAATAGTGTAAAAATGCCTAACTTTAAGTGAATGCACTATTGTTAAATATTACATGGTTGTAATGAAACGTAGAGGCATTATTGCCTATGGTGTTGGTTATCATTGGCCATCAATATTTTTGACCTCGGGTGTACTTAAGGGGTGCAGGGGTGTGCTAACTGAAAAAATAGAAATGTACTGTTATTAACCTTTTTTGATGAGATTTTGGAATTCTATTATTTATAGTTTTCTATTTTAGTAAAATGCCGCTTTCCTGTAAATTTTCACATCTCTAAGTATAACGGTTTCGAAATGCAAGGGGGGGGGGACAAACTCGGATCACATATTTTCCCCTCTCCCTCTTTTCCCCTTTGTTCAAATTTGAAGAAAATTCCAGAAATGAAATGTACTCGACGGTACCTTTCTTACGATACCCCACTTGCCTATACCAAATGAAAAAAAAATTTCGTCCTTCATTTCCCCTCTATGGGGACCCCCCCTCAAAGTTGACCTATAACGATGCATCACTTTCTCCAGAGAATTATAGTACTTCTACATATTTTCACTAAATTTCATACATGTAGCCTCAGCGGTTCGTGAGATATTCCATGGACAGACAGACAGACAGACAGACAGACAGACAGACAGACGGACGCATGACCGATTTCATAAGGGTTTTGTTTTACTACAAAACCCTAAAAACGGGGTCTGACCACCAAAAAAGTTCTTTTGGCATTTTGTATCGGTCCTGCGTCCTATATTGCTGTATGGGGTGATTGTTTGGTGGAATGCCCTACGCACAAAGACAAATCGCAATGTCCTGGCAAAGGTAGAGATTCCACCACGTCGGTTTCCTACTCGCCCTGGGCCTGCTGACTGCGGACGATATCGTGGTGGCCTCCTTCAGTGCATCCGTGAAAGTATGCACCATGCCGTCAAGCGCTTGTCTGTTTTCAACTTGATTTCTAAAAGTTGATGATGTCTCAGCATACCGGTTAGTCACTGGTTCGAGTCCCATTCACGTCGTCGTTGTTGCTGTTCTGATAACAATGGCCGGAAGTTCGGTGTGTGAGTGTGTTACATGCTATGGTTGTCTTCCTCGGTGTTAAGGAATATGAAAATGACTGCTTCTACGGGGTTCTCCCACAGCGACCTGGAAATCAGGTGTGTGGGTGAAGCTGGGAATTTGAAGACGTTGTCCACATCGTGAGGCGTACAATTTTAATGGACGGTCTGGTGGGCATCCGAAGATACCCGTGGGAACGGAACCTAAGGTAGCATAATGACCGTTAAGGTCGAGCTGTGCCATCTGGCAAAGAAAAAGGCCCCTCAACGAGCTAAGCAGCGGCCTAGGCTTACTGTAGCTCAGTTCGGGAGACGTACGCGGGGTTTTCGCCGCTCGTTACGCCCGTCCTTTACGTTTTAACGAAAATTCATAGGCCGGGGGAAGACAACACAAACAGGGGAAGTAAAAATGGGGAATTAAAAAAACGAGGCGATAAGGGTGGAATTGTTGGCGGACAGATCACCTGCCCTCGAACTCGCATCGGGGTCCAAATGTGATAGGAGTCCTCGGCCTCTGGTTTTGTACTACCGACAGATCATTACTCATCAGATGCTGCCATCGATCTGCCTGTGGAAGCATCACAACCAGACCAGAATCCTAGCACTGGAATACGCTATTCGGGCTATTAATGTGGACAACAGCAAGACGCTACTCATCAAGTCGACACAATTAGCAGCGTACGCCGACGACATCAACATCATGTCCCGACGATTGGCCAACGCAGAAGAACTTCTGCATTCGTTCGATACCGCTGCAAAAGAAGTTGGACTACATATCAACGAGGGTAAAACTAAAATAATGATACAATCGACGACAAGGACACCTTCACAACCGAGCATAAATGCGGGGGACCTCAACATCGAGTTCGTGAACGACTTCATATACCTGGGTTGCAACTTGTCAAGAGACGCCAACGAAACTGACGAAATCAAGCGACGGATACAGTTAGCTAATAAGACTCTTTTCTCGGTTCTCCCCATAATGAAATCGAAGCATGTGCAGAAACACGAAGCTCCGCGTGTACAAAACCATTATACGACCAGTGCTGTGCTACGGCTGCGAAGTATGGACCCTAACTCAAGCCTCCGGAAACATACTAGACACATTTGAATGTAAGGTTCTACGACGAATTTTCGGGGCCGTTTGCGATCGAGATGGATGGCACATCCGGTACAACCATGAGTTGTATGAACTGTACGATGAGTTGGAAGTCTCGAAAATCGTCAAACTACAACGACTTCAATGGGCAGGGCATGTCCAACGAATGGACGATGACGATCGCATGGTAAAGAGAGTAATGAATGCAAAACGAGTTGACGGAGCGAGACTGCCTAGACGACCAAGATCTCGTTGGGAAAGCTCAGTATATGTGGACGCCGAGCAGCTACTGGGCTTCCAAGATTGGAGGACGCGGTCACCTGACCGAGAAAATTGGAGAACAACGATCCAGGCGGCCAAGGCCCGACATCGGGCTGTCGCGCCACGATGATGATGATGACATCTTCTTGTTCGTGTGGAGTGGGCCTTTCGAAACTCCAAGTGACTTTTCAGCCTCACCTACTAACATTTCGTCGAAAGCATTCCACATTTGTGTTGGACTTTGCTCGTCGCGGTGAGTGGAGTAACAGCAGATTCATAGCGTTCGTTTTTGAGATTATGCCACTTGATTTTGTCAACTGGCTTGGGGATTCCTTGCGGTCTTGTTCCTCCTTTCAAAATAAATTCTGTCAGGAGCAACCGGTGCTAGGTGACCACAGATTCACCCAAGATCACTTTGCAGTCATTCATCTAACGTCTCATGAAATGTAGGCACAGATGATAGTCTATCTGCATCGCATGAGCTCCACTGCTATATGTGATCAGGTGCCTTTGGTTCTTAATTTTTTTTTTATGTTTATACCAAAGCTTAGGGGGGAACCCTTTGATGCGAGAGCACAGCGCTGGCGGTAAGGGATTAAGGTGAACCATGTGTTAAGGTTAGGTTAGGTTAAAAAGGCTGCTGTATAGAACACAGCACACATAGACCACCAATGGGTCCGTTGTGATACCTCAACGCCATAAGAGCCTAGTCGTCAAACCACCCGGATCTATCAATAAAGCGATGTAGATGACCAGCACTTACGTCCTTCAAGTCATCCAGGTCAAGAAAGTAAAGGGAACCTAGAGTGTCCTTTCTTCTACCGGCCAGAGCAGGGCAATAGCACAGGAAGTGAGCTATTGTCTCCTCCTCCTCCTCGTCTCCACAGCTTCTGCAGTGATCATTATACGGAAGCCGAAGACGCCTGGCATGCTCACCTATCAAGCAATGTCCTGTAATGATCCCCACAACCTTCCTTAGATGCCTTCTCTCTAGCATCTGCAGCCCTAAAAAGCGGCTAGGATTAAAGGCCGGCCAAATTTGTCTTGTAACATTGCATGTAGTTCCATTTAGCCATTCGATATTAGCACGGTTTAGTGCGTTTGTCTTGATCACCTTCTTACAAGCTGCCATCGGTATTTTGACGGGACGAAAACACTCTATGTCCACACTGGTGGTACCCACCCGAGCCAGCTCGTCTGCCCGGCAGTTACCGCTGAAACCACTATGCCCTGGTATCCAGCACAAAGTGATGTTGAAAAAGTCGCTGAGTTCCTTGAGAGCAGAGCGGCACATCACCACGGTTTTCGAAGTAGAAAGTGCAGCGTCCAGGGATTTTATCGCCGCCTGACTATCGGTATAGATAGTAATAGTCCTAGCAGATATGACATTGCAGCTCAACCAAGCCAAAACTTCGGTAATTGCAGTGATCTCCGCCTGGATGACACTACAGAATGCTGGAAGACGGAGTGACAAGCCAAAATCCAGTCCCTCTGAAAAGATACCAGCGCCTACACCTTCTTCTGTTTTCGAGCCATCCGTAAAACAGCTTATAGCTTCCGACTCTGGAGTACTGTTTACGCCCCACTCTTGTCGAGAGGGTATTAGGCTGATATAGCCTTTGTCGAAGGAGTACACTGGAGAGGTGTAATCTGTTTCTTCTGGAATATCAAGATTTTCCACTATAGTCGAGTGGCCAATAGTAGTCATTTTCCACTGTCCCGTTTCCTGAAGACGAATGGCCGTGATTGCAGCCAACTGTTCGGCCAAGATGTTCAAGGGAAGCAAATTAAGCATTACACTAAGAGCAGCAGTTGGTGTGGTCTTGAGAGCACCAGTGATAGCAATACAGGATAATCTTTGAACTTTGTTCAATAGAGTCCTGTAGGACGCCTTGTTGAGTGCAATCTACCAAACTACTACCCCATACATTAGAATAGGGCGTACGACTGATACGTACAACCAAAAAACCACCTTTGGTCGCATGCCCCATTTCAAGCCAATAGCCTGCCTGCATGTGTTAAGGATTATCAGACCATGTGATCTGCACATAGTCAGGATAGCCTCACCTTCATCATTTCTGGCTGTAGATTGGCTACCCTTCCCACCATGGCAATCCTTGTAATCATAGTTCGATTCTCCCACATGGCCATTGAAATAACCCCCCCCCCCCCCCGAAAAAACCAGCTCACTATCTGGTATACTTCGAAGCACTGTGTCAACGTCGCTCCAAAATGCCTCTTTTTCACTCTGCTGCAAACCCACTTGAGGAGCGTAGGCACTTATGACGTTAACAAAAAGCGTGGTGTAAACAAAAATAATTGTGTTTCATAAAAAAGATGAAAGTTCTTTCATTTAAATCTTCATTGAACTTCTCGATATATTATTCCGAGTATGTATTATTGAAAGACGTTGGCTCCTTTCATGTACGCCCCCCCCCCCCCCCCCCATTTTCGCCAACCCACGAACAGAAAGCCTCTGCTGTAGAATCCAAATTATATTCTTCATAAAAGATTTCCTGCATCCCAGCTTCATCGGCGCTCCGCACCCAGCAATATAGGCGCTATCAATAGCATCATCATCAACACCACCTAAATTTTGAAAATTCAATATAACGTGCGCCTTTTTCAAACCTTGAATCATGATACGGGCGAGAATTATTTATTTTTGTTGAATGCCTCACCGCTTAGATGTTTTCACTTTCTCCTTCACTTTTTTGTTGAGCGCTGTTGATTTCATGTCCATGATAGGTCTACACATGGAATTATACATCACCATCACGGCACTGATAAAGAACGACAGAATAGCAACCGATGGTTGCCATGAGATCTCCTGTAGGAGTCGGCTTTCGTTCAAGTTTGTTTGAAAGCATTGCTCGTTTCTCCCCCCTACCTTTGCTTATTTACGGCTTAGGCGTGATGTGTGCTTCTAATGCCTAATATCGTAAACCGAAGAGGAGTCTACTTTGCTCAACAAAAAGGACACGAATGTCAAGAGGACGAACGACAAAGACAACAAGGATGGAGATGGCGAAAAGCAGGAAGCAGACTTAAGAGGGAAGCATTTGGAGCCGGAAAGAAAGCCGATAGAGGCCGTGATGGTGTTGTAGATGGAACATAAACCAGATGCGGATCCTTCATATATTTGCTTATTGGCACATTCCGGAGATTTCTTGATTTCTTATTTTATTTAACGTACAGATAGATCTGTCTATAGGTAATTTGGTGTCTAAATGTATTCATATACTTTTTTTAAAGCGATATAGGCACAAGGTGAACATGGTTCGGTTTACCGTCATAATTGCGTGGCAGGAATGGGGTCCAGTACCAACTCTGTATCATCGTTGATTTCGGCATTTAAAGGGCCTTTCAATGTATCATTACTTCCTAGCTCGTTAAACATTAGAAGTTGCTGAAACTTTCAAAGCAACCAATTCAATCTACCTCAAAAACGAACCGTCATATTTATCCACCCACTATACACTCTCTTCGTCATTGAGGTAGTTCCTATTTCACAAAAACGAAACCATTCCATTTCCATTTCATTAGAGAAATTCCTAACATAAATATAATGGACATATTGACAAAGTGGAAATCAAAAATGAGAAGGTATTTTATTAAGGAAAGCAGCTGGTATGACGAGTGGCAAATGTTAGATAAAATGTCCCGGAATCGGGTGGCAGCAGGAGCTCCAAATGATGGCCAGTCATAGTCACTGTGAATGCTTACAAAAAGCTGTTGGCAATTCCACGAAAGGAGACTAATATCCCAAACTTGCTAGACATCACATTCACTCCGTGCGCTCGCCCTATCTATTGATTGAGTGGAATGACGTCCGGGCGCCACTCGTGGTCATCCAGACAGTTTTATGGCACTTGAGGGCGACAGTAGTCTTTGCGGAAGTTTGTCCTTCATTCTCCTTCCTCCGGTAGTTCCTGTCTTGGTTATTTGTTCGCTGTACATCGTCGTCGTCTTTATTTTTCCTTCGTCGAAAATAGGAACGCGCGAGTGAAGTGGGTTGTAAAAGGTTGCATTTTTTTCTGGCGCTGATATCGAGCTCGATGAACTAACTTGCTACTTCAAGACTACTCTTGACAGGATTCTTTTCTGTTCGCACTTTAAGTTGGTCGCCGTAATGTTGTCTTTCGGCTCGAGGCAATGGACCATTTTAGCATGTACATACAATCTCCGCTTTGTAGATGTAAGGACGACGTCAGGAGTCCATTCTCTTTTCTCTGACCCACTCCTGAATTGCTGCGAGCTATTGTTGAAATGTCGTCGCAATATCGCATCCTTTCCTCACCGTGTCGTCTCGACACGCTAGCCAATAGTATTTTTCTTAACGTTTGTCCGTCCAGTGATGACAAGGATGCGACTGCACCCCAATTAGGCTAATTGTGTTCGTTTATCTTGCCTTGCAGCTGAATCACATTGCCGGCCGGACTATAGGACTATAGGATTCTGTTGGAAGGATAACGATGCTGTCAACGTGTACCTACGCTCTACGTGTATTTGTCGTTTGGTTTTGTTTGTCCCGCTGTTGTTTCTTTGTTTGTTTGTCCACTCGTAGACATTCATCAATCCACCATAATGGCTTTGGAGCTGGGAGGTGGCGATAGTGGTGATGGTGGCGCTGCTGGTTGGTCGGTAGTTCGGGAAGCCACCAGCATGGCGGCTTGGTAACATGCTGGCAATCGTCATTCTTCCCGAGGATTATCGAGGCTATGTTAGCCATAGAAGCGAGGCAAGCAACCATTATTTATATAGATAAAAACCATTGATTTGCCAACAATAGGGGCGAGTTAAGTCGTACTGAATGTTGCCTGGAGGAGACGGATGGAGCAGAAGGACACGCAGGAGACACAATGTTAAATATGAAATTATGTAGATTGGCTGACGTTGTAGTAAGTCAGAATGGTTGGTCGGATGGATTGAGCTTGCTAAGCCTACTCCTGTGATTAGCGTCGAGAATGGGGTCAAAGGATAATGATTTGTTTATGGTAATTTGGCAATTATGGTTGTATAGCATTTTGCAAAATTTGGGGCAAAAACTCCTCTTCCATAGTCCTCCGCGTGGGCGCCCCCTGGAACGGCAGTGGTCACTGACCATTGCCAACCAACGTCAAGCCGCCAGTGATGGCGGTGCGATGATTTGGTTGAGGTACCCCTGTGGTGTGGGGTGTGAAAAAAATACCACGGCCTTTCCCTTTGAGGGTCTGTCGTTAAAACCGACAATCAAAGGACAGGATGTGTATGCCAGCAACTTGCACTATCCGAAATCTTTATATGCTAACGAAACGTCAACTATGCCTCGGATAAGGACTGACTCAACTGTTACGACTTTTAGCTATCGTACAATGACAAAGATTGGATTCTGGAATGTGCGTACTCTCCTGGACAATGGATCAGAAGGTCCCCAGAACGCACGATTTCTTCAATTAGAGAGTGAATTTCTGAGGTACAAATTAAATATCTTAGGAGTTAGTGTGATAAGATGGTGGAACAGCGGAGAATTCATCTCTCCAACGGGCAGCACTGTAATGTTGTACTCCGGTAAAGCTACCGGTAGTCGTCGTGAGTCAGGTGTGGGGCTCCTTTTAACCAGAGCCGCGCGAAACTGTCTCTTATCCTGGGAACCGGTCTCTGACAGGGTCTTGACCGCCAGGTTCCGGACCAAAATGAGGAACATCTCAATAATATAATGTTATGCCCCTACTGAACCCGACAATGTCTTGGCAAAAGACTCCTTCTACGAAGAACTAAACGCCGTTCAGAGCAGAACACCTAAAGGTGACATTATAATGGTTATGGGTGATTTGAATGCGAAAGTTGGCGCTGATAACTATGGGCTCAGACATGTGATGGGGAGACACGGTCTTGGTGATCGTAATGACAACGGTGAAAGATTTGTAGAGTTCTGCAACTTTCACAGTCTCTTCATCGGTGGTACTATGTTTGAGCATAAGGACCACCACAAAATCAGTTGGTCCTCTGTTGATCGGCGCAGAACACAAAATCAGATCGACCATTTTGCCATTAGTAAAAGATTCAAGAGTTGCCTCCTGGACGTGCGAAACAAGAAGGGTGCCGATATTGGGTTGGGAAGAGACCATTATCTTATGATCGCTAATGTTCGATTGCGTATTGCAGCCGTGCGCCGCCCCAGCGACGAAAGATCCAGGCCCCGCAAATTCAACACCGCTCGACTAAAAAATTCAGCTGTCTTACAACAATATAATGACCATCTTGCGCAAAAAGCGGCTGAGATAACTAGTCACCCAGATAGTGACATAAACGAAAACTGGGATGCCATAAAAAATGCGTACATTGATAGCGCAAATACCATCCTTGGCCCAAACCCGGATTGCCGGAATAAGCCCTGGATGTCCGACGCTTCATGGCAGCGGTTTGTTGAAAGAAAGGAGCTGAAAGTTCGTTTGGCTGCAGCATCAGACGACAATCGAAGCAGCATCGAACTCCTTTACCGTCAGAAAGCTCGAGAAGTTCGGCGTAGTGTGCGACGCGATAAAATAGTTTATGCCAATTCTCTTTTAGCGTCAGCAGAAGAAGCCGCTAGAAGTAACAACTTAAACGCCGTATACGGTGTCATCAAGGAGTTTACAGGTGGTCGTAACTCCTGCCAACATCCGGTGAAAGATAGTGATGGAAAGCTACTTATCTTGGAAGAAGATCAAATGAGGCGGTGGAAAGAACACTTCGCCGCGGTCTTGAACCGTGTAACCTCTGGTGAAGTTCCCCCTCATATAGATAATTTAGCTAACCATCAAAATGTGCGTATACGGTCCACTGCCCCGACTAAAGAGGAAATAGTCACTGCAATTATTGCACTAAAACGAGGAAAGGCCGCCGGACTTGACGGCATCCCTGCCGAAATTTATCAAGCAGCGCCAAGCGTAACTGCCGATTTGCTGCACCCACTTGTTGATAAAGCGTGGAATACAGAGACCTTTCCCACTGAGTGGAAGGAAGGTTTGATCATCAAACTTCCAAAGAAGGGTAGCCTCACAGACTGTAATAATTGGAGAGGCATTTGTGTGCTTCCTGCCGTTGCCAAGATAATAGCTAAAATCGTCATGGAAAGACTAAAGGCCCACTTAGAAAGCACAATTGATGAAGAGCAGGCTGGCTTTCGATCCGGATTCTCCTGTGTCAATCACATTAACACCTTGCGAATCATCATCGAGCAATGCGCTGAATACGATTCTCCGCTTCACTTGCTTTTCATCGATTTCGAAAAGGCTTTCGATAGTGTGAACCGGGATTCTATCTGGGCGGCCTTGCGCAGGAGAGGCATCCCTGAGAAGCTTGTGGCTATTATTAAGGCAACCTATGACGGCGCTAAATGTCGCGTTCTGCATAAAGGTAAGGTGTCGGGGGACTTTGAGATTCGCAGTGGAGTTCGGCAGGGGTGCATCCTCTCACCGATCCTATTCCTCATTGTGATCGGCGATGTGTTGCATGCAGCCCTATCCGGACTCGACAGAGGAATTCAATGGACTTTGACATCTTATCTACAACATCTTGACTACGCTGACGACATATGCCTACTCTCCCACAAAATCATGGATCTGTCCGCAATGGCGTTAGATCTCGAGAGGGAGGCAAGCAAGGTTGGGCTAAAGATTAATACCAACAAGACCAAGGTTCTTAGCCCGCCGTTGCGAAAAAGAAATCCGACACCTATTACCATCAATATTAATGGGCAGCCTGTGGAGAAGGTGGACAACTTCGTCTACCTGGGTAGCATTGTTGCCGAAAATGGGGGTACGGAGCAGGACATCGCTCGTCGTATCAACCAGGCTAAACGCGCATACGGCATGCTGTCCAAAATCTGGCAGGGCAGTTATCTCAGCATCAAGACCAAGCTGGGTCTGTTTCGCTCCCTGGTACTATCAGTGCTTTTGTATGGGAGCAGTACATGGAAAGTTTCCGTAGGAGTTACCAGAAAGCTGCAAGTTTTCGTCAACTCATGTCTTCGTCGAATTCTAAGAATTTTCTGGCCCGAAACAATATCAAATGAAGAGCTAAGTCGGCGTACGGGTCAGATGCCAATCGACGAATTGATACGCAGGCGAAAATGGTAGTGGATAGGTCACACATTGCGGAAGAGTGATAACTGCATTGCTTTGCATGCCATGAAATGGAACCCCATTTCCAACCAAGGCCGACCAAGAGGGGGTCCTCGAATCACATGGCGTCGATCTGTGGCAAAGGAGTGTCAGGTACTGGGTAAATCTTTTGGGGAGTTGCGCCCCATTGCCCAGAACAGAGTACGATGGCGCGCAGGAGTAGTTGACGCGCTATGCCCCGCTAGGGGTTAAGGCAAAGTAGTAGTCGTGAACACCAGCCTGACCGAAGTTGGGCGAGTGTCGTTCTCGTAGCTCTCGGATGTATTTCCTCTTCCGAAGATATCATTGGTGGTATGGACGGGAGAATTGGATTCGAACCTAAACCTGCGATTGACTGATGAACCTCCTCCCGAAGTATCGCTGCGATGGCCAACCTGTGTGCGCCACTATCAAAGGGTACCCTTTTGTACCTTGTATCTGGACATCCCTTTCTAGGTCCCTCAAGTCGCGCCTGACATGTCTGGGCGGCGGTGCGTCTTGTCCATGAGGTGGGAGTTTGGGTGATCACTTCGGTAGCAACCCACCAGGTATTGCATGGCAAGAAGCTGGTTGTGGTCCCTTAAAGGCATCATCCTGGTTTCCTGATGCAGATGGTTCTGGGGTGACATCAGGAGACAGCCAGTAACAGTACGGAGAGCGGCATTTTGGCACGCCTGAATCTTTTTCCACTATGTGTAACAGAGATTCTGCGACCACACAGGAGCCGCATAGTTGGCCACTGATCTTCCGACTGCCTTATACGTGACCAGTAGAGTTTCTTTGTCCTTGCCCCAGGTACTACCGGCCAAGGCTTTGAGTATCTTATTCCTACTACGCATCCTATTGCATACAGTTGAGGCATGGGGTGATGATATGGCCATGCTATCCAGCGTGACTCCTAGGATTTTAGGATGGTTTATGGTAGAAATAGGATGATTCCCAATCGAGATTTCAAGCTGCATCTTGACCTCCTTCGTCCAGGTGGTAAATAGGGTTGCTGAGACGGTAAGGTTCTTGTTTATGAAGAACGAGTTTAGTTGTTCAAGATAACCGTTGATGTTTCTGCACGTATCCGCTATGTCGTTCCCTGTTGTCAGAATGGAGCAGTCGTCAGCGCAGGAGATAATGTCGATCCCTTCAGGTGGTGTTGGGAGTCCTGATAGGTATAGATTAAACAAGGTAGGAGATATAACTCCTCCTTGAGGTACACCTTGTTTAATCTTCCTAAGCTTTGATTAGCTGCTCCTGAATTCTGTATAGGATTGCCTGGCAGCGAGATAATTGGCAATCCATTTCACTATTTGCGTCGGAAGCGATGAACAGTTGATGTCAGACAAAAGCGCTGAATGGCTGACAGTGTCGAAGGCCTTCGACAGATCAAGCGCCACCAATATGGTTCTTTGACATGGTCGAGCCTGGTTGAGACCATTATGGATGCGGGATGTAATGGCATCCAAGGGCGTGGTCGTACTGTGCATGCTTCGGAAGCCATGCTGGTGATCTGTGAGCTGGATGTGGGCCGTAAGAACAGAGTGGACTAGTGCTTCAAGCGTTTTGGCAACTGGTGACAGTACAGTTATTGGACGATAGGATTCGCCAAGTGTCGCTTTCTTCCCAGGTTTCAATATTGGGATGACTCTCCCCTTTTCCAGATTTCCGGAACGATCAGCGAGGAGATGGACAGATTAAAAGTAGCCGTGAGATAGTTGATGGCTGGCAGATCGAGGTGTTTAGTCATTGAAATGCCATCTGGTTCCAATGCTTTCGAGTTGTTCGCCTTCCTTATAGCTGCAATTACTTCGTCCGCGGTGAAAACAGGTATGCTGTCTATAGTTCGGTTGTGAATCTTCCTACGGGTTTTACGCTTAAGTCTGTCTGGTGCGGGGTGTTCAATAAATTGTTTATTGAAACGACTTGCGCAGTGGGTAGAGTCACTTGTTGAATATTCACCGAACTGAATGGCGACGTTCGCTTTCTGTTTTGGTGGATTGGAGAGGGCACGGACTGTCAACCATAACATGCTCAACCGTGTGGTTAGATTGCAGGTATTCAGATGGGTGCTCCATTTTGACCTCCTGTGTTCGGCTACTTGTCTATGGATCTCGCACTTCATCTCGTGAATTCTGGGATCGTCCGAATTTACGCTCCTGATGCAGTCTCTCTCGTCTGCCAGTCTGGCGGCAGTGGTTGGAAAGTTGGGTCGAATTTTCGGAATCCGTCCTGCAGGAATTAACTTCGCAGCCACTTTGTTCGGGACTTTCCTTATGTTGGGTTCGGCTGTACGAACGTCGGTTGGCGTTGGCAGATCGAGGAATTTAGCGTTAGGAGGTGAAACCGTTCCAATCAGCCCTATTGTGGTTGACAAACGTGCGGTGTTCGGCAGATATGATGTTTGTCGGTTTGTCAAGCCTTATCACGATTGGTAAGTGGTCTGAAGATAGTGTTAGGACCGGCTCCCATTGTGTTTCGTCTATGAGCATCACTGGCAATCGTGATGTCTGGAGAACTGGAACATGTACCGGCGATGCGACTGGAGATGTCGTCAATTAGGATACAGAAATCGGAGGCATCAAGCTGTTCAGCTATTGAGATTCCTCTGGCGTCGTTCGAGTGCCAGACTTCATGCTGAGCTTAAAGTCACCGAGCAGGAGACGATGTTGACCGGTAAGGGGATAGTTGATACTTACATGGTATCCTGAGGGACAACTGGATACCGGTGGGATGTAAATATTGTAAACTTCGATATCAACATTACCCGATTTTATGGCGATGGCCTACACTTCCATGGTGTTATCATTACTAATAAAATCGATTTCCCGGTATTGCACAAAATGGTGAATAATGAAGGCAAGCCCTCCTCCAGCGTTGGTCAACCTGTCTTTCCTGACAATAGCGTAGTTGAGGGACGAGTTGGAGTGCCGTTTCGTCTCCTGTATGCCTCCAACTTAGATGCGATGTCTGTCCGTAAATGATGCGAGTTCGGCGATCTTGTTCTGCAACCCATTGCAGTTGAGTTGGACGAGTGAGAGCGTATTGATGGCAATCGGTGGTGCAGGCGTAAGATTGTGTTGGGAAATCCTGTGGGAATTGTTAGCAGGAGTCATTGGGGATGACTGTGAACTTGTCTGACCGCTCGATGGTGTTGATTGTTGAAGCGTGTTAGACGAGGTTGCTACTTGTTATCCTCTGTTCCTACACTGACTGGCAGTAAAGGAGGAATTCCAGTGCCTATGATGGTTGAGTCCTGAGCAGTGTCTTAGGTCGCACCACTGATTGCAGCAATTGCATCTCACCGTAGTCGCCTTTGAGTGCAGCACTCTGTCACATACGCAGCAGATCCATGGTTCTGGGTTTCTCTCAATGCCAGCGCGGAGAAGTAGCACTGAGAGTAGTTGCGCCGAGATGTTTTGCTCCCAGTGAACATAAAAAAAAAGACGAGGCATGTATAAATAACATACAGACACATTTTCCTTCTTGCATTGAAGGGTTTTGGCAGCTCTTGGCCGTTGTGAAACGCGTCGCTCCGGTGCGTAGAGCCGGCTGCCGCAGGAACGATGGTCTTTGGTGATTGGGTGTTGTTGTTCATAGGTGTCACTGGTGATATCTGCAAGACCGCCGTGTTAGTATGCAGCGTCGTCATAGGAGTGTGGGGCATAGAAGATTATCGCTGGCTTTTATTTTTACCCAGATTTGCAGTGAAGGGCAAGGGCTGCATAATTTATGATGAGATAGACCAGAACAGTTTTTCAGATGGCATCATTCATCGCAACGATTGTATTTCACAGAGATGGAATTGCGGTTAAGTGGCCTGTTGCAAACGCAGCAAATTCAGGAACCCGGGTTGGTTTCAATATCAGCGTGGTGTGGGAGAATTGAGAGCAGTAGCACCGACATGTGGTGCTCCCAATTCGCATAAGAAAGTCTCGTAGAATATAGCACACAGATGTATGTACATATGTGGGGGTTTGGCAGCTCTTGGCCGTAAAACGTGCCGTTAAACGGGTCGTTCTGGTACGTAGAACCTGCTGTCGCAGGAACTCACTCGGGCATCGCCAGATATCGTTTTATTATGCAAAAAAGTTCGGGCAGCAGTAACTCTTCTAGGACCCCTTCCACTACTACCCATAACTGAAATAGCTAGCAAGCCCGCGAACACCTTGTCACTTGCTGAGGAGGTTTCGACACTTCGGTGTCACGGACGATTTGAACGACCATGCCTCGGCCTCCGTCCTCAATTGAGATTCCCACGTCCGTTACGCTGGCACTCCCACCACTAAGTATCGACATTAGGCATAATTAGGTGCTAATTAGTTGCTCTATTCCCGAATCGGCAGGAGAAATAAATTCGGGAATAGAGCAACTAATTAGCACCTAATTATGCACTGTACCTGATGTCGATACTTAGTGGTGGGGGTGCCAGCGTAACGGACGGCAAAATTCAGGCTGATTACCGGGAAAAGTGGCGCGGGCGCCGCGAGGATAGGAAGTGCGTCTTTTACTGTTATTAATTAGTTCAGACTAAGTTACCGTGTGGGTTATTATGCCATAGTCTCTTTAGAACAAAATATCCTCAACTACTAGGAGTACCCTTGATGATATCGGCCTTTACGATGGCCTCTCCAAGAATCAATCTCCTGGGCCGAGCAACTGCCGGACATTCACAGAGACGGTGTTTTGTGGACTTATTGTCCTCCAGGCATAGCCGACCCACACTATTCGGGTGATCCCCGAAAAAATATCCCACGATCGGTCTCAAGTCCGCCCTAGTCACATGGCTGGCGTCATCAAGACTGAAGAGTGTTATCATTTCTTTAGATTGCCGCAGACCTGGAAGGTTTTTCCTGTATTCAGGTCTTTTATTTGCAGACCATCGCCTGACTAAGCGAATTATAGTAGGGATCCGGCCCGCAGAATTGTGAGGATAGGCCTTCATCCGCAGCTTCTTTACCATCAGTGTCGGAATAGGAGTGTTTGCTGACGCCTCCCGGAAAGTAAAGTTTTTCAAGAAATTTTACGTATGCATTTTAGGCCATAAATCAACGCCATTCACAAGATTAACTGCACTCTGTCTAGAAATTTGAGTTTTGTCAGCAAACCCATGACTTGTGCGAACATCCTGTGGACTTTCGATGTTATCAAAGACGTTTTCAGTCGGTACATGTTATTCCAAATCGGATTGAGTATTTCACATCTAATGCTAGCAAAATTGGCAGTCTCCAGTTTTTACTAAATGCGAATGGCGGGGAACTCGTCTGCCCATTTCTCGTCATTAATTCCGCATTGCGGTGCACAGACTAAGGTCAACCGTCAATTCCATGAACTTTTCGGTGGCAGCCGTAGCAGCCTCCGTCCACTTTAACACTTGTTTTGCCCCACAGACAGTGTAGAAGCACTTCGACCCAAATCCAACCGAGGTTCTTCGTCCGCGCTCTCGAATTACCTGATTCTGGACATTGATCAACAGCTGACTCTGACTGTCGAGTGTCAGTTGCAGGAACGTTAGTAATCCGATAATCGCCAAACAATTCACTCGAAGCGGCGAACTAGTGGAAAACATTGCACTTGTGCGATGAATAGCGCGCACGACACCAGGAAATTGCACTCCGGAATTGTATCACAAAACACACGGCACACGATATCAGCAGCGGCGGCGGTGGCAAATTGAGGCTAGTGGCGAACAATCGCCCGTTCGGAACACGACTGAATGCAAAATGTTGGCCAGACAGACATGCAAACTGGTCATATAGACAGTACAGCACACGCGACATGAAACCCGTTGTCGACAACACAACAAAGTCCTGCTATCATGCTCGTCCTCACAAGACACTTCTTATCGCGACGCCATATTCAAAACGACTGACGTTTTGTTTTGACAGTTTTGTAGGAGAGTGGTAGGAAGTGGGCGCATGTGTAGTAGAAGTCCATGGGCATCGGCTGACAGCTGCTGACAGGTGTGTTGACGGATAATTGGTGAATGGTGCAGACGGACAGGGATGGTTGGTGTATGCGATAGTGAGGTAAACATTTCGAAAATGAATGTGTTTTTGTTTTGAAAATCAGCAGTCTGTACAAGGATAGAAAGAAGGCAAGATAATGGGTGGTATGCATAAAGTGAGTCGAGTGGAGTAAAGCTGAGTTGACAGAATTCCACCCAATTTTCACTATGAAGCGGAGAGTAGTTTTATGCATACAACTTTTTCACTCGATTCACCGAACATAGCAGACTCAGGAATGTCCTCAATAGACTTCACTCTTGAGTATATCCTCATTATTATGCATACCACCCAACGTCTTCCCGGGTCTCATTTTTGAATCGTTCTGTATTTGACGCCTAACGTGAGTTGTTATTTCAGAGACTGTTGGTACATGATTTATTGATTCATTGTTGTACTCAGTTTTTATCCCACGTTGTCCGGATCACCGAAAGATACACGAACTACGTAGAGATGGTTGGCAGGTTTTTTAAGACCTATATCACCGGCAATAATCGATAAATATGAAAAAAAAAATGTGAGTATTGTTTAGTTTTATATATTGTGATATGTGAATATGAATCAACGACATTTAAAAATTTTCTATGCCAATGCAAGAAGTATTCGAAACAAACTATCGGATATAGAAGTTATGGCAATTGAGGTAGAAAAATCGGATATAGTAAAATAGTTATCAACGAAACTTGGCTATACGATAACGAATCCGAATTTTTCAATCTCAAAGGATATACCGCTACTTTCAACTGTCGAGACACAACTGGGGGTGGCACAGTGATATACGTTAAGAATAACATAAAGTTCAAGGTAATCTTGAATACACCTGAATATAACTCAATAATACTAGAGTTATCAACTACAGGAGTGCCTATTAGAGTAGGAACCTACTACAGGGCCCCTACTGATAATGCTTACGAATTTATCGAATATATAGATGATTTGTACCACCAGTATAATAATCTAACGATTCTAGCTGATACGAATTTAGATATCTTGGATTCAAACTCTACTGTAGTTAAAAATTACCTGGGCATACTAACGATGAACAACATGAATATTATTAACGATAAAGAACCGACAAGGGTCACTGCCACCTCAGCTACACTAATTGACCATATGGTATCCTCAATGAACACCTCCACTCATAGCTTCAATTTCCAACTAATGGACCAAGCCGACCTTGACCACAAAACTGCAATTTTAAATATTAAAGTAATTACCGCGCTTAAAAAAAGAATGGAAGCGATTTTTATAAAAGCAATTGATAAAGATTCGTTTAAAGAAAACGTAAGAGTTAAGATAAGCAGTCTGAATGAAAATTCTGTTGATTTCAAACATCTGATTGATATCATCACGTCTGCTAAAAACGAATCTACGACTCTGAAGAAAGTCCGTACAAGACACCAGTCATGGATTAATTCTGAAATAATTGAGTCTATCAAAAAGAAAAACATTGCTTACAAAAAATTCAAACTCGATCCATCTAGTGAAAGTAAAAAAGCAGCTTATAAACAACTTAAAAACAAAGTTTCGAGTCTCGTCCAACAAGCTAAGACAGCCTCTCTAGATAGGCAATATGCTAATGCTTCCGGTAATAGCAGAAAACTTTGGCAAATTATTAACAATGAACTAACAGCAAATTCTGGACGTAGAAAAGAAACTGATAGCACACTTTCAGCTAATGATATCAATAAGTTTTTCGCATCTCTCACAGAAAGAACTCAGCAAAACAGGTTAAATACGAATACTGAAAGATTGCCAAATATTTTGAACGAACAAACGATATTTCTAGAACCTACAAACATAGAGGAAATCGCTAGTATCATAAAAAGCCTACGTAACGTATCTGCTGGGTTTGATGGGATTAAATCCAGTGATCTGCAACTGGTTTGTGATGTCATTTCTCCACTCTTATGCAACAGTATTAATAAACACCTTTGCGAAGGCACATTTCCTGATGTGTTGAAAATTGCCAAAATCAAACCAGTTTTCAAAAATGGAGATCCTAATGACCCATCAAACTTTAGACCCATTGCGCTAATAAGCGTTTTTAGCAAAATATTTGAAAAGGTCGTAAATACCAGAATTGTCCGATTTATTAATGAGACTATTGGGTTTGATAAACAGCAATACGGTTTCCTGGCAGAAAGTAACACAACTGCCGCGCTGACAGATGCACTTCATTTTATCAACTCTGAACTTGATAATTCAAAATATGTGACGGCGATTTTTATCGACTTGAGTAAAGCATTTGACACAGTAAATCATACAGTCCTATCAGAAGTTTTTTATGAACTTGGTATCAGAGGAGTCGCCAACAATCTGATAGCAAGCTACTTGAAAGATAGACCAATTATTACTGAGTTCCACAATAATATAAGCGGTGAGATGGTGTTAAATTCAGGGGTTCCGCAGGGTTCCATCTTAGGCCCCACACTATACCTACTATACGTGAACAATCTCAGTAATGCCGGCCTCTCCGCCAAGTATGTCACCTATGCAGATGATACTCTTCTGCTGTTTTCTCATTTCGGTAAGAACGATGCCGAACAAGTGATTGATCATGATCTGAAAGTTTATCAGCAGTGGCTTTTAGGTAACAAGTTAGAACTTAACATTAAAAAAACTCACTACATGCTCTTCAGGCAAAGAAATAAAGCCGATATTGAACTAACTATCAAATTTGGAAACCAGACTATTGACAGAGTCGCCAAAACCAAATACCTAGGGCTTATTATTGATGAGAAGCTTTCATGGAATGATCATCTCGAGCAAATCAGAGCTAAATTGTGCCCATTAGTAGCTTTACTGAGACGTAGAAAATACATGAACACCCAACTCAAAAACATGATTTTCAACGCTCACGTTATGCCTATTTTGACATACGGTATTTTGAACTGGAGCCAAACATCAGCGAGAAATATTTCAGCTATCGGACGAATGCTTAATAAAGCTGTCAAAGCGGTCCATAATCTCCACCCAAGAACACCTACTTCTGAAGTATATGAATTAACAAG
The DNA here is from genome assembly GCA_964017055.1 of Chloromyia formosa. Taxonomy (NCBI): domain Eukaryota; kingdom Metazoa; phylum Arthropoda; class Insecta; order Diptera; family Stratiomyidae; genus Chloromyia; species Chloromyia formosa. The sequence continues at coordinate 153,729,292 of OZ024815.1, read as the reverse complement.
TAAACTACCTTTAGAAAAAATTATCTTTTCTGAGAAAGTGAAGATTATTTGGAAGATCGTTAATAAGAAAAATAAAACGTCCATTTCCCTAACACTGAATAGAGAAGTTCATAGCTATGGCACTCGAAATGCAGGCAACTTCAGAACACCTTTAGCCAATACGAACAGAATCTTGCTAGACCCGATAAGATCGTCAATAATGATTTTTAATGCCTTACCTCAAGAAATTCGTACTCTCTCATCTTATGAAACTCTTAAATGGAGACTTAAACAATACTTACAGCTTAACGAGATTTAACTAAAAACTTAATTAATTCCAAACAATCGCACTCACCAACCATGGTTTAATTATCGCGTTCTCATTTTGATTATATTTTGTTTCTGATTTTGTTAAAAATACTGTAATGTTTCCTCTGTTGAGCGAAACCACGAAACCAAAGCAGGTTCGTTAGATATTCTTGTGCTGAATAATGAAACACTTCGATTGAAAAACACACACTTTATTTACAAAACGAACTATGTACACACGCGTACTAACAACCAACGTTAAAATGTCAAACTAGCTTTAATTATAACGACGGCACTATAGCGATCCAACCGCCCTGAGTGTCGAGTCCGACGACTACTTCTTCACTACTGCTTTACGACTGCTGCCTCGTTCGGTGACATCTGCCTTTTATAGGTGGAGATCCATGCTTTCGTCAATTAGCGAAGACTCTAGATTTTTCGAGATGTTCGAGTCTCGGGTTTTACTACTCAACGAAGGTTCGAGAATCCGCTTCAATGTTTCTGTTTGGAGAAGGTTCTAGACTATAGATGGCTCGAGAATAGCCTAGTGTCTATTCAATTTGTACTGTCATCGATCATTCGAGATTAGTACAGTGTGGGTCGTAAAAGATACCCACCCCGAACACGCAACAATACTTTTTTTTGCCTTCCCTCCATACCAGTGTCTCTTCACTGTCTGGGAGGCAAAACAAGTTTTAAATTTATAATCTATGTTTTAATGTTTCTTCAAATGTGAATTGTCTTTGGCACACACTAATTTTTTCTCCCTTTAACTGTGTTGGGCGGGTATGTGTTATCCTAAACACCAATTTCAGTTCCTCATGTCGTATTTCTGTGGACCTGACCCGAATTGAGTGTATTTGTCTCTACCTCCCTAATCCTTTTTCCCCCCAGGGAAATGATGATAGGAGCTTGTGAATTGCATGACAAAGAATGATAGTGCCAAAGCCAAACTAATCCCTTGTAAAAAAAAAAAAAAAATTTTAGTTTCGTTAATTTGTTTTCAAATTTCTCTTTTTTTTCCTAGTTTTTTTTTCCTCTTTTTTTTTTAGATTTTCCTTGAATTGCAAATACAAAGTTATTTATACAAACAAAGAAAAGCCGAAAGTTGACGGAAAAAGGTAGCATAGATAGCCTGTGGCTATTACAAAAAAATATGATTACATGTTAGTATATGAACTTCTGAACTATGTTAAGGTCGACATACACGACAAGCATTTTGGTCGCAAGCATGCATCGAACCACGCGTCACAGTCAATATCATCTGCACCAGATGATTTAATCTGAAACTGTCAAATACATACAACTTTAAAGCATTTTCTCTTGCCACCCGGTGGCATACTATTTCGACCATAGTCGCCGCGTCAGCGAGTGTCGGTCAGCCAGCGCTATCAGAGTCCTCTATATACAATTTCTTGGAGAGGAGATGCTGCATTCTCCGAAACTAGCTTATGCCAACAAATCGTCAACTGGGCCACATGGAACAGAAATAGTGATTGTCGTTGAACATGTCTATTATTATTGAAAACAATGCATACATCGTGTTTGTTGCGTCGTCGCCGAGAGCAATGAAATTTGAAAGCGTTTGCTTGACCGCACTAGCCGGCTCCTTTCCACAGATGGCTACAAGTGTCTATTTGGAATTCGCATAATTTAAGCAAAAGCTCAAGCGGCGTGTGTAATAATTGATCCCAACTTGAATGCCGGTATAGGGACTATAGAGTTGGCTGTGAATTCCGGGGAGGGCTGGTTACTTTTTACCAGATCGTATTTGGTAGAATTATTTCAGAGAATTTCACGTACATTAAATGCTGATTTCTCCTCCTTACATCACTCTCACAAGCTGTAAGTAAATTTAAAGGACCTGATATCAATTTTATTTCCAATAAATTGCCAGCAATACACGCAACAAAAGGGTTAATCGGCTAACCCCGAACCGGTCCACGTTTCACCACAAATGTCTCGGAAAAATTCCGACAATACAATCCTGGATCCGAACCATTCGAAAACACAGCCGTCGTGAGTTGACAACATCGACGTGTCGCTGTCACGATGACAACCGTCTATCATGCCTTGTTGGATTGACGGCCAGCGCTCGCATAAATTTATTTTCGCGTCGAGTTTTCTGCGTTATATGAGCGAATAGTTCAAATTCAACTATATACGATGTTGACATTACGCGAACGGCAGATAAGTAAGTTACGGGCTGCGGTTTTCGAGTGCGACCGACCGATAATTCTCGCCCAAGTAACGATACGGTGACGATGCTTCTTTTAACTCATTTTTATTTTCCTTGTAGATGCCGTGAAACAGATGCTGAACTTAAATCAGCAAACGTCCAAAGCTTTGGCCGTGGAGCCTGTGTGGAAAGTGCTGATCTACGACCGTGTCGGGCAGGATATTATCTCGCCGCTGGTGTCAATTCGAGAACTCCGGGAGCTGGGCGTGACGTTGCATGTGTAAGGAAGAACTTAAAGTTTGCGATTTGTGTGCCATATCCACTCATATTGATCTAGAAAATGATTTTCGGCCGGGTCAATAAATCGCCCTGGACCCAGGCAGTGAGTGACGTGTTATCTGTTTGGCAGAATTGACGTTTATTTAAGTGTTATACGGGCTGAGCAGCGATGCTCAAACTGTTGGCAAAATAACGAATATTTTGCGTTTCCGTTTCCTTTCTAACTGCAACGATCAATTCTTGAGTCTCCTGTTTCTTTTTTAAATATTTTACTCCGTTCGCAAAGATCTAATCGATTCCCCCCTCATTTTTTCAGCCAGTTGCACTCTGACCGCGATTCCATTCCCGACGTACCGGCCATTTACTTCTGTGCCCCGACCGACGAAAATCTCGATCGCATTCATCAGGACTTTCAAAATGGACTCTACGACGTTTATCACTTGAACTTCCTCTCGCCCATTCCGAGGCAAAAAATCGAAGATTTGGCAGCGGCTGCCCTGCAGGCGGGCTGCGTGGCAAACGTACATCGTGTCTACGACCAGTACGTGAACTTCATCAGTCTGGAGGACGATCTCTTCGTGCTCAAGCATCAGAACAGCGAATCGCTCTCATACTACTCAATCAATCGCGCCAACACCAAAGACGATGAAATGGAAGCGATCATGGACAGCATTGTCGACAGTCTCTTCTCCGTGTTCGTTACACTGGGCAACGTGCCGATAATCCGGTGTCCACGAAACACGGCCGCGGAAATGGTAGCGCGAAAGCTGGAGAAGAAATTGCGCGAGAACCTGTGGGATGCCCGCAACAATTTGTTTCACATGGACGCAACGCAGGCTGGCGGCATTTTTAGCTTTCAGCGACCGGTGCTTTTGATTCTGGATCGCAATTTAGATTTGGCCACGCCCTTGCATCACACCTGGTCGTACCAGGCGCTGGCACACGATGTCATGGATCTAAATCTGAATCGGGTATTGATAGAGGACGATTCGATGACCGAGCGGACTGGGGCCAAGAAGAAGTTGAAAGCGTGCGACTTGGACAACAACGATCGTTTCTGGTCGGCTCACAAGGGCAGTCCGTTCCCCATGGTGGCCGAATCGATTCAGGAAGAGCTCGAACAGTATCGCACTTCCGAGGACGAAATCAAAAAGCTGAAAACGACAATGGGAATTGATGGCGAGAATGAGGTCGCGTTCTCTATGGTCAACGACACCACGGCTCGGCTAACGAGCGCCGTGAACTCGCTGCCGCAGCTAATGGAAAAGAAGCGACTCATCGACATGCACACAAAAATTGCGACCGCAATTCTGAATGTGATCAAGGCGCGACGAATTGATTCGTTTTTCGAAATCGAGGAAAAGATCATGTCCAGGTCGACGTTGGATCGTCCACTGTTGGAACTGCTAAAGGACCCGGAGTTTGGACAACCGGAGGACAAAATGCGATTGTACATCATTTACTACATTTGCGCGCAAAACGTGCCCGAGTTTGAATTCGAGCGAATGAAAGAGGCTTTGCAAGAGTCCGGCTGCGATCTGTCGTCACTTCCGTACGTGGAGCGCTGGAAGGGCATAATGAACCGATCGTCGTCAATGTCTCAGGCTACACAGTACGAGGGCGGTGGCACGAAAACCGTTTCCATGTTCTCGAAATTGGTGTCGCAGGGATCGTCGTTCGTCATGGAAGGAGTCAAGAACTTGGTCGTGAAAAGACATGTAAGTAAATCGCTTCTAGCTTTCGTAAATGTTGGTCTAACCTCTACTCCTCCTGCCCCGTAGAATCTTCCGGTTACCAAACTCACCGAGCAAGTAATGGAATGTCGAAGTGGCGGCGAAGTTGACGATTATCTTTACTTTGACCCGAAACTGTTGAAAGGCGGCGACATTATGCCAAAGAATCGTGCTCCATTCCAGGACGCTGTCGTGTTCGTTGTTGGCGGCTGCAACTACATTGAATATCAGAATTTAGTGGATTTCATTAAGCAAAAGCAAACGGCCAACACGTCAAGACGAATCATCTACGGCGGATCGACAATAAACAATTCCAAGCAATTCTTGAGACAATTATCGCTGCTAGGAAACGAAATTCATGCGCCCGTACTCACCTAAATGTGAGAGAACGCGAAAAATTTCGTTGAACGAGTATATTTATTTCGGGGGCTCGCATGTAAGTTCGCTTCAATCGGAGCTGCTTCGCCGGGGTCGGAGGGAATGTATGTGACTGTTCTTTTCTATATTATGCTAATTAAAGTTATTTTAAGATTAAATGATGATGTCGTTGATTTTACTTATTGTGTATTTATGAAAATCTGTGGGTTTTTTCCCACGAGCGTAATATTTGCCCTAAGGCCTGATCGGGAATAAGCGCGTCAACTACTCCTAAGCGGCTTCGTTAACGTTTCGTTAGCATTAACTGGTTTCGGACGATGCATTGACAGCATACAACTCTTGTCCATTTAGCCGCATTCTGCGGCAAGGAAATAGCATGTAATGAACCATATTCTGGTCTGGCAGTGCTGCTTCCACCGGCAGATCGATGGCAGCACCTGATGAGTAATGATCTGTCGGTGGTACAAAACCATTATCCCATTACACCTGAACCCCGATGCGAGCGCGAGGGCAAGTGAATCGCCCGTCAACCTTTCCATACTTATCGTCTCATTTTTTTATTTCCCATTTTTACCTCCTCTGTTTGTGTTGGCTTCCCCAGGCCTATGAATTTTTCTTGATACGTAAAGGGCAGGGGCAACGAGCAGCGAAAACCCCGCCCACGTCCCCCGAACTGAGGTACAGCAAGCATAGGCCGCTGCTTTACATTATTCGCACTAACCTACTGATATGCAACGTGAGTAATGAATCAACATTCGTCACACACGCAATAGGGGGGGGGGGGGGGGGGGGGGGGGGTTGTTGGATACATCCCTTGTGTCTGAGGATATCCAGCATCAGCTGCGAAACTGGAGTGTGTCATCCGAGCACTCGTTTTCCGATCACCGTTATCTACAATTCGGCCTGGATGCACGTTCAGTGGCCACACTGCGTATCTTAAATCGTAGGAGAACAGACTGGACATGGTACCGAGAAACTCTACCCCCTTTACCGGGGCAGCCCGACACCAAGCAAGAGTTAGACGATGCTGTACGGGACCTTACGGAAGCAATAAATCGGGCGATATCCAAATCTTGTCCTACAAGTAGTCACCGAGGAAAGAAGAAGCCAGTCTGGTGGAAATATAAGATTTCGGAGCACAGACGTGCGTGTAGGAAAAGTTTTAACAAGGCTAAGGCCACTGGGCTGGAGGACGATTGGAAATCGTGCAAGAATCACTTGAGCCTATTTAAAAAGAAGCTTAGAAGTACAAAATGGAGCTCGTGGAGGAATTTCTGTGAGCATATTGACGAGTCGATTGAGATCTCTAGACTTCGTAAAATCCTCTCAACAAGTTCATCTATACCTAGCTTCCTGCAAAAGGAGGACGGCTCTTGGACGACATCAAGTACAGCGACTATTGAGGTTCTGCTCGACGCGCATTCCCCGGAGGTTCGACAATTACAATGCCCTTGGCTTCGTCTACAACTGCTGGGGCTACTTATGAACTAGGGTTGATTATTACAGAGAAAAAGATTCTATAAGCGATCGATAGTTTCGACCCTTACAAATCCGCCGGGCCGGATGGCATGATTCCGGCAGACCTGCAACACGCATCGGAGATCGTGTACCCTTGTTTGGTGACTATTTTTAGAGCTTGCCTGAGGTTGACAAATGTGAATATATGTTCCTCATATATGGAGGGAGGTTAAAGTGACTTTTATGCGTTATACCCAAGACAGGAAAGAGCTCACTTTTGAAAGGTTAATTGACATCCATCTACGTGATGATTCCATCTCGACTGCTACCCACCTCGCAGCACGCTTACTGGAAGGCCAGATCGGACACCGCCCTGCATTCTTTGGTTGGCTGCATTGAAAAATCCTTCAGTCACAAGGAATACACCGCGGTGATTTTTCTGGACATTGAGGGTGCCTTTAACAACATCTTACCTGGGACAATCACTGATGCACTCTCGGGCCTACTCGTTGACGATTCATTGTGTGAACTAATTAACCTGTTCTTAACTTCCAGGGTTATACAGTCCACTTTGGGAGAATCTACTGTGAGTAGGTTCGTCTGTAGGGGCACACCTCAAGGTGGTGTGCTCTCACCGCTGTTAGGGAATCTAGCAATCAATAGACTGCTTTTGGATCTTGAAAGACTGGGATGCAGGGTTGCTTCCTATGCCGACGAAGTTGCTTTCGCAGTTACAGATAAGTTTCCGAGCGTTATTAGTGAGGTGCTGTATCTTTTGGAGACGTTGAAGATTAGTTTATCTTTCCGCATCATTGCAGCGTGCAGCAGGCAGAGATTTTGGCGATTTCAGAAGCTTTCGCCTGGCTGGGATATATGTAATGTCACATTTGGTAGGAAAATCAATATTTACATTGACAGTCAGGCTGCAATTCGATCACTTGAATCGACTCTGTCGACATCGCAGACGGTTACGAATTGTCGATCGCTTCATCATGAGATGGGACGTTACTTTGAAATCACATTGTGCTGGATTCCAAGTCGTGCTTATGCTGGTAATTGTGTGGCTGATGACCTTGCTCGGGCTGACGCGTGGGGCAATTGAGGATGGTCGTTGGGACATCGGAGTGCCTTTCGCAATCTGCAAGCGAATATCAACTCTACCGCGAACCCTGGCCGTTCTGCTGCAATATTATCATTGAACAGGAAGTACATCGGTATGGTGGTGAATGTTATCACTGGGCACTGTCCCATTGGGGAACACGCAAGAAGACTTCGCTTACCCTACAATGACTTCTGTAGAAGCTGCGAGGATGCTGACGAGGAGGAGAGTACCCTCCATTTTCTATGCACCTATCCTACCTTGGCTGCGAGGAGGCGGGTTTTGGTGGGGGACTCTTTCTTCTTTTATTTGGAAGTGGTAGGGAGCATGAGCCCGCACAGGCTTTATCGGTTCATTGCCAGCTCTGGCTGATTCAATGAATAGTAATTTCATTGGGATAGGTGTTTATCCTGGTATGTATCACAACGGACTCTTTGGTGGCCTATGTGTGCTGCGTCATCCGCGGCATCCTTTTAACCTAACCTAACCTATAGGCCGCTGCTTAGCTCGTTGAGGAGCATTTTTCTTCCTCAGATGGTACTGCCCGATCCCCAAGGTCTATATATTACATTAGACTCCGTCCCCATGGGCATCTTCGGATGTCCAACAAACCGTCCATTGTCCATTACAACCACTTTGCCTTAATCTCTTTCCTGTGGCATAGCGCATCAACTATACCTGCGCGCCATCGTAATCGGCCCTGGGCAATAGAACGCAACTGCCCCCCACGACATGCCCATTAACTCACTCTTTTGTGACAGATTGCCACCATGAGATTTAAGGACATCCCCTTTGTCGGCCGTAAGTGGGATTGGGGTCCCACTTCATGACATGTCCTCTCTCTCTCTCTCTCTCAATTGCCCTAACCCCTTGTGGGGCATAGCGCGTCAACTGTTCCTTGTGGCCCACTTGACGTTTCTCGGCATAAACTGTTTCGGAGAATGCTAGCATTTACCTCCTGCATATGCATGGCCACGAACGTCGTCGTGGACGGGATTCGAATCGAACCCGAAACGCCGGTAGTCAAATATGAGACTGATGCCTCAACACACTGCGCTACCGGTCGCCCCCATGCAATTATCACCCTTCCGTAGTATGTGGCCTCTCCACAGCCATTTTTTCTCGGAAATACTACTACTTTGCCTTAACCCCTAGCGGGGCATAGCGCGTCAACTACTCCTGCGCGCCATCGTACTCTGTTCTGGGCAATGGGGCGCAACTCCCCAAAAGACTTACCCAGTACCTGACACCCCTTTGCCACAGATCGACGCCATGTGATTCGAGGACCCCCTCTTGGTCGGCCTTGGTTGGAAAGGCATAGTTGACGTTTCGTTAGCATATAAAGATTTCAGATAGTGCAAGTTGCTGGCATACACATCCTGTCCTTTGATTGTCGGTTTTAACGACAGGCCCTCAAAGGGAAAGGCCGTGGTATTTTTTTTTCACACCCCACACCACAGGGGTACCTCAACCAAATCATCGCACCGCCATCACTGGCGGCTTGACGTTGGTTGGCAATGGTCTGTGACCACTGCCGTTCAAGGGGGCGCCCACGTGGAGGACTATGGAAGAGGAGTTTTTGCCCCCGTTTCTCGGAAATGCTAAATATCGAATTAAAAGAGATTCGAGTTATGGAGTTTCGACTGTTATTTCCCATGTTATGCTATATGTCACCACGTTATTATCCATTTTGCCACTGCTTCCACACGCGATTTCCAATGCACTTCTCGGTACTTGTCATTTCCGCGTTGCTTACATAAAAGTGCGATGGTAAACATGAGCTTAGCAAGCACAGTCATATCAAACTACGAATAAAGTTGCACATGCAGAAAGATACTCATGTGTACTCTCGGTATCATACTTTTGTCTTTGCGTTTTTTGCTTCCTTGAAACACTATCATATGCAAATCTTTGTTTAGCGGAACTCATGGATTCAAGTTGAGCGTTCGAGGTGCGGTATCGACATATTGTTGTGTCATTAGACACACAGGCGGCCAAACCTGTGTAATGTTGGATGGTACTTTTTCCATAGTGAAATAAGAAGTTAGTTAATTAAATTGGATGATTTTATTTATTAAGTGACTTTATACCTTTACTAATGACTGCAAGATGCAATCTTATTATTACGGCGTAATCGCCAATCTTTCCCTAATAGCTGGTAAGTCTGTGAGTCGCCAATTGCAACTTCCAATTACAGACTGCCCTTCCCTTATACAATATCGCCTATTTATACTATCACTTATTACTAACACATGTTTTCTTACAAATTAGTCATTACTATACCTATTCCCTATTCCCATGCTCCAGATTCACCTAAAAATCAAGTGACATCATCACAATAACTTTTGACCTAATTTCCGGTCACTTATTGTGATATGGAGAAAGTAAACGTGATTCACAAGCAATGCAACTAAAGTATGCAAGAATCAAGCAGTGCAATATGACACCAAGAATGCATGCTCAATAATTGCTTTTGCTTACTTCGTTGCTTGTTTGTTTACAAACGAAGAAAATACTATTCTTAAGGTGAGTGTACACCATATGTACACTACACCCATGGGGTTTTTGGTGATTTGTGTTATACAAATCATAATAATAATTATAATACTACTCCACGTGTAGGGTATCTGGAACATGAGGTTTACAATATCCTCTTAATATTTTACATATAATTTTTTTTTTTTTTTTTTTTTTTTTTTTTTTTATATATATATATATTGTTATTGAATGTTAATTACTCAAAATTTTTTTAGTCTATTCTTATGTATTGTTTTAGGAATTCCCTTATAATCTATTGTTACATTTGTATTATCAATACTTATTACATTAAATGGTCCCACATAAGGTGGTTGACCTTTCTTTTTGTTTTCATTCTTTACTAATACCTTATCGTTAACTAATATTATAAGTGGGTTTACATTTTTATCTTTGTTAGTGCGGTTAAGTTTTGTTAATTCAATAAGTTCACGGGCTTTAGATACTGAAAATCTGAGTCTAACTTTAAGTTCATTTGCATAATTATCGAGATTATATACTGTGTCATTAGTTGTAAGAATATCATTGGGCAGAGTAGGTAATTTACCGAAAACTAACTCAAAAGGACTGTAGTTATTATCTACGTGTGGCGTTATATTATACGCGAAAGTGTAATATGGTAACCAAACGTCCCAATTCATATCCTCAGCAAAAGTTAGCATGTACTCATTTAAGACACGATGATTTCGTTCTATAGCACCCAAAGTTTCGTGATGATATGGTGTAGAGAAAATCTGTTTGATTTTTAGCATATCGCAAATTTCTTTTAATAATTTGTTAGTGAATTCAGAACCCATATCCGACTTTAGTACTTTAAATAAACCGTGAGTTAAAATTAGGTTTTCTACTAGAGATTTAGCTACGTTTTTGGCTTCTTTAGTTTCTAAAGGCGCGGCAATAACGAATTTTGATAGCTCGCATTGCATGGTTAATATATATCGGTAACCGTTTGATATTCGAAGTGGTCCTACAATATCTATACAAATGGTTTCAAAACTTGTAGATGGCGTATCTGTTTTTATCATTCGTTCTTTAGTATGACGTATCTGTTTATTAATTTTACATTTTTCACAATTGCTTACGTAATCTTTTATCATCCTATTCATATTTTTCCAACAGTATCGTTGTTTAAGTTTTAAGCATGTTTTTCTGACTCCGAAGTGTCCTCCGTGTGGCGTATCATGATACTCTTTAATTAATTCTTTTTGACGACTAATTTCTTTGATGTTTTCAAGGGCTTTATAAATAATTATATTTACTTTCACGTGAAAATCTTGTTGCAACATATTAATAATATATTTAAATTTTTCAATAGACAATGCTTGGAAAATTTCATCATTTGTTGGTATGGCTAGCGTATGAATTTTCCAATTAAGCGCCGTTTCCAATAGCTTCTTCATGATAGGCACGTATACCATATCAGAATTATCGCTATTGTTGGTATGCTTCGCATTGTAGGATGAAATGTTAGACGCTTTATTAACGGAAACGTATTTCCTGTTAACACTATCGCTGTCATATATACATATTGCATCCTTTGTACGTACAATTTTTGGTTTATTTCCATTTCGGACAATAAACTTCAGTTTAATAATATTTCGGATATCCGTCAATGATGTACACTCCCATACTCGAAGTTGATCAGGCTCCGATTGTAATCTGGGTAGGTCATCCTTATTATTCACATTATTATTTTTATAGTGCACTTTGTTGTCTGACTGTTGTTTAGCCGACATTCCCCTTGTTATCGCCAAAGTTTTCTTTATAGTATTATCGTTGTCGAGCGGAATCATTTTCTTTAAAATGTCTGAATTCAGTTCTATTCGAGACAAAGCGTCTGCATTGGTATTTATTTTACCTTGCTTGTAAACTATTTCAAAATCATAATCTGATAAGTCAAGGCGAATTCTAGTCAATTTGGAAGATGGGTTTTTATGAGTAAAAAGAGAAATAAGTGGCCGATGGTCGGTGACCACAATAAACCTTCTACCGTACAGGTAAGGACGGAAAAAATTTATTCCCCAATGGATTGCTAATAATTCTTTTTCTATGATGGGTTTGTTCAAATCATGTTTTCCTAAGGATTTGCTTGCAAAAGATATCGGTAAATCGCTACCAATTTCTCCTTGTGACAACACTGCACCTAATGCATGACTAGATGCATCTGTTGTGACGATAAATGGTTTAGAAAAATCCGGGTATTGCAATATCGGAGGTTGAATTAATTTGCTCTTAAGGGTTTCAAATGCTATTTGACAATTATCATCCCATTTAAACGTAGCATTCTTTTTTAGAAGTACATTTAAACATCTAGCAATGTCTGCGAAATTTTTTATAAACCTTCTGTAATAATTACAAAAAGCTACAAATCGACGAACTTCATCGGCATTTTTCGGTACAGGATAATTTTTTATTACATCGTTTTTCGATGGGTCCGTTCTTATGCCTTGGCTAGTTATCAAATGCCCTAAGTATACTACTTCCGATTTTAGAAATTGACACTTGCTAGCATTCAATTTAAGATTATATTGTCGTAACCGTGTCAGGGTTTTGATAAGATTATCGTTATGATGCTTGACACTACAGCCGAAAACTATAATATCATCAACATATAAGAAAGCCTCAGATTCCAAACCGGTCAGAGCTATTGTAAGCATTCTTTGAAAACTAGGAGATGATATCGTGAGACCGAATGGGAGTCGTTTGAATTGAAAATGACCCTTGTCAGTAGAAAAGGCTGTCAGTGGTCTCGATTCCTTTTCCAACTCGATTTGATGAAAAGAGCTGGTCATATCAAGCGTTGAAAAGTATCTAGCTCTTCCTAGCCTGTCTAAAACATCTTCTAAACGCGTTAAAGGAAATTTGTCATTTATAACCTTATTATTCAAACGTCTGAAATCCACAACAAGTCGCCATTTCATTCTACCATCAGTACTCTTCTTAGGTACTATAAGTAATGGAGAATTGTAAGGGCTAACCGATGGTTCAATGATGTCATTGTCCATTAATTCATTGACTTGAGTATTGATTTCCTCCAACTGTGCATGCGGTAATTTGTAATTTTTCGTATACACAGGAATATCGTCTGATGTAATAATTTTCTGTTTATAAAAATTGTTGACTGTTAGCTTATCACCCTCGATATGGAAAATATCTTGAAATTCTGTAATAATTTTTAGGAGACTATCCTTAGTTTTTTCGTCAGTCGCGCCCGTTTCTATCCCGCTAAGCAGTTTCTGTAGGCGCTCATGACTTTTGTCCTTCTGAGATATACTAAGGATTTCATAATTGCTAAGTGGTTCTATATTGATGTTGAAATTTTCAATAGTCGCTGAAAAGTCGTTGGCATTTAGTATTTTAATGTGACATATGCCTTTTGCTGGGACTATTGTATTTGCCACAAATACACCTGGATAAATCTCTTTACCACAAACTAAACTATCACCTTCCCTTGTTAGATTAATAGGTACAACTGCTTCTGTTCTTGGGGGTATTTTCCATTGAACAAGTTTCAATGCTTTCATGTTCATTGGAATGATAATTTCCTCATTATCAATAATGAAAGTTATTGTATAGGTCTCAAAACATATTTTAGAATAATGTTTTTCTAAAATGTCCCTTCCAATAATTCCATCCGTGAAAATTGGAAAATCTTCACCTACTATATGGAAAATATTTTCTGAAACATATTCCCCTAAAAGTAGCTTCAACCTTGCTGTGCCTAGAGAAGTGACAACTTCACTGGTTATGCCATTTAGTTTGCATTGAAAATGATCGTTTAACTCGTTTAAATTAATATTATTACTCTTGCAAATAGAAATATCTGCTCCCGTATCTATCAAGAAAGTCAGATTGTGTTGTAAATTTTTGCATTTTATTGTTATATAATTGGATCCGCTATTAGATATATTGAATATTTGCTTTCCGGGAAGGCCAAATTTTTCATTTACTGTTGTTCCTCTCCGGAGAGCTGTCCGTTTCCCTGGTCCTGAATGATATCAACGTTTCTTGAATTATTTTGGTTATTATTCCAGTTGCCGTTGGATCTTCTGTTATTGTTGGAGTTATTCCCGTTATTCCAGTTATTGTGATTGTTTCCGTTATTGCTGTTATTCCAATTATTACTGTTATTCCGGTTATTTCCGCTATTATTGTTATTCCAATTACTACCGTTATTCCGGTTATTCCCGCTATTATTGTTATTGTTTCTATTATTTCGGTTATTATATCTGATATTGTTGTTATTTTGACGGTTATTACTACTATAATTATTGTTATTGTTATTATTGTTACCGTAGTTTCTGTTATTATTATTTCGGTTGTTATTGTTATTTCGGTTGCTATTATTATTTGGCTTCGCGTTGCCATTGTTCATTAACATAATTCTTTTGTTATTAACGCTTCGTTTTTCAAGTTCTACTGTTAGGTTTGCGGCTTCCATAATATCCTTTGGTCTAGACGCGAAAATAGTGTTTTGATACTGTTCGTTTACACCATTCAAGAAAATTGTTAATGCTAATTTCTCATTTATCATAGCTACTGCTTTTTTAGAATGTTCGGTTGCTAAAGAACCCAATTCATCGATTTCCAAAGAAGTAAGCTCACTAGTTAATTTCAAAATTTTATCTCTAAAAGCAATTGCAGATGATTTGAGTTGGAGCATATTATGCAAATCTGTTTGGATACTTGTGATAGTTCTGGTGTTCCGAAAATTAGCTTTTAGCCTAGTTGAAAAATCCTCGAAAGTTGTTGGTAGATCAGTCCCCAATGACGTTCTTACAACATCAGACAATTTTGCATTACAAACAAAATTTATTAATTCTTTTTTTCCTTCATCATTGAATGTTTTATGAAGGAGTTCGATATGCGTTAGAAAAGCATGAAGATTTTTATGGTGTCCTTCAAAAAGTGGAATAACTTTGTGTGCCAAAGCTAAATCAAAATTACTCGCCATGATTGCAAGTTGTTTTAAAAACAAGTTTTTGAGTTCTTCGTAAATACTTTTAAAATAAATTTTTAGATCAAGAACATCCAATTTGGTACTTGAAAAAAAATCTTTTAACTGAGTTCTTGTATTCTCAAGAGCCTCTAGTTTTGATCTAATAGTTTGTTCTTTATAAGGTTTGTTAATTGATTTCTTGGCGTTGTTTAACTCCTTTTTTGATTCTTCAATCAGGGCTTTTACATGCGAAAAAGTGGATTGTTCTGATTTCTCAACATCAGACATTACTCAGTGAAATACCAAAAAAATGAAAGGTGTAAATTTGAATTGTATATGTGGAGTCTATTAATTAAATATTTGTTGTTCTATTAACATATTTTCGTACATAATTATTATGGTATCTATTATAAAAGTAAAATAATACTAATGCTATAGCAAACACTGCTGATGTGGTGATTGCCTGACGATATTCGGTCATCATAGATCCGGTGTTTACTGAAGAGCAGTTCCCCATATTTAATTATTGTATTATTATTAATGTTTTTTTTTTTAAATTTTTAAGTTTCCTGGATATAGCCTCAGCTTCCTTGAATAGAGCTCGCTTTTGAGCGGAGTCCGTCACCAATGGGATGATACCAAAAATTCTAGCCTTCTCCTGACGGAGTCGCACTCGTTTTCCGCCTCTGGTGCGCGTAATAGCCGCTTCCGCAGGTTGTGGTGTCGTCAGCTGTGGTCGTTGAATGTATCTCCGCTTTGGTCCTAGATGGGGTAGATCGTCTTCCGTCGCCTGCAAAATTGCATCCTCGTAAGTTTTCCTCTTCTTTTTAACGACAGGAGCGGCAGGGTCTACTGGTTGCTGAACTGGCGCTTTTTCTTCTGTATCGGGATTAATCTTCGACGGAATATACTGCGGTGCTTGCCTATTTACTTCGACGGTATATTTCTCTGCGGTGCCAAATAATTTGCTGAAATAGTCATCTATCTCACGGTGCTCTTCCAATGAAAAATTAATGTCGAGCAAGTCCTTGTCCATTGTTCGACTCCTGGCAGGATCGCCATGTAATGTTGGATGGTACTTTTTCCATAGTGAAATAAGAAGTTAGTTAATTAAATTGGATGATTTTATTTATTAAGTGACTTTATACCTTTACTAATGACTGCAAGATGCAATCTTATTATTACGGCGTAATCGCCAATCTTTCCCTAATAGCTGGTAAGTCTGTGAGTCGCCAATTGCAACTTCCAATTACAGACTGCCCTTCCCTTATACAATATCGCCTATTTATACTATCACTTATTACTAACACATGTTTTCTTACAAATTAGTCATTACTATACCTATTCCCTATTCCCATGCTCCAGATTCACCTAAAAATCAAGTGACATCATCACAATAACTTTTGACCTAATTTCCGGTCACTTATTGTGATATGGAGAAAGTAAACGTGATTCACAAGCAATGCAACTAAAGTATGCAAGAATCAAGCAGTGCAATATGACACCAAGAATGCATGCTCAATAATTGCTTTTGCTTACTTCGTTGCTTGTTTGTTTACAAACGAAGAAAATACTATTCTTAAGGTGAGTGTACACCATATGTACACTACACCTGTCATTCGCTCTTTTCAGTTGAGTACACCACAATATGCCCAAAGGCAAAAAAAATCGATACTGAAAAACATGTTGCTATAACCTTAATTCGAGCACACTTCCTCTTGATACCCTTGACGAAAGGCATTCGCCCGAGTACGTCGACTGCAGTCAACTACTTTGAGATGCATCTGCGCAGTGTTTGGACAACCAGTTTCAAAAGTGGACCGGCTGGCCCGCTTGTCGTCATCTTCGATGATCAAGTTATTATCGTTAAGTTCGATGTTTTGATAATTTCGGTAATCGGATACCATAATATCGAGGAAGGCACAAGAACACCATCAGGCTGTGTATATTTGTATATTCGCTGTTCAGCCGAAAGGTAAACAGGGTTCTCTCAGCTACACTGCCTGTGCTGGTCCGTTTGTAGTGTAAGCGAACATGCAATCCTCTCGGGCTAGGCTCTTGTTGGTCATCAGCAGTTCTTGTGTCTGGGCTGGTGTGTTCTGTGTTATGTGTACAATATCATGAATTGAATCACCATGTTTTCAAACAGACTGCTCGGAACCACCCCAACAATCGATGAACAACAAAGTCAACATCAACTATCCAACAAATGCAGTTTGTTTTTTGTTTGGGCTACTTAGGCTTCCACCTCCATCTCCGTGGAGTCATCGCAGTGTGTCGTTTAATAAACAATCGGTTGTTTAGTGAAGAAAACAAAAGATTTCGCGATCAGGACCACCAACTTTGTTTACAACTTTGAGAGATTCAAATGGTGATTGGTGAAGCGACCAGACAAAGGTTTTTGTGGACTTCAAACAAATTTCAGATGAAAGTAGATCTAACACTTGTTAAGATGTCTTTTGGAGAATGCAGTAGTCAAATATACATACGTATAATAGAATTAGATCCTTTCCACGAATAAACATAAGGAAAAACTATAGACACCGCATATGTACGGAGTGGCCCTGTTCGAACGGACACGATCTGCACCGTGCAATTGTAAATAATTAAAAAAAAAAAATAGTCCGGGGAATAGAGTCTGAATTGGTGACATTATCTGAATCATTTGCGAATATTAAGGCAGTTTCAGACCTGGCCGATACAACCGATCAGCTTTTCACGGTCAAGCAGATTCTGGAATGGCTGGGAATACAACGTTTGTGTGTACTAAACCTTTGTTGATTTTAAGCAATCATACGATAACATAACATCATGCTTCAATTTGGTATAGGTACCGGTAAAATTAGTATGATTGACAAAGATGACGAAGACCAACTCGTCTCACAGGTCATGATCCAAAACAGGCTGTCTGATCCTCTATGAAACACGTACTGGACTGATGCAAGGCGATGGACTGGCTCCGACGGTTTTCAACCTGGTACTTGAACACGCCGCGCCATCCGGATAATGAATGCGGATCAAAGCGGCACAATTCTCTTCAAGTTGACGCGGTTAATAGCGTACGCTGACAGGATACAGCTAGCAAATAAGACTTTCTCCTCGGTCCTCCCAATAATGAAATCGAAGCATGTGCACAGAAATATTAAGCTCCGCATATACAAAACCATCATAAGACCTGTGCTATGCTATGGCTGCGAAACCTCGATCCTTACTTAAGCCTCCAAAAAAATGATAAACACATTTGAACGAAAGGTCCATCGGCGAATTTTCGAAACAGTTTACGACCGAAATGGGTGGCGCATTCGGTACAACCATGAGCTGTACGAGCTGTACGATGAGCTGGAAGTTTTGATAAACGTTAAACTACAACGTCTACAATGGGCAGGACATATACAATGAATGGACGATGAACGCATGCTTAAGAAAATATTCAATGGAGGACGCGCCGACGGAGCAAGGCTGCGAGGAAGACCGGGAGTTTGTTGGAAAGACTCGACAACTATGGGGGGCAAAAACTCCTCTTCCATAGTCCTCCGCGTGGGCGCCCCCTGGAACGGCAGTGGTCACTGACCATTGCCAACCAACGTCAAGCCGCCAGTGATGGCGGTGCGATGATTTGGTTGAGGTACCCCTGTGGTGTGGGGTGTGAAAAAAAAATACCACGGCCTTTCCCTTTGAGGGCCTGTCGTTAAAACCGACAATCAAAGGACAGGATGTGTATGCCAGCAACTTGCACTATCCGAAATCTTTATATGCTAACGAAACGTCAACTATGCCTCGGATAAGGACTGACTCAACGGTTACGACTTTTAGCTATCGTACAATGACAAAGATTGGATTCTGGAATGTGCGTACTCTCCTGGACAATGGCTCAGAAGGTCCCCAGAACGCACGATTTCTTCAATTAGAGAGTGAATTTCTGAGGTACAAATTAAATATCTTAGGAGTTAGTGAGATAAGATGGTGGAACAGCGGAGAATTCATCTCTCCAACGGGCAGCACTGTAATGTTGTATTCCGGTAAAGCTACCGGTAGTCGTCGTGAGTCAGGTGTGGGGCTCCTTTTAACCAGAGCCGCGCGAAACTGTCTCTTATCCTGGGAACCGGTCTCTGACAGGGTCTTGACCGCCAGGTTCCGGACCAAAATGAGGAACATCTCAATAATACAATGTTATGCCCCTACTGAACCCGACAATGTCTTGGCAAAAGACTCCTTCTACGAAGAACTAAACGCCGTTCAGAGCAGAACACCTAAAGGTGACATTATAATGGTTATGGGTGATTTGAATGCGAAAGTTGGCGCTGATAACTATGGGCTCAGACATGTGATGGGGAGACACGGTCTTGGTGATCGTAAAGACAACGGTGAAAGATTTGTAGAGTTCTACAACTTTCACAGTCTCTTCATCGGTGGTACTATGTTTGAGCATAAGGACCACCACAAAATCAGTTGGTCCTCTGTTGATCGGCGCAGAACACAAAATCAGATCGACCATTTTGCCATTAGTAAAAGATTCAAGAGTTGCCTCCTGGACGTGCGAAACAAGAAGGGTGCCGATATTGGGATGGGAAGAGACCATTATCTTATGATCGCTAATGTTCGATTGCGTATTGCAGCCGTGCGCCGCCCCAGCGACGAAAGATCCAGGCCCCGCAAATTCAACACCGCTCGACTAAAAAATCCAGCTGTCTTACAACAATATAATGACCATCTTGCGCAAAAAGCGGCTGAGATAACTAGTCACCCAGATAGTGACATAAACGAAAACTGGGATGCCATAAAAAATGCGTACATTGATAGCGCAAATACCATCCTTGGCCCAAACCCGGATTGCCGGAATAAGCCCTGGATGTCCGACGCTTCATGGCAGCGGATTGTTGAAAGAAAGGAGCTGAAAGTTCGTTTGGCTGCAGCAGCAGACGACAATCGAAGCAGCATCGAACTCCTTTACCGTCAGAAAGCTCGAGAAGTTCAGCGTAGTGTGCGACGCGATAAAAGAGTTTATGCCAATTCTCTTTTAGCGTCAGCAGAAGAAGCCGCTAGAAGTAACAACTTAAACGCCGTATACGGTGTCATCAAGGAGTTTACAGGTGGTCGTAACTCCTGCCAACATCCGGTGAAAGATAGTGATGGAAAGCTACTTATCTTGGAAGAAGATCAAATGAGGCGGTGGAAAGAACACTTCGCCGCGGTCTTGAACCGTGTAACCTCTGGTGAAGTTCCTCCTCATATAGATAATTTAGCTAACCATCAAAATGTGCGTATACGGTCCACTGCCCCGACTAAAGAGGAAATAGTCACTGCAATTATTGCCCTAAAACGAGGAAAGGCCGCCGGACTCGACGGTATCCCTGCCGAACTTTATTAAGCAGCGCCAAGCGTAACTGCCGATTTGCTGCACCCACTTGTTGATAAAGCGTGGAATACAGAGACCTTTCCCACTGAGTGGAAGGAAGGTTTGATCATCAAACTTCCAAAGAAGGGTAGCCTCACAGACTGTAATAATTGGAGAGGCATTTGTGTGCTTCCTGCCGTTGCCAAGATAATAGCTAAAATCATCCTGGAAAGACTAAAGGCCCACTTAGAAAGCACAATTGATGAAGAGCAGGCTGGCTTTCGATCCGGATTCTCCTGTGTCGATCACATTAACACCTTGCGAATCATCATCGAGCAATGCGCTGAATACGATTCTCCGCTTCACTTGCTTTTCATCGATTTCGAAAAGGCTTTCGATGGTGTGAACCGGGGTTCTATATGGGCGGCCTTGCGCAGGAGAGGCATCCCTGAGAAATAAATAAATAACTGGCGCAACAGTCCAATTTGAACCACGGCCTCGAGATGAGTTAGCATCATCTCATTTTCTAGATCGTGACGGTTTTTGTGCAGAGGTATGTGATCAGCAACACGCTCAACCGAGCTATTTACCCCATAATTGGTACTCATTTAACAGCTGAGTGGGCTCATAGTCCGACACGTAAATCCCCGGAATCGAACCGGGGCCCAGTGCGTTGAAGGCGAACGCGCTAACCGTTGCGCCATCCGGACTACATCCCTGAGAAGCTTGTGGCTATTATTAAGGCAACCTATGACGGCGCGAAATGTCGCGTTCTGCATAAAGGTAAGGTGTCGGGGGACTTTGAGATTCGCAGTGGAGTTCGGCAGGGGTGCATCCTCTCACCGATCCTATTCCTCATTGTGATCGGCGATGTGTTGCATGCAGCTCTATCCGGACTCGACAGAGGAATTCAATGGACTTTGACATCTTATCTACAACATCTTGACTACGCTGACGACATATGCCTACTCTCCCACAAAATCATGGATCTGTCCGCAATGGCGTTAGATCTCGAGAGGGAGGCAAGCAAGGTTGGGCTAAAGATTAATACCAACAAGACCAAGGTTCTTAGCCCGCCGTTGCGAAAAAGAAATCCGACACCTATTGCCATCAATATTAATGGGCAGCCTGTGGAGAAGGTGGACAACTTCGTCTACCTGGGTAGCATCGTTGCCGAAAATGGTGGTACGGAGCAGGACATCGCTCGTCGTATCAACCAGGCTAAACGCGCATACGGCATGCTGTCCAAAATCTGGCAGAGCAGTTATCTCAGCATCAAGACCAAGCTGGGCCTGTTTCGCTCCCTGGTACTATCAGTGCTTTTGTATGGGAGCAGTACATGGAAAGTTTCCGTAGGAGTTACCAGAAAGCTGCAAGTTTTCGTCAACTCATGTCTTCGTCGAATTTTAAGAATTTTCTGGCCCGAAACAATATCAAATGAAGAGCTAAGTCGGCGTACGGGTCAGATGCCAATCGACGAATTGATACGCAGGCGAAAATGGCAGTGGATAGGTCACACATTGCGGAAGAGTGATAACTGCATTGCTTTGCATGCCATGAAATGGAACCCCATTTCCAACCAAGGCCGACCAAGAGGGGGTCCTCGAATCACATGGCGTCGATCTGTGGCAAAGGAGTGTCAGGTATTGGGTAAGTCTTTTGGGGAGTTGCGCCCCATTGCCCAGAACAGAGTACGATGGCGCGCAGGAGTAGTTGACGCGCTATGCCCCGCTAGGGGTTAAGGCAAAGTAGTAGTAGTAGTTGACGTTTCGTTGGCGTAAATTGGTTTCGGAGAATGCAGTTGCTAGCATGCACCTCCTGCACATCCATGGCCACGAACGACGTGGACGGGATTCGAATCCGAAACGCCGGTAGTCAAACATGAGACCGATGCCGTAACACACTGCGCTACCGGTCGCCTCAATGTCTGGGTGAGTGACCTAGGCGCAAAAGAGTAGGTCCGATTTTGAGCATCCATGACTCGGTCAGTTGTGGAGCGCCCCGTTCTGAAACCTCCCTGTTATTCGCCAATTAACTTTTAGGTGTATGGGATATTGTACAGGCAGTGCAAGGCAGCAAGATACATACCTCGGTAGTTGTTGTAGTCTAGCTTGTCCCCTTTTTGTGTATTGGACAAACTCTATAATTTTCACACCATTCCTTTGGCATAGTTTCTTCTAGCCATATATCCCGAATCAGGGTGTATTTAATTTGAATTCTGCCATTTTTCCGGGACGCCAGGCGCTTTATTGTTTATCAGATACGTATGCACCAGAGGCCCTTAATTTCTGTTTTGCCCTAAATCTGCTTATCTATTTGCTATGCATCTTTGCCAGCGTTCGGTTCCGATATTGCATCCGAGCGCGACTATTATTATGCATTTATACATTAAGACTTATCAGAGGGGGTTTCTATACAATCATCTTAATCGCGGTAGACACATTGACTCTTCGCGTACCGATTCGATCGGTCGCTTAGCTGATAAAGTTAGCCAACAACATCAAGCAATTAATTAAGTACTCGTACTAGTGCTACACCACTATGGTTGCTATATAATTGCTGGATCGCTTTCATAAGTGTTGCACTTTGACACTGGACTTAATGATTCTTCGCGACGAAGTGTCTTTGGACGTGTCTGGACTGCAATCTTTCTTGGGCTTGGCTTCCATATCCGCCATCAAGATGCTAACTCAGTATAGACTATGGGCATCTATGGTGTGATATGTATCTTTGACAGTTGTAATGAAAAAAAAATTCTGGAGATAACTTCCACCTACTCGCATAATTCTGAAACTCCACACTGCGCATTGCTCGTGCTGGCATGGAAGTACGAGTATACCTAGACGATGTACTCGTACAATGTACATAGGAGGAAATCTTCGTTGAGACATTTTGGAATTCCAAATTGACACCATCATAGGCAGTGAGCTGCGCGTACTATATGACATACGAACAAAATAGCCTTCAATAAAATTTATGATAATTGCTTTGCTTCACTATAGTTAACAATTTAACATCGTGGCGTAATTAATCTTCAAGACAAATAATGTGCTAATGTGGAATGAGCTCCTAGACATTCCGACGGCAAATAATTGGTTCCGCACTCAATTAAGATGTGCTAGAAGCGGGGGTGTATGATTCAGACAAGACATCCTGCTTAGCCAGCACCATCTTTCGCGACGACTATTTTTGCCAGACATCGGTATAGTCCAATGGAAAAGTTGAACAGCACAACAACAAAACGCACCTTCATCGTAGCCATGGTACTGGAGGTCATCTTTCATTTTGCACCTACTTTACTTTGCATTATATCATCGAAGCAATTAGTTTTTGTTTTAAACAGACGTTTTACATAATCCAACAAATTATTTTTTTCCCAATATCAAACCAATACATCTTTCTTCCTGAAATTTTCCTCGTTTTTATCGCAAAATTTGGCATAGAGCGCAAGGTGCGAGTGTGTGTGTAAAAAAAAGGACTCATGCTGAGCGAATATTGCCGTCGAAATTTTATCCAGATCACGGTGATGATGGCAATTTTCAAAATGAGTCGATCGCTAGTAGAAATGCAAAATTTTCATAAAAAAAATAAAATAGAATTAACATTGGATTGGAACAAAAATACTTGGGCGCTGAAAGGTTTATCTATTGTACATACTCGTAGAATATCTGATGGTTAGATACATGTTATTCTTGGGATTAAGGCAATATGAGTTTTGGGAGACATTTCAGGTTGATAATAAAGTGTTATTATTTTTTATTTTATTTATTTTAGTATTATTATTTTTGCATAAAGTGCTAAAGCCGGCATAGACTGCGATCCGTCGTCAGATCGATCGGTCGATGGTTCGCCACAAAATATCTGACGATCTCCGCTGTACACATAAGGGGCTTTCACATGGAACGTACGATACACGAGGTTCTAGCAGAAAGCACCAGTGGATAATCACAATCTATGTACACTAAATTTCGTGAAGTAGTTTTACCTCATTCCGTCTGCTGAAAAGTAAACAGAGAGACACGCGCCCTCTACCCCGGAAATAGTCACAGTCGAAATAGTCACGAACCAACCTGTAAAACTCACATTCCCCAATTCCATCTTTCCCCGGAACACTCATAACTTCTTACTTATAGAGCGAGATAACTGAGAAAAATAATCTCAATTAACTCCAACCTTTGAAGAGAGAGTATAAGAGGAAGTGAAAAAGAGCGAGAGAAACGACGCAATTCGGCACAAGTGAGGAAGTAGGAAGGGGGATGAAAATTTGACATCTCTTTTGCTCTATATAGACCGGGCGGGTGTTCCGCGGCAGAGAGACAGACTGGAATGTTATTGTTCCGATTGGAAAAGTAGGAGAGGGGATGACATCTTACGTGCTTCCTGTGCTTTTATATAGACTGCGCGGGTGTTGCGCAGTGGAGGGCGTGTGTCTCTCTCTCTACTTTTTGCGACTGGAATTGCTTCAAGTAGTTTAGTGTTGAGTATATGCGGATTGCTCCTCCATAGTTATTCTCTGTGACTCCAACTGAATTAAGCTTTTGTGGAACGAATGCGATGTCTGTGGACTAGAAATATGAACAGCTGTTCTTTTTGTTATTTTCTCGTGTTTGTGTTCTTAATCTTGCAAAAGTGGCTATTTTCAGCAGATATTTTGTATTTTGTGTTTTGATAAAGTGTCACTTAGTGTTAATAAAGTGTTTTCAGTGAAAAAATTGTGCCAGCGTCTATGATTGAGTATTGTGACAGATGTCTGGAAGTGACCAGGAAACGAAGGCAGAGCTGCCTCGGTACTGCTTCCAGAAAAAACGAAAGCAATGGAGCAACTGGTGCGCGAGAGAAAACTGCGCGTAGTATAAACGTGTTCCTCACCCGAAACTAATCTCGCGCGAGAAACTCGCGGTGTGACGCACCCGGTAGCTCGCTATGAGTTTGTAATGAACCATATTCTGGTCTGGTTGTGCTGCTTCCACCGGCAGATCTATGGCAGCACCTGATGAGTAAGGATCTGTCGGTGGTACGAAACCAGAGACCGAGGGTCCTATTACACCTGGACCCCAATACGAGCGCGAGGGCAAGCGAGCCATCTGCCAACCATTCCATCCTTATCGCCTCATTTTTTTTATTCCCCATTTTTACCTCCCTTGTTTGTGTTGTCTTCCCCAGGCCTATGATTTTTTGTTAATACGTAAAGGACAGGGGCAACGAGCGGCGAAAACCCCGCCCACATCTCCCGAACTGAGCTGTACTAGCACATGCCGCCGCTTACCAGTTGATGGAGATTGCGTGTTCCACGCCCTTCAGACCTTCACGGTCACAAACTCCAGTTTTCTCTTTTCAGCTTCGCTGACTCCGATAACCACCAACGCTCATTACATCATATGGCGCCCAACGTGGGGCCCATTTCTGGTCAAGAACAGGACTGAAAAGGACCTCATTGGGTTCCTTTTTGGTCCTTCCACCGTTATGCATCCCCGCAAGCACATTAAGGCTACTTGCTCTAAGTCTTAGGATTTAGCCATTTTTACTTCACGTATTTTCCCTTCAAGTAGCTGTGCTTTCCTCTGTAGCACCCCAATCCTTCCTATAGAGTAGATTATCCTTTTAGAGTCAGTTCAACAAGGCAATCCTGGTGTTGTGTTTGTCTTTTGTGGTTGAGCCACGTACCTAAGGCCTCCATAAATGCTTTGAATTGCCGGCATTTGGAGCATCTTCGGTGACCGGACGAAGCGCGGAGGAGCCCTGGGTACCTTTCTGTTGCCAGGATTGTCTTTACACTTCATTAATACCTTTGATTACATTATTGCATTTGTTTCTATTATTGAGATGCTCAACAGTTTTCAGAGATAACGAGTGAATTATTGCAAGGAATGCAGTGCTGCGCCTTTGCTGTCCTCGTGATTATCTGAACTCTGTTGATCATCTGAATAATGGAGAAATGTAGTATTTTTTTTCTCTTTGCTATTTTTCTCCTCTACAATGGTTACCGGCTAGCTTAGGAGCCCAGTTCTTTTTTTTCGTTTTTGCAGCACACTCTGTCCTCAGCTTCTACTTCTTGGCAGGCCTCGAAGTAGAAGCTGCCCTGTAATGAACCATATTCTGGTCTGGTTGTGCTGCTTCCACCGGCAGATCTATGGCAGCACCTGATGAGTAAGGATCTGTCGGTGGTACGAAACCAGAGACCGAGGGTCCTATTACACCTGGACCCCAATACGAGCGCGAGGGCAAGCGAGCCATCTGCCAACCATTCCATCCTTATCGCCTCATTTTTTTTATTCCCCATTTTTACCTCCCTTGTTTGTGTTGTCTTCCCCAGGCCTATGATGTTTTGTTAATACGTAAAGGACAGGGGCAACGAGCGGCGAAAACCCCGCCCACATCTCCCGAACTGAGCTACAGCAAGCATAGGCCGCTGCTTAGCTCGTGGAGGGACCTTTTTCTTCGCCAGATGGCACGGTCGGACCTTCACGGTCATATACTACCTAAGACTCCGTTCCCACGGGCATCTTCGGATGCCCACCAAACCGTCCGTTACAAGTTCCTCGCGCGCAACTGCATGAGACTCCGTCCCCAATTTTGCTTAATGTGACCGTTGTGCGAGTATGTTTCAGGTGAGGATGGAAGCGTTGATTTATGTTTCGTTTGATTATTTATATTGGCCACCTCAGAATAGCAACCCTGTTTTTATGGGAAAATAGTCGTCCAATCCGGCTGACTCAACCTACGACTTTCCTAATCTGAAGTAACTCCAATTTTTTTTTCTTTTTGACTTCAGATTCGGAATCAGCGACCCGAAATTACTTTGTAGTTCGAACCAGCCCGATCGGACGAGTATTTCCTTGTGAAAACAGGGTTGCCATTCTGGGGTGGGCGATCCCACATTTTTTTTTTTTGACTTCAGATTCAGAATCAGCGACTCAAAATCACCTTGTAGTTCGAACCAGCCCGATCAGACGAGTATTTCTCCATGAAAATAGCTAGGTTGGACGAGTGCTTCCCATCAAAACCATCCTCACCTGAAACATACTCGCGCAACCTTCACATTAGACCAAATCGGAGACCGAGTCTCATGTAATTGCGCAAGAGGAACTCACAGCAACCCACCGGGTGCGTCACACCGTGAGTTTCTCACGCGAGATTAGTTTCGGGTGAGGAACACGTTCAGATAAGGCGCAATTTTCTCTGGCGAACCAGTTGCGCGAGTTGTTTCGCTACATCAAAACGCACCTTTGCGCACCAGGTGGCTCACTGTGAGTTGTGCATATGCAAAATTTGGGCATGTAGTATTTCATGCTGCCTCTCGATTTGATACATACCACTTGTTTTACACCACATTCGGCCACCGCAAAGCGGATTTGGTTCACAATTCGTACTTGTGTTGCTGTCGAGGCACTGAATCGATCGTTACTCATCATCATCATCGTGGCGCGACAGCCCGACGTCGGGCCTTGGCCGCCTGGATCATTGTCCTCCAATTATCTCGGTCACGTGACCGCGTCCTCCAATTTTGGGAGCCCAGCAGCTGCGCGGCGTCCACACCTACTGAGCTCTCCCAACGAGATCTCGCTCGTCCTCGCAGTCTCGCTCCGTCGACTCGTTCTGCATTCATTACTCTCTTAGGCATGCGATCATCGTCCATTCTTTGTACATACCCTGCCCATTGAAGTCGTTGTAGTTTGACGATTTTCGAGACTTGCAGCTCATCGTACATTTCATACAACTCATGGTTGTACCGGATGCGCCATCCATCTCGATCGCAAACAGCCCCGAAAATTCGCCGTAGAACCTTACGTTCGAAAGTGTCTAGCATGTTTTCGGAGGCTTGAGTTAGGGTCCATGCTTCGCAGCCATAGCATAGCACTGGTCGTATAATGGTTTTGTACACGCGGAGCTTCGTGTTTCTGTGCACATGTTTCGATTTCATTATGGGGAGAACCGAGAAAAAAGTTTTATTAGCTAACTGTATGCGTCGCTTGATTTCGTCAGTTTCGTTGGCGTCCCATGACAGGTTGCAACCCAGGTAGATGAAGTTGTTCACGAACTCGATCTTGAGGTCCCCCACGTTGATGCTCGGTTGTGCAGGTGTCCTTGTCACCGATTGCATCATTATTTTAGTTTTACCCTCGTTAATACGTAATCCAACTTCCTTTGCAGCGGTATCGAGCGTATGCAGAAGTTCTTCTGCGTCAGCCAATCTTCGGGACATGATGTTGATGTCGTCGGCGTACGCTGCTAATTGTGTCGACTTGATGAGTAGCGTCTTGCTGTTGTCCAAATTCATGGCCCGAATAACGTATTCCAGTGCTAGGTTGAAGAGCGTCGGAGCTGGTATACCAAATTGCAGCATGATGTTGTACAGTACTCCACGATCGATACTGTCGTATGCCTGCTTGAAGTCGACAAAGATTTGGTATACGTTTACGTTGTATTCCCAGCACCTCTGGAGTATCAGTTTGACTGAGAAGAGCTGATCGGTTGTGGAGCGACCAGGTCTGAAACCGCTTTGATATTCGCCAATGATACGTTCTGCGTACGGTTTTATTCTATTTTCCAGAATTTTCGTCAAAATTTTATAGGACGTACAAACTAGTGAGATGCCCCTGTAATTCTCACACCGCAGTTTATCTCCCTTTTTATGAATTGGACAGATGATGCTTCTGCGCCAATCGTCTGGGATCTCCTCGTTCTCCCACACTCGCAGGAGTAATTGATGTATGGCATCAACTAGACTCGTTCCACCGAATCTTAGCAGTTCAGCTGGAATCTCGTCAGCGCCCGGCGCTTT
The DNA here is from genome assembly GCA_964017055.1 of Chloromyia formosa. NCBI lineage: Eukaryota > Metazoa > Arthropoda > Insecta > Diptera > Stratiomyidae > Chloromyia > Chloromyia formosa. The sequence goes on along the minus strand of OZ024815.1, from coordinate 153,700,287 downwards.
ATTTCGTTTTAGTGACCGCAACGCGAGATCAACTTCCTCTACTGTCGGGGGTTGAATGGGTGGGCCTAGATCAACAATATCATCGAGAGCTTCCTGTGTGGGGATGTTAGATGGTCGGTTTAGAAGCTCTTCAAAATAAGAGGCCCATCGTTTGTTAATACCATCGGTGTCGCTGACGATGTTTCCATCCTTGTCCTTACAAAGGCTAGTCCTGGGTTGGTAGCCGTTCTTAATTGTATTTACTAGTTTGTACGCTTGTCTGGTGTTCCTATTAGCTAAGTTTTCGTTTATGTTCAGCAACTGCTCGTCAAAGTGTTTACGTTTCTTACGTCTAATTATTCTATTCGATATTCGCCGTAGCTCGTCATATTTTTCTCTTCTGGCTCTGGTTCCTCGTTGAATCCATTGTCTGTAGGCCTCGTTTTTCGCGTCAAGTGAGTTTTTGCATTCTTCGTCAAACCAGTCATTTCGCGCTCGCCGGGCTTTATATCCCACGACCTTCTCTGAATCGATCGATCGTTACTAAATGGTGATAATTTGATGTAAGGTCACATGAAGGTCCGTGCCGTCACGCAGTGACAGTGACGATTAATTCGAGATCCTTTTGACAAGGATAAAATCTTTGACACAACAGCAAACGTGTGGGTAGCCGTTGACCCCACGCGGGGCGTCAATGAAAAATAAAATTTTGGACAGGCTAAGTGCAGAGCCCAGGAGACAACAATGTCATACAGAGTAACCTTAAGGATTTTCGTTATCCTAAAAAAAAAATAAATAACTACCGCAGGAGTTTATCTAATGGACCAAGTCCTCGAGATGAGTTAGCATTATCTCATTTACTAAATCATGATTACTTGGAGGTGTATGATCCTGACCAGTAAGGCACTTAACCGGGCTATTTACCCCAAATAGGTACTCATTTAATAGCTGAGTGGACTCATTTTCCGTAAATACCCTATTATCGAAAATACTACCGTCTTCAGTAGGATTCGAGGCATGGGCCCAGTGGACAGAAGGCGAACGTGCTAAAGGTTGCGTCATCCGGACTTCTTTTCTATATTCTACATCAGTGAAAATTTACAGTGGATAATAGATGAAAATATTCAGCGTCCAATGTGGAGTCAATGTGATTTTATCTAGCCACTGAAAACGAAGTGTGCAATTGAATGTGTGTGCACGGTACCGTCAGTTACAAGACACGAAAACAGAAATCTTTTTAGACCTTTAAAGCATCCGTTTATAGTGCTCGGTGGCCGCGGTCATTCGGTCACCGCTCTACGATACTAATCTCAAGCTCGGAGTTCAAATCTCGGCGCGATCAAACACTGCCTGTGGTGACTAATAGAACTCTCACAGTTCTCCTAGCTTGTCAGTATAAAGACGACGCGGATAGGAGGTGCATGCTAGCAACTGCACTTCCGAATAGTAGATATGCTATCGAAACGTCAACAAGGCATGCAAATGCTAGAGATGTTGACGCGCCCGTGCCCCTTCAGGGGTCAAGGCAATTACCAAAACACAACACAAAGCGTCCGTTACTTTAAAGAAATAATACCTTAATGCTACCTTGAAGGTATTTTAAGGCTTTTTTTGATCCTATATCAGTGAACATTTTCGTTAAAATAAATAACTGGCGCAACAGTCCAATTTGAACCACGGCCTCGAGATGAGTTAGCATCATCTCATTTTCTAGATCGTGACGGTTTTTTTGTGCAGAGGTATGTGATCAGCAACACGCTCAAACGAGTTATTTACCCCATAATGGGTACTCATTTAACAGCTGAGTGGGCTCATAGTCCGACACGTAAATCCCCGGAATCGAACCGGGGCCCAGTGCGTTGAAGGCGAACGTGCTGACCGTTGCGCCGTCCGGACTACATTTTCGTTAAAAAAAAATAAAAAAAATAACCGAAAACAATTCAAGAAGTTTGAAATTATTCGGCGTCCAACGTAAAGGCGACCACAGAGTAAAAGCTGATGCCGAGCTGGATGCTGGCATTTTGATTGTGAAAACTCAGCCAAGAGAAACGTTCACGTGAAACGTGCTCATGGAGGTTTCCCTGCTCATGCAGCATGAAGCTCACGTCGTAAACGTCTGTTATTTTACTATGGAGATGACAGAAGTTTACGACGAAAACGACGTTTACGACATATACGACATATACGACAGGGAATGTGAATCCCCCTAGTAACAATAATCGGTTTGCATATTAATATTTCCGTCCGGATGGCGCAACGGTTAGCACGTTCGCCTTCAACGCACTGGGCCCCGGTTCGATTCCGGGGATTTACGTGTCGGACTATGAGCCCACTCAGCTGTTAAATGAGTACCCATTATGGGGTAAATAACTCGGTTGAGCGTGTTGCTGATCACATACCTCTGCACAAAAAAACCGTCACGATCTAGAAAATGAGATGATGCTAACTCATCTCGAGGCCGTGGTTCAAATTGGACTGTTGCGCCAGTTATTTATTTATTTAAAATATATTAATATTTCGCATGAAAACCGTGGTCATCATAGTTGCGATCGCTCTCTTTTGAGTGAGAAGGGGAAGTTCAAGAGTCGTATAGAGCGCCGGGGATATGTGCTGTGTGCAAGTTTCCACTGTCCATCTTTCGTGGGAGAGCTACGTGCAAGATTTTCGCACGAAAATGCTAGTACCAGCCTTTAAAGAAGATGTATCTTATTTTTTTTGTCAACATTTTCTATCCAATTTAAGGTTTTCGCTACTCTTAATTTTTTTCGCTTCAAGAAACACTATACTCGACGAAGGCAGCACCGGCACTCTTGTGGTCCTCTTGTGGGAACCTTCTGGGCACTGCTGATACTGATAGTGCAATGATGGCATGCCGAATGATAGCAGAGGCCAAAGATAGACGATTCCGTGTGCTGCAAATGCTGAATGGAGATGTGGATGCGGAGGGTCATTCGCAAGCCTCTTATATGGAGAAGGTTGTTGTATCTTGTATTTGTGCAGCTTGCTTGATTTTCAGAAGCAGATCGATGTTATTGTTTTGATTTTGTTGCTGTGCTTTTTAATCCTATTTTTGTTTTTGTATTTTATATAGCTGCAGTTTTCCTAGTAGCATAGTTGCCGCACTGGATGCAGTACAGTGAATTTCTCTGAAGCAAAGACCGCTGATTAGCTTGTTTGTTTGGATTTTTCGTCTTCTTTAAAGATTTACTGACATATATTGGTCACTATATATTATTATACAAAGACGTATGTACAACCGAGAACATGTAAATACGTGTATCGTTGTGCAGTGATTAAATGTACATTCAATTGCAGATATTTAGCTGGGCGATCGCTATATTTCACAAGTGCGGTTAAACATTTTTGCGGAGAGGCGGTCACGCCTAGCGACATTAGTGATCCATTGTCCGTGGGGTGACCTAAAAACAAAAGAATATTATTCAAATTATGAATGTATCTTCATCAGCGGCTGCTACAGAAAAGATGTATGTATGTATCTCTGTCTTTTTCCTAATTAAATTGGAGACAGCACAGAGACGAAAAAAAACTAATTCAGTCCATCGGCGATCGTCGATGATCGCCACTCATTGTGGAGATGGGATGTAAGTGATATTAATTTTTGTTGTTGTTGTTTTTGTATCAGAAAAGCGCCACTCTTTCTGCTGTTGGCCTATACACGCTGTTGAGGACTGTTGCTGGTAATTGTGATACGAAGTATCTTTTTTTTTTCCTATGGTTGTTTTAACTGTGTATAGGTAAATGTGCTGCTGTGTACATATATGGAAATAGAATATAATTTTTTTTATTGTAGTATAATTACTAGAGGAGATCAAGATCATCATTAATATCATATGAATAGTTTTGAGATCGTGTGTTTGAATTCATTAAGTTTCGTGATGAGATGACCATCATCTACTTATTTGTATTCGTATCTATCGAATTACAGTAAATGTCGAAAGAATGTCGCAGACTATGTTTTAAAGAACTCGAGAGAGTCTTGGAAGAGGATAATGTAGACGATAATTTCTTCATCTTTGTATCTTTGTTAACATTACTATTGTCGTGGGTCTTGGATTTCATAATAAAAAACCACTTTACAAAACGCACTTGCTTGTTAAAACAAAAAATAAACTTTTTATTTGTATTTTTTGGCAAGTAAAAATTAATTTATTCAGTCGCTGTAACTGCAAAAGGTTTTTGATCATACGATTATTATAAAATCTTTAGAAATTAAATACAAATATTAAAAGCAATTATCTAATTATTAATAATATTAATAATTAATATAATATAGGTTTTTTTCAATTAAAAGACTTGTGGGTTAATTATGGAAATGATTTTTACTTCAAATGAAGGTACTATCGATGGCATTAATTATGGAATACGATATCGTTCAAATGTCCACCGCGGAAGCGCTGGCACAAGTGAATATGCTGGACGCAATTTTCCATGACTCGAGCGCACAAATCGGCCAAAATACCCGAAATTTCGCGTTCGATGTTGGCCTGCATTTCTTCTAACGTTGCTGGTTTATTGGTATAGACCAGCAATTTAATGTAACCCCAAAAGTCCAAAGGGGTTAAATGGGACGAACGAAGCGGTCATTCCCGAGGGCCGATGCGTGAGATAACTCGCTCGCCGAACTTGGTCTTCAATAATTCGACTGTGTCGTACGCTGTATGGCACGTTGCACCGTCCTGTTGGAACCACATAGCGTCCAAGTCCATAGCGTCGAGCTGGTCCCAAAAATACTCCGATATCATGGACCTGTAGCGATCGCCGTTGACGGTTTTTCACTAAAAAAGAAAATGGACCGATGACGCCGCCGGCGTGAAAACTGCACCAAACAATTAATTTTATCGGATAAAGTTGCGGCTCGTGCATCACTTCAGGCAGCTCACTCGACCAAATGGGGCAATTTTGCTTGTTGATAAAACCATCGAGCCAGAAGTGAGCTTCATCCGAAAAGATGATTTTCTTGTGAAAGTCGTCGTCAGCTTGCATCTGGTCCAGGGCCCAATTAGCGAATGTGCGACGCTTAAAATGACCGGTTGGCTTCAGTTCTCGAGTCAACGCAATCTTATACGGGCGGAGAGCCAAATTCTTCCGGCAAATTCGCCACAAACTGGTCACACTGATGTTCAACGCCTGCGAACGGCATGGAATCGACATCCTTGACTGCTCACGCACACGAACGGCCACGATATTTTCTTCATTTCGAGCATTACGTTGTCGCACACGCACTGGAACATTACGCAATGCATAAGTTGTTTCGAGTTTTTGCACCAAAGACCAAACGGTCAATAGTCCGTCTTGTTGGACGGTTTCGTCGACCAAAAATTGGCGTAAGCGCGCGCAATGTAGTCGCGGTAGAACGTGGAATTTGATAAATAAGTTGAATAATTTGCAAACGTTGTTGAAGCGTATTTCTCTCTACGATTAAATGACATAGACTGACGTTTCAAAATGTGAAAGAATTGCGAAGCCAACTTCACTCCTTTTCGAGAAATGTCAAAAATAAAATGCGTCGTCCCTATTGAAAAACCCTATATATGATATAATTAATTATGGGCTTTAATTTTGTCTTAGAACGTTTTTCGATACGGTTCACAGTTTTCAAAATATTGTGAAAAAATAAAAGAAATAGTTATGTTTTTTTTTGTTTCCGAGTTTTCGCCGAAGGTAATGTAGCAGTATTTTTTTACGAATTTTGTTTCTTTCATCTCAGAATTTTTTTTTTGACATGGATATGTCTTATAGCTGGGGGTCATCCTAAAAATCTGTCCGTCACACGAAATGTCTGTTTTTCTACTCGGGGGTCTGAAGAGGAAAGAAGCCCATTGAAAATTTTTCTATTCTGGTTGTGCATGTCATTTGAGTGAAGTGGTCATTGTGCATGGCTGTTGCTTGTGGATCCGCGCGGGCGGCGCGCTTGCGGGGATCTTGTGTGTACATGTTGAGATGTTGATATGATAGCGATAAAGGTTGACGTTGTGAACGGCAAGAATGAATGTAGTGGTCGATTTAAAATAGCACCCATTGTACTATCTGAATCACTAGGATCCCAGAAAAAGTAGCAAGTAGTCAGTTCGACTAACACTTGGACATGTGCAGACGCAATTTGAGAGAGTGTGCATAGTTCCCGCCCCCCGCAGATCAGCGAGAGCGGATGAAGTTAATTCGAGCCAAATCGGGTGATCCAGCGACTGTGGTTGTGCATTTGCAATGGCGGCGATTTGAGGTCTGACTGGTTCACAATGTGGGCCCCCACCCCACGTGCAATAAACATTTAGAACAAAATGGCGGATTTATACTACGTGCTATAAACATAGAACAAAATCTCCACATACGGTACGATGTATTAGCAGCATAAATGTTGACTTTCAATAGGGCGTGTTTATCTGTCTCATGTGGTTGGGTGTTCAATCTCATTAGAACGGGTGTATCCGGTTCATATGGGGACGTTAGCTTTCAATGGGGTATGTCTCTCTGTCTCTTAAAAGGGGTGTTAAGTTTGATTTGGAGCGGGTTTATCGGGAATCGGTTCTTGGAAGACAGGTTATTGGCTTTTGGTGGGAAATGATACAAAGTATCTACACTGCATGCAGATACATCGAAACATGGATATGTCTTTGGCTACCGACTGCGTGTAACCTGTTGTGTTGAAGATATCGACGTAAGTTTTATAAAGATCCCAGTATAGTTATACTGGATGAAATCATTCGACAAAACACATCCCACGCTTTCGGTAGGCATAAGAAATATCCATGTTTCGATGTATCTGCATGCAGTGTAGATACTTTGTATCATTTTTTTGCTTTTTGTGCTTTTTTGTAGTTATCTCGAAAACTGTTTCAGATACGAAAAAAAAAATATTGTAACATTTTTTATGAATTTCCTATCGATGTGTCATTTTGCCTCAGAATGTCTTTGGCTAGAATTAATCATTTTCGAAATATTTCAAAAATACCAAAACGGTCCATTTCAGTTTGTTTTTTTCCAAGATTCTGCCGAAAGTTCACTTCATATTCACGAGCACTTCCGGTATAATCTTTCACAAATCCCATTTAAAAAATTAAAAAAAAAATCAGAACATTAGAAATTGCTTCAAGTACGATTGGGTTTATAGTCATTTCGACTAGGGTAAAAGGTTTTTCCCGTCTGGCACCCATTTTTCACTCTCCGAAACGACTTGCATTGAGAATAATGGCTTTTCGTGGATATATTTAACCCTCCAAAACGTTTGGCAATTTTAGAAATTGGAAAAAGAGCAATATCGGTCGGTGAATCGATTCTTGTTTTTGGAAGGGAAATCGGGAAGCGAAATTAAAGAGCGCTTGGATGCTGTGTACGGTGACTCTTCTCCTTCGATGGCAACCGTCAAAAAATTAGTTTAACGAGTTTCAGCGTGGTCGCACGTCGGTTTTTGATGAGCCACGCCCAGGTGTCCCAAAAACGGCTACCACGGAGGATAACGTGACAAAAATCCACGATCTCGTATTGGCAGACCGCCGATTGAAGGTGCGCAAGATAGCTGAGACAGTAGGCATCTCAAAAAAAAAAAACCCGTGGGTCATATCCTGCATGAAATTTTGGGCATCAGAAAGCTGTCGGCGCGATGGGTGCCGCGTTTGCTCACTCCGGACAACAAACGCAACCGTGAAACCACTTTAGAGCTGTTTAAGCGCAACCTGAAGAAGTTTCTGTGTCGTTTCGTGACTATCGGCGAAACATGAATCCACTGGTACAGACCAGAGACCAAGGAACAGTCGAAACAGTGGACTTCACCCAGCGAACGTGATCCGAAGAAGGGGAAGACTGTCCTATCGGCCGGATAGGTGATGGCCATCGTTTTCTGGAATTCACAAGGTATGATCTATATTGACTACCTGGAGAAGGGCAAAACGGTCATAGGGCTCTACTCCGCAGAATTATTGGGCCGATTCGCCGCCGAATTGCAGAAAAACGGCCCCATTTGGCGAAGAAAAAAGTGCTCTTCCACCATGACAACGCACCGGCTCACACCTCCGCTGTCGCCACGGCCAAATTGGTCGAATTGGGCTACGAACTGCTGCTCCATCCACCGTATTTTCCAGATTTGGCCCCGTGCGACTTCTTTTTTCGAATGAGGAGGCCATCGCCGCCAAGGAGGCCTACTTTGCAGACCTCGAGAAAACGTATTTTTCAGACGGGTTAAAGAAGTTGCAGCATCGCTGGGTCGAGTGTATCGAGCTAAAAGGAGACTATGTTGAGAAATAAATCGCCACTTTTCCAAAAAAATTTTTTTTTTTCTTTTGTAGGCTAATTGAAATAAACTCCTCCAAAAATTCAATCCGGCCAGTTTTTCTGGATCGGTTTTCAAGTGCGCACCCGGCCGCCTTGAGGTCGCCTGGAGGCCGCCTGAACCGGCATACGCGATCCGGAATTCTACAAGGCAGTCCTAATCAGTTTTACCGTAGAGAAGTTCCGGATCGTCGGCAGGCTTTAATGCTATGAATCATCATCACACTCATCAAAATTGGTACCGGTACTGAAACAAATATTGGTACCAAACCATTGTATGGTGCAGGTCTAAACCGGAGTGCCATTTTCAATCCATAACCCAGACCACACAATATCGAACAGGAACTCGAACACGAACATGGTACAAGTTGACCGGTTTTCGGATTTGTGTGAAGTGTCTTGACCTATTCGGAGGACACTTGTACCATGTTCGTGTTCGACAGTGTGTGGCCACCTTATAGATGTTTTCTCGAAAAAAATGCTCCATTCTTCGCCTGTATGAATGTATTTATGTTCTTAAGAATTCAGAAAGAAGGGTTTTTCACAATCTTTAAGCCTACCAGTTCCACTATACTATACTAATTAGTAGTCGTCTTCTTATGTGGCAAACTGTATTCGATCTCGACATTCCCAATGAAGAGAAGAAACAAGTGTTCTCCGAAACCGAAGTGTGGCAATGTAAAACATCGCGATGCCACAGTGTCAGTGGTTTAAAAGTCGCGCGACTCGAGTACGATCCAAGTTGGTCGTGGTAGTACGGCTCTCAGTTTTTCTTCAGCTGTTTTCCACCTGATCGGTTCCAAATAGGTACACGCATTGTTCCCCCTATCACAGTGATAATATCGATAGCCCATAAAAAAGATAAAGATTACCCACAAGTTCAAAATAAGGTTTAGTGCGAAAATTACTTCCGGCCATGGGATGGTCATGTCAGCGCGAGTGATATCTTTCGCTTGTAGTGCGTCTTGAGTTGGACCAATTTTCGATTGTGTTTTGAGTGAATATGTCCATGGTGGAATTGAAGGTGATGGTAGTCTTGGCCGCTCTTGATACTAACGAAATATAAATTAACAGAATTAACATCTGAAAGATCTGATGCTGAGGCAAGCAAAAAAGAAAAAATAAATAAATGTGAGTGTGATCCGAGAAAAATGACAAATATTTTTATTGCACTTTCTTTTTCGTCAGTATCGAAGAATTCCAGTTTCGCGCGGATACAACGTACAGTGACGTTGTAGTAACGCGAAATCAATGCCCAGGCACTACCGCGCGATCAATGATGCTAATTGCTGATCGCGGTGAAAATGAAGACGAACGTTACAATTCTGAAGAGTAAATGACCTCGATCCTGAAGTGTTGACCTTTTTTTCTCTTACTTGTATGCCTGCCTGCCTACTATACTCGCATATCGAAAAGCAGTTTTGTGTGCTGTTCACCGCACCGCCAAAGAATGCATTCCGCGCACAAGGTGTTAATTGTCATCCCGAGGATTGTGTTGTCGTGCAAATGTATGTAAATGAATCAAATACAAAAAAAAAATCGTTATGGAAAAATATCTGAAATTCTTCTGAGAAATTTACATAAAGTGTACAAGTGGGAAAAAATCGTATTAGAATCATTTGATATTCGATGAATAATAATGAAATTACTAAAATTTATAATAGCAAAAACAACAACAACATCGGCATTCGCTACTAAAAAAGCAACCACCACTCTAACAAGTTGTCATTATACTGCAACTACGATTCACGCAAAATATCTATTTGTCTTATTCGAGGCGACGGCGACTGGAACTGGGACTGCGACAACAACGATTCGAATTGACTAGTGTTTTCGATCACTTTTTTTTCTCCAATTATTAATAATATAATTTTTTAGTATTTGCAAAAACCAGTTTTCTATTTTTAACGCGAGAGAGGCGAGAAAAATTAGTACATCATATAAGTGTACATACATACCTATAGACGTGTATGCCTTATATGTAGATATACTCGTGATATCTCAAGATACTACAAAAGTATCTACTCCACGATGCAATCGCGTTCTCGTTGAATTACTTACCTATAATCGCAATTAAAATTCTTGAATACACAATATCACCCGTCTCTTACATAAAATCCATCTTATATGTAGTGTGGAAATTACAAAAAATAAAAAAAATATTAACCCGACATATAGTGTGAATGTGAAGTACGACAAGGTGTTTTCTGCCTTAATTAAATTAAGAAATAAAAAGTGATTATCAATTTTAATAGCCATTTTGACCTGGTGTTTCCGTGCGCTTACCACTTTGCGACCGAATGATTTTTGGAGTGGTAAAATACAATATTTTGCACCTGTACAACATATTGGACGAGGAAGTGTGGAAAAAACGAATAGAAGGTGTGATAGGCCACCAGCATTAACAGCGTGCACTTGAGTACATCTCAGTCGATGCTGTTCTACTTATTTTTTTGGCAGTTCGCGCAAAAGGTATGTTTTTATTTTAGTTATATTAGAATAACATTTCTCAAGCTTTCTACTCCTTATTTTACCACATTGATCGGCGAGTAAATTTCACATAGTCCAAATGCGAAAAGTTATGCCCCAAAATTGACAGTGGAAAGTGTTTGACTCTTAACATCCGTGGTAGAGGCCCAGACAAAATTACAACAAAAATATGAAGCCCTCTTTTTAGCGCTATTTACAAGGGAGACCAAGACCACTACTACATATTAGAAATGGCAACGGTTTGTTGTTATCTGATATATTGTATATCGATATATTTCAAAAATAAATCGATATTTTAAATTGATATGTGTACTACATTCAATATTCAAAGCTCGTTCGTTTGTTCCACGATTTTTTTTAAAAGATCTTGTAAATCGATCAACCTTTTTTTTCCATAAAGTAACATTAGTCACATCACAAGAAAAAAATTATGTTATGGAATGGAATTGGAATTTGTAGGGTTGAACAAACTACGGCCACAGAGACATATTACTACTACTTTGCCTTAACCCCTAGCGGGGCATAGCGCGTCAACTACTCCTGCGCGCCATCGTACTCTGTTCTGGGCAATGGGGCGCAACTCCCCAAAAGACTTACCCAGTACCTGGCACTCCTTTGCCACAGATCGACGCCATGTGATTCGAGGACCCCCGCTTGGTCGGCCTTGGTTGGAAATGGGGTTCCATTTCATGGCATGCAAAGCAATGCAGTTATCACTCTTCCGCAATGTGTGACCTATCCACTGCCATTTTCGCCTGCGTATCAATTCGTCGATTGGCATCTGACCCGTACGCCGACTTAGCTCTTCATTTGATATTGTTTCGGGCCAGAAAATTCTTAAAATTCGACGAAGACATGAGTTGACGAAAACTTGCAGCTTTCTGGTAACTCCTACGGAAACTTTCCATGTACTGCTCCCATACAAAAGCACTGATAGTACCAGGGAGCGAAACAGGCCCAGCTTGGTCTTGATGCTGAGATAACTGCCCTGCCAGATTTTGGACAGCATGCCGTATGCGCGTTTAGCCTGGTTGATACGACGAGCAATGTCCTGCTCCGTACCACCATTTTCGGCAACAATGCTACCCAGGTAGACGAAGTTGTCCACCTTCTCCACAGGCTGCCCATTAATATTGATGGCAATAGGTGTCGGATTTCTTTTTCGCAACGGCGGGCTAAGAACCTTGGTCTTGTTGGTATTAATCTTCAGCCCAACCTTGCTTGCCTCCCTCTCGAGATCTAACGCCATTGCGGACAGATCCATGATTTTGTGGGAGAGTAGGCATATGTCGTCAGCGTAGTCAAGATGTTGTAGATAAGATGTCAAAGTCCATTGAATTCCTCTGTCGAGTCCGGATAGGGCTGCATGCAACACATCGCCGATCACAATGAGGAATAGGATCGGTGAGAGGATGCACCCCTGCCGAACTCCACTGCGAATCTCAAAGTCCCCCGACACCTTACCTTTATGCAGAACGCGACATTTCGCGCCGTCATAGGTTGCCTTAATAATAGCCACAAGCTTCTCAGGGATGCCTCTCCTGCGCAAGGCCGCCCATATAGAATCCCGGTTCACACTATCGAAAGCCTTTTCGAAATCGATGAAAAGCAAGTGAAGCGGAGAATCGTATTCAGCGCATTGCTCGATGATGATTCGCAAGGTGTTAATGTGATCGACACAGGAGAATCCGGATCAAAAGCCAGCCTGCTCTTCATCAATTGTGCTTTCTAAGTGGGCCTTTAGTCTTTCCAGGACGATTTTAGCTATTATCTTGGCAACGGCAGGAAGCACACAAATGCCTCTCCAATTATTACAGTCTGTGAGGCTACCCTTCTTTGGAAGTTTGATGATCAAACCTTCCTTCCACTCAGTGGGAAAGGTCTCTGTATTCCACGCTTTATCAACAAGTGGGTGCAGCAAATCGGCAGTTACGCTTGGCGCTGCTTGATAAAGTTCGGCAGGGATGCCGTCAAGTCCGGCGGCCTTTCCTCGTTTTAGTGCAATAATTGCAGTGACTATTTCCTCTTTAGTCGGGGCAGTGGACCGTATACGCACATTTTGATGGTTAGCTAAATTATCTATATGAGGGGGAACTTCACCAGAGGTTACACGGTTCAAGACCGCGGCGAAGTGTTCTTTCCACCGCCTCATTTGATCTTCTTCCAAGATAAGTAGCTTTCCATCACTATCTTTCACCGGATGTTGGCAGGAGTTACGACCACCTGTAAACTCCTTGATGACACCGTATACGGCGTTTAAGTTGTTACTTCTAGCGGCTTCTTCTGCTGACGCTAAAAGAGAATTGGCATAAACTCTTTTATCGCGTCGCACACTACGCTGAACTTCTCGAGCTTTCTGACGGTAAAGGAGTTCGATGCTGCTTCGATTGTCGTCTGATGCTGCAGCCAAACGAACTTTCAGCTCCTTTCTTTCAATAATCCGCTGCCATGAAGCGTCGGACATCCAGGGCTTATTCCGGCAATCCGGGTTTGGGCCAAGGATGGTATTTGCGCTATCAATGTACGCATTTTTTTATGGCATCCCAGTTTTCGTTTATGTCACTATCTGGGTGACTAGTTATCTCAGCCGCTTTTTGCGCAAGATGGTCATTATATTGTTGTAAGACAGCTGGATTTTTTAGTCGAGCGGTGTTGAATTTGCGGGGCCTGGATCTTTCGTCGCTAGGGCGGCGCACGGCTGCAATACGCAATCGAACATTAGCGATCATTAGATAATGGTCTCTTCCCATCCCAATATCGGCACCCTTCTTGTTTCGCACGTCCAGGAGGCAACTCTTGAATCTTTTACTAATGGCAAAATGGTCGATCTGATTTTGTGTTCTGCGCCGATCAACAGAGGACCAACTGATTTTGTGGTGGTCCTTATGCTCAAACATAGTACCACCGATGAAGAGACTGTGAAAGTTGCAGAACTCTACAAATCTTTCACCGTTGTCATTACGATCACCAAGACCGTGTCTCCCCATCACATGTCTGAGCCCATAGTTATCAGCGCCAACTTTCGCATTCAAATCACCCATAACCATTATAATGTTACCTTTAGGTGTTCTGCTCTGAACGGCGTTTAGTTCTTCGTAGAAGGAGTCTTTTGCCAAGACATTGTCGGGTTCAGTGGGGGCATAACATTGTATTATTGAGATGTTCCTCATTTTGGTCCGGAACCTGGCGGTCAAGACCCTGTCAGAGACCGGTTCCCAGGATAAGAGACAGTTTCGCGCGGCTCTGATTAAAAGGAGCCCCACACCTGACTCACGGCGACTACCGGTAGCTTTACCGGAGTACAACATTACAGTGCTGCCCGTTGGAGAGATGAATTCTCCGCTGTTCCACCATCTTATCTCACTAACTCCTAAGATATTTAATTTGTACCTCAGAAATTCACTCTCTAATTGACGAAATCGTGCGTTCTGGGGACCTTCTGATCCATTGTCCAGGAGAGTACGCACATTCCAGAATCCAATCTTTGTCATTGTACGATAGCTAAAAGTCGTAACCGTTGAGTCAGTCCTTATCCGAGGCATAGTTGACGTTTCGTTAGCATATAAAGATTTCGGATAGTGCAAGTTGCTGGCATACACATCCTGTCCTTTGATTGTCGGTTTCAACGACAGGCCCTCAAAGGGAAAGGCCGTGGTATTTTTTTTTTCACACCCCACACCACAGGGGTACCTCAACCAAATCATCGCACCGCCATCACTGGCGGCTTGACGTTGGTTGGCAATGGTCAGTGACCACTGCCGTTCCAGGGGGCGCCCACGCGGAGGACTATGGAAGAGGAGTTTTTGCCCCCCAGGAGATGAAACCACCATTTACTGTACACTAAATTCTGGACGTAATTCCACCACATACAAACTAGTAAAAAGTAAACAGAGAGATACACGTCCTCCACTGCGCAACACCCGCGCAGTCCATATAAAAGCACAGGAAACAAATGAGATGTCATCCCCTCTCCTACTTCTCCTTTGTGAACAATAAAATTCCATTTTGTCTCTCTGCCGCGGAACACTCGTCCGGTCCATATACCTTTAGAAGCAAAAGAGATGTCAAATTTCCATCCCACTTCCTACTTCCTCACTTGTGCCCAATTACTTCGTTTCTCTCGCTCTTTTTCATTTCCTCTGATTCTCTCTTCTGTGGGTACGGCAGAATTCCGCCAAGAAAATCAGCTGATATCGCTAAACCGTTGAGCGGTGCATATCCTTACTGTCGACATACACGATCCAGCGATCGATGGAAATGAGGAGAATTTCTTTTCTACACGTCCTATTAAATTTGATGGTTCGATGGAAGCTTGGTCGTGGCCTTTGAAATACGGGGAAGCTCAATGTCTCGGTTAGTTAATCGTCAGTTTAACCGGATATTGAGAAAACGGCGCTCATACATGATTCGGGACTGCAATGGAGTTTCCATAAAATCATTTCTGTAAACTAACAAAAAAAAAAAAAAACAAAAAAGAAATTTTTTTTCACAATGTTTCCTTTAAATGTATCTCAACAACTGTTATTGATAGCCTCCTTTTATCTTATCCTGCGTGTTAAATATTTAAAAAAAAAACACCTCACACCATAATTCCTTTACAATAAGAAAACCTATTGGAAATTCGATCGAATCTCGATGTAAGACCCACCATACACGCAGCGATCGATCGGCCAATCCGTCGCCCGATATCGGTATCGGCCGATGGATCGGCCTGCTTATGCGCTTATCGTTGACGATTGTTTTGACAGTTCCATATAGTTCTGATCACCTGATATTTTGTGGCGATCCAACGGCCGATCGATCGGGTGACGGATCGCTCCGTGTATGTGGGGTATTTGATAATGCCGGCATTCTTCAAATATTACGCTTATAGAATGATTTTAGGCCAGTGTTATGCGAGTGTTTCCGCAATTTCGTTACAGTGTTAGAATGAAACAGTGTTGTTGGATACCGTGTTGAACGAGGGATACCTGTATTTGTCCTTCTGCTGCTTTACTCCCACATTTCGTCCTTCCGAACTCTGATTCATTATTCATTCCTATTCTCTCTCCCTTAATTTGGCATTTTGACTTGTAAGTTTACTTCAGCGGTCTTCACTTCTCGGAAATTTTCTGGACCACATTTTATTTTTGTAATGCATCCGAGTAGCAAATCAACTTCTGGAAAAGCTCTTTATATACATACATTAAATTGGCATTTGTATTTTATGAATTTTCATCTTGTTCGTGTTCTTCCTGTTTGTGCGATGTGTGTGAAAGTTTTTCCCCGCGGGCTATATTAAAACTGCGTAACACAATGCACATGAGAATTGGTACGTATTGTAAATAATTTTATTGGATTTGAATTGTTCAAGATTGTGTTTATAGAGGAGGCTCTTTGAAAGTGAAAATTTCGCTTTGATAGACATCCAGATGTACATAATTGTAGGATATTGTTCAGGTGCTGAATATGAACGAATGTACAATGTCTATGTATGAAGAAAAGGTATTGATAGTGTTTTGCATTATAATATGTAGAATTCGACAGACTGCATTTGGCCATACGGTTCGTTTTGTGTGGACAGGACAGCTGGCTTTTGTCGATGGTAAATTATTTACATCTTAAGATAAGCAAATACGTAATTCAGTGAAATGGCCATAATTTTCAGTGGTGCATTTCGCTTTTAATCGTTACATTTCCATGAAATTGGAATTGTGTGTGCGCGTGTAGACTAATATGAACGAAATACATTATTAGGGATTCAGATTGTTTTATTCGATGGGAAAAAAAAAACTAAAAATAAATCGAACAAACACGGCAATTGTAGTTGATAACAATTTGGGAACCAAAGGAAATTTTGCAATAACTCATCTCTGTCATTAATAGATTTTTTTTTGCCTTCCCTTCTTACATGAAAGACATGAGAGGAGGAAAAGCAGAAAAAGCTGCTAGTGGGAACTGATAAGCACTATCCTCCCCAAAAGTACAATGTTAAAAGTGTGCTTTCCCCACGGATGAATCTGGCTCTGCGAATTATCCCCCCCCCCCCCAAAATAGATGATATATTCCCCCAAAAATTTCGTATGGAATAGGAGGCTTTTTGGTGATTTGACACCCTCAGGAAGTCTGAGGGTGCCAAATCAGGAGAATAGGGGGATGGTCGAGCAAATCGTACCTCAAATCCTGCAGTTTTCCCATCGCCAACGCACACTTGTGTACAGGTGCGTTGTCCTAGTGAAAGATGATTTTTTTCTTTTTCAAGCCAGCCCTTATCTCGCGAATTTTTGAATCTAGCTGGTCAAGTGGTGGAGTAATATTCGCCTGGTATTGTTCTGCTTTTTCAAGTTAATCAAACGAAAACGAAATTTTTTTTGGGTAAACATGGGCCTACGATGAGCAAACGAATTGCACAAATTGCGCGAATAAAGCTTTAAATTTGCGTTATTTGTTTTTTACTAGCATTTTGATGAGCGAATAAAAAAAAATTGGGGGGTGGGCAAACGAAACTAAAGGTTGGGCAATCTTGTGTTAAAAATGGGCAAACGAAATAGCGTGAAATGGCACATAAATATGGAAAATTTGAAAATTAGTTGTTACCGACTCGCCCCAGAAAATTTGTTTAGTTAATAACTTTTTTTTCTAAGGGTGGGCAGACGAAATTTTTTCTTGGGTAAACATGGGCCAACGATGGGCAAACGAATTGCACGAATAAAATTTAAATTTAAATTGGGGGGTGGCCAAACGAAACTAAAGGTTGGGCAATCTTGTGTTAATGATGGGCACACGAAATAGCGTAAAATGGCGCATAAATATGGAAAATTTGAAAATTTGTTGTTAGCGACTCTCCCCGAAAGAATTGTTTTGTTAATAGCTTTTTTTCTAAGGGTGGGCAAACGAAACTTTTTCTTGGAAAAAAAGGGGCCTACGATGGACAAACTAATTGCAGAAATTACACAAAAAAAAATTAAATTTGCGTTTTTTATTTTTTACAAGCATTTTTAAGTGCGAATAAAAAAAAATTGAGAGGTGGGCAAACGAAAGTAAAGGTTGGGCAAACCTGGACTAACGATGGGCAAACGAAATAGCGTATAAAATCGCAAGAAATCGAAATTTCGATTTTCAGTGGTTCCCAACCTTTAAAAAAATACATTTGTTAATAACTTTTTTTCTAAAGGTGGACAAACGAAAATTTTTCCTGGGCAAACGATTTATCGAGTTTGCATAAAAAAAATCATCTCGAGGTGCCAATTGCACAGACCTCTAAACTATTTAGTAATCGCTGTGTGCGCGCGCGGTCTTATAAACCACCGTGTGTTCTATTTTTCTGACTAAACTATTAAGTTTTTGCTGCGAACTAAAAAGTTTACCGTCTGCGCGTGCTCTTAGATTCAAATAACTTTCAACTTTTTGCTACTGAAAATGTACACATCCCGTTAATCTCCAGAACAGATATTTATAAATTACGCATACTGCAAAGTGTGAATTTTACACATTACCTCACTATGCAAATACATAATTAAGTTTCTTCTTGTTAATACTGAGTAAAAAAATAGAACGCAAAGATTTAACATTTTCTTTTTGTGGTCGTCATTCCCAACAACTCTACCTGATAAAATCCGATCCATAAATGAGACAAATAAGATGAAATATAAATTTTTTTTAAAGTGAAACATCCACCTATAATACAACATACAATGTATGTATTTACATACTTACACACTGCCTTTAGCTGTACAGCTTGAAGATTATTGCGAGCCGGCTTGGATTGAATGTCCTCACCTGGTCCCATATAGGAAACGTGTATTCCAATCCAAGGAATGTTTTTTGTTTTTGTAATTCTTCAAATTTACATATGATATTTTTTCTGCTGTTTGTATACGAGCACATACATACATATTGTATAAAATGGAGAAAAAAAATCTTAATGTGTGTAAAGAAAAGATTTTACAAGTCGCAAAGTGTCGGAGCTGTAAACAAGTCTAGCAACACGACGATCGGCTTTTGAGTAAATATTTAACAACTGAAATTCTACCACTTCCAACAAGAGGAAGAGTACAGTACGACGATGATGACCAGTGGCCATTTTTCAATCATCACCCAACGGATTAATATTTGTCAATGGTTAGCTGTTTGTCGTTTAGTATTTTCGGAATTTGATTTATCTAGTTTTTTTTTTGTTTAATACCATCATATACTATACTCGTAGCTTTGAACTTATCATACAAACTTACGCTACGTGATGAAATTTCACGTTTTCTAGTACTATTAGTGCAAAATATTCAATGAATTTCCGGATAAAGCTGTTTATTTATTGAATGTGTTATTGATCTGCGCTCGGGCATTTCATAAACCCATTTTTTTCATAATTTTGCACCCTGAAACCTGGTTGGTTTCTCTACTAAAAACCTTTGGGATTTGGATTTCAATTTTTTTTTTAAGACCCACAGAAGGATGCCAAATCTAGCCTCTTCAATCGACAGACCTCTGACAATCTTAGGGCCGGTTGCTCAATGTCCGATTAAAATTTATCTTAAGAATAAACTGCCATTTAACACAATTTGATTCTCTCAATATCTGTTTAGCGTTATTAATCGGATAAACGCTAATCGTCCCCTAACCTTCGATTAATCTCTTATCCAAAACAAAACCCAACTCCTGGTTTCCGGTTGAAAATTTATCCTAAACAAAAACCCAACACCTGATATCGGATGCTGAGATTTTGACAGCTAGAACTGTTCACTTTTGCAAATTCAAATGAAAACAATGGCTGCGCTCCCAAAAAAAAATCGCTGAGTCAGCACTTCACAGTTGCTTACCAGCACATTGTAATTATTTTCGTGTTTTAGAAACGGCATACCGTCTGCTTCATTTGTCAAATGCCATGTTCAGTTTCGCATTTGACAGGAAAATCGAAATTTCTTGATGGGTCCCAGATATGGTTACAGCTTTCTTTCCCACAATAAAGTTTAACAATTACGTTTAAAACCCGACCATCGACCATACAACCGAGGTTAGAATCGAAGTATGGCAATTGTCGCAAATGTCAACTATTGCGCTGATCCTGAAAAACGAGAAAATTTTATGCTGATTAAAAGTGCAAGCTAGTGTCAGCGCTTAGTTCAGCGCAGCGTTTCTACGATGAATTGCCATGCAGCACTAATCGATTCTTAATGCTGACTCAGCGCTGGCATTTTAGGAACGCAGCCAATGATAGTGGCCATAAAGAACAGAGTTCCTGGAGATTTATTCGGTTGAAGAGTATTTGCGACAAACCCAGCTGCAAATGCTGAGAGACCGTACTAATACAAAATAGATTTGTGGATAGTAGAATTCCGCCAAGAAAATCAACTGATTTTTCCATAATTTGTAGTCTGAGATAAGTTCCACATTTTACGGCTATGTAATTTAATCGAAGTATGAGAAAATGAATTATTGGGCTGTTTATAGCTTCGACTAATTTGTGTCCCTGTTAGTTAACAAAGAGTTTAATCAGACATTGAGAAAACGGTACGGTGTAAAACCATATAATCTGTGGAATGCGTAAAGATCTTTAGTGTATGTACAAGTGAATTCTCTTTTCTTTAATGTGTGTGAATTCAGAACTTTATGTATTTCGTGCATCACTTTATGTACACCGTATAGCTGTAGCTTGTAGCTTCCGTCAGAAGCTGCATAGCCTATCTGAAGCGTATCCGACCCATGAACGTGCTGTCTCGGGTTCAATTCACGTAGTGTCGAACTTTTCTTTTTTTTTCTTCAAATGATTACGATTTCGTCTTTTTTGATCAGTGTTGCTAACACCTTAAGTTAGCAACACTGATCGCAGCCGATTTGCTTCTAGAATTTAGGAAAGACAGCAAATTGAGGATATTGCTGCTAATCTGCTACGCATCGTTGCGCCAGTTATTCTCCTTCCGGCGAAGCCATTACCTGCCATGGTATTATGTGTCTTAGGCCGGCCATACACGTTCTGGTATATGGACAAGGTATACCTCTGCGGTCGCTTGTGCAGGTCTGGTTACCTGTACAGGTATATCATAACGTGACAGCATTGACGCTCTGAAACACCTGTACAGTTTACCTGTGCAGGTTTAGCTTTCCGGTATACCGGAACGTCTTTGACCAACCGCAACCTATCATTTAGGATCTAGGTGACAATCACGCGGTTGTTGGCCTGCTCCATGTAAACATAAAATGCCCGTGCCCTTGCCGTATTCTAATCTTAACGAAATTTGGTATGTAGGTTTCTTGTGTGACCGTGAGCACAAGTCGGGGATCGCAATTTTGATCATCGACTGGACGATGTTGTGTTCAATCCAGAGTTACTTGTCTAAGTCTTTTCAAAGATCACTCCTCCAGTATTTCCCGTGGTCCCATTTCAACGAAATTTAGTACATAGCTTCATTGGGTTATAATAAGTACCACATGGTAATATTTTACCCTGCTGAAAGTGTGCGTCAGGACAGATCATCAATTGAAACGGCAACCAAACATGGTAGATACGGGTATCTCCTGATTCAGGGGGCGATACCAACGCATTGTAGTATTGTTGAAGGTATTTCGAGTCCTTTGGTCAGCACTGATGCCATTTTAAGTCATGGGGGTCATGACGCGAATGCAATAAACTACTGGTAAAGGCATTTTGAGTCCATTGGTGAGGAAAAGCATATTTCTGGTAGTGCAGTGATATCTAGGCAAGATTGATATCATATGACTTCGGGTTTTGAGGCAAATGCACTAGACTTCTGTTGATGGTATTCTAAGCTATTGGGTAAGAAAATAAGCACATTCTGCATTCGCATGGTAGATATGGGTATCTGCTGAATCAGGGGCGACAAGGACAACATTTTTCAAAGCAAATCATAGACGACTTCAAAGCAAATGGATCAAAATTACAAGGTATTTGCATGGGAGGGGCCTGAAGTGCCGATGAATATTATCGCTCGTTTTTGTGTCACTGACTGGCTGATCGGTACGTCCGTACATTCAAGGTGATTGTATTACAATACAAATTGATTTTGTATAATTTTTAAACTGATTTGAATGTTTGTTCCGTCGACATAATGGAAACGGGCGGCCGGTTGTTTAATGCGTAGAGGCATCAATCTGACTACCGGCGTTTCGGGTTCGAAACCCACCCACGAAGATTTTCGTGGCCATGGATCTTTGTCTTGTCTTCCCCCTGTGGTGCGGGGCATAAGAATATGCCACAGCATCTCTCGACTTGTCGCAGGTAGCCGGCTAAATGGGGGCGCATGAGGTGCAGTGCTGGCAACTGCATTTTCCGAAACGTTAACTGGGTCACATGGAACAGTTCACGCGCTATGTCCACAAGGGTTTAGGGCGATTGAGTAAGTGATTGGCCATTGTGTATTTGGGGAAACCTGTAATGGAAAGGTGTTGGCAGATTCTTGCAACAAACTCTGTCATTATGTCACACTGCGGGTCGTTGACATTTGCAAACAGTATATTCTGATGGAACGCCTATGAATTAAGCCTTTAAGATTGTGCTGTCTGATCGGATGTCATCGACCTCGCCTTGTGATGTAGACAAGCATGTAACAAGAATGTAATGGACATGTGTAGGCGGGCACCTGCCCATTACATTCTTCAGGTTCCACGTTGGGTGCCAAGTATTGTACATAATGGACGCTTCTGTGTCCGTCAACACCTGTCCATTACAAACCTCCCACCGGACGTCAGGTTTGATAACAGGCCTGAAGGCAGGTTTGATAGTTTGACTGATATTACCTCTAAAAACCCGTTTTAACACCGCATATGTAAATATTTAATTTTCATAAGAGACTAGGTTTGCAAAAAGTTATCAACCATATTGAGTCTTACTGCATGCAATGGAAGCTAACAATAAATTTAGACAAGTCGAAAATAATGATTTTCAAAAAGCGCTACAGACTATCTCAGGATGAGAAGTGGACATACAACGAACAAAAAATTGAAGTAGTGAAGGAGTATAAATATCTTGGTATTTTAATAACCAGCAACCTATCAATGGAACCACATCTCAAAAAAAAGGTTAAAGAAGCAAAATGGGCAATGAACACCGTGTGGAAAAACTGCTTTAATAACCCAGATTTATCTCATACGGCTAAATACAACATTTACCAAGCGGTTTCTAAATCAGTTCTACTATATGGCGCCCAAGTCTGGGGTGGAAGACGATTCGAAGAGGTTGAAAGATTGCAGCGATATTACTTAAAACGAGTTTTCCACCTTCCAATGACAACGCCTAATTACATGCTACTACAAGAAAGTGACCTTACGCCATTGTTTCTGGAAACTTTGAACACACACATTAACTATCTCTTGAAGGTTACAGCTATGAGTGATGAACGGCTTCCGAAGAGAATGTTGGCCCATGAAGTAGTTACGAGGAACGTATTCTATACTGATTTACAAGCGCTAGCAAATGAGAGCGGGACGCACTTCAACTGGAATGGCTCAGTAGAAGCTGGTTACGTACTTCGTAGACTAACAAGCAACGTGAAGCAAATGTTACAAGAAATAACCTTGGAAAGAGCGTCGACGACACAGCATCGTGAAATTTATTGCCGCCTAAATCACAACTTGAAGTCTAACACCTACTTCCAAAATCACTTTTCGGTCAACAAAATATCTCTTATATTTAGAGCCAGAGGTGAATTGCTGCCGCTGAATTACATACCACATCGCGACGATCTGCCTCTATTGTGCAATTTATGCAATATGATGACGAGAGAGGACACACGACACTTTCTGGGCATATGCCCAATATTGAAGGAGGTCAGGAGATCATGTTTCGGAAAAGACACATTGAATGAAATGGAAGTGGAGACAATTCTAAATGGTTCAAACTGGAAAAAATTATATGAATATTGTAATATATCTATAAACTACAGACAAAAAATAATTAATGAAAGCATATAAAAAAATCCATTGTAAATAATAAGTTATAGAGATGATGGGTAGATGAACACGCAGAATCTGGAGCTGTGTGAACTTCATCGCCCAGCACTCCCGTGATACTGAAATGCAACAATAATCGATGCCTTGATATGAAAGGAAAGTATAAACATAAAGCATAATCGATCCATTAAATACTGATTTAATAATAAATGAAATAAATGAAATAAAATAAATGTAAGGATAAAACAACATAAATAAAAAACGCGAATTAAGACAATAATTATAATATGTAATAAATCAAATAAATGTAATTTAATATGTAGTAGGAAGTCAATCAGATCGGGCAGACGGCTAAGCCACGCCATATCCTTGTTTTAGTTAAGCTACATTGCATTTATTTATAAAAAATTGGAATTTTAATAAAACACATATCTATCTATCTATCTATCATAAGAGACTAGAATGGAGGGAGTAAAATCGGCAACTTTTTTTCCCTTGGAAATCGAAAAAATTCCTCAGCTTCTTCCCATCAATTTTTCTCATGATCACACCCTTGCGGTGTTGTATCTCTACAAACCGCGCGAACGATGTGAAAACGATGTTAATTTTTTTTTTCGATTCGCTTCATATATAAATTGAATTGAACCATTAACCTCAGCTCAGCACCTGCCAATTATTGAAAGGTTTCTGCACTAAAGCCAACTGGGAGAAAAAACAGTCATATCACTATCATAGTTCCTTACACTTGATTGCTCATTACCTTTGATACTCGAAAGAACCACAGAAACCATTCTTACGTTGTGGTAAACTCAATGGATCACTGATACAGTGCTTAAACGAATAATTAAATGATGAAATTAAAACTCATCTGACATTGAATATAATACTCTGATTGCGCATTAAATGCAATTTTCGAGTGGCACGCAATCGTTTTGGTTTGGCTTCAGCATAAGCACCACCATTGCGCATCTTGAGCCGTACCATTCCCATTGCCCAGAACCCTAACGATGCAGTGGCGGATCCAGAGGGAACCGTGGGGGCCCAGGGCCCTTTCAAAATGTTGGTAATGTAGAGCTTGGTCTACGAATACTCGAAAATGATTTATAAAAATGAGAGCGAATACAAAAAATACTCGTCAAGTGTGCTTTGCGTTATGCGTTTCTGTTGGGTTTTTCTTATAAATCATTTTCGAGTATTTCCTTGAATATTCGGAGACCATACTTTTTATACGAAACATTTTGGAAAGGGCCCAAACCCCCATGGCCCCCCTTTGGGTCCGCCACTGACATTAACTACCAGTTAACTGCAGCAGCAGCTTTTTGGTGTCAGATATGTTGTAAGGAACGGGCAAAACAAGCAAGGTAATATGAAATTGCTACGAAAATCGGATAAAATATCACTGGAATGAGTACGAGTTCCAGTGTAAACCTATCCTGGTGATAAAAGACAAACATGCCTTACTACAACAGACAGTGTAACGACAACGAGTGCCATTTGGTCTGGTTGGGCTGCCATATAGACATTTCAGAAAGGCAAAACATCTGTTATGCTATTATTTTCTATATATCATTTTTACCTACCTCATATTTCCGAATGATGCTGGATACTGGTTCACATAGGGTAGCGTGGCCAAAACGCGACCAGATTCACTAAAAGTCCGTGTGTATGTCCTCAATCGTGTCGATATATTTTTGGGTACTTTCAAGCTTCCAGGAATCGATATTCTTGTACTTTCGTATTTCATCAAACCGTTCAAGTACATTATGTGAAAATTCAATAGTCAGTAGCCACCAGGTGTAAATATGCCGACACCGGATAGTTATACCCTACAACCGCAAAGCCAAAGTGTCCCTCTTGCCACTAAACAATCTCGAAAAAATATATTGCGCTTGATCACAATCACTTCTCAGACATCAGCTACAAACAGCCTTCTCTGATTACAATCGAATGGACTACGAGAAGATCTTCATAAAGTGTGATAGCATCCCATCCAACAGGAAAGCAAAAAACAACAACAACGATGGGCGAAGAAGACAACCGAAAGGAGTCATGCGGTCTGGAGTGCCCTCAGGTTGCCACCCGGCTCCTTTACCTTTATATGCAATTATTGTTTCATGTCAATGCACCATTATTTGATCATTGGTGGGTTTTTTATGTACATTTTACGGGCATCTTAAACTATACACTTCACTGTCAGTCAGCCTTTTGTATTCGGGAGAAGAATAGAATTACAATGCGATCAAAAGGAACATATCGCCTCCTTTTCCTGAACAATACACAAAACGAAGGACCGCGTCAGTTTAACTTTAGAACTGTTGGACGATACAAATGAAGAAGCTACGAAAACCACGTGCCATTCGTTGATTCTTTTCTTGACGCTGAATGCCATTGTGGGTGAGATTATAAGGGCAATGTGTCAAGCTGCATTTTATTCTAATCGTCAAATTGGTTGGAAAAAGGAGGTCGACTAACTGATCTTGAGGCAAATACATAATTGGATAAGAAGGCTTTAGTCGCATGAATTATCTTTTCGATGATTTGGGCGTTCAGGAGATCCAATTAATAATTATGATGATTAAAAGATGATTAAGAATTTCAGCTTTAGGCATTGAAATACACTCTTAGAAGCCCCAAAAAGCATTGTTTTGGCAGCACGAGCATGCATCTCAGAGTGATTTTCCACTTTAATGCTAACCTACGGAAATCCATTCCGAGAAATTCCAAAGGATATTTTCCCTGTAGGCGGTATGGCTTTGGGTAGTACGAGCCCACGGAAATTCACTTTGAGATGTGTGCTCGTACTGCCCGAAGTGCAAACGTCCTTTGGGATCTCCTAGAGTGGATTTCCTAGGAATCGTACTATCTAAAGCAGAAACCCTCTCTGGGATGTATGCTCATTCTTGTCTGGAATACCCTTTAGGGCTACCAAGAGTAGATTACCGTGGGTTAAGATAATATTAGATAGTCGAGCTACTGACCCAGCAAGAAGACACTGCGACCATAAGAGGTCTATTGTACCCGTCCTCGGTGCATGGTATCTATCCATGCAACGGTAGCGGACTAGATGTTACTGAGTTCCACTACTTTGGATGTGCATTCGTAGCCGGCATTAGCGAAAGCCCCCTCAATGTCAAGAAAAGCACACAACGCGGAGGGACTTTTTGATTGTTCCGGCAAAGTTATGCAAGGCGGCCACTATTGACTTGTCCTTCGTGTAAGCGAATTGTACCTATATATGATGTAGGGGACTCGATAGTTCCATCTTGCGGCTGATATGCAAATCAAGCAATTTCTTCATAGTTTTAAGTCAGAAGTAAGGCTTATCGGGCTATAGGATTTGGGCATATGCTCCGCCTTATTACCCCCCTTGGATACGAAGACCACATTAACTTTCCTCCAAAGTTGTGGTATGTAACCAAGGATTTAACTTGCTCTAAGAAACTCGATTAGCAGAGTAATTATGATCTCCAATCTATTCTGTAATAGAGCGGGGAATATACCGTCCACTCCAACAGCTTTAAGCGGCTCAAAGGACTCTATCGAACCTTCTGACAGGACGGACCCTGGGAAATGCATCTTTACTCGTATCTACGTAGCAAAGTACTGAGGAAGGAAGTGAGTTGCTTCCGAAATACATGTATATACATGAATAAAATTTATTGTAGTTATGAGAGCTACTGTGTTTCATTAATTTATATTGTGGCTTCGAAAAATTAGTTTCACAAATAATCCTGCATCTGCACTTCTATCATTCTACTTCAGCTACTCGAGATATACGAGTATGCTAGAAAAGCAACATGAAATCAAATGTTCACTCGCAAATCTCTACTTCT
Organism: Chloromyia formosa; assembly: GCA_964017055.1. Taxonomy (NCBI): domain Eukaryota; kingdom Metazoa; phylum Arthropoda; class Insecta; order Diptera; family Stratiomyidae; genus Chloromyia; species Chloromyia formosa. The sequence goes on along the minus strand of OZ024815.1, from coordinate 153,672,820 downwards.
ACTACAGATAGACCATTTAGCAAAATCTCAATCTTGAAGATACAACTGTGTTTACATTTCAGCAATCGACACGAAACGTATGTGTGCTAATCGCTTAGTTTAATGATTAGTACACGATTTTCCATTTTCAATTAATAGACAGGATAACCTTCAGAAGATCTCGATTTTGTATATATTCCCAATAAATTCGACTCAATCGATATGGTGCGCAGCTTTCAAATGGTTTTTGTTCTCGTATGTTCAGAGTTTGGACCATATCAAGTAGCAGGTTAGATACTTTCCGGATTTACAAAATGAAAATGGGAAAGCTAAAATCCGGAAAATATAGAATACGAGATAAGAGTGTGTATGTTGTTTTCAAGGATGTGATCCCTGCTGTTCTTAATACGCTTCTTGACGACCCACGGTCTAGCAGAATTGTGTATATGGGTGAGCAGAATAAAAAGATCACAACAAGAGGAGTCTGTTTCAATTTTTTATTTGGAGAACAGTAAACAATCTTTGCAATGGACATTGTAGAATGAGTTTGTTCTTTGAAAATAATTATTTCAAATAACAAACCGATTTTAATTTTTTTTTTAATTTTTTTGGGTAATTGTTGAGCTTTCACGATGTATAGATAATAGAGTTATAGCAAATTATATGCATATTCCTCCTGTCAAAAAGTACCATTTTTTTTTTGTGTAAGCGAAGACAAATGTGCGACATGTTTTCACTTTTGTGAAATATTAGCTTTGGTTGAGTCATTCCTTCTCTTGAAGAGCGCAGAATGCACCTAACTCTTCTTTCAGATGATTAGGCTATCAACCGATGCGTCGGTCAGCCGTTCCATACTTTTGACATAGGGCCGACCTCAACAGAAGTACAGAGTTTAATCAGAGCTTTCATATGTTCAGCCCGTCAGTCGCGTCCCTACTGATGGGCTGACGGGCTGAGCAACGTGTGGCTTTAATATGAGCTCAAGCGAACATTCAGATTATCAGCCCGACTGTCGGGCTTAACTCAACTCTTTCACATGATCCGTGGCTGACCGACGCGACGTACCAATCTACGTGCCAGACGGGGTTGGAGTGGCCTAAAAAGCGATCCGATTTACGTTATAAGTATCATATGACTGAATCTATTTGTATTTCGTTAACTATATTCGAAAAAAAAGACAGTATTCTCAATACCAGACGTTTTGGATGGTGAAAAATGGTTACCAAACAGGAAACACCTTTTACTCCAGTCAAAAGGCCTATAAGCCGTACTTGAAGCAATTTCTAATGGGTCGTGTGAATAAAAAGTAAGCAAAAGCTAAAACTAGCAAATTTTAAGCAATAGCTGTGTTTCAGGTGAATAAAAATTTTAAGCAAAAGCTTAAACTTTTCACGTTAGCAATTGCTAGATTTTTCCAGCAAATGCTTAAAATGTGTGAATAAAACAGACCATTAGCTAGAAATAATAAGCAAATGCTACCAATTTTTTAAGTGTGTCTGGGAGCACACTTAAAAAATTGGTAGCATTTGCTTATTATTTCTAGTTGCTGTTTTTGCTGCATTTATGACTTAATTGTTTAAGTGCAGACTACCATAAGTTATACAGGTTTACGGAAAACAATGTTGAGTGGTTGGCCAACTATTTTCTGGGTGAAAATAGTGAAAAAAGAGGAGGAGCCTTGCCTCCTAAGAAACGAATGGAAATTTTTCTTCGTTTTTTAAATAGTCCGGGATTTCAAATTAGTGTCGCGAAGGAAGAAGCGAGTCCACCGTACCACTGTTTGCAAGGTGATAAGTGACGTTATTCCCAAGATCGTCGTTTAGTATTTATTGTGAATTGCCGAAATATCATATTGGCGATAGATTGGCGAATTGAAATGTTATCGCGACTCTTTCGTCTGAGGGTTAACCCTCTAATTATTGAAAAAGCGACAAATAATCTATAAATTTGTCGTATGGATGAGTCGCCATCGTATCGCGATTCTTTCGCCTGGAGGATATCCCCTAATTATTGAAAAAGAGACAAATAATCTAAAAATTTGTCGTATGGAAGAATCGCCATTCTTTCGCCTGGGGGATATCCCCTAATTATTGAAAAGGTGACAAATAATCTATAAATTTATCGCAGAGAAGAATCGCCATCGTATCATCTTGGCAGTATTTATCTTCCAAATGATACGAAATTGTTTGCTGGGTTATAACGAGAAACAGTATGGCAGACAATTGGGGTGTTGCTAAAGTGGTGGTAGACAACGTCAAAGGTGGTAACAATTTGAGGCAAGTAAAGTCATTTGCAAATACTTGATTTTAGTACTATTTTGTATTCCGCTGCTAACACCGTGTCAGACAAGTCTGAAGTTTCGAACTTTGTATGAAAAAGGTGGACTATGACCCTACTGGAATGTAAAATCTTGATCCGGACAACACACACAATACACCTCACGAATGAACTATTTTCATCATTTTGACCGCGACGGCCGCAATGTTAGAAACGGAAATCTGGTTTGGTTTTTTGCACTGACACTTAGGGGAGTGTCCTGAAAAAAATGTTGTTCGGATCAAGATAGTACATTCGAAAAGGGTCGAGTTATATAGGATTTTCATGTCGTAATCCACCTTTTTCATACAAAATTCAAAATTTCAAACACACTGTACACACGATCGATAAATTTAAATAAATACTATCTATCTATGTAAATAAAATACATATGTATATGTCTTACAAAAAACGTTCTTTACACACCAAATTATCACAAGGAATGCAAGTTTTTATCTTTATTTTATTTTAGGTTAAGGCCCGTTTTCTCAATGTCCAGTTAAAATTCAAATTCGAGACAACATTTGTTGTTGTTTTCCCTGTAAAATTTGACAGATGGGTACGTTAAATATCTGTTTAACTGGAGTTTAAATTTTAATCAGACATTGAGAAAACGGGCCTAACACTTTTTTAGAAAAATAAACGAAGTTTTAGTTTAAGTTTATTTAACTGAGTTTGGATTTTCCGTCTGTATTGATCGAGATTCACCTAAGAACTAAATTAACTTTACAAACTATTTTACAAAAACCTCTTTCTTCAGAATAACTCACAGAATGCAGAGTAATCAGAAATTTTATGCATCTGGTTACGGCATCGTAACAGTTTTACATTGCATCGCATTACTTTTTGTATACGACCAATAATTTATCCTTTTCGTTATCTGACCACTTGAAATCGTCTCGCACATGGGACCGCAACACTTCGTGTAGACCGGGCGCCGGCAAACTTTTTCTGAAAATGGCCAGATTTTTTAGATTTTAGGGTCAGCGGGCTGGATAGCAAATTCGATATGCAACTGCTTACCGGTATGGTCAACCTAATTCCAGTTGAAGGTCTGACGGAAGATTATACGTTTTTCTGTCAAGCGGATTTTGAAATACGTAACTGTTTCCGCAGTGAAATTTAATTTTTGAGAATAGCGTTTTCGTTAAAATTTGAAACTTTGTGTATTTAAATAGGTCTCAACAATATGAAACTGCGGGAGCCGCAATGGTTTATTGAGCGGCGAGATTGCGTTTAAATTCAACGTAAATTTGTAAACCGCAGCGGCTCCCGTAGATAGGATAAACGCGGCCTTAGAGCGACTCTGTATTGTTAGGCATATTGAGAACTTTTTCGTGTGGCTTTTGCATTTAAAGCTGACCGAAATCAGAATGATCACCCGCCACTCAAATCAGAGTGACCTGGTTGGTGTTCCCTGGACATTGAAGGGCCTTGAAACACTTTTTCACTAACTTCAATAAGAGTTTGTAAAACGGACGTCTGCACAGATGAAAATGCTAGTGCAGCGAAGCCTCTGAATTAGAATCTCTCTGATGCAGGACTCAATTTCATGGATATATGCTTAAAATACGCGAGACCAGAGGACCTTAGCGATTTAGATCAAGCCAATGATCAAACCAGTAGTAGTTCGGATGCCGCAACGGCTAGCACGTTCGCCTTCCGATCACCAGGTCCCTGGTTCGAATTCTACTGAAGGCGGTAGTCTTTTCGATAAAAGGAGATTTACGTGTCAGAATATGTCCTACTCAGCTGTTAAAATGGGTACCCATTCGAAGTAAATAACTCGGTTAAGTGTGTTTATAATTACACACCTGTAAGAAGTACACCTTCATGATCATGAAAATTAGATGATGCTATCTCAAGGCCTCGGTTAATTAATTGGACTGTAACGCCACTAATGATCCCTGAACTATTTTGATAAACAATATTAACTCGCGGGCCGGATAAAAACTGGTGGCGGGCCGGATTTGGCCCGCGGGCCGCAGTTTGCCGACCCCTGGTGTAGACGATCAATATTCTTTATTACTTTTCGTTAAAATCAAATCAACAAAATAAAAATATCATTGAGGCACTAAAAGTGAAAGACGATGATGCTAATTGATGTTTTGATGTTGTCTTAACGTGGGCTGTGCAAAACTCAATTTCTATAGCCGAAATTGAGACACTTCAAGAACTACGGAACACGCAATAAATAGGTGCTTACAACGCACTTTTAAGCAACCTAAAATCACAGATTTCATTCAAACATGAATTGAATTAAATTTTATAAATAAGTATATTTAATGTACACCTTATTTGAGCTCAATTCGATGTTTTAATTATTAATTTATAAGTGTCTCGATAATTTCACCATTCCGATAATTTCAACCAAGATGGTTTTTATTAGTCGAAATTATCGCGATTGTACTGTAATCAGGAATTTTATGCATCTGTCGTACAGAATAGAAAGCAATAAAATTCTTTGAATGTCAATACCTATAGTCACCAACCATACACTTCAAATAGTCGGATAACGAAAGTAAATTTTAGAATGTAAACTATAAATAATTGATGGTCCAAAAATATGAACCTCTTATCTATAACGATAATTATCGTTCTTTGTATACTTCAAAATGCTACGATCTTATGTTCTCTGCATTCTTTAAAGTGTCATGATGTTGCCGTTACTTGCATGCGTGACCCAACATTGTAATCCAATAAATAGAGAGTTAAATATGTCCCACAAGGAAAATTATTAGGATCGATTTTTCTTTAAACTAAATAAGCTTTAATTTGAGATAAGTCAAATGCCCGTAAGTATGACAGTTACGCAGAGAAGGGGTAAAACCCCATTTTTTTAAATTAGATGGTTTTTCCCTTTTTCTACGTAACTGTCATACCTACGGTCATTTGACTTATTTCAAATTAAAGCCTATTTAGTTTAAAGAAAAATCGATCCTAATAATTTTCCTTGTGGGACTAATATTTAACTCGTTATTTGATGAAATACACCAAAAAATGATTATTTTTACACTTTGTGGGAACAAACGAGTAACTGACAAAAAGTTTTTTTCAAATTAGATTAGCTCCGTCGCTATTGGTTGTAGAAAAAAAACTTGTCAGATGAAATTTGTAGTAAATTTTGTGCTCTACAAAAATGGTATACCATATTTTGCGCTAAAATAGACTGGAACGGAGTTATAGGCGAAAAACTGATAAAAGTGCCAGTTTTTTCAAGACAGCGGGGGGAGCACAGGGGGGATGGTGACGCAAACTTGGATTTTTTACTACCCCACCGACCTATACAACATATCAAAAATTCAGAACTACCGCACCTTTTGCAAGGTAAAAACTCTCCATCATTGGACTATTGGCGGATATTCAATTATCGAAGCATCTACCACTGGACCAAATAATCATAAGCAAAAGCTTAAATTTTCCAGCATTTGCTAGTAAGCAAAAGCAAAAGGTTATTCACACAAATTCAAGCTTTGGCTATTAGCAAATGCTTTAACTTAAAGCAAATGCTAAAGCAAAGACTTAACACTTGTAGCATTTGCTTATTTTTTATTCACACCACCCAATGTTCTTAATTTATTTTCTATTTCTTAAGTGGGATTTAGGAAAGATTATACCGGAAGTACTCGTGAATACGCAGTGAGCTTTCGACAGAATCTCGGAAAAATACAATAAAATGGACCGTCTTTGTATTTTTAAGACATTTTGCAAACGATTAACCCTAGCTAAAAACATTCTGAGACAAAATGAAAGATCACGCGTATGCGCAAAACTAACTTTTTTTTTTAAATAAATAAAGTGGAGTGGGCCATTGCCAAACTAATCCATGATACCTTAGCTCGTGTATCCACTGCCACCAAAAATTGTTCAGCACTAGGCCAATTGTACCACTATCCTCTGGATATCCCGATGAATTTTACTCATCAGGAGCTTCCTTAATCCATCGGGGAGGTAGCTCGGCCAAGTTAGTTGTTGGTGTAATGCGCACTAGTGCGGTCGTTGTACTCAGTGGCGTATTCCGATGTAAGTCGGCTCGTTTAATGTTTCGAGTGTAAATTGATTTCAGGTACGCAGGTTACAAGCCCACATACTCAATCTTAGGGGAAGGGTTGCTTCCTTAGGTGTCCTAAGAGTTACCGCGAGCTATTTTTTATAAAGCGCAGAGATAGCTCTCCAATGGTGTACGAGTATTTGATAGTGCGTTCTTTTGATGATCTTTCAGCTGAGTGTGACGTGTTGGTGTTCTCACAACTATGTTGCAGCTCCACTGTTCGCCTATTTCCTGAGTCGCACTGATGTTATTGGTCATTCAGAATGATCATCGTTATGTGCCTCTACCAAATATTTCGCAGTGCAAAACTTGGTTTGCTTGGTTAGCCGTTCCAGAGGGCGCCCACGAGGAGTACTATGGAAGAGGTCTTTTGCCCTCAAATGCTAATTACGCCAAGGATATTTCCTAGCAAAAGTTTCCTGATCATCTCAGCTGTTTTCAAGTGCACGTCTCCCTTCAAATCCAACTTTTCGATCCAATTGAAAATCAAATTCATAAATCATTACAAACAAGATCTAGTCGCAGGCTATAGTTTGTTTGTCCATTCTGAAACATGCGTACAGCTACCCGAGTTACGTATGAAGGAAGCAAAAATATCTTTTACATGTTTAATTCATGTTACGGAACACAACGTTTGTACTGCGAGCGCAAAAAGAAAAAACACAGAACTAAGGAACGTCAAAAACAGGTCCTCAAGGCATCTGGTTAGGTGACATCAAACTGATTGTCATCTGGTTTGAGTCAGGACAGAAGCGTGCAAAGTCAATGGATGGATGATTCTTAATGGAATTCTTGTAAAATTCTAGTCATCATCAACCTCATCAACATTGTCATCGTTGTCATGACCAACGTGAATGTATTTTTTGATATCGAACATCGCGCAGTCTTTAGCGTTTGCATGATAGGAGCAATGTCATGTAATCTGCTTTTCAGTGTTACCACTTAGCTTGGAAGGCTCCCGTTGTGTGTACCATACAAGGAACTTTGCCGACCCAAGACCCAGGCCAACCAACCGGATATGTTGTTGGGTATAGACGTGAAGGTCATAGCCACTTCCCGTAGAAAGCAAGCGAACCACGAAGTAGGACATTTGATGCTTCAAGCGACTACCTGTATATACAAAGGGAAATGGCCGGTGGGGTTTCTTCCCACACTACATACATCGTTGATGCGGTCTGACTTTGAAGCCTCCTGGAGTTCCTTTCCCATTTAATCTGACGGTGACGACTGTGCTCAAATTGTGGATCCATTGATCGCTTGCTTGAATACTCCTCGCCTCATAAAAGATCCTAATTGGTAACATTCTCCACCACCACCACCACCGATAACTGCAATTCCGCGACAGCATGCTAGCGGTAGCCAGCTTTCTTTTCGAATTAGCTTGCATCGCTTTAAGTGAGTGCTTGTTGTCAGTTACGCTTCATAGAATAAGAAATAACGTCGCGTTCGAAATTAATGATCAGGTCCAGTTTTTACACACAATTTAACGTATGAGTTCACTACGAGCGTATGTAAGTATATGATAAAGCGTACATGAGCTCACAAGCAGAAGCAACACAACCTCATGCCGCAAATTAATCTTTTTTTCCTGCATCTGTCCGTGGAGAGATGTCCGACCAACATTCATGAAAATCGACATATGCATTAAATGCACCTTTGTAAAGCATCGCATTCACCTCCTGCCTATATTACTTCTTGTAAGCGTGCTCACAGGAGGATTCTTACAGTTGCAACAATTCCAATTCTTCGTCTTGTTTTTGCAAACGGGCATTCCAGCCGATAGATTGCGGATCATCCGTAATTTCTGTATGTCCAATATGGAAAGTAATTTCTGTCTTGACTAGTAAGCGATCGTTGATAGCAAATTATATTGATGGGTATCTAATAAATGTAAGTACGTGCAAGAAATAGACACGAGCTCAGATAACGCCTGAGATGAATAGATAAGTTATTTCGGGGACAAATAAGGAGAATGGTATTTATGGAGTGAGGCGCCTCGTATGGTACCTTATTTGGTGCGGGGACAGATACGTATGCTTTTGTATCCGTTTGAAAGTCAAGTGTTGCTTTGTTTGGTACAGTCGGTATTCGTCCTGGACGTGAGACGCTGCGCTTTCTTCACATCAGAATTTAGGGCTTCATTGAATGCCACAAAAAGAGCAATGATGTTTATCGGCGCACGTTAGGCCCGTTCCATGCAAATATATTTCAATTTTGATCTTTCGCTTTTATTGCCCGATTCAGGAGATAACCCTATTTACCAGGCGAATGCAATAATGCCTTTTTTGTCCTGACCAAAGGACTCGAAATATCATCAACAGTATTCTACTGCATTCGCCTAATGGCTCCCAGTCATACGATACGCATCTTGGCATATCACTTCATTGCCAAGATTGTCTTTTTTCTTACCAACGGACTCAAAATGACTTCAACATTAGTCTAGCGCGTTCGTTTCAACAGCCCCTGTCATATGATACCCATATTATCTATATACATATCATATCACTGCCAAAAACGTCCTTTTTTTACCAAAGGACTCAAAATGTCATCAACGCTAATTCACCAGAATGTACTTTTTCCTTACCAAATGTGTATTCGCCTCTACAAACCGTGCATATGATACCCAACTTGTCTAGATATCACTTTAATATCAAGAAGGTCCTTTTATCCTGACGCAAATCTACAGCGGAACGAAAAGTGTGGATGAGTGATTTTTGAAAAGAGTTATATGAAATGGGACCCCACTCTCCGAATGAAGGCTGACCAAGGGATTGTCCTAGAAAATCATGACGTCGATCTGTGGCGAAAGAGTATGAGTTTCTGGGTAAGTTGTCGGGGCGAATGCGTCCCATTGCCGAAAACCGAGTACGATGGCGCGCAGCAGTAGTTAATGCGCTATGCCTCACTAAGATTGAAGCCACAGTAGTAGTGTTTCCCGAAAAACAGTTTAATTTCTTGATATACTCGTAAATACAGTCGCTGCCTAAGCAGCAAATCAGTTCAAAATACATAGTAACAAGTTCATATGCTCAGATTCGTCATACTCATACATAATTGTGAAACGAGACGTATGTACGACAGTGTCCTGAAGAGATCATCTTCAGAATAATTTCTTGAATGAATGAATCAAACCTGAATGAATGCCAGTCTGAACTGTATGTAGTTGTTAAAGGAAACATTCAAGATGCTTGATCAGAAGGCCTGCAAAAAATATAAAATACTACATCAGAAAAGAAGTGTTATAATACAAACTAAAAGAAAAAAGAACAAAAACCTGTACATCTTCGTGATGATCTCTAGCCATCGCCATAGGTACGGCGGATTCCTCACCTTAGAATCAGACATCTATAAATGTCAATTATATTGGCCGGGAGGACGCCATTGACATCTATAACTTGGTCGCACTCTTTGGCCAATACGACGTCTAAAGGAGATCTTTTTATCTTTATCTATAATCTTGTAATGACATTCAGTTATCTGGTTAGAAGTCGAACAAGTTCTGTTTTCCATCACTAAATATGGTATCGCGTGGCTCTGTTTCGTCCACGTTTTCAAACGACCAGTTAAACAAAAAGACAAAAAATAGATATCTGGTAATAATAATAAAATATTTATGAATTTTAATATTATTTCCAAGGAAATTCAAAATGTTGTTGACCGCAACTTCTTCCCGCCGCAGGTCACTGAATAATTTATGTGAAGTACTAAACACTTCATCGTAATGGCCCATCGGAATTGAATAATTGCGGAGGTTATTGGAAAAGTGCTGGAGTTTTCTTTCAAACAAAACACAATTTTCAATGGAAAACGGTGAAAAAAGGGCCCGATCCGCGGATATTATGAGACGCCCCTCTGTCTACTGAAATCTCAAATTTCCAAAAGAGGCGTCCGCGTCCATCTCCATATATGTATGTATGTGTATGATCGGAATATTAAATTAGTGATTTGAAAGGCAATAATCTACAAAAAAAAAATATCTGTCATGTGTACAGTTATTTATGACAATGGATCGTTATGAAAGGTATATAAAAGAATCGTTAAGTTCAAGATTTCAGATGAAGATCGTGAAGATATAGTGTGTAGATAGTTGGATCGGAAGATTGTGGTCAAGATTTACGATGTGAAAATATTTTCGTGAGATTGATCTTTATCGGGGATTAGAAGTTTTGATGGGCACATTATTGTTTGACTGGATAAATATTTGTTATAAATTTTAGCGTCTTTTTTGTTTGTTGTATTAGGCAAGCATATTGTTTATCGAGGAGGTGCCGTCGACCAAATTGTGAGGTTCTGGCCATGATACACGGAAGACAAGATATCGCCTTGCGCATGTCGGCTCTCTGAATACCTACGTCACAGGCTCATACTATTGTATGGCTACTTAGTTTCTCGCTTTTATCTCTGTAGCTAATAATCATAGCAAAAAACTTTCAGAGGCGATATTGAAAATCACGTAGATATACATGAAAAATTAGTGAACAACTTTTTTTTATCTTAAATAGTTTTCGAGATAATCTCATTCATTTAAATTCAAGCCCACATAAGAGACCGCTGCACCGTGCGCGTGCTGCACTTTCAACAAGCGGTAGAGAGGGGTTAGCGTGCAAAAGGTGCGGTAGTTAGTTCTGAATTTTTGATGTTGTGTAGGTACTACTACTTTGCATTAACCCCTAGTGGGGCATAGAGCGTCAATCACTCATGCGCGCCATCGTACTCTGACCTGTGCAATAGGGCGCAAATCCCCAAAAGACTTACCCAGCGCCTTACACGTTTTTGTCATAGATCGACACCACGTGACTTTAGGACCCACTCTTGGTCTGCCTTGGTTGGAAATGGGGTTCCATTTCATGGCATGTAAATCAATGCAATGATCACCCTTCCGCAATGCGTGACCCGTCTACTGCCATTTTGGCCTGCGTATCAATTCGTCGACTGGCATCTGGCCCGTACGCCGACTTAGCTGAGAAGATTCTCAGAATTCGATGAGTACATGAGCTGACGAAAACTTGCAGCTGTCTGGTAGCTCTTACGGAAACTTTCCACATGCTGCTCCCATACAAAAGTTCAGACAGTACCAAGGAGCGAATCAGGCATAGCTTGGTCATGATACTGAGATAACTGCTCTGCTAAATTTTGGACAGCATACCGTATGCGCATATACCCTAGTTTATACGACGAGCGATGTGCTACTCCGTACCACTATTTTCGACACCAATGCTACCAAGGTAGACGAAGCTGTCCCACAACACAGGCTGCCCATTAATATTGATGGCGATATGTGTAGCATTTCTTTTTCGCAAAGGCGGGTTAAGAACCTTGGTCTCGTTAGTATTAATCTTTAGCCCAACCCTGCTTATCTTCCTCTCAAGATCTAGCGCTATTGCGGTCAACTCTATGATTTTGTGAGAGAGTTGGCATATGTCGTCGGCGTAGTCAAGATATAGATAGGATGTTAAAGTCCATTGAATCCTCTGTCTAGTCCGGAAAGGACTGCATCCAACACATCGCCGATCACTATGAGGAATAGGGTCGGCTAGAGGGTGCACCCCTGCCGAACTCCACTGCGAATCTCAAAGTCCCCCGAAACCTTACCTTTATGCAGAACGCGACATTTCGCGCCGTCATAGGTTGCCTTAATAATAGCCACAAGCTTCTCAGGGATGCCCTTCTTGCGTTGGAGTTGTTCGCCAAGACATTGACGCGTTCAGTTGGAGCTTAACATTGCATTACTGTGATGTTACTCATTTTGGTCCGGAACCTGGCGGTCATGATTCTGTCCGAGACCGGATCCCATGATAATGGACAGTTTCGGGTGGCTCTAGTTAAAAGCTGCCCCCCCCTCCCCACCTGACTCACGACCACTACCGGTAGCTCTACCGGAGTACAACATTACAGTGCTACATGTTGGAGAGATAAATTCTCCGCTGTTGTACCATCTTATCTCACTAACTCCTAGGATGTTTAATTTATACCGCAGAGTTTCACTCTCTAATGGTAGAAATCGTGCTTTCTGGGGACCTTCTGATCCATTGTCCAGGGGAGTACGCACATTCCAGAAACCAATCTTTGTCATTATACGATAGCCAAAAGTCGTAACCGTCGAGTCAGCCCTTATCCGAGGCATAGTTGATGTCTCGTTAGCATATAGAAGATTTCGGAAAGTGCAAGTTGCTGGCATACACATCCTGTCCTTTGTTTGTCGGTTTCTACGACAGGCCGGCGAAGGAAAAGGTCGTGGTATTATTCTTACGTCCCACACCACAAGGGGAATGTGTACCTCAACCAAATCATATCGCACCGCAATGTCCAACGACCACTGCCGTTCCAGGGGGCGCTCACGAGGAGGACTACGGAAGAGGATTTTTACCCCCTGGCTTGACTACAGGAGCTTCCATCGTGTCCACCTTTAAATATAGCTATTTCGATTTATAACAAATTTAAAGTTAAAAGCGAAGACAAAAGTCTTGAGCTTATAACTTCCGGGTGAAGTTTTGGAAATTATTTCGGCGAATTCGGAAAATGTTTGATATTACACCACCATTCCCCGAACTTCATTTTTTGTTTATTATTTCTTGTCGTTTCTGATATGGATATATCAGTCAACGACAATTTCACACGCGCTGGCCGGCTATAATCAGCAGATCCATATTCGATGTCCATATTGGGGAAAACGATTCTAAAAGGAACGGTGTGGTACAACATTCAACGAAAACCTTCTTCATGCAAAGTGAAATAAACGAGCCACAAAATTTATTAATAATAGTCCTCAAGTTGACATTTTTCTATCGACGTCATCGAAGAATGTTGCCAAACTGGTTCCCGATCGCGTTTTATATATTGCATATCGTTAACTTTATGTATATCTATAGAAGTATGGCTCTACACTAGTGTCTGTCCAATTTAATATCTTATAGCACACTGGGAAGCAAGATCGAAGATTAAGATATAGCCAGATGTGAGTACCAGTAGGAAAACCATTGAATAGTAACAGGATCTCATACCATGAAACATGAAAGGATCTGGATTAATTCGGATTGATGAGAATACTCGAATTATCTGTTATTCTTAAGAACCTTTGAGTATTAACACGTACATTGTCTCGAAAAGATTCCGTCTTGAATCAAACTAACGCCAACCATCTAAAAAAAGTTATTATCTCAAATGTTATGAGATTGCGAAGAAGAGTCGCTTAGCATAAAAGTATCTGATAGGTAAAGGTGGATCGTCGTCGTCGCAGATTGTAAAGATCATTTGGAATGTTGGTGAAAAAAAGACGATTGTCAGTCGCACTTGTTACGGTGCCGCGATGTGAATTTTGTACTTGGCATAGTACTTGTACGAGTACGTACCTACGTAACGTTCGAATGGATGAAAAGGATAGCTCAGCTATTTGGTACTTGTGGTGCGTCTAAAACTTGTACTAGTGCAGCATTACTCCCGATGCCAATTTGAGAGCAATGTGTTGTATTCTGTGCATCCAGCCATAGTATCGATAGATAAGCCTCTGTTACTGTTTCTTCTTGTTTCTCTTTCAATTTGATCTTTTTTCGTCGTAGATTCAGAATTAAAAGCAACTTTAAAGCTTGATTGCCACTGGTCTTCAAAACAAGTTAACTAACAGCTTAAGATTGTTGCTATATTGCATTTCAATTCAAATTAGGTCTCGAAAGATTAAACACACACTTCTTTGCCGAGAGAAGCGGTTTAGTTTGGATTGTACAGCATCTTAGTTTGCTGGATTGTTGGTGTATTGGATGTATCTTTTTTTATATTACATATTAATTTTTCATGTGGTTAAGACACGACTTGGTGGTGTATTCGGATTTGTTGAAATGGTTAGGCAAAACAATTTGCAAAATTTTATAACAAATCAGTCGAATAATTATGTTATAGAATGATTTTTTTTTCAGATGGTGGTGGCTGTTAAAAGGCCTTGAATGAACCCTGCTAATCATGTAAATGGGTTAAGGTAATTAATCAAACAAAGTACCTTAGAAGTCGGTTAAGATGTAGTTTCTAAGCTTCAGAGTATATTTCAAATCTACTTTGACGTAATTTTTATTCTTCAAAGACTAAAGTGCTCTGACAAAGTTTGGATTATCAACACACGATGGAGGGTTGAATTTCCGCTTTATACGAGTAGGCAATTCAAACTATTTTTTTTCCATTTCGAATACGTTTTGCAGATGTTCTGGATATATGTATATGGAGAAAGGAATTTTTGATCTATATACGATAGATTGGAACAGCGCGCTCTCAAGTGGATGGATGCGTGTCATCAAAACAAATTCGAAATAACACAAAAAGAGTTGATGATGTTCATCAGCATTTTAGGCCCGTCCCATTCAATACATGTCAATTTTGATCTATTTGCTTTTGAGTTGTCTATAATTTGTATTGCTTTTGCCCTTAGCGCCCCTCTATTCAGGAGATATCCATATCTATCAGGCGAAAGCAAGAATACCTTCAATAGTACTCTAGTATCATACATTCGCCTAATTACCCCAATCATAACACCCACTTGCATAGATATCACTTAATTGCCAAGAATGTCCGTTTTCCTCAGCATAGGACTCAAAATACCATCAACAGAATCCCGCCCCAAGCAAATGAAAAGAAATAGTGCAGACGTCATATCCCCTCCCTCTTCTAAAAGCTATCTACGCCACTGCCTCCCAATGAGACTTAGGGTCAATAGACCCTTTAACGTCAGTGCTTGTGGGCCTATCCAGGCCAAACCGACCATGTTTGTACCCAATATAGTTGGTAAAATCAAACGAATGGTAAGTGTGACCAATATAATCTAACCATTTTCTTGGCCATTGAATTCTTGCGCCAACTTCTTCAAGGTTACCAGAACATCTCGCGTGTAGGTAGGTAGATTGAAATATGGCATGGAATCTTGACACTATTGCATTCCACTCTCGATACGAAAGAGTCAATGAAATGCATGCAAATCTGACAACAGAAACAACTGTGAATGGTAGTCAATCAAAAATCAATTCAAGATTTTGCCGTGCAATAGACACCACTGCCTTGCTATGCAATAATTCCCATTAAGTAGACACTCGTGTATCATTCAATAACTGGAATATGCATTTTGCAATTAGATCGAAAATTCTCTGGAGACAGTCAGCCGGAACGGATTAAGTGATACCACGATTGATGACAGTATGTATTCCAATAAATTACATATATCTTGAAATTCAAACTCACCACCATCGGTGGTAAGGCTGAGAAGGAGACTGGGATATAATGATGAAGATGATGGTGATGATGATGGGTGCTTTGGTGACGACCACGATGTCGCAGATCTGCATACTGTGGTCGCACGAATGACATACTGGAGCAACCGATCGTATTGAACGTGGGTCAGCAATGCAAGAAATTCAAGAAAGTGGAATAACATTCCAATATTTCGAATTCCTTACTGTCTATGCATACATTGTAAAACAGAACACACGATTGGAATTTATGGAAAAATATGGACGGTGTTGAATTTCATCGGTTTTCCATTCTTTTGTTGTTTCACCAATGTTTCATTGGGGTATTGTATTGTCGACTTGATATAAAATTCCAAAGTCTGAAAATTTTAATTAAAAAAAAAATGCTTTCTTAGGTGTCGTTGAAATATTTGTGTAATTCATCCATGATGTATTCTTCTCAAAGAGAAGATCTTTTTTGTGTTTAAATATTTGGAGATAGAGGAATTTAATATTAGAAAATTTTAAATGCTTCAAATTTGGACCACTGTGACAGAGAGAGCATTGTGTATCCGTAAGTGAAGGACACGCGGTATCTAAACGCGAATCACATGCCAGAGCATCTACATAGGAGAGCAGAATGACAACCGGCCTTCACTGTCCCCTGCTACCCTATCAGCCAAGACTCCGGGATTCTCCCAGGAAAACCCGCGGAACACTATTAATATTTTGTGTCGAAAATAGATAGGCTGTTTTCGAATCAATTTGCTCTCTAAACATACTCATGAGTCAGGAAAATAAGTGTAGGTCTGATACTGTCCTGCAGTTGTTTCCAATTAAGTGTCCAGAATTAAGCATGATTGTATTATGATTACACGATCATAATTTCTTATTCATTTCTGAAGTGCAAAATCAAAATCCAATGACAATGTAATATATATGTATATACCGCAGATATAGCCGTTCAGTACGCCATATTAGGTAATTATTGAATTATTGAATAATGCTAAAAAAAACTATTCAAAGTACTCCTCTCCACCACTCCACTCGTATCAAAAATGTTTGTTGGTGGTATTCGAGTATGTTAGATCTAATATTTCCTTGTTTACAATTAACACGCCAACTAGACCATAATTTTACCCATTTACGCAATAGATTTGAATGTCTAACGACCATTTAGGGCCTTAAAAGTCTCTTCAAAATTACACATTCAACGCATTCAATCGTCAATGGCTGCGATGTGATTTGTTCGTTTCTTTTTTGAAGAAAGTAGAAATGTTATTAACCAGAAGACAGAAGAAAAGATACATGGAAGAGTTGCCTTCATCCTCCTTCGTCGCCCTGTCGGTTTTTTTCTATCTATCTATGAATGCATACGTCGGTAACGACATCTTTGAGTAGCATTTTATCGTTCTCAGCCACTGAATAAATGGCCGATAATGATCGTTATGATCCTTCGTTAAAAGACCATGAAAGTCGTTAAGTGAGCTGTTAATTGAGTGTGAATTGTACTAAATGTTGCCACGAAATCACTTTGAAGTTTCGTATCGCTGCTTCATCATCAAGTCAGGCAGTCACTATTCTTTCTATTCATTTACTCTTTCCTTGCACTCATACCGAAGAAATCTTGAAATACAGCGAAAAGATACTATTTTGTCTAATGCATCTTCTTCTGTACTAATAGTTCGTGTATAATGAAAATACGTACATGAGTACGGCACTAGCGCACACTTGGCGCTTGATATATGGCGACAGTGCATTGCTATAAATTTCCATCCACTCATCATCTTCTCGGGGAAAATTTTTGGAAAATTTTCTCTGACAGAGGAAACATCAAATTTTATCGTTTGATAAATATTCAATTCGAGTCCGAACTAAACAAACAAAAAAGTTAGAAAAGAAGACTTAGATACAAATGAAATGGTTTTGAAGTCATTGGGAGGTGTTGCGCATATACGAGTATAAGGATTGCATCATGTCATAGACACATTCAGTTTAATTTTTTCTTGAATACAATTTTAACATTTACTCTGAGTTCAATAGTTTAGGGTTTGGTTTTACCTACGCAAGGATCCCCGGTATGCATCTAGCGTGGTCCAAAGTTCGTCTTGCTAAATATCTTTTTTTTATTTAATCGGTTATTTCGGCATAGATAGACGGATAAATTTGAGTAGAACCATGGGTCCAAAAGAATTTACAAACACTGCGACCCAAAGGTGTACTGCACTGAAGCCCTGTGCCGAAGTGTGGCGACGCCTGGTGATTAAAGTTGGTTTTGTGGCAGTCTTTGAACCATTACAATGTCGACTTACGCTGTTCTGCTTTGGACGAAGTTAAGATGTTTGTAGGAGGAATCTTTGGCTTGGACGTTGCCGGGTTCAGCTAGAGCTTAAGGTGGGTTTTGTTAGACACACGGTCGTCGAATATTGTTCGCGATTAGCGATCAAGCCATAGAGCATGGAGCATTTGTATGAATTTTTTTTTGACCGTCGCCTGCGATCGAAGCTCACAAAAACTGTCAAAAGTTTCCTTCGAACGAATAACTTTCGCACTCTCAGCACTAACATATTTCATTCGAAGAAAAAGGTCTCCACATCATCATGAGCAATCTTCACGCGAAAACAATGACTTAGCTCTTTATTTAGCTTGAAAACGGGTATTTTGAGTAAAGGCTGGTGCTAACTTTTCGTGCGAAAATGTGGCACCTATCTCTTCCACGAAAAAATGACAATGGAAACTTCCACACAGCAAATATCCGCGGCGCTCTACACGACACTTAAATTTCCCATTATCATTCAAAAGAGAGAGAGAGATCACCACAGTTTCCACACGAAATAGAATGCAAAGTAATTCTTTTCGCGTGGAAATTGTACACAACGGTGTGAATACTTTTGTCTGTATATGTGATTTTCGTGCGAAGAACTGAGTACCGAGAAAAGCGAAACTTTTCGTGTGAACCAAATTTTGACAATTTTTGTATGAGATTTCGAACGAAAAATGAAGGTTAGTGCCTTCCTTAAGAACGAAAGTTCCAATGTCGTGTAGAGCACTGCAGAGAGTGCTGTGTGCAAGTTCCCACTGTCACTTTTTCGTGGGAGAAATAAGTACCACATGTACGCATGAAAAGGTGAGTACCAGCCTTATAGCTCTTCAATCGAACGAACTTGCTTTGTGGATTGACTGAAATAATTTGCCCCAATTCTCTCTAAAATTCTACAACCAGAAAATATGTTCGTGGTCGTTCTTTTGATTAGATTAATATGGGAACTTGAAAGCGAATAAAAAAAAGCGGAATGATTTGACGTTAGACAAACGTTAACATCCTCCATCTCCCATGTTACACTTCGTCAGAAATTGCCAACTTCCCCGCCCCCCTAGTCTATAACGTATTATGTAAACGGCCACTGCCTTACAAACGAACATTGGCAATTAAACATGTCACGAATTTTTTCATGTGCACAAGCACAAGTGTGTGTACATAAATTAGACATTTTGTGTCAAGTATTGCTTTTATTGCCGAAATACTTGTTTTCCCATAAAACTATTTACGCCTAATTAACGCCTGGAAAAAATAATAAACACTGATTATGAGCACTTAAAAATTAAAACGTTAGGGAAGACCATCATTGAAATCCGGGAGATACTTAAGGCAGAAACACACTGCTCTCACGTCACGTGAACTCGCGTGATATCATGGGAAGTGACGTCACGTCACAAAAGTGTGGTCCAAGTTTTTCCATGTATTTTAGTTCACTAGAGCTACACTGATGTCACCTCACGCCATGGGGAGCACACGTGATATCACGTAATCAAAAGTCTGAACGAACACATTGCTGTCACGTCACGTGAGCTCACATGCTGTCATGTGCTGTCTCACGTCACGTGAGCTCACATGCTGTCATGTGCTGTCTCACGTCACGTGATATCATGCTTAGTAGCCCACTTGCCAAAAAGGCTTATCATGCGATTTTTCAATGTTCAACGTTCACATGTAAACGAATCATAATGCATCGTTTACACGTGAACGCTGAGCCAAACACGGAGCATTGAAAAATTGCATTGAAAAGCACCAACAACAAAAAGATACCTTTCTGTTCTTGCATGGCCAAGGCAAAGTAGTACTTCTTCAATAAGTAGTTCCTTAACCACTTTTTAGCCAACTTGGACCTGTTGATGATTAAAAAAAACATGAACTCACGCCGCTCCGAGAATGTGGTTCTCCAAACTTTTCGTAACGTGATGGCATGTGTACTGCCGATGGCGTGAGGTGATATCAGTGTGGCTCTGTTTAACTAAAATACATGGAAAAACTTGGACCACACTTTTGTGACGTGACGTGATTTCCCATGATATCATGTGAGCTCACGTGATGTGACAGCAATGTTTCTACCTTTGGGCGCTCCAATCACTAGTGGACTCTACACGACGGTGGTCACTCGTAATCAACGCGCTGTTTTGTCTCAGCACAATGGCCGACTCGGGATCGGTGCGACTGCAATTTGACATTGATCTCGCTTAAAGGCCCATGCGAACTCTTGAAGGGTATCATACCTTCGGCAAGCTAGCCGAAGTTATCAGACTTGATCAAGTTTCTTTCGCAAACATGTAGAATCAGTTGTGCAGAGTCTGAATTACAATCGCTTTGAGGTCAAGCCAACCCATGTAGGACCTTAAAGTATGAGTTCCTAGGCCGTGACTTGTGTTCGCGACTGGGAAAGAAACTACTATAACGGAGCACTATTCGTGTGTATTTTATGTGGAAGTACAGTCGTACAACTACAGCCTGTATTCGACGATCCCTTAAATTTTAAAATACACACGAATAGTGCTCCGCTATGATAGCTTTTTGACGGTAGCAAACGCAAATCGTTCCGTCGCGGCCTATTAACTCACACCTTTAGATACATAGATAGATAGATAAAGTGGGGTGACCGTGGGTAAGCTGGGCTATATCATATGGTCCAGCCGACTCTTCTTGATAAATTGACTAATCTGGCCAGGTTTAATAGAGGAGATGTCATCGGCCAAAGGCGATGTTTCGCCGAAGTATTCCGTGCGTCACGATCTAGTAAATGAGATGATGCTACCTCATCTCGAGGCCATGGTTAAAATTGGACTGTTGCGCCAGTTATTTTTTTTTATTCCGTGCGTCGTATTGCAAGACCTTCTCACGTGCAAAGGAATTGTTTTGAAGTTTCATCATCAGGCTCGCTTAAGCGACAGCTAACATCTGACACAATACGCATAGTTGTAAGGTGACCCCTAAGACGCGAGTTTCCCGTCAAAATTCTACAAATTATTCTGACGCTGTTGTTGCTCAACCGCGGCAATTCGAAGATACGAGTGCATGAATAGCCTGAGATGAATAGTTTGGCCCGTCTCAGGCCCGAACGTGTCTTCCATTGGGAAGTGGCAAGTGCGCTTTCCCAGTCTCTTATTTAATTTCTGTAGTAGCAGAGTGGTATTCCACAAAAAGATACTGGGGCGTGAAAGGCGCTGTGGAGGCTCGGTTTGGTAGCCTCTCTGCTAGCTCGAAAGTCGGTGAGAAAAACAACCGTTTGAATATATTCGTGTCAGAAATCGAACCTGCGACCACTCGCTTGGAAAGTCCACGGTCTTCCCATCGAGCTTCCTCTTGTGGTGCGGTGCGTAGGAATAATACCCACCCTTTCTCGGATTGTTGGGGAAGGCGACTAAATGACCAGAATGTGTATGCTAGCAAAATGCATCATCCGAAACATTCTATATGTTAACGAAACGTCAACGATACCTTTTAGGATTAGTTGTATGGACCACATGGAGTTATGGCCCTCAAGGGGTTAAAGCAAAGAAGTACCTACCTATTTAGCTACCGCGTCCTTAGAACATAAAGTAGCACAGTCAAATTGAAATTAATAATTGGACTTGACACTGGCATACTATGAACTATGGTTTCGATTGGCTCGACCTGCGCATTAGATACAAGGTGCGTCGCGATGAACCGTCTTTTTAATTAAAGCTGAAATTGTGCTAATGAATATTTCTGTAATATGAAACGTTCTATTGTAAATACGAATATATTAGCAAGTCTTAAAATTCAAACGTGAATCTATATTTTTTGCCTCAAGCGTTTAAATTCCTAACAGAAGATTCACCGCATTTTATTATCAACCTTTCGAAATTTATCAGCCATAATCGTAAAATCGACCATTTTTATTGACACTTTAGAATCAAATAAATATATTACCCGGTTAACCATAAACTGCAAGATTATATAAACAAATTTTTTGATGGAAGGAGCAAGATTTACACACACACTCTCTCTCGGCGAAATGGTAAATTAAAATAAGAATTGAACAAAAACTAAAAACAAAATGAAAATTATATACAAAAACACATGGAAACAAATCTAATGGAGAGAAAAAAATTGTCTTGTTGTAAGGGGCCGTAACTCACTCGTACAAAACACTCGTTTAGAATAAATAGGCACAGCAATCAATGGGAACAACGTTTATTTATTTGTTAATTTGCGATATAAACTAGACGCGTAGGTGGTCGGCTTACAACTAACTCAACAATTTGTTTTCCGGCAGCCTCTTTCTCTCTCTACGCCTTGTCGTTTTTGTGTGTGCCACTTGTTTTTTTTTTTTTGTTTATGGAGTTGCCAACAATTCGGCCATCCTAACACTCAATCGTCCCGATTGACCTAATACTATTAAATTCTTTCGACCACGGTTTCATATTTGCCACTTCCCATACTCCCGTATAAGGTATCTGACTTAGCTGTAGGTTATCAGCATCCTTCACCAAGTATCTATCATTAGATAAAACTTTTGCAACGACATAAGGTCCTTTGTATTTGGGTGCAATTTTCTTACAGACTCCTGGAGTACTTATAAAATTTCTCACCAGCACATAATCACCCACTTTGTATACTTTATGAATCCTATTTCGATCTATCTTTTCCTTATTATATGCTTGATTCTTCCGAATATTTTCATCTGCCTTTTCCCTCAATTTTACCAAATTTCTCTCATTTACACTTTCATTAATCTCTTCTAGTTTCTCCTTTAAATAATCTATCACCACTCCTTTCTGCTGGACTCCAAATAGTAATTGACTCGCGGATATCCCTGTACTTTTGTGTATCGTATTATTCATCGCAAACTCAACATCTGGTAACACCCTGTCTAGCGAATAATTTATTCCAGCGCTCGTCATTTTTGCTATCATAGGTATCATAGTTCTATTGACCCTCTCAACTTGCCCATTGGCTTGTGGGGAGCCCGTAGCTATTTTAATGTGTTTGATATTTCGGCTATCAATAAAATCCGAAAAATCCTTTGAAGTAAATGCGCTTCCTCTATCAGAGATTAATACTTTTGGCCTACTATATGCATTAAAATAATCTTTCAAACAACTCAGTACTTCCTTCGTTCCAGTTGATCGAACTGCATACAACCTAGTGAATTTTGAAAACGCATCTATCACTAGAAAAACATATTTTTTCTTAGCCTTTTTCAGACTTATTGGACCACAATGGTCAATGTGTATTATTTCAAATGGGACATCTCCTTTGGGTATATTATGTAGCAGTCCTTCATGTTTCCCATTCTTCGAGGAATAGACTATACATTTTAAACAATTAGCAATATGATTTTTTACTTTGCCTCGCATATCCGGGAACCAATACACCCTCATTATTGCATTCACAACTTTTTCACCACCCATATGTCCCATGTCATCATGATATTTCTGTATAACATTTCTTTCCATGCTACTTGGTACATAAAAAAATATTTCCGATTTAATTTTTTTATATATCAATCCATTACGCATCTCGTAAATACTACTTTCTTTCTTTTCCAGCTGGTCTCTTATCTTCTTTATCGTTTCATCTTGGCCTTGACATACTGCTAAATTCTGTTCAAATGTATTTTCTTCTAAAACCAATATGCTCATCATTCTACTTAATGCGTCTACATGTTGCATCTTGGACCCATCTCTATGTTCAATTACGTAATCATAGTTCTGTAATTCAAGTGCCCACCTAGCTATTCTCGGATTTACCTCTCTTTTGTTCAATGTTAGCGTCAACGAATTACAATCAGTCACAATTTTAAACTTCGCCCCCATAAGATATACTCTAAATCTCTTTAATGCGTAGATTATTGCCAACGTTTCCAATTCAAAACTATGGTATTTGGATTCTTGCTCTGTTGTCCGTTTTGAAAAGTAGAATACAGGGTGAAACTTTCCATCGCCCTTCTTTTGCATTAAAATAGCTCCAAATCCGAGAGAACTAGCGTCACAATGAAGCTCTGTCTCATCCCGTGGATCAAAAATAGCCAATATAGGAGATTCTATCAGTTTTAGTTTCAAAACCTCAAAACAACGTGCTTCTTCCTCACCAAATTTAAAGTTAACATCTTTCCGGATTAGCCTGTACAATGGCTCAGCCAAGAGCGAGAAATCCTTAACAAACCTTCTAAAATAAGAGCATAATCCCAGAAAGCTATGAACTGCTTTTACGTTCTGTGGTATTGGAAAATTTCTTACCGACTCAATTCCCTTCTCATCAGGTCTCAACCCCTCTTCAGAAATGGTATATCCCAAATAATGCACCTCAGATTCTAAAAAGTGACATTTATCCAATCTCAGTTCTAACTTATTGCGTACCAGCCTGTCAAAAACCTCTTTCAATATATCCATATGTTCTTCAACGCTTTCCGTTGCCACCATAATATCATCGAGATATATTGCTATCTTTCCAGCTCGGAGTAGGTCATAAAAAACTTCATTAATAAACCGCTGAAATGTGGATGGTGCATTCTTAAGTCCGAATGGCATTTTTACAAACTCGTACTGCCCTAATGGTGTCACAAAAGACGTATACTTTATCGCCTTTTCACTCATTTGAACATGGTAAAATGCACTCTTTAAGTCCAATAATGAAAATACCTTTTTATTAACCAACCGATCAAGCAAATCGTCTATAAGAGGAATAGGGTAATTGTCCTTCAACGTTACCTTATTAAGATTTCGATAATCTACACATAACCGAATATCCCCAGTTTTCTTTCTAACTAACACAATTGGAGATGTATATTCCGACTTGCTAGTCCTTATAACTTCTGATTGAACCAATTCATCTAAAATAACCTGTAATTTCCCTTTCTCTTCATAAGATAACCTTCTAGGGGAGCAATAAAATGGCTTTTCATCAGTTAATCTCAACTTCATTTCAAATCTAGTATCAGGTAAATCAGGACGCCTGTAACTCAAATAATTTTCCTCAAATATCTTCATAAATTTTTCTTTACTTTTGAAGTCTAACTTTTCATTATTAATAGTAATAGTCTTTTCATCAGTTTCAATGTTCATCAGATTGCGACACTCTTCATTATACGTTTTTTCTTTCGCCACCTGTTCCTTCACATCATCTATTTTTACTATTTTTAAATTACATTTTCTCAGAAAATCTCTTCCAATAATTACTGGCGTATGCATCGTTTCGTTCTTCACTACGTATACATTTAAATCAATTTCATCTTTATTAAATAAAACACAACAATCTAATTTACCAACTATGTGCAGAGGGCTTTTATTAATACCAAAATAATTGTACGGTACATCTTCCTTATTAACTAATGCCTCTGGTACAAATTTTTGACGAATAAGACTTACTGGGCTGCCGGTGTCGATTACTGTTTCTAAACAAGTTTCATACATTAATTTTCTATTTTTAAATGTAAATGTAAAATTTCTTACGTAATCATCTTCATTGTCGTCCTGAACTGTCAATACTCGATTAGCTGGCTTCTTCTTCGCACACACTGCTGCGTAATGCCCCATCTCGCCACAGACATGACACGCGCCAATTGGTCGTTTATCCTTCCGGCATTCACTAGCGATGTGTCCCAGCGAATTACAATTATAGCAGCGAATTGCCTTTGCTGCCTCTCCTTCCACCGTATTCGTATGAAAAGTTGAAGGTGTTGATTTACATGATCGCTGAGGAGGTTCACGAGGCTGACGAACATTAACAAAGGCTTCCAGTAAATGCTCCTTTTTGGCAACACGGAGCATCCTCGCCTGGTGTCGCAATACCAAATCGGAAATTCCCTCGATGATATATTCCTTTAGCTCGTCTTCGCTAACCATGATTTTATTTGCCAGGATTACTTTATCATGGTAGTATTCTTGGAAACTTTCATTTGTCAACCATTTTCTCTGCTCGAAGTGACGTTTCAACATTAACACGCTCTCACGGTCTTTGAAAAGTGTTCCCATTTCATCTAATAGAACGTCGACTGGTACGGTAATCATATCCGTCTTGCTATGTAGCCACTTCAATGCTTTTCCTTTAAGACGGCTTGAGATTAACGCTCTCTTATTGTTGTCATCCAATTCGTAAAGAGAAATTATGTTTTTCAATTGTTGCAGCCAATGCTCAAAGCTGTCTCCGGACCCAGTGAATTCCGGCAACAGATCTTTAATAGCAGTAAAGTTTATCGCACACGCGCCATATGTTTTTCTATCTTCAGTATGCAGCTTCAACAATTCATTTTCTCTCTTCAAGCACTCGTTTTCCTTTTTCTGCAACTCCAATTCGCGTTTCATCAGTTCAAGTTCTCTTTTCATCAGCGTCCACTCCCTCGATACCTTTTCGCTCCTCTTCATTTCTTTCATTCGTTGTCCGCGTTCTTTTGCACTTGTTTCACGTTCTTTTGTATGTGAATCGTTTTTTCCGTCGTCGTCATCGTCGTACATTTGATCGTCACTCGTATTGTAGTCACTCTCTTCATCTGCTTCTTCATTTGATTCGTTATTTGTGTTCGCTGTCGCGATTAACTTCTCCCTTTCTTCTTCGGGGACAGTTAGCAAGCGCAAAATCAGCTCACTTTTATTGCCTGTCGTTTTATGGCCAACTTCCGCCAACCATTTCTTTAGCTGCGCCGCCGTATACTTCTTAAAGTCTTCTGCACTTGACATTGTCACGATTAGTTTTTTTAAAATTTCACCAATTTGACACGATACTATCCCACTTCTGATTTGTAAGGGGCCGTAACTCACTCGTACAAAACACTCGTTTAGAATAAATAGGCACAGCAATCAATGGGAACAACGTTTATTTATTTGTTAATTTGCGATATAAACTAGACGCGTAGGTGGTCGGCTTACAACTAACTCAACAATTTGTTTTCCGGCAGCCTCTTTCTCTCTCTACGCCTTGTCGTTTTTGTGTGTGCCACTTGTTTTTTTTTTTTTGTTTATGGAGTTGCCAACATTGTTTACGATGTTACTGATTGAAATTTGAAACACTTGATAATCAGGAGGAAAAGCACTTCAAAAAATCGTTTCTTGTTGGCAGTCGTGCTCTAATTTGTTTGCGGTGTGTGCACGCACTCCGGTGTTTATTTAACGGCTTACCTTTTTGAAAATTTAAATTATGAGGCCGAAAAGACGAGAGATGAGAACTCCCAGCCAAACAGCCACGCAGATAAGCTGCTGCTTCCAGTGAAATAGATGTACGAATGGAAATTTCACACACGATTTCTAGATCTGTATCTAGAATCAAGTGAATATACAATTATGTATGTACATTTATCTAAAAAAGAAAGAAGAAGTACTAATTGCACACGGAATAGCCTCTTTCCGTCGACCATCATCTCACGAAGCAGGTGTTGAATGATATGATGAAGAAACTCGCCTGTTTCAAAAAGAGCTAAAAAAGGTCCGTGTGTCTGCATTATTTTCTTTCTTCCGAATTGTTAGGTACATTCAGCCGATTCTAATCAAATTACTGTATAGTTTAATTTGTAATTATTTTTCACTAATTTGGTATAAAATAATACATACTCTACTCTTCGATATATGTAGGTTTTTTGTACCCTTCACGAAATAGGGTATATTACCTTTGCCATGAAATTGGCAGCCAGCGTTGCCACCTCTAGCTCCAGCTATATTTTTACGCTTAGCAACTCACCTACTTACTGGTCAATCATTTCTACTTATTTTATGAAAAAAATTGTATAAAAATTATTTGATTCAAAGATTATACTTTAGAACAAGTTGAATTTAATTAAAATATATGAAAATGTCTGGCCGTCTGTTTCTATGCAAACTAATCTCTCAGTGTTAAAGCTATCGAGCTGAAATTTTATACTAAGCCTTATTTATATTGTACGCTGTCGGAACCAACGGAATCGGACCACTACGTCATGTAGCTGCCATAGCAACGACCGATCCAAAAGTTCACCTGTCTGTCTGTCCGTCTGTGTTGTGAGAAAAACTTTTTTATTTCTGAAGATATCTTTACCAAATTTCACATTAATCGATCATATTTACCGTCAAACCATTTTACTGAATTTTGTTGAAATCGGCCCCCTATTTCATGTACCTGCCATAGGAACAGTGGAATCGGAACAAGTGTTACTAGTAATTTCAAACTTGCAAATGTACAATAAATCCAAATGAAAGTGTGACAATGACATTTAGCCACATACTGCGACAACTCGATCCACATCGCAGGTGGAAGACAAGACCTAGGCACAAGATCTCTTCAATGGGACAAAAAAGGAACTGAGCTTCAGCAAACTCGTGGTGGCTGTTCGGCTAGATAAGGAGCGTTTGCATTAGCGTTGTCTCGTTAGCGAATCTATTCTATTTTTTATGTTTTTTTTTAATCTAGCCGTTTTAAGTCCTTTGGTCAGTGCAAAAGGACCTTCAAGGAAATGACCTTAAAAATAAGCTGCATTTTATATAAATTCTCCCTATCTCTGGTTTTAATCAATTTACATGACTTTATGGACGAGTATTAAACTGGTTTCAAGTACATAGTGTACTTTTCAAGCAGCTTATGGTTTTCATTGGCGGAAAATTTCATTTTATCACGTCCCACCTAAGGATTTTTATTACATTGTCTCTTCATCCCCAAAATAATGTCATTTCGACCAAAATCACCGTCGGGATTTCACAGATTAGACAACTCAACCATTTAATAGTAAATACGCAATTCTATCTGGATATCGTTATTTGCAACAAAATAATCAAAATCAAAACAAACAAATAAAATGATTTGAATTTTTCATTTGGATGGCGCCAAAGAAACAGACATAACACTTCCACGCTTTACCGGTAAATTACAAGTGAATTGTGTTGATTCCTTAGAATTCGCGAAATATGCATAATACAGAAACACCATTTGTTAAATTGACTAGGAATTCAATAGGGTGGTATAGTGATCCTGTCATAGATATGGCTGGCGTACGGATTCGGGTTTGGTAAGTTGCCAAAAAGTCCCTTGGTGGCCTGATTTTGAAAAGCAAAGCAAGCCAACGTGTTGATAGCTACAATCTGTAAAAGGCGCCACGAGTCTTTTGAACATTTTTTAAAATGGCAAATTATCAGCTTCTAATGTAGACGATGATTTCCAACAAGAAATGTTTTTTATTAGAAACAATAAAAACAAAAAACAGAAATGCAAATTCATAAAACGAATAAAAAAAAAATCACTGGCCAAACAAGACGTTTGTGATCCGTTTAAAATGTGACGGTTAGCGTGAAGACTACATAAATTTAACTAGAATCGAAATGACATAATTAGCTGGCACTTCGCTATATTATATCGGCTACACACAATGGTCCAGCGCACTGGTCATCATTATGGGCCCAATATTGCTCTCAGAGCCATTTTCGATGTCCATCATGAGCCATCCATCTGTCTACATTATAAAAATGGCTTAAAATTGCCGCTATGCAGCTATTAATAATAGCTGCTACACACAACGGCCAATCACTGGCGATTTCAAACCATTTCCATCATGTAGACGCGTGACATGGATGGCAGATGATGGCTCTGTCAATATTGTGACTATCATAGAGGCCAATGCGCTGAGCCAATATGTGTAGTAGCTATAGTATAGAGAAGCGTCAGATAATTAGCAAGATTTTGGGGGTATTTCAGATAAATCAAGTTTAGTCCTTTACAATTTTTTTCTTCGTTTGACGTAGTTTTTGATTACAGGTTGAAAGCTTGTGACTATGTCCATATTGGAGACACCTTCATGAAATAGTAGTTCCAAGTAAACATTTGAGTCATTTGGAATCTACACCTTCCACACAAACATCTTGTATTCATATACGAGTATAAAGATGGTAATTGCCATGCTCTATGTACTTGAGAAACAATATAATGTACTATTTATGGGCATCTTGTTCTACGTCTTCTCAAGCCCCCAAGAAGTCTCGGCAATCTAAGTTCTTAATGTTGCCAGCTATGGCGTTCTTGTCTGTTTTGTACCCATCATGCATATAAATGTACATACTCGGATATTGTGTGTGCGGTGGCGTCGACATGATGAGATACATTTCGACTTTTCTTATCTTTTTTTTTCGTGAGTGATTTATTTCGAATTAGATTCGCTTTATAGACGTTGTGGTTGGATGCTGAGCAGCACACACGACTTTACGAATGGATCATCCAGACGAAATGGAGGGGGGAGGCAGAGTATAGGGTTAAATATAAAATGTGCATATAGATAGGTGTGATGTGTATACATAAAGGATTTGAAAACCCCTCCTGCAACACAAGTTCTGGACCAATAGCAGTCGCATTCTTTGTAGTCTCTTCAGTGCGATTTGATTGCTGTCTTTTCTGTTTCGTGGTATTCTGTATGTCGTTTTAGAGAAGTTCATGTGTGGCACTAGTAGGTGCAGGAGGGAAGATCTCACAGACAGCTTCGTTTTAGACCAGAAGATACTGTACAAATGTTTTGATGTTTGTTCGTATATCAGTTGCATGTGCATGGGCTGTTGTGTTGTCCTCCATTTTACAGTATGAACAATGGCAGACATGTAGTTTAAGCAATAAAATGATGGCAAGCTATTTTCCATTTAGTATTTGCATACATACTAGTCGAATGACGCTTTTGATCATTTGATCCCCGGTTTGATTGCTTTAAGTTGAAAATGGGAAAATGTGATCACGATCTTTCACTAGAACTGACTATGTGACATGCACTCAAAACAGTGCGTTGCCTTTTGATTGGTACATACATATATCATACATATTTGATGAGTCTTAACGAAATTAATGGTTGACATAGTGGCGAATCCAAGGGGGATTTCGCCCACTGGCAGCCAGTCAAGAGCCGGTGCACATGAACGTCAAAATTATTCGCAATTTCAATCCTATCTCTTTGATACCTATCCGCGTTTCAGTGCACATTAGGTGATAGGACGCAGCGTGAATCTGTATTATATTAGGGCCACACACTGTCGAACACGAACTCGAACTTTGTGTGAATGTCTTGAGCCATTCGGAGGAAATCTTAAAGTATCGTTTGAGGAAAAGTGATTCTCAAGCGAATGGCTTAAGAAACTTCACACAAATCTGAAGAAAATTGTTCAGTGGCTTAATCAAACCTTAGTCAGGGCTTCTTAAACTTTTTTCATTTATGACTCCCTTTTATCATTGAGATTTTTCCGTGGCCCCAGATATTATTGGTAATAGGTATTCGAGGATTTTTGAACTTACTAATCAGGAGCAGTTTCAACTTGTGTAACCTTGTCGAATTGGCACATACTAAAAAGTTTACCCTCTTTTTACTACTCTTCCGGTCAGCAGCAAACGTTTCTTTGAAATAAAGCAACGATTTATTGGGAAGAAGCTTTCAAAATAAATAAGCCAGATTCATCAGCGTTATAAATTGCCAAACTCATCTCATTGCCTTTCTGTGAAATTTTTGATAAAAATCGTTAGCATCAGGCGTGTTTGAAAGCTTTTTTCCACTTATTTTGAGTAACCTTAACCATAACGTATTTTGAAATTATTCAACCATCCTTGCCTAGCATTAAAACGTACTTGATTTTTCTCCGAATTTTTCATGAAGCTTCCCAACTTTGGCTATTCGAATTCCAACACTTGCGCGGGAATGGGATTTTTCCTCTGCTTCAGGAACTACGAATAGAAAGTATTTTCCATTTTGGGAAGCTCTGACATTCGTAAAGTTTTTCTTTTCTTCGGTAAGGATATTGTTTCAGCAACAATTTTTTGAGTTGCAATGTTTTTTTCTTGATAAAGTTATTATGGACTTATTAACTCCATATAATGCTTCGCCGAATATGCTCCGCTAACGCCGTTTGCCAACTTATTCAAACTCTGTATTTCAGTTTCTAGTGTCAAAAATGTATAATCCTTATGTTTTTACAGGAGCCATTGAATCAATTCCAAATTTAACGCTTCCGCGTTTAACCATAACTTTACGTTTTATAGAGCGAATTAGTTTCACCGAAAATATTGTTCACAACGACAGAAGTTTCTCCTATCCAACCCTTGGCCAGAAAACTACATTCCTTGAAAGTGAGCTAAAAAAGGAAATCACCTAAAACAGCAGATTGGAAAAATTGTAAAGGTTGATATTTTCAATAGAAAATGTGTTCTGGATTGAAATTACAGAGTGTCTAATATTACGAAAAATTCGTTGAAATTTAAGAGGGTTGAAAGTATTGTGTGTTGAAATTATCGCAACTGCACTATACCTATACATACTAATGAAAACGCAATTCCTAAATATGCACTGTTTTTTTCTGGCGAGCTGTTTTTTTTCTGCCGAGCAATAGGCAGAAAAAACAGTTCCATTTTTCGAAATCTATTTGACTACAAAATTAAGAAACTTCAATCGGACCATAGGTTGACCACATCAGTAAGCAGTTGCATTTCGATTTATCTACCCGGCCCGCGGAGCTTGAAATTTAAAAAATTTGGCCCTTTACATGTAAAGTTTGCCGACCCCTGGTCTAGAACATCATATGTATACCATTTTATAGTTGAAGGTGTGATATATAATTTTGTAGGAAATTTTATGTACTTTGATTTGGCCTTGGATCCTTAAGTTTCAAAATAATCAAAAAAACTGGATAAAAGGACCTTTGGCCCTCTCTTTCCTACATTTGTTCGAATCAAATAAATACCTGGAATGCCATAAATAAATAACTGGCGCAACAGTCCAATTTGAACCACGGCCTCGAGATGAGTTAGCATCATCTCATTTTCTGGATCGTGACGGTTTTTTGTGCAGAGGTATGTGATCAGCAACACGCTCAACCGAGTTATTTACCCCATAATGGGTACTCATTTAACAGCTGAGTGGGCTCATAGTCCGACACGTAAATCCCCGGAATCGAACCGGGGCCCAGTGCGTTGAAGGCGAACGTGTTAACCGTTGCGCCATCCGGACTACCCTGGAATGCCATAATATATAAAAAAAGGTAACAATGCCAAATCACAAGAAGAAACCGCTAATACCTTTTTGAATGTGTTGTAGCAGTGCTTTATCATGCAATTTCATTTCATTTTGATGTTCCACACTTTTAGATCTGCAAGTCAAATTCATAAATTTCCGAAATGAGTTCGTAATTTTTCAACCCAAATCCATAATTTGCTCGAGTCAAATTCATGATTTGCTCTAAGTAAATTCATAATTTTAATGACATTACCATTTGTTTTTCTTATGCATTTTTATTATTTCTTGTATTCTTCCTTATTCTATTTACAAACCAAAATTAAGTCTTCCCTTTAAAATTAGCCTAACCATATTGTCATGCAATTTTTATTTTCTATAATTTTCCTTCGGGATTTATAACGATAAAGGGACAGATAATATCTTTTTTAATTCTGTTGGTGTACAATGGTTAATCGGAAAACGTTTAACCTAAATACGAATTCACCGTCACCAATTTCAATACTGCATTCATGTTATACAAATATATTATATTCCTATATTATAATAACAAGTAAGTACATTAAAATTAACTTATATTTTTATGTTTCATATATCCCACCAAACATACATTTTTTGTGCAGTATCTATTTTGATGATTTGTGGACATTTTCTCTCCGATCCATGTTTCCTACAAATAGAAACAACGTTAAAGTTATTAATTTTGGTTACCATAAATGTTCTAATACACGAGACGCGTAAACCCGTCGGGAGCGTCAAATCTGCGATACCCGGTCCGTATAAACAGCAAACTGGTTTACGACAACGCGTAACTTGTTAGCTGACAACGGATCCCGAACAAAGAAACACATGAAAAAGATGAACATGTGCTGTCGAATCGTAAACGCACCTCGTGTAAACACAATGTCGTGTGCATTATTTCCGCGTCAGTAAAATTCGCTTCGATCCCCGTTTCTGACGTTTCGTCTGCGTAAAGACGACTTACATGTTAACACTACTCGCGTTTACGCGACTCAGGTAAAAATCACGTGATCGCGTATACGCATCTCGTGTATGAGAACCTTTAATGTTGCTAAATATTGTACTGTAGTTATTCTTAAGAAAACATCATATTGGACAAATTTTGTTCAAATTTTTGAGCTTAAAATTACGCATAATGGCTTCCTAGTTAATGCCTATAGCCATAATGACACTGTTGTCGTAAGTTTGGAAATAGCGGACAAGCTGTACTGTCTAGCATCAGCATACCTATCTTTTTATTTATTTATTTAATGAAGCTAGAAGCCTGAAGTTACATTGACAATAAGTACAATATACATACATTTCATTCCATTTATATAACTAAAAGATATTAACGTGTATGGGACAAAAAGCAGGAAACTAGGATGTTATGAGGGACTTTATCAAATTATGCTTAAAAAAGAATTTGGACATCCCTGGAGAATAAAGAGTACTAATAGAGTTGAAATTTCGACAACATCTATTTATGGGTTCGTTATAGCCATAATCCGTTGGGTGTTGGTACTCCTTTAGGAGAGCTGTATGCCTAGTACGTCTCGTTTGATCGTTGAACATTATTTTGTTAGAGAGAAAATCGACATTAACTGTACCGCTAATGATATCAAAGGTGAAACATGCACTGAGTAGCGTTCTTCTTGAAGAGAGTGTCATTAAATTTAAAAGACCTAATCTGTATTGGTAAGAAGGGAGGTTATGGAAATCGTTAGGATCATATAGGTTTCTCAGTGCGAAGAGAATAAATTGTTTTTGAATCGACTCAAATTTTTTGCAGTGTATCTCATGCATTGGGTTCCTGACAACACAAGCGTATTCGAGAAGTGGTCGCACAAGTGTGATATACAAAGTTTTAGTAACCCAGAGATCTTCAAATTCTTTTGCTCGTCTTTTAATGAAGCCGAGTTGCTTATTGGCCGTAGATAACGCCATATCATATTGTAAATTGAAACGTAGTTTGTCGTCTAAGACTACGCCAAGGTCCTTCATATGATAGACACGATTAAGTTCAACGTTATTGAGTTGGTAGGAGTTGGTTATATTACTGATTTTTCGGGAGAAACTTATTACTTGACACTTACTGACGTTAAGGTATAAATTATTTTGATTACACCATTCTTCGAGGGATTGAAGCTTGAGTTGAAGAAAAGCTGCATCAGAGTGTGTATGTATTGTATGGTACAGTTTTAGGTCATCGACATATAGAAGATGGTGGATATCGGACAGTATTTGTGATAGGTATGAAATAAAGATATTAAAGAGTAGAGGACCCAAGTGACTGCCCTGTGGTACACCAGAGGATACAGAGATACTTTTAGATAGACAACCTTGAAATTTCACAAATTGAGTACGATCGAGAAGGTAGGAGCGGAGCCAGCTTAACAGTGACCCAGTTACCCCAAATTTGTGTAATTTTTCGATTAGAATTTGATGATCGACTCTATCGAAGGCCTTACTAAAGTCGGTATAAACTGCGTCAACTTGATTTCCTTTTTCCATTTCACAGAGAACCTCGGAAACAAGGATAATGAGGTTGGTTGTTGTCGATCTGCCTTTACGAAAACCATGTTGTTCTTCATTAAGAAGTGGGTCAATGACACCGGTGAGTTTATCACATACCAACTTCTCAAATAGCTTAGGGATTGTCGATAGAATTGCAATGCCCCCGATAGGGGCTCTTATGGATTGGAGTGATATAGGAAAGTTTCCAATAAGAGGGAAAGACGCCTGATTGGAGGGATGTATTGAAAATAATATGTAGGGGAACGAGCAATTGGTCCATACATTGCTGCACAAAGTAAGGAGGGATTAAGTCAGGGCCAGGTCCTTTTTCTACACTTAGCTCTGCAATCGCTTTGGATATTTCCTCCTGCGTGATAGTAATTTTGCCGATAAGACTTGTTGAATGAGAATGGGTCGGGGGCGATGAGGATCTTAAGTTTTTGCTGAAACTGTTTTGAAAATGTTCAGCGAAAAAGTTGCAAATTTCTTCTGGACAAGAGGAGGAAGCGGAACCACTGGACATGGAAACAGGAAAACCCGCAGTTTTACGTTTAGTGTTGACAAAGTTAAAGAACTTCTTCGGGTCGTTGATAATTTTTTCACCCATTAAATTGACATAAAGCTTATATGCTTCACGGGATTTCAGGAGAAACTCATTTGCTAGTTCATCGTACTTTTCCTTTACGTTCAAGCAAACATTGGGGTCGTTTTTTATAATCTTGTAAAGTTTGTTTCTCTGGTTTCTAAGGCTTCTAAGATTTCTATCGAGCCACGGTTCGGAAAGCGGGTTGCGTTTTTAATTTTGGGCACATACATATCAATGACTCCAAGAATTATGCTGTAGAAAGAAGACACTGCGTCATCTGGATTTAACATAGATATATTAATTACCCAGTCTAAGGAATCAAGGTATAATTTCTGATTCCCTCATAGTCAGCCTTTGAGAAATCGTAGACAAATTCATTTTTGTAGGATTGGGTGAAGGAAATATTAGCTGTTGAAAGTTCAACTGTGATAGCAAAATGGTGATGGGTGTTGGAGAAAAGATTTTCTGATTCAGCAGTTGGACTAACAATAACTTCGTCATAGGAGTTGGTAAAGATTAGATCCAACCAGTTTCCATTCTGGTTAGAAGTCGGAATTACTTGTTGTAGGTCATTGCCATAAAAAGTACTAATGAGGTTAAAGTCAGAGTTTTCAATAAAATTAACTGGGAGGAATCGATTGTCATTCTCGTCAAGTACAAACTTAATGTTTGGACGATTGAAATCACCAAAGACTATAATTTTGTCATTATCGTGTGATGAGGCGATAAGGGAAGTGATTATTCCACATACATCATTAAAGGTGTTTTCATCAGAGCGGGGGGGTATGTAAAAGGCACCGATATAGAGGTAGTGTTTTTCTAGTGGAATTTTCACAAAAATGTGTTCAAACGCTGTATTGGACTGGGTTGCAACAATTTCACTTGGAAAGGAGTTATGAACTGCGATGAGAACCCCTCCACCCCTAGAAGTACCGGTGTGATTATAATTACGATCACATCTATAGATGGACCAATTATCGTCAAGGATTTCATTATTTTTGAAGGAGTCATTTAGCCAGGTTTCAGTAATTACCAACATGTTGAAGTGACAAGATTTAGCGTCCAGAAAAAGTGTACTAACTTTACCCCGCATACCGCTACAATTATGGTAAATAAGTCTAGGAGTCTTTGGAGCAACTTTATTATCAGGAGTAAAATTTTTTGTGGTCCTCGCGTGTTTTTTGTAAACGGGAAATATGCTTTGAACTAATAAAAGACCGAAAGGTTTCGAGGTCCCGTTTCACCTGGTCCTGTGTCATTCCAAGCTCAGCGTGATATCGATTAAAGAAACTCCGTAGAGAGTCGACATCAGTGGGTAGACCTTTCTGTTGGGTTAAAACTTTTAGGTTGGTTTTCGTTTTACCGTCGATGCAAGTACTGTCATGAGCATTGTGCATATATGCTAGAAACAAACGGACACTATCGTAAATTTTGTGGTCCCTGAATCTCGATAATAGATATCTAGAATCTAAATCTTCGTACGAGTTTTTAGTAAGTTAAACGACAGGTGGGATAAGGGGGTCGAGAAACTTAAGTGTGGTATTTTGACTGACAATGACTGACTGTCAATTGAGCCAGACAACGAAGGTAAAAGGGGATCTCCACACACAACGTTTGAATATTTTGTGGCATTCGTAGTTTCACGGTGTTCTTATAATCAGGATGGGATCATCCCGACTGAACAACAACAAACGAGTGGAATAACTGCTTCCAGAATTGATTCGAACGCATGCAAAAGTGCATTAATCTTCGTGGGAAATACTTCGAAAAATAATAAAGTCTTTAAAAACTATATATTGTTTTAATTCAGCCCTATATGCAAAACTTAAAAAATAAGATTCTTGTACATACTTTGAGTTGCAATTTCTTTGTCGTCGCCTTCTGAATTCTGATTTCCATGAATGCTTACAAACTTATCATAAAAATGAAACTTTTGTAAATGACACAGCGAAATTTCAACTCTCAGAATCCTTGAAGCCTTTCATAACCATCTCAAGTACTACTAAATCGGTACCATTTCAACCCTTTCTTTCCAGAAATAACATAGACCTTCATTTAACACATAGCCTTAGCGTATTTGGCATCAATGCGGATATAAGATTGAGGAATCATTTCATAGAGCTTCCGCACTCAACCATTCCGAACTGAATCATGAATTCTATTTAATTTTCAAATAACCGGTAATGCTTCTGTTTGATTTTCAATTCGTTTTCACAAAGACCCGATAAGCTCATAAATATACCGATAAAGTAAAATAATAATTTTTACGTTTGTTTGCTTTTAATAGAAAACATCTTTTTATCTTGCCGCTCCACATAACCAGAGAAAACTTAAAAAAATCCCAATTTTGAATACTTAATGAACTATTATTCTTATATTGTCATTTTTAAGAAAAAAAAAGCAACCTACGCACATATTGAAAATCATTGAATGTATCTAATATGCTATTCATCATTATCGAATTCATTTTTCAGGTATTCAGAATTTTCTGAATGAATCTTAAGTTTGGGTTTTCCCAGCTACTATACTGTATGATGACTTGAAACTTTTCATCATATGCATATTTGATCAACGAGTAAATGATACTCACAGGTGCTTGGTAGATTCCTTTCAATCGCATTTGTGTGTTATTAGTTGTTATCTTTTATGATAATAAATGAATAGCTATAGATGGAAGTGCTCACTATAAATCTATTCTTGGGAAATTGCTCGAGTTTCGATTCATAATAAAACAAAAGAAAAGAAGCTGAACAATAAAAATTTAACAAGACGATACCAAATCAAATTGCTTCGCACTTATGCTTCTAAAAATAAACTGCTTGGTAATTTCTGGGATATAATTAGAAATAGGATCACGTTCTCCAGATGGGCAATAGCGCGATTTTTTTCTGGAGGAGTATGCCACCATCAGGTAGGGTGGTATTTTGCTTGAACGTGGGCTAAATGCTAATTTATTTTTTTGGCAAATGAGGAACCACCGCATATTTGAGATGGGAAACCGATTTGATAAAAATAGCCGAACAAACTAACGTTGAATTTCAAATTTCTCTGATTGAAGAAATCTATCATTGCATTGTGATTCAAAACGCATAGCGAAGACAACAAAATACTGAATGGGATTTTTCAAAATTTAACCTTGATGTCGTTGACATAGAGCAATAATAGCCGCGTGGTTCTTTGTAACCAGAATAGAATAGAACAAAATAGTGGGAAAGAAACAAACAGAAGGGAACAAGGAAAATGGAGTATATCCTTGGTTCAGGATTCGATGCTCTTCAATTCTGTAGTGATGGAGACCGGAGGACGAGGGTTGGTATGGCCGTGCAGGCCTGAGGACACCAAGTGTCGAAGAACCACTCTCCGATGACCACCCGTGACGTGCGCTGGCAGACCAGCTCAGCTGTCGGGAGTAGCGGGGTGGGCGAAACACGGCAGTCATCGGCTTCCTCCATCAACGTACAAAAAGGATATCGCACGTCTGCTCGAGGAAGTACTCCAAAAAAATAAAACTCGAAAAAAACTGGAAACCCGCAATAAACAATAAAACCAACAGAGAAAAGCTAATGGTGGTGTCTTTGCACCAAACTCCAAAAACCAACAAAGTCCCGTGCAGGGACATGGGGCTGTATAAGCCAAACTAACCCGGCACGAAGGCCAAAAACATATTTATAAATGGGAAAACCGTCCAATCAGGACAGATCCTCTTCCCATTCAGGTCATTTGAGCCCGCGTTCAGGCGGCCGAATTGGCCTTTCAAGCGGCCGGAAGGAAAATCGTTGCCGCCAGGCCTCCACTACACACGTTCCGGATTTTTTCTCCGGTAAAACTGATCAGGTCTGGTCTTGAGGAATTCCGGATCGTGAATGGCCGGTTCAGGCGGCCGGATGCCCAACTGAAAATCGATTTTATCGCCAGAGATTCAAAGTATCTTTCTATCTATTGAATTGAATTGTACGGCATTTTACTTTCCATGGCCAAGTTTCA
Organism: Chloromyia formosa; assembly: GCA_964017055.1. Taxonomy (NCBI): domain Eukaryota; kingdom Metazoa; phylum Arthropoda; class Insecta; order Diptera; family Stratiomyidae; genus Chloromyia; species Chloromyia formosa. Next base: position 153,632,959 of record OZ024815.1, on the reverse strand, counting down.
GATACATTCGTCTGTATATGATACTTGGCCATGCTCAGTAAAATGCCGTAAAATTCAATTCAGTAGATAGAATAATACCTCGAATCTCTGGCGATAAGATCGATTTTCAGGTGTGCATCTGGCCGCCTGAAAGGCCTGTCCGGCCACCTCAAGGCGGCCTGAAGCAGCCATACATCCGAAATTCCTCAAGGTCAGATCTGATCAGTTTTTCCGGCAGGAAATCCGGATGGTGTATGGTGTATGCTATATTCAGGCAAACCGGAAGGCCAGGCCTCACCAATTTTTCCGGACAGGAATTCCGGATGGCGTATGGTCGGCTTAAGAGGCTGTAGCCCTGTCAAAGAATAACGAGAAAAGAAAAACTTGAAAAATAACGATTTTCAAACTGTCATATCTTGGGTATTGACTTCGGATTCGCAACACTTCCTATTGCTTTGTTTACACGTGAACATTGAGCAAAACACAAAATATTGAAAAGCACCGACAAAAAAAAAAGATACATATCTTTCTGTTCTTACATGGCCACGTGCCTTTAAGTCGTTCCCATCTCTTAGGGGAACGACTCAAAAGCTTGTGAATTGTCGTTGCTGCTTTCCAATGCAATTTTCCAATTTTTCGTGTTTCGCTCAATCTTCATGTGTACACGAAGCATAAAACGACTCTAGAAAGTGACCCTACCAAATCTCAACCCTCACGGCTACCCGGCGCCAGGGCTACAGAAAATCGAAAATCCGTACTTGGTATGTCGCGTACACAGTTAAAAATCTCGGTATTTTTTTTAAACCTGGTCTTGGACTACCACAATTTTTAATAATTTTAATTCTATAATCTAAACCCTTTCAAAGTTTACTTCTATTTTAAACCAAATTTGTAATAAATTCTAATACAATTCAAAGTTTACTTCTATTTTAAACCAATTTGTAATAAATTCTAATACAATTCAAACCTTTTTTTGTTCTTTTTGTTCTCGCATTAGTTTCTAATCTAAGTTTAATTAAAAGGTAAACCCCACAAAGTATATTTTTTGAGTCTCAAGTCTCACTATAACTACTCGCAGTCAGCTCAAAATATTATGCTGCGTGGCCGAGTGGTCTAGGTCGCAACTCTACAACACGGAGTTCACAGGTTCGATGCTGCGCCATGGCGAAAAAAGTTACAGATTAGCTGGCTAACCTGCGATGGGCTTAATAAAGAATTTGGAAGTTTAGAAAATTGAAAAAAAAAATTATGGAGAAAAAACTTAGAGGAGTTAAAAAAACGCAGTAAAATTAATATTTTTTCATAGATTATAATATCTGTAGATTAAATTTTAAACCAACAATTTGATTAAAAAAATAATGCCAGAAAAGTTTAATATTTAAACCAGTGAAGTTTACGGAAGCAATTGTAATACTTTCATTTTATTAAAATCTAATACAATTTTGGTGTCGTCATATATGTAACCCGAATTAGCATTGATAATAGACCAGGATTTTTAATTGTGTAAATATAGGTGTTGGTCGCTTTTTCTCCTTTTCGCTTTATTCAGTTTCTTCGCTTTTCTTGGATCTTCTACTCGCTAAGTTATGTTAGAATTGTTACGTAGATGAACAATAAATCCGGAGAATTTTTCTAAGCCATACCGTACTGTTTGAAGCGAATAGACCTTATTCAGTTTCGGCATAAACCATTCTAAGTAATGACTTTTTATCAAATTTTAAAATTAAAAACTGTGTATCGCCAAATTCCTTTCATCTTTTTACCAAATTATTTCCAAAATACAAAATTTATTACTAACCAAAAAAAGACTCATCTTTTACCGAATTATTTTACACAAAAAAAATAAATAAACAAATAAATAATAAAAAAAAACGACTACATCAAAACTACTATTATTTCGTCAAGGCTGCTATTAGCTAATTGGGTAAGGTAAGGTGTAAAATAAAATATATATCACATTGGACTTACATCTTCTGAGAGCATCATACCACGATACCAAGATCGATTTTCTCTTAATATAAAATGTGTTCTCTTAACAGCCTCAATTGCAACAAATTCACACTTAAAACCGGGCACCTAAGTAGATTGAACAGGTTAAATCTGAATACTGGCACTCAGAAAACACGCAATTTTCCAGTGGTGATCTTTCCTATGTGGTCTGCAGCGTCTAGAATCGTTGAGCAACCTATGGATCAATGAAAATTGTTGCGATCATTCTCTTTGGGAGACAGATCTCTATATATCTTGTCTGTAAATATACCACTACAATCGTATACTATTTTCTTATATTCATATACATTGACACATGTGCACATATACAGGATAGTGTGCAAGTGTATTGATCTTACGCAAAAGGGACCACTATAGTTTCATCAATGTGTGTACCTGTTCTCGAGGAATCCTATCTACAGCGACCAATTAAAGGCTTAGGAGAAGACTGATCGTGGCACGCTTCAAAGCCCTCCTTTAAGGATCACAGCTCAGAGCGTACGTTCAACAGCATTACCAGCTCGAGCCATTTCTCCAGTTTGACTGAAGCAGACTGCAGCACACGGTACGATCTCCGATGATCTTGGACTAATAAGATGAGAATCCAGGGAAAGATACCATGTACTCGTTTACTTTTTAACTCATAGGCTTGAAGTTATGAACTGAAAGCAATGAAAATTGGTGTCCACTCCAAAGGAGATGGAAGAGACAGCCTGCGAAGCAAGAGCTGAAACAGAGCCACTGCTGTCGACGACGTTGCGTTGCCGTGCCAGCGAACAGCCAAAGAGCAACAACAAAAAATATATCCGTAAACACTTAAGAAGAAGAAAAAGATATTTTTAGTTTGTATGTGCGCAAGGTATGCACAGGTAGATGAAATGCCCCGTACGATTATTATATAGATATAGAGGCATGTCTTTTTTGAAGAAAAATCAGTTTCGCTGGAGATTATCTGAGGTCTCGCCGAATTGAATTCGTACCGATCCAGGCAGACAGATAGGCGTTAGACGTTCAACAGTGCTGATCGGTTGTTGTCTGGGCTAGTTTTCATCTATAATTTAACTATTCTTTTTTTTCCTCCACATACTATTAGTGATTGGAATACTCTACAGCGAGAGAGAAAATAAATAAGAAACAGTTTAAAATATAAATCCTATTAAATCGTCAGCGGATTACAATTAAGAATAGTCTTCGTGTCGATCGAGTCAGAGATCAGAAGTGATCGTGTCGTGATATTGAGCGGTTAGTTTGGCTAGCTGAAAAACTCTTTAGATACGAGTGTGTACATATAATTTTATTATTTCGCGATAAAACGTTAATAGTGAGAGCCCAGTATTGCAAAACGATTTGTTTCTTTTTCTCATAGATTTCATTCGATCATGAAATTGTTCAGGAAAGCCCGTAATCTGTTAAAAAGTGCATTCCGTGCAATTAAACTAAAGAAATCGAAACAATCTAAAAAGTAGGCCAGTGGAAAAAATAAGAGAAGAAAAAAATTGTGCTATTTGGATATATATTAGTGATAAAAAAATCCCAGTTTTTTTTTTAAATCCCATACGCTTCAATTGGTACACCCAATAATATTGCCGCGGAAAATATTTATCTGACATGAAAAGTGAAACGTTACAAGTGATCAATGATTGGAATTATTTCATTAACTACTTAGATGCTGTTTTGTGCTTGTGTCAATGTTGTTTTAAGACGGGTTTTTAAAAGTTATATATTTTTTATTTATCACTATCGCCGGAAAGATATATCAGATATAAAAAGATACTGAATGTGGTGTAGCCGACGAAGATATTGTTAACAGTGAGACACTCACTGCGACGAATTTCGATTGATATCGGTCCCGCACCGTTTTTCTGGACGACATCCGCTAAACATTAAATCGAAATGTTATCGACAATACTTTTATTGTGCTTTGATTTGTTAATTTGTTAAAACACATAAATCGGGTGACAGTGAACTTCTACGAATATAACTGGCGCCTATTTTGATAAGACGGAAATCGATCGATTTTTTTATTCTGTTGGATTTTGACTTGCTTATTTACTTACAAGACTGAGGTGAGTTGAAAATTATTGGCTTAGGACTTAAGAATTTACTTACTATGCAGTGTACATGCTCGTATATTGTCCTTGTATCCTCCGTGGTAGTAACACACAAAGTCTGTTCAAATATTTCGCAACTATTACACCAAGCGCTCGTCAACTAGTGACTGATGGCAAAAAACGATGCAAGTACTATGCTATATTGAACCATATCGCCGTAACGGTCCAGGAGGTATGTTCCTACTATACATATATATCTTTTTAGAAAGTGTCAGGACATATGTATAAGAGTACTTTACATAAGATACATTCGACGCTACGAAAAGGTATTAACTACCACTTTAATCCACCGATTTTTATTGCAATGTCATAAAGTTTTTATGACTCGTAATTATAACTGGGGCATAATTAGGCCGAGGTAAATTTAAGAATGTACTTGAGGCCTGGGATTTCCAAAAACTACTGCCAAGTGGCTGAACCCCGAAAATTTATTGCTAGATTAGTGAAAATACTTGAAATTGTCTTCTTTTTTTTTGCTGTCAGATGTTTAAGTCGAACAAGTGCAAGGATATGATGGGATAATAGTTAAATGTATATTACTGAGAAAGCGACGTCAGGAGTGCGAAACCTTTGGTTGTTTTTTTTTTATCTGTTGTAAACTTTTTTAGGATACGCTTTATTGAAACCCACGATCGACCGATAAATCGTCCAGTGTGTGCTGTCTTGAAGACATTTTTCAGTGTCCAATTGTTTTATACCCTAGACTTTATAAAGTATAGGGTATATTGTATGTAACACCTTTAAGTTTTAAGAAGGCTCCATGATCATCTCATTTACGAACGGAGCCTTCTGTAAGGTGTAACATATTTTAGTTGTGGTAAAAAAATATACCCTATACTTTATATGTATGTCTGTCTTTTGGCATGATACCTTTCCATATAATGAAGCTAGCGGCTTGAAATTTTGGTTGAATATTTATAGTCGGACTTAGTTAGTCTGTATTGAAAATGAGCATGATCCGACGAATATAACGCCTACCTCCCCTACGTATGTAAAATAATTAAATGTATCCGTAACTCCGGATTGAATAAACTAAGCTTATACTCTCCTGTAAAAATGAAATCGATCATTTGGAAACTAACGGTACTTTAATGGTTAAACCGAAATGATATGCGTGAACTCCACACTATTTATTATTTTAAAGGTGTTTAATTTTAAATTAATTTTCTTTAAAATAATAAGTAACGGTACTTTTTTTTGCAAAGAGCCCAGTATTACCCGTCTTTTCACGTTTTTTTTTTGTCTATAACTCAGAAGAGAAGCTACTTTGGTTTTAGTAAAATAGGCGTAATCGGACCAAAGGAACGCCTGCTTCCCCTACAAATGTCAAGAAATGAAATATTCCTTTAACTACGATAACTTTCAATAGAATGAAGCTAGCGAGTTGAAAATTTGGTCGGATGTTGGTGGTAAGATCTAGTGAGTTGGTATTGTAAATGGGTAAGCTCTGATAAAAAAAAACCCACTCCCCTACAATCGATACTTTAAATATGCGATAACTTTCGATAGGCTAGCGACATTAAATTTTGGTCAAATGTTTCTAGTGTGCCCTATAGTTAGTTCAATTTTGGAATGGGGAAGATCTTATCTCCCCCACAAAGTTGTGGTTAGAAGAGCTCTTTTGTCTGAAAATGGCGCCTATCTTCCTTAAAAAGGTTGCTTCATCGTAGCTTCATCGGCTAACTTCTGTTTAAACTGACCATGTAGGAAAAACACTTTTAATGCCTATTTAAAGTTTCGGTGATATCACTAGGTCTGCACAAGTCAAGGGTATATATGCTTCGGACTCGGGACCTTTTTTTTTTGCAAATGCAATTTTCTAAAGAAATCAGATACTTTTAACTGATATCTCAAATCGCTGCACCTATTTACATTGACAGCAAACTTCGTTTCACGGAAAAGGAAATTGGATACTATTTTATCCTTAAGCAACATGTTATGTACTTAATTATCACCTATGCTACACAACATCAGCAACACAGGCGTCCATGGGCTCTGGGAAGAACTCAAGGGTACCATCAAGGATGTCGCAGAGAAGGTCGTGGGATATAAAGCCCGGCGAGCGCGAAATGACTGGTTCGACGAAGAATGCAAAAACTCACTTGACGCGAAAAAATACTTTGACGAGCAGTTGCTGAACATAAACGAAAATTTAGCTAATAGGAACACCAGACAAGCGTACAAACTAGTAAATACAATTAAGAACGGCTACCAACCCAGGACTAGCCTTTGTAAGGAGAAGGATGGAAACATCATCAGCGACACCGATGGTATTAACAAGCGATGGGCCTCTTATTTTGAAGAGCTTCTAAACCGACCATCTAACATCCCCACACAGGAAGCTCTCGACGATATTGTTGATCTAGGCCCACCCATTCAACCCCCGACAGTAGAGGAAGTTGATCTCGCCTTGCGGTCACTAAAACCAAATAAAGCGCCGGGCGCTGACGAGATTCCAGCTGAACTGCTAAAATTCGGTGGAACGAGTCTGGTTGATGCCATACATCAATTACTCCTGCGAGTATGGGAGAACGAGGAGATCCCAGGCGATTGGCGCAGAAGCATCATCTGTCCAATTCATAAAAAGGGAGATAAACTGCGGTGTGAGAATTACAGGGGCATCTCACTAGTTTGTACGTCCTATAAAATTTTGACGAAAATTCTGGAAAATAGAATAAAACCGTACGCAGAACGAGTCATTGGCGAATATCAAAGCGGTTTCAGACCTGGTCGCTCCACAACCGATCAGCTCTTCTCAGTCAAACTGATACTCCAGAGGTGCTGGGAATACAACGTAAACGTATACCGAATCTTTGTCGACTTCAAGCAGGCATACGACAGTATCGATCGTGGAGTACTGTACAACATCATGCTGCAATTTGGTATACCGGCAAAATTAGTGCGACTGACAAAGATGACGATGACCAACTCCGTCTCACAAGTCAGGATCCAGAATAGACTTACTGATCTATTTGAAACACGCACTGGTTTGAAACAGGGCGATGGACTGGCACCGACGCTCTTCAACCTAGCACTGGAATACGTTGTTCGGGCCATGAATATGGACAACAGCAAGACGCTACTCATCAAGTCGACACAATTAGCAGCGTACGCCGACGACATCAGCATCATGTCCCGAAGATTGGCTGACGCAGAAGAACTTCTGCATACGCTCGATACCGCTGCAAAGGAAGTTGGATTACGTATTAACGAGGGTAAAACTAAAATAATGATGAAATCGGTGACAAGGACACCTGCACAACCGAGCATCAATGTGAGGGACCTCAACATCGAGTTCGTGAATAACTTCATTTACCTGGGTTGCAACCTGTCAAGGGACGCCAACGAAACTGACGAAATCAAGCGACGGATACAGTTAGCTAATAAGACTTTTTTCTCGGTTCTCCCCATAATGAAATCGAAGTATGTGCACAGAAACACGAAGCTCCGCGTGTACAAAACCATTATACGACCAGTGCTATGCTATGGCTGCGAAGCATGGACCCTAACTCAAGCCTCCGAAAACATGCTAGACACTTTTGAACGTAAGGTTCTACAGCGAATTTTCGGGGCTGTTTGCGATCGAGATGGATGGCGCATCCGGTACAACCATGAGTTGTATGAACTGTACGATGAGTTGGAAGTCTCGAAAATCGTCAAACTACAACGACTTCAATGGGCAGGGCATGTACAAAGAATGGACGATGATCGCATGCCTAAGAGAGTAATGAATGCAGAACGAGTCGACGGAGCGAGACTGCGAGGACGACCGAGATCTCGTTGGGAGAGCTCAGTATATGTGGACGTCGCGCAGCTGCTGGGCTCCCAAATTTGGAGGACGCGGTCACGTGACCGAGATAATTGGAGGACAATGATCCAGGCGGCCAAGGCCCGACGTCGGGCTGTCGCGCCACGATGATGATGATGTATTGTACTTAATTCCGAGTTGTTAATCTATTAAATAAAATTAGGTCCATCGCCCATCGCTGTCAGCTGCTATCGTGAATCTGATCAGATAGCAGCTTGTGGCGATGATGATTGTCACCAATTGGCTCATAATGGCTTTCAAAGTCATTTTCCGCTAAATGTCATCGTCACTAACCGTTCTACGCGTGGATACACGATGGCAATGGCTTCCAGTTGTAGGCATATAACCTTTCTTGAAAAAACGAACTACGAAAACCATGCAAAACAGCTGCATTCCATAGTATACGAAAAAATCTGCTATCCGCAGATCTAGAATTTTTTTTCTTCATAAGTTGCCATATTCACGAACCAAATTGCTAAATTTTCTAATGAATAGACATTATTTCCGCAATCTCATATGAGTTACGATTTGCAATTTAGCAAATTGGTTTGTAATATGGTAACTTGAATTCAAAAGGACTCAATCACACACAAGAATCCACAGTTTGCATAATTACTAACTTTCCCCGAAAATTTGCAAATCTGCTCAAATGCAATTGATACTATCGGGGGAAATTCCCATCCACTTCTCAATTGTTTTCGTCATTTCCTCATGGCGTCTCTGGCAATTTGCATCGCAGGGATGCGCAGGTAATCGTAACACACATATTCAATGAACTAAAGCTGCGGGGAAAACCTGGGAAATATGAACGGACAGAGCGAGGGTGTGGAAAACCCAAAATTAGCTCGACTTGCAATGAGTTCTGTCTGAGTTGATGTCGTTGCGACTCGCATCATTTTTCGTACCAGTTGAAGAAATGTTGTGGTTCAAAATATACGTGTCAAAGAGTGCGTGCGATACTAAGGCTGTTATACAAAGGTAAGAGATTCATATACGTCGTTGTCAGAGTATTGTAATTTTTATGCACTGAAAGTCAGTACGTCGTGAAAAGTGGCTTCAGAGTGCATATGCCAGGTACTCTCTGAGATTATTTTGGAAGTCGATAGAGGCTTGGCCAGAAAGCTTAAATTCAAATTTGCTCTAGCTGAAAATTTTTCTTACGGTACTTATGGGAAGTTATGTCTTGTTTTTGTTTCGCCCCCGTTAGTCGCATAATTAATTAAATAAAATTACAACAATTAAAAAAAATATCCCGATAACGATAAACCATGACTGTTTTTTCTTCAAGAGAATGCGGACAACTGAGGGATTTTATGAATATATTTGCTCTGCAACTGCTTGCCGAGAATTTATCAATCAATAGGATTTTATACATGTGTCGCTATGATCGCATTTTGCTTGTAAATAGATACGGGTAAAGTCTTAATTCCCCCCCCCCCCCCCCCCCATTATGTACAAATTCTCTTGAGAATAAATCAGTCCTGGATAATTGTATCGATTTTTTTTGTAGAAAATATTTTTTTTTAATAATTTGCACAGAAATTCACCGTTATTCACTTATTTGCAAAAAACTGATCCAAATTTTTTTTTCAACTTTCGCGCGTTGTAACATTCGCTGTGTTTTGGCGAACTCTGATTAGATATTATGAATCTGACTTTTCTCGATTTCTCCTCCATATGCTTTCCCCTCCGGTAAAATATGTACCATCAACTGTCAACTGTTTTGGATCTGAAAAGCATTCACATCCGCAAGGGAATATTTTCAGATCCAAAAATTGACAGTTGACGGTACATATTTTAACGGATTAGGAATCGAGAAAGTCAGCTTCATGATATTTAATTAGAGCTCACCAAAACGCAGCCTTGTGCGTGATTGTTTAAACTAAACAATTGGGTTTTATGTCACCAACTAACGCTATCCCATCATATAGCTAGTCGTACCAGCATCGAATTGTTCATTTCTGAGATGAGCCCTCAGGTTCTTCTAAAGAGATACTTATAGCTTATATGATCGGTATGACTTTGCTGATTGTATTTTTGACATAGTTGTTGCAATTAATTTTCCAGCTCAGCCTGATCGCTAGACGTTAGGTTTCTTTATGTGTGTGAACTAGAAAACGGGTTTACGCTCAGTTCCACTTCAGTGCACCAGTGGAGGACTAAACCAAGAGCTACCCCCATCTCAGCGTCAGCAGATATTGAGGTTCTGCCTAGCGTTGTGTAAATCTCACACCTGCTCAAAATGGGCGTGAATTCAATGGCTCCATTGCCGATGTTAACAAAAGCTCCCTCAATTTAAAGGAAAGCGCAAACAGTCAAGTCAAATTCTCACAATTTTCGATCGTCCAATGAGATTGGGTAAGGCAGCCACTGATTTGAGATTTGCCTTTATTTGTACTATTATAAAAATCCTTATTCCTGTGTTTCAGATTGCAAATTGCAATCAGTACGCATATCCGTGGTTTATAGCTCGAAATGTAGCTGGCTCTAAAAAGAACGATCATTGGAGAGATAGTGGAATCCTGACTGTTCTGCTGTAAGGCGGGCTCCAGGTGCCTTGAAAGGTTCAAATGGCTGTACTTTACATACCAGTTGACTCTTTCCTTGCCAAATATAACTCCTAGGTGACTTCTTAGCCGTCTTAAAGAGACCCGATGATCTTCCAATATGTTTTGGATTTATAGTTTGTATTTGCTTCGGTTATTACAACTACTCGGTAATTGCAACTGCCTTCATTTCTGTTAGTTATACGAGTAATGATCAAGATTTTACTGTATGTCAAAATCATAATCTGCTTATTTTAAAGGTCTAAATGTCGTATTTTGGTACAAAGTATCTAGTTCTTTATTGCACTACTCTACACAGGTCCAATTTTTTGAGTTATTGCGTTTAGGGTAATGTGAGGTTGACTATTTTTCTATTTAACTTAAAATGCAACTAAAGGGTAATACCTCTGGAGGCAACCGATAGCGCAGTGTGTTGAGGCATCAGTCTCATGTTTGACTACCGGCGTTTCGGGCTCGAATCCCGTACACGACGACGTTTTTGGCCATGGATGTGCAGGAGGTGCATGCTGGCAACTGCATTCTCCGAAACCAGTTTATGCCAACGAAACGTCAACTGGGCCACATGGAACAGTTGACGCGCTATGCCCCACAAGGGGTTAGGGCAATTGAGTAACTAAAGGGTAATACCTCGGACAGACGGTGCACCCGAATGATTATTCAACGAATTATTAATTCATGGCAATGACGGTGTTTGAACATTCCAATGATCATTCGCGATGATAGACAGGAAATCGAATTATAATTCGAATGGGAATTATCATTCGGATGCATCGTCTGTCTGAGGTATTAAGGAATCTAAAAAATAAACAAACTCTTCATGAGGTCTGAGCACTGACCGGTTGGATTAGGACAGCTTAAAGACGAAAAGAGCCCTGAATCAATAAATTGCATTCGAAAACATTATCGATCGTTTTTCAAGCTAATTTTATTGACGTTCCTGGTGAACGCAATAAAAAAAAAACATGCGGATAGTCTAATGTCCTTTTGATTATAAAGTTTGGACATTTTAAACCATTTTCCACTTTGTCGCTTTATGTGCCCACGTCACTTGTTAACTTGAGGTCGTATTATTTGCATTGATCTCATTTATCTTTTATTTTTAAGTTATTCACAAGTTTCAATTAATTTTTTTACCTTTACCTTTTTATTCTATCGCCTCCATGTAGTTGACTATTCGTCGACAAATATATCTTGTCAGTAGATATAGATAGAAAGTCATAAACAACCAACATAAAAGAGTCCACATAATTGTCACCGTTTCGGCCACGACTATGACTTACTAGATAAAAATTCTGACAGTGCAACAGAATGAAAAATCAGTTACTGAACTATTCAACTACTATAGCCATGAGCACGTAACCAAAATATGAAATACTACGTGGAACGGTGACATAGTGTTAGTAAAGGCATAATTAGCCTCCCAAAATAGATTTACCTAATTTTGACATCATTGGCCACTGCAAAAAAAAACAGCGATCGATTAAGTGGAAAATTGTTGTTGTTGCTTCTACAACGATTTTGCTCGTTGTTTATAATGGATTCGATATAGACGATATATTGTAAATGCACATGACTGCACAGCATTAGTGAGGTTTTCCATGGGCGGTTTTTTTAGTTAGCTAGTGTCAATTGAGCTTGGTTGAACTAAACACACAGTTTGGAATGGGTGTACTTCTACGAGTGGTGGCAAATTATTCGGCTGGGACTAACCTTTTCGTAAGAAAATCTCGCACTCTCCCACGAAAAATGGACAATGAAAACTTGCACACGGCATATATCCGCGGTGCTTTATACGACACTTCAACTTGACTCTCTCACTCAAAAGAGGGCAATCACCACTGTGATGATCGGTTTTCACGCGAAATGAAATGCAAAGCAATTGTTTCCGCATGCAAATTGCTCACCATACTACTACTACTACTCAATTGCCCTAACCCCTTGTCGGGCATAGCGCGTCAACTGCTCCATGTGGCCCAGTTGACGTTTTGTTGGCATAAATAAGTTTCGGAGAATGCAGTTGCCACCATGCACCTCCTGCTCTCCCATTTAGCCGCCTACCTGCGATAAGTCGAGAGATGCTGTGGTTTATTAGTACGCCCCGCACCAGAGGGGGGAAAACAACACAAACATCCATGGCCGTCGTCATAGACGGGATTCGAACCCAAAACGCCGGCAGTCAGACCTGAGACTGGTGCCTCTACGCACTGAGCTACCGGTCGCCCCCTAGAATTTTTTCTTATATGAGATTTCGTGTGAAATATGTATGTTAGTACTGAGGTTGTCAGAATTTTTCGTGAGAGTGAAATTTTTGACAGTTTTTATATGGGATTTCGCGCGGAATGGCGACCTTAGTACTATGCTTAAATCCAAAACCGTCAAGAAAAATCGCCCATGGAAAACACCAGTTACATCGTTAGATATTGGCTAAAGGGCCGTTTTCACAATATCTGATTAAAGTTTATCCTGCAGATAAACGCTGAACGGCACCCATCCCCCAGTTAAAAATTAATCGGACGATAATTCCAAACAGCTGATACGGGATGCTTAGTTTTTAACAGCTAGAACTGTTTTCGGATGCACATTCAAATGAGACATTTGAACTGGTAACAAAGAACAGAGTTCTGGAAATTCGGATTTGAAGGAAACCAACTTAGTCACAAATCAGTGCTGAGAGACGGTGGAGACGTAGAAGAGAAAAGAACAGGCGGCCGAATTCCGCCAAGAAAATCATCAGATTTTTCTATTGCGTTAGCTGATTTTTGCATTGCATTATCATATTTTGAGCATTGCATACGCTAAGGTTTATGGCCCGTTTTCTCAATGTCTGGTTAAACTGCCGGTTAGCTATCCGGAACACTAAATTAAACCTTAGTGTAAGCAATGCTCAAAATATTATAGTGCCGTAGAAAGCTCAGCTAATGCAGTAGTAAATCAGCTGATTTTCATGGCGGAATTCTGCCGCCTATTTTATTATATTCTACATCTGTACCGTCTTTCAATATTAATTTGCGGCTGCGTTGGTTTCGAATCCTCTTCCATCGAATGAAGTTTCAGAACTCTGTTCTTTGTGACTAGTTTAATTGCCAATTGCTGTTAAAATCTCAGTAGCCCGTATCAGCTGTTTGAAATTAACGCCTGATAAATTTCGAACTAATGGATGGTGCCGTTTAGGATTTATCCATAGAACAAACTTTAACCAGATATTGAGAAAACGGGCCTTTAGAGTGTTATTATTTTTATGGGTATTTATTCACTTGTATTTCAAGTGAAACCCATTTTAAACAAAACCCCATTTGGCATTTGCGCTTAGCGATTTATCTAGGCGAATAGTAAAAGTAGTAGCTGTACCTATAGCTATGTATTTTTTGTTTACAGATCCGTACAAGCAAACGCGTTGCTGGTCAATGTTTTGTGTTTTGTAGAGCCATTAAAATGTCATAATTTCGGTTAACGCGAACATGTCAGCACTCAAGTCAAGAAGTGATTGTAAACAGAAAATCACTGTGCGGGCCCGGGGTATTGATGGAGAAAAATTAAAATAAATATAGTAAAAAAAAATGTAAACAGCAGAGTATAATTGGTGGCGAGAGTAACTGCAGGTGAAATGTGTGAAAAATGCTAGATACCCGTGTATAGATAATATCTTTTAGATTTAGATGGACATGCGCCAGTTGGCCGGATAGCAAAAAGGTGACAGGACCACGATGCATCGAACATAAATTTTTATATGTACGAATACACAAATATGGGAAAGTGCTGAGATCCTTTCTACTTTTGAGGTTCAGCAAATCCCCATCCATTTCACGAGAGTACGTACTTTTTATTGACCTGTAGGAGGTAGGACTGTAGTGTCTCGAGATAATAATCCTATACCCTGCAATCTCTCTGTATTGCTTGACAATTCCTCTTGTTTTTTTTTCTCGAATCATCCGACACAGAAATTTCAAAAATATCAAAAGTAACATTTTCAATCTCTTTTCATTTGCAGAGTTGCGAGCGACCATGCGGGTATGGCTTCTTCTCCTTGTAGTGCTGGCGACTTTATCACGAAATCATCAAGTTGCTAGCACCACCGACAACATTAATGTTAACAACAATAATAAGAAAACTAACGTAAACGTAAATCATAATCAAATTAGCGATAATACAAAAGATAATCATATGGATATAAATAATAGCGATAGCAATAATTTAAATAATAAAAAATTAACAAATAGTGATAGTGACACTCTAGTCCAAATTGAAAAGAATTTATTATCCTTACTTGGATTACCAGCACGGCCGAACATTGATCGGTCGAAAATTGTTATACCCCAACGATTGCGTGAAATCTACGAACAAACAATGGGTCACGAATTAAGTTCGGTGCATATACCATCACCGGGATCATATACACAAACAGCGAACACGATGAGAAGCTTTATGCATCAAGGTATGTATTCTGTTTCGCTTTTTTTTTGTATTTAGTATCGTACAATAATTAGTTATTTAAGGTTTCCCCACACTGAAGCGATTTATTCGCGGCAAATTTGCAAATTTATTGAGATAGTGTCTTATAGAGATTACACCGAAGCGACACGAATTTGTCGCGACTTTGCTTCGATTTGTGAAGTCTTTTTTTTTGCTGCTATTTAATCGGTGCGGTTTAATCGCGGTGAATTATTGGCAATGACCTTCACAAAGATGCGATTTTTTCGCGAATGAAATTCATACCAAACTTCAATTAAATCCATGAAATCAGCAACAGCGGCCATTGAAACGCAAACACGCGTCGCTGTCATCCGCAGCCATAAAAATGCAAATTAATCGCCGCGAATAAATTATCGCGATTAAATCGTCCTTAAAGGTTCTAATACACGAGAGGCGTACCTTTAAGGTTCGGATACACGGGATGCGTATACACGTTCGCGTGATTTTTACCCGAGTCGCGTAAACGCGACTAGTGTTTACACGTAAGTCGGGTTTACGCGGATGAAACATCAGAAACGGGTATCGGAGCGAATTTTACTGACGCGAAAATAATGCACACGTCGTTGTGTTTAACCGAGGCGCGTTTACGATTCGACAGCATATGTGCGAGTATACTGAAATCATATTTTTGCATGTGTTTGTTGTTGGATGCAATGACTCATCAACGGCGGATGAGCACTCCTCGGTACTCGTCGTCAGCTAACAAGTTACGCGTTACCCGTTTGCTGTTTACGCCGGACGGATATCGTAGATTTGACGCGCCCGACGGGTTTACGCGTTACGTATTTTGGAAACTTAAGGCTTCCCTCACATTGACGCGATTTATTTGCTGCGGATTCGCAAATTAAATTCGTTGTATTTCTATGGCTACTGTTTGTGGATTTAAAGTTTTTTATGGTTTTCCTCATAACGCGTTAATGGCTGCGTTTTGGTGAGCGGAACAGCAATATATTTCTCATCCCTATGTTTTCCCCTCCGGTAAGATATGCACGGACATCTGTCAATATTTGGATCTGAAAATGTTCCCCTCCGCACCAAAATACTTTTCAGATCTGGAGGAGAACATTTTAGGATCAAAATACATATTGACAATTGTCCCTTCATATTTGACCGGAGGGGAAAGCATATGGAGGAAAAGTGTATTCCTGTTCCGCTCGCCAAAACGCAGCCAATGATGTGGAAATTTATTCGCAATAGCCGGCCATTCACACACGTTCTATTATCTGGAAACAAGTGGCACCTGGAATGGGAGGTGATACGCAAAATGATAGAAGAGTCAGTGAAATTGTTTCGCTAAAAACCGCCACATTTCATTCCCCTGGATAATGTGGAATCTGGAAAGAGATGATATGAGGGATGATAGAGCGGGAAATGATTCTGTAACTTTTTGTGTCCCGACGATTTATACCGTGATACGTGCCGTTTTCGGTTTTTCAGAGGAACGACCAACAACAATTTGTATGAACACCGCGTCTAGTTGGATGGTATGCAGTCATGTTGAGATTTTGTAGATGATTTCAGCAGTTCGGCACGGCTGAATTTTTATGGGTTAATTTGTAGTGGTAGTAGTAGCTTGCATCATAAAATATGAGTAGGATGGGTCCCAAAAAAGGGAAAGTGGGAAACGCCACGTATCGCGTATAAATCCTGTGAGCACAAAAAGTTACCCAGAATCAGTTTCCGTTCTAGCATTCCCCATATCATCTCTCGTTCCCGGATGCCACAATTTTTCGGAAAAAAAACAGGTGATTTTTAGCGACACAATTTCGGAACGGAATACCCCTTTTATCATTTCCGTGTATCATCTCCCATTCCAGATGCCACACCTTTCCAGATGATAGAACGTGTATGTATGGGCGGCTAATTAATTACCTTCACACCGACGCGATTTTTTTCGTTAGTTAAGTGATAGTGATATTTCATCATTTTGTTGGGGGATTATTTATTGCTGGGTATGTAGTTCGCAGAGTTGAGTATTCAAAACAAATCCGCAAAATCAAATTTATAACAAAAGGACGATAAAATCTATGGATACCTAGTCAGCTTCTCCAAACACTGGTTAGCAACTGATCTGGGATGGCGTCTGCAAAAAAAAAAAATTTTGACATTAAATCAAGCATCGCCCACCTGCTGCTCTCCACCTGAACGTTTTAAGTAGCCGAAATCACCCTCAAAATCTCCCCGGGTGATGGTAAACACATCAACAGATTCTTCTTCAAAGCAAAAAAATATTTAGATTTCATGTTGTTGGTTGCTTCTTCGAAAGTGAAATTGCTTGAATATAATCAAGTGCGCCGCCTTCGCACCCCTGGAGCGTCCATCGTAACTTGCTGATCAGACATTTAGCACGCGGCCACACGAGCGTACAAAGTACGTACGTTGCTGCGTGATTTTCACTCAGACCGAACACGAGTGAAAAGAACGACACGGATCTGCGCCGAGCGAACTTAAACAGCCACTTTACAAATTTTTCGTCGTCGTGGGGGCGAATTGCGGACCCAGTATACATTTAGGTAGAAGCGAAATAAGTTGACGTTCAACCAATTGATTTTCAACTTTGATCCGATAAGATCCCATATGAGACCTGAATTAAAACCGGTCTGTCCTTGAATATGAAAATGATCTGAGATCCTGTGAATCATAAGCAGCTATTGACATCAATAGGAGAGTTCACATTCACACGAAGCACTCGCGTACAACTCGACCGACGCGACGCAACGGACGTTGAGATTTTGCATAGACGCACTTTTCCTACGCGGATGTCAAAATCGGCAAATTCTAGCGAACCAAATGGTTTGCGACGACCATCGAACCACGTCAGATTTTATAGAACAGTGGAAATGAGAAGATTCTTTTTTCCCGCACGTTCTATTGATTTTTCCGTGGTTCGTTGGTGGTCGCAAACCATTTGGTTCGCTATGTATGTCAAGCTTTAGGCTAGGCGAATGCTGATTCGCAAGTTGGTGAGATGAGGCAGGGTGAGTTTCTCTAAAACAAAGGAATAAATGCATCAGCGAAAGTTCTAAAGCGAAGTTAAGGAGTTCCTGTGCGGCGTAAGCCTGCGAAAATTTACGGCTGGGTCACACAATCTGCAGGAGTTTGCATCGCACCTAACCAACCTGTGTCTCAACATGCGCCTCGCCTTAAAAAAATTTTCTGTTTCCAATGTGAAAACTATTCAGCAATGGACGTATTTAATGCGCTCTTGTGAAGTCCTCAAGTCCTATTAAATTATGCTCCCTAAGGCCTATCGAACTTAAATTATTTTTTTTTTTGTTATACGTTTCACATATCGACTCTGTAGCTTCCTCAATTACATTTTTAACCTTTAAAAATTGAAATTTTTATCTGCTGTTTTTATCAACCCAATTCATAATAACTTTGAACAAGACCTTTTTTTAGATATCAAATTCCACCTTTTTTTTCTTGATTATGTTTTATTTGAAAATTTCCCTTATTACTCAATAGAGAAAATAAACAAGTGCGTGTCTTGTAGATGCCACCACAAAAGTTTGCTACGTGCTAGCTACATAGTAGCGCGCTAGCGTCTAGAAAAGAGATTTATTTATTCAAGGATTACGTCAATAATGCAAAAGTGGAATATATAACCAATTCTGTTTTATTTCAATCGCACTGAAAAGATGTAAAGCATTTTGCGATAGATAGGCTACGCGGCGAGTCTACTGAATAGCTCGAATTTTCCGTGTGTAAGCACGGATTTTATTTGAGATTTTTTTTTCATTTGGGGGGAATTTTGGGAACTATTTTGAGAGATTCTGGAGAAATGGTTTATTGTTTTTCGAAGATAAATGCGGATTTCTTGAGCTAATTATAGATGTATCCCGGATGAAATATAGGATGAATGATGATTTATTGTTCGCAATGGATCATCAGTTATTCGACTTTTTTTTTTTTTTTTTTGATTATGAAATTTTGAAAATTGAGGCTTCAATTCAAAATTTATAAATGACACATTTGTTATTGAAATCCGGTGTCCCACCATTTTTTTGCTTTCAACTGAATACCGTCGCCTTTTGAGTTGTTCGCATTGCACTACCCTTGGGTGCAATGCTTATAAGCTAGCTGAAAGAATGAGCGAAGTTAGGGTTCGCTTCGCTTGGGAGCGCCATCATTCATCTCAGCGACCCCGAAAACCATTGGTTTGACACTTGCCATTCTTATTCACCACCGTGTTTATTTAGTATCATATCGGTCCTTGTTCGAATTTGCATGTTCTCCGTTTCAACTCGATCCACTGTGGTTCAAAAAACATTATGCAGTCGCGGACCATCTTACTTTCATCCCCGCCTTCCCAAATATACTCGTGCCAAATTTCGTTAACCGAAATGGCGCCGCACTCTTTAGTTCGTTTAAACGGAGTTTTACCTTATTTGGCACCTTGTTTTCCTCTTCGACCTCCAAAAAGTACTTGTGAAAAATCTCATTTTCTGAAATGTAGTCGCTCTCTTGGGTTTGGTTAATTGGGGTTTTACTGAATGTGGTATAATTTGGGAGTTTCGAACCACCTTATTTTCGTCCCCGGCCTCCCGAAAGTACTTATGGGTTCGGTTGAACCGGGTTTTACTGTATGTGTTCGCGAAGCACTTTATTATCTATTTCAGCTCCCCTTATATACTCGTGCAAAATTTGGTGACAATCGCCCCAGTGGTTTAATTTTTTTTCTATGTTACAAGATAAATTTTAACGTTGAGTGGATCATTGTGAGTCTAACTCAAAATGACTCAACCTCGTATGACTCAATGTTTAATGAGCGCTGTTTGAGGTAAAATAAAGATTTTAGAAAATAAAGAAAAAATATTTTTAACGTAATTCATCTGCGCTTATGATTTCTGTAAGTATATCAGTAATCATATAGCTTTCATATTGTGCGGGGCCTTCGTATTCATCTTTCGTAGTATGAATCTCCCAGACATATGTTGCTGTTGTTAATTGCCGTGACTCCGCTAGAGGTACGGGCACATCAACATCTCTTGCATTTCTATGCCTTGTGGAAGTTTCAATAGCATATCTACTTTTCGGACGTGCAGTTGCTTGCATGCACCTCCTCTCCGCGCCCACTTTATACTGATAAGCTCGGATCGCAGTGGGAGTTCTATTAGTACGCACAAACAGTCTTTTGTTCGCACCGAAAATCGAACCTTCATTCTCCAAATCGTAGAGCGGTGACTGACCGGCCACGGCCACCACGGGCGCGTCGGTAGTTGGTTTAAAGAATGAAGCTGCTAAGGTTGCCTCTTTATTTGTATAGATAGGGCTTTGTGAGTCCAAAAATTGATTTAATACTATAGGAAGTTTTTTTTTGTGTATGTCTAATCATTCGTTTTTTCTCCCCTTTCTCTTTCCAGATAGCAATGTAGACGATCGATTTCGTCATCACAGCAAATTCAGACTATACTTCGACACGTCCAGTATACCCAGCGGCGAATCATTAAAAGCTGCCGAACTGAACTTATTTCGTGATGCCATTTCGCATTCTGCGGCGAATCGAACACGTTACCAAATCACCGTCCACGACATTATCCGTCCGGGTATCAAAGGCAAACGTGAACCAATCTTTCTTCTGGTCGATTCAAAAACGGTACGAATAAGCGGCACAGATATGGTGACAGTTGACGTACAGCCGGCCGTTGAACGATGGCTTCGCGAGCCCGAACGCAATTACGGCCTACTGATTCAAGTTACCGAACACGGTACGGAAAATTCGCCGGCTCCACACAATCATGTGCGACTGAAACGAAGTTTGGACGAATCGCATGACGATTGGGCGGAAAAACAGCCCGTACTTTTCACCTACACAGACGACGGTCGTCAAAAGTCGCGTTCGATACGTGACGTGAGCCGATCGAAACGGGCCCATCATAGACAGTCGCGCGGACGAAAGAAAGGCTCACAGCTGTGTCAGCGACATTCATTGTATGTGGACTTTTCCGAGGTGGGATGGGCCGATTGGATTGTTGCACCGCCCGGTTTCGATGCATTCTACTGTCACGGTGAATGTCCCTTTCCGCTGGACGATCATTTCAATTCAACGAATCATGCAGTCCTGCAGTCACTCGTGCACAATATCAATCCATCGAAAGCGCCAAAGGTGTGCTGTGTGCCCACCAAGTTGGCGCCAATTTCGATGCTCTTCCTGAACGAAAAGAACGTTGTCGTTCTGAAAAACTATCAGGAAATGTCCGTGGAGGCGTGTGGCTGTCGATGATTCTCATGTAGATATTTAGGCTCTTTTTTAAAAAAGAAAGATAAAAACAAAGTATTTATATATAAAAATTTTACACAAAAGATAAAAAATTAAAAAAAAAAGTCAAGAATCTTGTAAATATACAAAACTCCTTATTTATATTGAAACCAGTCAGTAATAAAAAACAAAATCATTTTCTAAAAGGATTAGAGTTTCTATTTTAATATTTCGATTAGAAATACGAGTATGTATAAATCATTCGAAATGGCAAAGAGATGCATTGAAATTCTCATAATATATTCTTCATATATATATTAAAAATGCCAAGTGTGTGTATCCGAAAGAACGAACGAAAGAGCTTTCCCTAGTGTATAGTATAATCCCCAATCCCTATCCGAATCCCGCTCCTCCCCTAAGAAAAAATGGCCCAGCCAAACATGATTTTTATATTTAGTAATTATTTTGTTGTTTTTTTTTTACAATTGCGTGAAAAATTATAAGCGTCATGAACAAATCATATAAATGTAAGTGTATGCATAATCTGATCTAAGAAATACAATAAATGCAAATTGCATTATATTACTTGTTTGCATAAAGTTATTTGTCTATACATACCACTTAACTTATACTATTTATATGTTAAACTTTTGAAGATACGCAACAACATGTGTGCAATGTGTGTGCGTGTGTGTATCAAAGAAACACATCCAACCACAAGGAACATAGAAAAAAAAAATTAAAAAAAATATTCCGGGAATAGATCCTTTATTTAAAGGAAGGACTGATTGAAAAAAAAGAACATTTGAAATTCCATAACGAAAAAAAAGCAAATTGTCGGTTAAATTATTGTATGTATTGTGATTTTTAACCAAAACCCATAAGGAGAAAAGATCGCTTTTAATAGAAAGAAAATTGGACATTCTGCCGAAATACAAATAAACAGAAACAATTATTAATATTAGTGTTTTGCATTTTGTCTACATAAACCAGTTATGAAACGTTTTCACACGGACATGTCAGTTTCAGTGTACTGTACATAAACAACAATACTCCCAAATAACATAATATACTCGTATCTTGAAACATGTGCCTTCTTTTTTTATGACTACGTTCCATAATAGCCAAAAACTTTTAACTTAAAACGATCAGCATGCCGACATTATTAAGTCCTCTTCTTGTTGTAAATATCGACTATACTTTGTAAGATTTTATATACTTCACAATTTTAAGAAATTTATAAATGTATTTCTTAAATTAATTTCAAAAAAAAAAAAAAAAAAAATCCACAGTGTTTTATTCATACATTGCAGGGACATGTGGTGATGGGGAGGGGATTTGATAAGCTCGTGCTTTTCTGTATTGGTCATGGTCAGTAAATATGCGAGCATACGCCGGTCTAAGCAGCTAGAATCAGGTCGAATTTTAATGATTCCAGTACAATGTACACGGCATTTTTAGTTGACTCCTTACCGCTGGACGAAATGCCGTCTATTCGGCTGGGCGAGTCACGAGTAAAAGCTCGCCAATGCAAAATAGAGGGCCAGAGCTTTTAGCTCAGACGTGTAAATTTTCCCAAGCATCGCGTTGGAAAAATGTACATCACCAACGAACTCCGAGGTGCATGCTGCAAACTGCGCCTGCCGAAAAATATATGCAATCAAAACGTCAACAAGGTAGAGCAATGCAAGAGATGTTGACGCGCCCATGCCCCTGCCAATGAACAAATTAATGTTAAAAGGTTCTAAATAGAATCCATTGTGTCTGAGTATACGCAGATATCACCAATGGCGACGCTTTTATTCGACGGTATCGAATCGACTGTAATCTTCAACTTGCCTCCGCAATTTTCGGTCACTTTTGATAATTTATGAAAATATTTTCGAAGGTTTAAAATGCTGCTTAAGCGGCCATTCAACAGTCGAAACAATTTAACGCGTTCGACATACAATTAATTTGCCTTAAAATTGGTTGCTATGAAGCAATACAAAATAATTCTATTATTGTCAAACTTTTGATCAAAAAATTATTGCTTTTACATTATTCAAAAATTTGACAAAAATTTAATAACCGCTTTACGATTACAGGATTTTTGTAAAAAAAAACCTTTTTTCTTATTTATTTTATTACTATTATTTTTTACTCTTTCGGTTTGATTTTGGGCAAGTAAAAAAAGTAAAATTAATAAAATTGAAATCAGGTTAGGTTTGGTTGGGTGGTAACGGCCTAACGGCTCTGCATAGACCACTTGGATCCATAGCGATACCACGTATTTCCGATACCCATCACGTTTCGTTGTTAGCCATATTATTATAGTGGAATTCATTATTTCGAGGATTACCCAAAATCGAAAGACCTTGATCTTCATCATCATCATCGTGGCGCGACAGCCCGACGTCGGGCCTTGGCCGCCTGGATCATTGTCCTCCAATTATCTCGGTCACGTGACCGCGTCCTCCAATTTTGGGAGCCCAGCAGCTGCGCGGCGTCCACACCTACTGAGCTCTCCCAACGAGATCTCGGTCGTCCTCGCAGTCTCGCTCCGTCGACTCGTTCTGCATTCATTACTCTCTTAGGCATGCGATCATCGTCCATTCTTTGTACATGCCCTGCCCATTGAAGTCGTTGTAGTTTGACGATTTTCGAGACTTGCAGCTCATCGTACAATTCATACAACTCATGGTTGTATCGGATGCGCCATCCATCTCGATCGCAAACAGCCCCGAAAATTCGCCGTAGAACCTTACGTTCGAAAGTGTCTAGCATGTTTTCGGAGGCTTGAGTTAGGGTCCATGCTTCGCAGCCATAGCATAGCACTGGTCGTATAATGGTTTTGTACACGCGGAGCTTCGTGTTTCTGTGCACATGTTTCGATTTCATTATGGGGAGAACCGAGAAAAAAGTCTTATTAGCTAACTGTATCCGTCGCTTGATTTCGTCAGTTTCGTTGGCGTCCCTTGACAGGTTGCAACCCAGGTAGATGAAGTTGTTCACGAACTCGATGTTGAGGTCCCCCACGTTGATGCTCGGTTGTGCAGGTGTCCTTGTCACCGATTGCATCATTATTTTAGTTTTACCCTCGTTAATACGTAATCCAACTTCCTTTGCAGCGGTATCGAGCGTATGCAGAAGTTCTTCTGCGTCAGCCAATCTTCGGGACATGATGTTGATGTCGTCGGCGTACGCTGCTAATTGTGTCGACTTGATGAGTAGCGTCTTGCTGTTGTCCATATTCATGGCCCGAATAACGTATTCCAGTGCTAGGTTGAAGAGCGTCGGTGCCAGTCCATCGCCCTGTTTCAAACCAGTGCGTGTTTCAAATAGATCAGTAAGTCTATTCTGGATCCTGACTTGTGAGACGGAGTTGGTCATCGTCATCTTTGTTAGTCGCACTAATTTTACTGGTATACCAAATTGCAGCATGATGTTGTACAGTACTCCACGATCGATACTGTCGTATGCCTGCTTGAAGTCGACAAAGATTTGGTATACGTTTACGTTGTATTCCCAGCACCTCTGGAGTATCAGTTTGACTGAGAAGAGCTGATCGGTTGTGAAGCGACCAGGTCTGAAACAGCTTTGATATTCGCCTATGACTCGTTCTGCGTACGGTTTTATTCTATTTTCCAGAATTTTCGTCAAAATTTTATAGGACGTACAAACTAGTGAGATGCCCCTGTAATTCTCACACCGCAGTTTATCTCCCTTTTTATGAATTGGACAGATGATGCTTCTGCGCCAATCGTCTGGGATCTCCTCGTTCTCCCATACTCGCAGGAGTAATTGATGTATGGCATCAACCAGACTCGTTCCACCGAATCTTAGCAGTTCAGCTGGAATCTCGTCAGCGCCCGGTGCTTTATTTCGTTTTAGTGACCGCAACGCGAGATCAACTTCCTCTACTGTCGGGGGTTGAATGGGTGGGCCTAGATCAACAATATCGTCGAGAGCTTCCTGTGTGGGGATGTTAGATGGTCGGTTTAGAAGCTCTTCAAAATAAGAGGCCCATCGTTTGTTAATACCATCGGTGTCGCTGATGATGTTTCCATCCTTGTCCTTACAAAGGCTAGTCCTGGGTTGGTAGCCGTTCTTAATTGTATTTACTAGTTTGTACGCTTGTCTGGTGTTCCTATTAGCTAAGTTTTCGTTTATGTTCAGCAACTGCTCGTCAAAGTGTTTACGTTTCTTACGTCTAATTATTCTATTCGATATTCGCCGTAGCTCGTCATATTTTTCTCTTCTGGCTCTGGTTCCTCGTTGAATCCATTGTCTGTAGGCCTCGTTTTCGCGTCAAGTGAATTTTTGCATTCTTCGTCGAACCAGTCATTTCGCGCTCGCCGGGCTTTATATCCCACGACCTTCTCTGCGACATCCTTGATGGTACCCTTGAGTTCCTCCCAGAACCCATGGACGCCTGTGTTGCTGATGTTGTGTAGCATAGGTGATAGTTTTTCCTCAAGGGCGGTAGTATACGCCACCGCTGTAGCATCACTCAAGAGCTTATCAACCGCAAAGATTTTGGGAGGGCTGATTCTTGACT
This sequence comes from Chloromyia formosa, assembly GCA_964017055.1. NCBI lineage: Eukaryota > Metazoa > Arthropoda > Insecta > Diptera > Stratiomyidae > Chloromyia > Chloromyia formosa. The sequence continues at coordinate 153,607,293 of OZ024815.1, read as the reverse complement.
GGTGCACCGAGGAAATTCTACATCTGTAGGTCGTCTTCACCAAGTGATGATCTGAGTCGCAGTTTGCTCCTCGATAGGAGCGGACATCCATGACACTAGACGCCCATCTCCTGCAAATGAGGACGTGGTCAATTTGGTTGACGGTATGTGCGTCTGGAGACTTCCACGTCTGCTTGTGAATGCGTCGATGCGGGAAACACGTAGAGCTTACGACTAGATTCCTGCTGCAGGCGAAGTCGATAAGTCGCTGGCCGTTATCGTTACATTCTTCATGGAGGCTGTGGCCTCCAGAGGTCCCCCGATGCCAACTTTCATTCCCGACTTTCGCGTTAAAGTCTCCCATCAGCAATTTGACGTCGTTTGTTGGAAGTGAGTCGAAGAGAGTTTCAAGGCGGGCGTAGAACTCGTCTTTTACTGCGTCTTCTTTAACTTCAGTGGGGGCATGCACATTGATGAGCCAGAGATTGAAGAATCGAGTCTTGATGCGAATCGCACACAGCCGTTGATCTTACATTGAATTAATTAGAGATTTTTGACGAATTGAGAATTTTGTTACCTAATTTAGCTTTCTATCCAGAAGAAGACTCTCACCTCAATTGTGAATTGAAAAATTTCGGTTTTGTTTAGTCTGACATTAACGCTGTTGAGCTTATTTACGAATCATTCCGATCATTTCCTGAATAGTATTCATCACACTTGCAGAGGTGATTTTTCTGCTACTCTCAGGATGAAAACTTGGCTAGAATCACTGAAAATCTGAAAATTATAATGCTTGAGCGAAAAAGCGAAAAATTATTTTGAAAAAGAGATTAGGCCAGAACCCTGGCAGCCCAGTGTTAAAATAAAGTTATGTGCATAGGTACGAATAGCATTGCAAGTTTCCCTTCCCCTCCGGCACGCTATTGCTTTCGGTTTCAGGATTCAGATCAATTCTCGTATCTCCTCGTATATCATCGACCATTGCGATTTGCGCCACGAGCACGCCTAGGACAACTCCCAATCGCAATGATGTAGTCACTATGACGAGAAAAAAAATACCGCCTTGTACAAAATACTGGACGAATGTCTTTGAAGTTTGGACTTAGACAATCTGAGGCAACAACTAACATTCGGCGACTGTGGATAGACGTTTTAGATAAACTTGAATGTACATCACTGTTGCAAAACTTCTGAACTTAAATCATTCAATCTTAAGACTACTCTCTTCGAACGAAATCACTAAATGTAATCAAGCCACATACTCGCACAAACCTTGAAATCTATGTATCGTCCTCTAGATATATTAGAATCGTCCGACTAATATATATTGTTGCTTTCACTAAACCAAATGTGAACAGGAATAAAACGAAAATAGACCACATTCTGCAGAATCTTGAAAAACTAATATGAAAGTGTCGTACGACGAGTACTTAATATATTCAAGACTGATTAGCGTCTAACTAGTAGTTGTTCAATGTCGAAAAGTGTACAATAACGCATTATACCACGTCGCGTTTGCTTTACTAACATTGTTAGTGTAAGAACGAAAACTTTAAAAGTATCTTGCCGATTAATAGGGGAGTGTACCTAACCGTGGAGACATAGTTGTTTTTTGGTTCGGTATGGCCAACGAATCCCCATCTTATTTCAAACATGTGTCATCCTAACTAAATATGCCGACAATAGGTACTTTTACTCTCACCACCTGTTTCGTTGACACAAATGTGTATAAAATACGATTAACATGCAAACGGGTACAATTTTGAACTTTTTTTCAACTGGACTGAAATCTGGTGTGAATGCATACACAAATACAGTAGTTCACCCAACTGAACAACTGAATCAATAGAAGTATCCGCAGACACTCGTATGTGGTAATTTTTCAGCTAAATACGAGTATGTACGCCTTTACGTTGTTCCTGTGAAAGAAAACAAGTTCTTATTGATTTCTAATCTTGCCTTGTGCAGTTCTGTCTTCTCTGATCTGTATTACAGCTGCATGGTATTAATTCTTTCCCTGCAATAGCCGAGTTCCTTTTGTGTGCAACAGAGTAGATCTAATGCACACATTACATTAACAATTTGTTCTCGATAGTTCTAAATAATCCCAGGAATCCTTCACTGTTAAGGGGAGTCGGCAGTCTGGAGTCGAAAGGGTAAAAGCAACCAAAAACTTCCGGCTTAAACAGTTCTCTAATCTGGCGAAAAAGAACTATTCAATCCAACTTATTCATAAGTATTACAGTAGTACAGCACTCACTTTAAACACCTTTAATTGTTTAAAAATAGACAAAACCAATTTCGGCATACCATGCCATACAACAGTAGTAGTTATTTAACCTTCCCAACAACAAAGATAATAAAAGTCTCCGCACGAAGATCCGAACGATGACATCACAAAAAGAGCTGTCCTAAAACGTTCAGGCTTTGTAGTTTTCGAAAATATTTCGCAGAAACTGTACAGTTGAAGCATTCCTGTTTCGCAAAAATTATGAGAATTCTCTCTAAAGTGGGCATTCTTGGACTGTTCACAAAAAATCTTCCACGACTCCCGCTTAGCACTTCGTTTTTTAAATAATCTTAGGTGTTTTTTTGTAGATTAACCAATGAGAGTCAAGCCCCAAGGACCTGGTCACATTGAAGCTTCTTCTGATCAATGCACTTAACTTCCTTCATTCCCTTTCCTTCTTCCTTCCAGCTGACTAGGGCAACATTTGGAGGCAAAATTATCGAGCCTTAGGGTCCAGCTCCTGCCTACTACACAGCTGGCAAGACAAGGAAGTAGTGCCTCTTTGAGACACTCCCTAAATTTACACCAGCCGGTTCTTTTTTGATTTCTAAAGGACGAGTTTTCACTCGTGCACTTGTCCAGTGCAAACTACAGGTTTCGATGATCAGGGTTGGTTATTGAATTGAAGCTTAAGACTTCTAGCAGGTTCACCGATCAGGCAGTACCTCCACAAGAGATGTAAGGTCTTCTCTTCCACGCCAGTAGCTCCGGATTGCGTTTAGGATCAAGTCTATGCCAATGGTTTTTAGTAAAATGACAACTGCTGCTATTACTACACCTAGGGTTGGCAGTTATAGACGCGGTTGCATTTACAGGCATTGTTAGGGGCGACTGGTAGCGCAGTGTGTTGAGGCATCAGTCTCATGTTTGACTACCGGCGTTTCGAGTTTAAATCCCGTCCACAACGACGTTCGTGGCCATGGATGTGCAGAAGGTACATGCTGGCAACTGCATTCTCTGAAACCAATTTATGTATGCTAACGAAACGTCAACTGGGCCACATGGAACAGTTGACGCGCTACGTCCCGCAAGAGGTTAGGGCAATTGAGTATTTACATGCATGCTGCTAACGACAGCCCATAATAGCAATGACTTAGCCCCTGGCTGTGCTCCTCCTCTAGCTAGTTCGACCCTTTGCAACTGCAAATCAAAGCCAATGTGATCCGGAATCCAACACAGGGGAATGTTGAAGTATTCATTCAACTGTAAGATGGAAATATTGTACAATAGTCTGCAACAGTATTAGTGTTAGTAAGAACAGGCTAAGGGAAGAGAATAAATTACTTTGGTGTGAGTGAAGCGTTACTTGTATTAAAAGAAAAGAAACACACGGCGAATTTAATGTTGACGCGCTTGGGGGCCGTGTTCGTTCGGTCACTTCTCTACGATCTACTAGAGAATGGAGGTTCAATCCTCGGCGCGAACGGAAAACTGCCTTCGGGAACTAATAGAACTCCCATTCCACTCCGAATTTGTCAGTATCAGTGGCGTAGATAGGTTTCAGCGAGGGGAAGGAATACGTTGACGGCACTAATTTTTTTTTAAAATATGTGTTTAGGTGAGAATTTGAACCCTCTCCTAATAATCCTTTAGTCGTTTGCGTGGTCGTCGTTGTTGTTCTGTCCAATCCGACGTTTTTGTTACAGGTTTCTTAACGTGGAGTGGTTTTTACAAGGACTAGTTGTCAGCAGATCGCTTAACCCCGTTCAGGGGATAGAAGGAGATAGCTGCTTCAGATGGTTTAATAAACGTGCTGGAGTTCACAAAACTACTTTGCAGGTAGAACTACTCAAATCATTCCATTCTACTAAACCTGAGATGCTTAGGTGTTGGTCAGCCATTCAGGCTACAGCTATCTGCCTGTTTCCAAACTGTCTTATCGCTTAAACTTGGCCGTCAGCGGTTTGATACACTGCCGTTACTAGGGGGCGCCCACGAGGAGTGCTATGGAAAAGGTCTTTTGCCCCTATCCCACGCTTGGTCCCCTGACTTCGTCCACACTTTGGGCCAATTCATCAGGTGCTGACTTGATCTATCGAGGAAGCAGTGAGACTCATTAAGACATTTATCATGTGGTTGATAATAATTTATCATCACTATATGGTTAGCGCTTTCCACAACTCTAATATATTCACAGACTGTGCATTTAAAGAGGTTGTCATTATGAACAGGTGCGAAGTCTTCTTCCAAATTGAGCAATACGCTACAATCATAAGGTATCCTTAAGGTAAGGTCTGATAAGGTTTCGATTGTTGTGTGTCATGGCTAACAAAACCATGTTATTCGATTGTTCACTTCAATTTCACTGAAGAGACAAAATCACACTGACCCCACGTTGGGCGCCGAATATATTCTAGCCTTTTCGAACGAATTTCGACTATTTTCCACTACAAATATTTACGGACGTAGGGTTAAAAAGAACGATAAAGTAACCTTAATTAGATTATGGAAACCTTAGGGTAGATTAACGTAGTCTGATGTTCAGGTCCAAAAAGTGGCGATCTGTATCTCGTGACTAACAGTACCATGTGCCCATTTTAATGGGCCATTTCAGAGCCATTAACTTGATAAAATCACACCCACATCATATTGGACGCCAAATAGTTGCAGGCTTCGTCGACGATTTTCTACTGTAAATTTTCGCTGATGTAATGTTGATCCGGAGAATAGATATGCTATCGAAACGTCAACAAGCCATAGAAATGCAGGAGATGTTTTGGTGACCATGAAGCTGGAGTGGTCAAAGCAATTTACAATATATCACGGACAACATGCATGCATTTCTTATTTCTTAATAAAATTGTGAAATTCGTGAATATCCTGAATTTACTTTATACCAAACACTTTTAAATTTACTATAGCCTATATGTACGTATAATTATACTCGTAATAAATAAAATAAATTCGGCGTAGCTAAAATGTAAATTTTGCCTAATAATCATCAGTTCAGATTGAGAGATTTAAATTTCGAAATATTTGAACTGATAGATACAAAGTATGTATGTACGAGTATATGTGTAGGAGATCATCGATGGGAATTGAAAATAAGTAGTGCTAATTGTTTGAAGTAAATAAACAAACGAAATGTGAAAAAAGACTCGTGAAATTGCGAATTATTTCATGAAATTAGGACATTGCATATGAGCAAAATATTTGTTTAATTTTATCATGGAAGATCCAGTTGGGGTCGAAGTTCGTTTATTAAAGAAATCGAAATATTAACTATTGATGGAGATTAGTGGTTTGCTATGCGAAATTACATATTATTATTATTCGTCAGTCTAACCCACCATATTTTGCCTCAACCAAACTATTTTACCATAGTTGACAAGACTTGATTAAGCGGTTAAAGACCATTGTCGATTCAGGGGCGCCCACGAGGAGGACTATGGAATAATTTTATTTTTGCCTCGGGCTATAACCGGGAAATGATGTTTACTACTACTCAATTGCCCTAACCCCTTGTGGGGCATTGCGCGTCAACTGCTCAAGTGGCCCAGTTAACGTTTAACGTTGGCATAAACTGGTTTCGGAGAATGCAGTTGCCAGCATGCACCTCCTGCACACCCATGGCCACGAACGTCGTCGTGGACGGGATTGGAACCCGAAACGCCGGTAGTCAAACATGAGACTGATGCCTCAACACACTGCACTACCGGTCGCCCCAAATGGTGTTTAATCACACTCGAATACCGAATACGGGATAAGAAAACTCCCGGTTCAAACGACTCTCGCCCAGTCAGCGGAGAAGATAATAGACACCTTCGAAAGAAGGGTCCTACAAAGAATCATTGGAGTAATTTGCGATGATTACCATTGGCGAAAAAGTTACAATAGTGAGCTGAACGACATATTACTTTATTTCGAAACATTCGAAAAATCATGAAACTGATTTACAATAAGTATTATTAGGTATGTAGTAGTGATGTGTAACACAGTAACGAGTCGCTCTTTTTGAACGACTCATCAGGATGAGCGAAAGATTCGGTACAACGACATAGCCTTCGAGTCGTTCAATTTAAGAATGACTCACTGTAAAATTAATTCCCAAACTAGCCCATCGCATAAATATTACCCAACGCATAACCAATCCACGCTCATTTCTCATTACATAAAATATAATGTACTAAAATACATTCATTCACTCACATCCCATGCCTTTATCTATCTAAAAGCAATCTACCAAAGCAATCCCATCTAAATCCATTCATATTCATCTCTATGCAGTATGCAATGCACGCATTGTGTATACTTCTAAATATATACGCAACAACCCATGCTGACTGCAAATGCAAACATATCAAAAAGAATTTACTTACGTCGCGTCCCACCGCACAGCCAAGTTTCTCCAAATACAGAAAACAATCCCAACATTCTAAAACAAAAGTATTCGTCTTACGTATCATCATCTCAAGCTCAACTTTAGATGAAACCAAACAAAAACCCATAGCTTCCACTTGCACTACAGCTACAGTGTAAAGCAGCGTTCTGACGGAGCCAATACATGACATCGTGGCACGCTTTCGATCTCATGCTTGTATCGAGCGTGGACTGGAAAGTGAACTGCTTTTACCTTGGGTTGTGGACCGTTCACACGACCACTGTTTAGTTTATCCCATAAATCATTCTGTTTCAAGCAATTACACCACTACTATACCCTAGTTTTAAATAAACTGTTTTGTGGCCATAACTTCTAAAATATAAGGAATTTCGCTTTTTGGACACCATTTTGACCCCCCTTTAGATCCCCCATCCGGTCTGAGGAGCATCCATCCCCACTATTTGGATGCTCCTCAGCCCTCTCTCTCCCTATCCCTCTCCCTTCTCTATGTGAAATTCGTTCAAAAAGAGCGATACAAAATCGTACCGCACAATAAGATTCGTTCAAAAAGAGCGACACGTTCAAAAAGAGTCAAAAGAGTCAATTGACTCTTTTCGAACGAATCTTTTTGTGCGGTTCGATTTTGTATCGCTGTTTTTGAACGAATCTTTTTGTGCGAGTTGATTTTGTATGCCCGCCCCAGACTGGCTGCCCCGTTTTCATGGGAAATAGTGGTCCTATCGGGCTTGCTCGAACTAAAGGGTATTGGGGGGTCGTTAAGTCCGAATCTGGGGTCAAAAAAGAGAAAAGAAATTGGGGTCGCCCATCCTAGGCTGGCAGCCTCCTTTTCATGGGAAATAGTGGTCCGATCGGGCTGGGTCGAACTAAAGGGTATTGGGGGGTCGCTAAGTCCGAATCTGGGATCAAAAAAGAGAACAAAAAATTGGGGTCGCCCATCCTAGGCTGGCAGCCCCCTTTTCATGGGAAATAGTGGTCCGACCGGGCTGGCTCGAACTAAAGGGTATTGGGGGGTCGCTAAGTCCGAATCTGGGGTAAAAAAAGAGAAAAAAAAATTGGGGTCGCCCATTCCAGGCTGGCAGCCTCCTTTTCATGGGAAATAGTGGTCCGATCGGGTTGGCTCGAACTAAAGGGTATTGGGGGGTCGCTAAGTCCGAATCTGGGATCAAAAAAGAGAACAAAAAATTGGGGTCGCCCATCCTAGGCTGGCAGCCCCCTTTTCATGGGAAATAGTGGTCCGACCGGGCTGGCTCGAACTAAAGGGTATTGGGGGGTCGCCATCTCCGAATATGGGTTCAAAAAAGAGAAAAAAAAATTGGAATCGCCCATCCCAGACTGGCAGCCCCCTTTCATGGGAAATAGTGGTCCGATCGGGCTGGCTCGAACTAAAGGGCATTGGGGGGTCGCCAACTCCGAATATGGGGTCAAAAAAGAGAAAAAAAAATTGGGGTTGCCCATCTACGACTTTTATTGAATATGTTATTAACCAAGTTTCAGACTCTTTGCATGACTCTTTTTGAACGACTCATTGGAAAGAGTCAGAGCTTATGTGCTGGCACAGTGAAAAGAGTCATTATGCCCATCACTAGTATGTAGTATTACTACTGGAAATGAAAGCTTCAAAACGTTTTCTAAAGAAATACTTTGGAACAAAAAATATCTTACCTTTCAATTTGAAACGTTTGTGAAAGTCAATGCGATAATGAAATGGGGGAGTGAAATCATTAATCCGGCAAGAGCTGTGCTTTCTACTGTGTTTAATCACCCCTACATCCACTTATAATCTCGACACGACTGGATATTCTCGATATCGATTCACATAACCTCTAGTTTGTCACAACCACGAGAAATTGAACAATGCTGAGTACTACACCACTAAGAGCGCTGTAAATCGTGAAATTGTGTGTTAACAATTTATTATCAGTTTCACCTGCATTCTTAGCGCCTAGGATATTGCCAATATGCGTCGACTGATTAAATTAACAAAAGCCTCATTTGACTTTATGTAATGCATTCGTCCTTCAGCGAACCTGACATTTCACATCTACCCTTGTCACATAACCATATTTCCAACGCCGATTATGTAGCGTAGTTTCGATCGTTGCTTTCGATTTGAAACAACCACGCCTGGAACCACAAATGCCCTTTTACATAGAATGCAAAATCAATAAAAATTGCATTACTTTTCACATCCTACTCGTATATGGGTTGTTGTACAGCAAACGCAGATAGGCGCTAATTGCGGTAATTCTGTAAAGTTCAACCGACTCGGAGTTAAGAAAATCCAAAAGTAAATATAATGCAAAACCACAAATCATCCTTTTCCACCATACTTCAAATATGTTTTCCTTTCTAGTTATGGAAATATTATAATTTTAAAACTGGCGCCATTACACCTCGTAATGACCAATGTCGCGTACAGAAATTGTCAGTAACAATAATAGGATTACAAAAGGGTAGGAGTAGGTAGACATACATATATTGTACATGTTGTTGTAATACTTGTACTATAACTACCTGGGACACGGGTACTTGATACCCGAAAAAGGAGCCAGGGTAAATACGACCTATTCAACGATAAATTTATTACAGGTGCATGCCTAATTAGAGATACACATACACTATGGTGCGGGCTGACTACATTGCATCCAAAATGGTCCTTTTTAGGATTAGCGTACGGGTCACAGTGGACAGTGACGGCGTCTAGGGTGTGGATGATTTCAGCCGAGGCGAGGCAAAATTTCCCCGTCAAATAGGAAGGGAAAATCGACTGGTCGACTGGCGTATTGTGTGTGAGGCGTCAAGAAGGTGAGTCGATAAGACTAACTAGACGGATCAATACGGATGAACAGGGCGGACACATTTGTTTTCACTATCTGTTGCAAATCATAATAACCGCTTTCGATTCAACGGATATCAAACCATTTTCATACAAATCGATAGATCGGTTTTAATTCAGGTCTCGTATGGAATCTCATCAGCTCAAATATAAAAGCAAATTGGTTGAACGTCAACTTATTTCACCTCCATCTAAATGTATACTGTGTCCGCAATTCGCCCCCACGATGGCGTAGTATCTGTATCGTAGCTGTTTAAGTTCGCTAGTCGCAGAGCCGTGGTGTTCTTTTTGGGTTGACACCGAAATTCAGTGAAACGAAAGCGGCTAATATCATAATTCAGGGGTGGCGTAGCTGTCGACTCATCCAGTTGTGCATTGAACGTGATAAGACTCCCCCTCAGGCTTCATAAAAAATGTTGAATGCCTTTGAAAAAGAGGATCCTCCAGCGAATTATTGGAGCAACGCACGAAGCGACGCCAAGTCGCTTCAGTTGCGTGAACCGTGAGCGAATTGCGAATACTCAGTATATGCGGACGCTGAACAAATGCTGTGCTTTTGAAGTTGGAAACGGCGGTTATTACACTGAGGCAGAGGACAACGGCCCAGACGATCAAGGCCCGACATCAGGCTGTCGAGCCACGATGAAGATAATGGATATTTAGTTAATAGGTTGGTTATGTTAGATAAGAGGGTTGTCATTACCACTAGCGTTTGCATTACGCATCCGATTTGGGGCATTTGCCACCCTCCACTGGCTAATTAGAGCTTCAATGTGACCAGTCTAAAATTGAATCAGCTGACTCAACGAGAGGGCTCAGGCCAACTCTGCTAGCTCTTGAAAGCGGTAAGCACCTAAGATGTCGAGACGTTTTCAATTTAGGACTGGATACTCACATATGGTATGTTCGATGGTGTCCTCGTCTGCTGGCCGCACAATTTGCTATCGTCTGGATAAGTTACAGGAGGTCAATCCCAATTTACCATGTGATATGCGATAAGGCAGTGTCCTGTGAGTAGACCTACTGTCGCACTTATTCTCTCGGCTCTTGTTGAGATCGGGTGATGGCCACAAGGTTCTGGCTACTATACAATCCATTCTGTTTGTCCAGTCGGATTGTAGTTTAGTCCATATGGCCCCATCAATTTCATTTGTGATGTGCGCAAATGACCGCGGCATTGATACCGGTTGGCTGTTTTCGATGTAAATTCCTTTTGTTGTAAGGATTTTCCTATCGTCCCGACTACATTGTGTAGCGCAGTTTCCACTGATATGCATGCTGATTATCGCAGAGCCCGCCAACATCCATCGAGTTTTGAATGTGAGAAACCACCAGCCTTTCTAACATTTACAGCAGAAAAGTAGTTAAGCTGATTGGTCTGAAGTTTCTCACATTATGGTGATTCAATCCGATTGATTCTAGGCAGTGATTTAGGAATGAAGACCACTTGCACTTTAGTCCATTGTACGGGTAATATCCCAAATCGTAAGCAGGCGCTATGATCGGTTAGTCATCCCAGCGTGCTTGGTTAGCTGATTCCGGAAAGTGGGCTTTTGGTAGCATGTCCAGGCACTCACTTGGATCCTCTGCCCAATCCCAATTTTCACATTCGTAGGAAGGATCGCAAACATAGGGTTACTGTTAGAATCTTCTTAAGGTCCAGGTCTTCCAATGCTGCAAGGTGTCTTTTGGTTCTCTTCGAGCAAACCTGCCATTGTACTGTTCTTGGGTTTCGAAAATATTTAATGGCAGTCTCAGAGTTCCCGATATTTCAGCACAACCACTGGCGGTCCGAGAGCGAGGACGGGTCGAAAACTGGTCAGCCTCGAATCTTCTCCATCACACCTGGGGTCGTCAAGGTAATATCAATTATCTCCGCTCTGTTTCTAATAATAAAAGTGACTTTATTACGTGTATTTACTGTGCTGAGGTTAGTTGAGATTAGAAATTCTAATACTCGTAAGTACCTACCTCCTTCAATTATCAATTAATTTGACCGAGCTAAGAAAGAAGCGTTTTCAGCAAATCGCTGAAGTTGCCATGACGGAGACCAAGGCCAACTGACCGAAAATGTTGGAAAGGCTTTATTCGATCACTTGCTGGGATCCAAACTTACTTACTCTTTTTCCTATTATCTATAATGTCAGTTAAGGTGAGTTCAGGATGTCGTCGTGTTAATTAATTGTGCCTCTGAGTGCAGCTTCCGCATTTTCCATCATTACCTTGTACTTCGAGCCAACTAGATCGTAATACTTCCCCATGGAAACAGGGTTGCCATTCTGAGGTGAGTAATCCCAATTTTTTTTTTACTTACTTTTTTTAGTGACCCAAGATTTCCTTGTAGTTCGAGAGAGCAGGATCGGACAAGTATTTCCCCATGAAAACAGGGTTGCCATTCTGGCGACATAAGCAGCATACATAATCATATAAATTATAAATCAATCCATCCTCTCCTGAAACATAGTCACGCAACGTTCACACTAGGCGAAATCGGAGATTGAGTATTATGTACGAGTAGTTACGGACGGGGTACTCACGGCGAGACACCGGGTGCGTCAAACCGCGAGTTCCTAGCGGGAAATTAGTTTCGGGTGAGGAACACGTTCACACTACGTGCAATTTTCCTTTGCGAGCCAGTTTCGCTTAGTCTAAACGCACCTTAAGATTTCTCTATGTATTTCTACAAACATATTTCAGATCACACCAATAAAGTGTTGATAGACGTTTTGAAATTTCCAATAAATTTAGTCTCTCCCGGGGGCCCGGCCTACAGCGCATTTATTTAAAGATAAAAATCGCACATCAAAATCTCAGTTCCCACAATAATGCCCGCTGATTAGGTTCTGGTATTTCAGTAATTTGACATAAATTTAGTGGACAATAATGAAATAAATTATTCCAGGCCTCAATCAGGCAGCTAAATGGGGTATGCATGAATAGCAGCACCAGCAGCACATGTGGAGCTTTGAGAGAACGCTAGCCGAGACGACCAGAGTAGAATATAAATAAATAAAAAAACAAAACTAACTACCATTGAATCTTTCCTTCGCGATGCATTTCTACATGGGTCTTATCTATAGGCGCATATATTACCTTTTTCTATATGCAGTGGGTACGGGATATATCGTGTGTAAGCTATGATAGTCCGTTTTAGTATCGAAGAGGCTGTAATCTGGTATCCAACCGCGAAGCAAATACCTGAGGAGCTAATTGTAGAAGATATGCCAGGAATTCTTATTCAAATTAACCACAATCGCGGATAAGAGAAACAAGACCTGATCGGCTCAAACAGAATGGGCCGTTTGTTTAAGGATAGACTACGCGACGATTTGCATCAGCCTTGTTTTAGCAGACAAGATAGCTCCACTCCACCAAACCAATGAGTTGGTTCGGTTGAATAAAAGGGTACACACGTAGGGTTTGGAAAAAGGCACATTTTCGTTGAAGATGTAGCCGGCTGGAACGGATGGTTGAATTGTACCTTTTTTCAGGTGAATCGGTGGAAGATGGAAAAGCGGTCAATTAAATCCCTGCTCTTGTCAAATACAAGAGTCCTCTGTTTGTAAGGTTTGATAGAATCCAGGGCATGAAGCCTAAAATCAGGGATTCGGAGCGGAGTGGAGCGGTCATAAAACGAGGAGGAGGAGAGCCATCCTAGGGATCAATCAAAAATAATTTGCTTGGTTACGGAGGAGTTAATGTAATTTAATGTCGCTACAGTCGTTCAAGCATTGTTTGTCAGTTTGATTGATCAATTTTAATTTTTTTTTTCGAGCGGTTTGAAGCAAATTTTTGTACACACGTTCAAGTATGCTTGAACTGCAATATCAATCAAGCATGGTTTAACGTTTTCATTTGAAAATATCCATAAATAAAACCTGGATAATCGCAATTCGAAAAAAATCTTCAAAAAATTTGTCGGATAGTTATTGAAAAGATCAAACAAATGAGATATAAAATGGCCCATTTAATTGAGACATCGTCTTTTGAAATGCTATGTCCTGAAACTGGCATGCAAATATCATGTCTGCTGCTTCAATGAATTCAAAAGGACAAAAGTCGAGTGAAATCCTTTGTTTTAGGGACATGAATAACCGGAGAATTGTACGGGCTAGTTTTACTTTGAATATTTACCGACCGTTACGAACCGAATGGTCATGCAGATGATTCATATGATCGCTTTTATAATGAAACTTGAATGAAAAAGATGAATCTGAAGAGCATGTGCGGGTTTATGGGACAGGAGAGATGAACTCAAAGTGTGTTTTCACAGCCAATCTTCAAATCTTAATCCTCCACGTAAGTTATACTTAATTATATGTACATATTTACTTTCAACACTTACACAGAAATTTATTAGGAATTTGAGTCGGAAACGGCCTTAACAAGGTCACAGATTGACTAGTACTAGGTCGATGATCCAGCAATTTGACGCAATTTGCCGCAATTCTAAAGTGCTCATCGTTCCCATCAAACGTGAAAATATGAATTACAGCCTAAGTGGCGGAAATGACTTCAAAATGATCATTTTGAAGAAGAGCACTCCTTCCTAATGTGCTGTCCGGTCGTGAAGTGTATAATGAAGCTCATTTGACAGGTTAAGCTGATCGATCATTTACTCATCCAATAATTATTTAATGTTTTATCAGAGGGTTTAGTTAGTATTAGTACAAAAATCATAACGTGAATTTCACCTTCATCAAAGACAACACTCTTCAGAGAACCCCGTTAAAATGAAAATGTTTATCAAAAGAGGGGTGGGTAGTGGAGCAGCGGCGTGATGGATAACGGGAAGTGGAAAATGGCAAATGGGTGATTTGAAATGGAAATTGCGAAGTGAGAAATAGAAAATGGAGAATGGAAAACGGAAAACAATTATTTTCTTCTGCAATTTTAAAGACAACTAGACCTAGAACCAAATATGCATTGTTCATCCAAAATCGACTTAAATATATTTTTCTACAGATGCTATTGCAAATTATTTCACTGTTAATAACATTCAGTCAAATGAAGATGACCAAAAAGATCTTAACTGATTCCCAAACAGTCTCTCCTCTTCGTCAGCAATTTCCCGCGATGACAATCACATATAATAGCTCGTTCCTTGACCAATAATTTATGCCCAGGCTTTTTAATGGAAGTCATTTCTTATAATGATTCTTGAAAAAACAAACATTCACTTGAATGGTGGATACACTTTGTGTATTCTGAATAGTATTGGATTGTTTCTTTTTTATGTTTTAATAGATGATTCCCTTGGCCAAATCCAATGAAAAAAAAACCAAACGCAACAAAAGATACGACCGTTTTGCTTATACGAGTACCAGCATCTGGATGAAGAAATCTCAAATTCAAAGGAAGATTCCAAAAAGTCTGCTACATTCTGAGGTGAACCGCGGACAGATCGAATTCTGAGCTGTGGGGTTTTTTGCTTATCGACGCCGATCGAACATGCTAAAAGTTCCATTTATTCATCGATACATCTTATTCTTCCAGCTATCTGCAGAGTGCTATTGTTGAAAGATCAATTTACGTACAACACTCTGTGCCATGCCTCCCTCCTAAAAGATTGAAAAGAGATGATCACCTGTCGGTAGACGTTTGGTTAGTGATGTTCGCATGTTGCTCTTTTTAATGAATTGAATTGGATTGGAGTTTACGAATTGGTTGCGACGATCGTTTCATTATCAGTTGAAGATTCTCATGGAGTAAGATGAAGTCAAGTCAATGAATTCTAACAAAGTCCTTGTTGTGGTTGGATGGGCATTTCAAACTGAAAGTGATTCTCAACATTCGATAGTTATCAGAGAATTGGTTGAGATGGGAGAATCAACATATTCTATTGGACTTTATTCTCAGACTGTTCACTTATGATTTCTCAGATGCGTGACGATATAATGGGCTACCTTCTTACGTAGCTACTACCACCTCACTGTTGTTGAATAAAATATTCACAAATGCTCCTTTGTTCAATGTCAAATATGTACATAAAATGAGATGGCCGCAAATACTACAGCTGGCTAGTAAACAGCAAACCCTGAAAAGCCACACACCGATCCCGAACCGAATTACTAAAGTAATCGATCAATAATTATTTAGATATAACATGAAAGAGATGACAGATGGGATCATCTTGTTATTTTTTCTGGACTGGCTTCATTTCGTCTTCTGACCCATGCCGATCTTTCCATCTTTCATCTTTTTAATCACAACTAACAAAGATATATCATGAAGATGATGCATCAAATATTTGCTCAAGTTTTATTCAATCTAACGAGATTGGGATACAAGATACAAAATGTATCTACGATACAAAAAAAAAAAAAACTGGATCTTCAGAACTAAAACACTAAAACAATTTAGTGGGAAGACACGTCATGAGGTTTGCTTGCCAGGCCCAACAAATGACTCTGAGAAGAAGCCCGCGCAAGACTTCTTGCATGCATGAGGGTCATCCTCAGGTAAATTATTATTATGAAAAGCAAAAACAAAATCGGACAGAAGCAATGGGAATGTTATAGTATGTTATATATGGCATGGAAACAATATGAAAATGATTATGAAGTGGTTTTTGGGAGTATCATCTTCATTTCGATTCTGAATGGGAAATTTCGGTTGGCTTTTTGGGAGGTCCTGACTCTTTTTTCGGTCGCCCCGGTGATGCGGTGGTGGCCTGCTGCGGATGTTCAACAAACTATGAGAGCATGAAGACTTGGGTATGTATATATTTGATTTTTGGTAATTTTAATGATTTATTTTCATCAAACACGAAATAAGAGCATTACACAATGGTGTATTCATGAGAATATTGCCGCGTTGAAATGTAATGAGATTGTTAATGTTGGTGAATGCAAGTTGAACAAATTATTGGATATGTTGTTGATCTTTCGATGAGTTGGCTTGAACGATTGTTTTCGATCGGATTTTTCGAAAAAAAAAAATGAATATGAGGAGCGAGTATCTGAAAAATTGAAATCGGAAAATTTTCGAACTAAGAAACGATCCACTGCTCGAAACAATCAAATGCGTAGAAAAACGTTGAAAGAATGCAAACCGATAATTCCGAATCTTGCGAAAATTCCTACGCTGAAACTTCATTACCTCGCATCCGAAGCCAACCAAAATAACATAAACCAGGCAATGAAATGAGGGAGATAATAGCCCACTCAAACTTTCCCAGATATAATACTGCAAAATGGATAATAAGGGAAATAAATAAGGTGGGCAATATTTACAGCAGTACGTCGATTAAAAACTGGAAAGAACTTATTGTAAAACTCGAGAAAGTTGAAGTTGCGGGAAACGAAACCCTATCCATAAAACGTTCCGGTACTTTTTTTCCAGTATTCCCAACCAAAACCAGAAACTTAATTGAAAATACATATGTCAATTGAAGGATGCTTACAAGTCACGGCACTTCTTAAAAATATCAGAATCATTGATTGTTTTGATTTCAAAATATCATCTAAACTGTTGAAAAATTCAATCAACAGTGCATAGTTTCAAATTAACCAATCATTCAACATACGTATATTTGAATACAGGCTATACCATTTCGACCGGACAAGTTCTTCACCACACGATTCCTCATGCAATTCTGAGAAAAAAAAAATGTTGACAATTTTCTTCGATTTATTAACCCTTTAGCTGCTACAGGTATTTTAAGCTTAAAAGAAATCGCAGACTTCCGGTTCTAATACACAGGACGCGTAAGCCCGTCGGGCGCGTTAAATCTGCGATACTCGTCCTGTGTAAACAGCAAACGGATTTACAACAACGCGTAACTTGTTAGCGACGACGAGTCCCGACGGGTAATCATCCGCCGTTCATGAGTGGATGAATCCAACAACAAGCATATGAAAGAAGATGGTTCCAGTCCTCGCACATATGCATTCGAATCATAAATGCACCTCGTGTAAACACAACGACGTTTGCAGATTTCCTCGCGTTCGCATCAGGGTCCAGGCGTAGTGGGACCCTCGGCCTCTGGTTAAGTACCACCGACAGATCCTTACTCATCAGGTGCTGCCATAAATCTGCCGGTGGAAGCAGCACTACTAAACCATAATATGGTTCATTACAGGTGGTTCATTACAAATATTTTAATTTTTCCTCGTCAAACGTGTTATTTTTTTTCCACAATATAACTTAATAAAATTTATTTCTATTAATAGAAAATGGGGGGGCTTTTATTTTTCCTCGACTGGAGGCCGCGCGAGAAAAGCAATTGTTTGCATTTGTCCTTGACAGGAATCGAACCTGCGACCTGACGTTTGGTAAATCGACGCTCTAAACAGCGAGCTATACCGTGGCCACGCGTTGCATGAAAGGTTGCTACTTCTATTACTTTAGAATTTTCTTTCCGCTTAATTCGAATTGTAAAAAAAAACTATTAGGAGGTTTTTTCTAATTTGACTTTTCATCAACATAAATGCAACCAATTGGCAACTAAGTCCCATTCGCTATTGCTTCAATTTGTTCGGATAAATTTGTTGTATGCTAATTTTTGGCCGATAGCAAACATGTTTGCAAATCGGTTTAGACATTCTTATTTTTATTTGAACAACTTCTATCTGCATACGACGTTTTGTCGTTGGTCGTCGGCATTATTAAAAGCATTTCGGTCGATCTAAAGAGTATCAAAAGTCGTGGAATCCATTACCCGATAAAATGACACCATACTTTACCAAAATCGACCTTTTAACAAATGTCGTCTCAGATAGGATAAGATTTCCGAGAGGAGTCTGCATTCGTGGTTAGTGGTTATGTGAACAATTTCAAGTTCGTGCATTTCTGCTGTGCCCCAAAGTATATTTAAAAAAAATCGGAAATGAGAAGAAAAAGAGGACGAAGAAGGGGTTGTCTTTGTAGAGCACATGACAAAAGAATTGCTATGACCTCAGGCACTTTGCCACTCCATTTACATAAATTAACTTCTGTGGGAATGCTCGCTGTCAACCCATGAAAGGACGTATAAGCGTGCTGTTTGGATTTTGAAAAGCTCGTTTATGTATTACGTATACATCGTTAACCCTAGAGTCAGAGATTCTTTTGATTATACTTGATCTTGCCAAAAACGATTGAAGAGTGGAAAGGTCTGAATAAGTACCATATATACATAAGGTTAAGCTAATATACAATAATAACATCGGTTACATTACCAGTATCGCCTGAAGGTCTCAAAGCACTCAACAAATCGGTCATATCTATCTTAAGACCAATCATAAGTAGTTCATTGATTAGGTGTACCTACTTATTATTCTACCGCATTTCGAGTTGAAATCTACATAAATGCCGAGTATGCTGACAAAGGTGATCATCATCAATAACAAGAGCACGGCTAAGTGTCCAAATGGACTGCCATTCTTACGTCTGAACATAGTATAGATAAAACGCGAAAGTATCTTTGACCACACACCCGGCCAAAATGAAAGATACGTACGAGTATGGCAATCGAATCTAAAACTAGAGCCCGCCGTACAGGTAAATCCATCGAGAAACAATCATTTTCCTCCTTTTTGTTCAGGCGATTTATATATAAGATTCAAGAGAAAACCAAAAAAAAAAAAAATTTGTATAATGTAAAAAGTCCAGTGAAAAAATTCATACGATGAGTAAGCACTGCTGGACATCATCAGGTTCGCCTTTAGTTTTATCTCATCTCTGAGTAAATTTGTTGAAAATAACAAAAGGACCACACAGGCATTTTGTAAAGTGGACGCGTCCGGCGGCGTTTTGAAACAGAGATAAAGTATGGAACTTAAGGCCAAATGACATCCAAAAAATTTAGTCAACCATTCCAACCCGGCTAGATCCCTGTTGTTTCGAGCTTAGACGGGGGGGTCGGAGGGACGAGAATTTATGTAGCGGTCATTCAGTTTAAAAAAAAAACGAAGCACAAACACAATGGAGATGTTTGCAAGGCAGCTATTACCAATTATGTGGATAAAATGTCGATTGATGAAATCAAACGACCCGACACAAAATTGTCTAATAGGGCATGGTAATTTGATCCGTTTCGTCGCGATCGAGTCCAAATGAAAAGTCTGCAGTCAGAATTCATCTCAATCAATATAATGACTCCTAAGCTAAAGGTCGCTGTTTCACATCTTCTTCAACGTCAACTTGATCCGTGTCAGTCTGCATCAGTAACAATTTAAAGCCCCCCATTATTAGCTTCAGGTTGGCGTTGCATGCTTCAGCAGTATCCACTATATCAACAAAATCATTTTGTTCTACCTACCTTTAGCTTCTTGTTGCCAATATTCTGTTCACAACGAACCAATGTATTTGCTACAAAACCCTGAATTCGACTTTCATCACTTGAATCTTCTACTCTAATTGGAAGCTTCGCAGCAGACTTTCTGTCCACATATCTGCTTCATATTTGGTTCATAGCAGCAGCGTCTCAATTTCTGGTCTACCTCGTCTCATAGTGGGTTCGTCTAAGCACTTTCTGAACTCTAATGAAGTTGTTGTCTTCCAAAATGAGCAGAATGACTATGAACTGATCGAAAAGGTCTGGTCGGTGATCACGAACATCATTTTAGCATCATTTTTTTCTTTTATAATATTTATGTGTATTAACGTTTCAGAATTTATAAAAACAACAACCAACACTTAAGTTGTTCGCGTTTTTTATGTTTTGTATTCGATTTTACTAAAATTTTTGAACTCAGATTTGTGGAATTATACACGCGGCATCTTCTTGTCTTTGGGTGATCTGGAAGGTTGTAATCTTGAAAGAAAAAAAGAAAAAAATTTGTGGGATGGTGGTTGACGCGCTTATTCATTGTACTGCAGGTTGTAGTCAAACATTGTATCAATTAATATGGGTTTCATCCAAAGTTTTGGATGAATTTGAGTACTGGTTTAGGTTGTAGTCACGATTCAACTATTTGCAAAAAGATTTGCACAATGTTCTTTCCGATAGGGCTAGCAGTGTAGACGTAATGTCGCTTCGGACTTTGGCCGTATGTATCGTTTTCCTTCGTAGTCCGCACCACGCAGCTTTCCTCCACTGCTCCGCTGTTGTTAATTGCGTTGACGTTGAAAATACTGCTTGTAACGAGTGTCGATTGTCGAAGGCACGCTCTCAATGCAGAGGAAGGCACATAAATTGGACATCGCCCTGCTAGGGCACCCATAGATGTTAGCAACAAGCATTCTCTTTGAATGTCGTTGAATATAACTGAAAGTCACTAAGAGTCCTTCTTCTTATTTGAGCTCCCAGTTTCTTCATTGTTTTATCTTTTCCTACGTTTCGCCTTATATTATATGTCTTCAATACGACTGATGACCACCATTAGTCAAACATTGAAATTGTATTATAAAAATGTGTTAATTTTAACTAAATACCCCGAGGATGTCGATATAAGGTGAATTGTTACAGAAGATAAACCAAAAAGACTTTTAATCATTTACAGACAAGTGTCAAACTACTCAGCCATAAAAAAAATCATAGTGAGAAGTTGTATAAAAGCACAAAATCATGAATTAACTCTATCATTCTGCCGATAAAAACAAAACAGGATAGCCCAGTAGGATTAATGAAACCAAATAAAGAAGTAGCACAAAAATCGAAAATACTCACCAAATCTGCTTAAGCAGTCAGCATTTAAGGGCTAAATCCTCCACCTGTTATCTATTGCTTCGGTCTATTATATCTAATTTTGACCGGCGAAACATACTAATTCCCAAGCAATTACCATGAACTTACAGCACAAATCAAACACAAAAATCGTCTCTTCACCTCAGCAGTGGCCTCTTCATTCTTTGCGCAGGCCATCTTCAACTATCACCGAGTATTTAACATTCCAGCGGTGAAACATTGTACCATTGTTTCGTGAAGGGTGTATGTTGTACTATGCGCCGCGCAGCGCCAGCCGCTTTTTTCCATCGGTTCGTGTCTTTTTTGCTGCCGTAACACGTTAAGTGGTCCACTTGAAATCGCAGCATGAAGCCACTTCACCGGGGTATTGTGTGGTCCGAAAAGAGTATAAGCGAAGCCAACATAAGACGCACATAAGACGTTTCTATTTATTGTTTAATAGCACTTACCTGTACCAAATAACAGCCAGTCATAAATCTTGGACGCTACAGTGATAGCACACACTCGGGCTAGTTACAAGTTGGCATAGGGTGTACTTGCAGCAATCATGCACTGTTTGGTTGAATCTTCTTAGATGTCCGAGACAGGATTTAGATGGCATAGTGTCGAGATGAAAATAAAATAATTTTTGAGAAATGCCCAATGTCCTATCCAGAGGATATCTCTGTGTTGGAGAAACTCGTATGTTCTTGTAAAAATAGGCGAAATTTGACTTCAAACAAGCCTACAATGAGATTGAAATGAGATAATATTTTCGGTGACAAACCTTTGAAATCGATTGAATCAATAAATGGAAAAAATGCTGCTGAGAAATTCAGAGTACGTATTAGCCGCTTTTTTGTGACAGTACAGAACAGATAGCAGCAATGAAACAATGCATAATAGAATGGAACAGCGAAAGGGGAATTTAGTGGAAATTGAGTATTTCATTGACTCAGGGAGTGTTTTGGGTTAATTTGCTTTATGTGGTATTCAACACAAGGATATGCTGATGACTTAATGATAACCGTTCGGGGAAAGTTTGACGAAGTCCTTACGGATATCCTCCAATCAGCCCTTAACGTAGTACAAATATAATGGTGTAATGACAACGGCATTTGAGTCAATCCGGCCAAGGCAGCTGTCGCTTCCTTCCTAAGGAAAAGAAAAATAAGATTGATGAGATGACCCACCATGTACAACTCCCAAGTACTCCTCGTCGAATTCTTAAAATACCTCAGTGTTACTCTTGATACGAAATTACTTTGCTTGAACACCAGAGGACTATTTCGGATGAGGCCACTAGGGCTCTTTTAGCCTCTGTAGACGATTCGCAGGGAAAACCTGGAGAACCAGCCCTCGGTGGCCAGCGCTCGGTGGCCGTGATCGTCCGGTCACCGCTCTACGATAGTAATCTAGAGCTCGGAGATCAAATCTCGGCGCGATCAAAAACTACCCTTGAGTACTAATAGAACTCTCACAGTGCTCCGGGCTTGTCAGTATAAAGACGGGACGGATAGGAGGTGCATGCTAGCAACTGCACTTGCGAAAAGTAGATATGATATTGAAACGTCAACAAGGCATATAAATGCTAGAGATGTTGACGCGCCCATGCCCCTGGAGGGGTCAAGGCAATTAGAGAGAGAGAGAGAGAGCCCTCGAATAGTTCTTTGGATCTACAAGGCGATCATCAGACCCATAATTGATTATAGAGCTGGCGTTTGGTGGAAGCAATCATGTACCAGTGAGGGTAAAGTTACATTAGACAATTGGTCGGGCTTATCACTGGACACTGTTTAATAGGGGAGGATGCGACTCCTGCACAATGATTACTGTAGGAGCTGCGGGACGAGGAGGAGTACGAAAGCTGCCATCACCTTCTGCACACTTGCCATGCTTTGGCGGAACGTAGAAGGGACATCCTCGGATCCCACTTTTTTGTCGGTCTGGACGACCTAAAGAAGACCAGTGTTGGTCGACTTCATCGTTTCATTGCCAGCTTTGGTGGGTTTAACGAATGAGATAGGCGCAGGTGTGCTGAATCTAGGGGGTATCATAGCAGACCCAGTGGTGATCTATGTGCACCTCGCCGCTTTCTTGGACATTGAAGGTGCGTTTAATAACATACAAACTGATATCATTCAGAAGTCCTTGATCGAGATTGGGGTGAATACTTGTTTTAGCAGCTGCCTGAATCATTCTGCTTTTAGGATCGCTAGCTAAAAAGCAGAATGATTCAATCAGAGCTGGGAGGACATCAGGCAACCGAATAGTGCGCAGGGGAACCCCTAAGATGGGGTGATATGTCTCCTCTGTTGGGGATTATAGCGATGGATGGAATCCTAAAACCGCGTTTTGAACGCGCGGTTTCACAGACGGTTTGAGCAGCGGCCACCGTTGTGTGTAAAGGCATAGAGCGGCAGTCAGGCGGCTGCCACCGCAGTATACATATTAACATTTTATTCAAATGCAATTTCGCCGCTCCACAAACTGCGGCGAATGAAGCGGTTCTTACATACACCACTCTACAAACCGCGGTGCTCTAGGGAGATAAAAAAATTGCACTTCCGTTTTGTTTAAGAAGCGTGCGAAACCCGTTTCCGAGAAAAATTTAATCGAGCATGGCATGGATTGTAAAGCAAATCCAATTACCCTGCCGTTCCTTGCTAGTGCGCACATTAGTTTCAGATAGGAATTTGCTATTGTCACTCCATAACAGCCCATGCAAATTTCTATATGCACTGGCTACTTCTCTTCCTTGATTTATTGGATGTATGCATAAATATTAACTATGGGTCCATTTTGCGTCTCGGACACTCTCTCCTACCCATATGAGTGTTTTTTTTTAGCGCTTAAAATGGATAGTAAACAAACAAACCCGGTGGCTGCCGAGTGGCGAGTTTCCATTTAAAACAAAGTATTTGCTTATAGGCGGCTGCTTCTCTTTATACAGCGGTGCGTTGTTATTCAAATCGCTTGTGAAACTGCACCTTCTTGACGCGGCCCAGAAAAGCTAGAAGCATCAGCAGCCAAGATAATCGCAAACTCAGGCCCGGCTCTACCATATGGGCAGACCGAGCATTTGAGCAGGGTGTCTTTATGTAGGGGCGCGAAATCTCCCGCCTAATTTAAAAAATGCTGCATTTTAAAAGTAATAAGGTTGCTTAAAGGTTAGGTTTGCCAGGTTTCGGTTTTGTGCTGGCGAATAACTGCATTACGCGCTAACTCGTTCGCCATTTGAGATTTCAATGACTGGCTAAAATCATACTGATCCCACTGGGCGCCGAATATCTTTTTATTTTTTTAACATTTTTTTGACTCTTTTCTGTCGTAAATTTTCATAGATATTACATAAAAGAAAACTTTAGTTTAAAATTAAGGCAAGGGCCTAAAGAGGTTTCGTTTTCTTTGTTTTTTTTTTCACTAACGATATTCAATAGCTCATCGGTTTCATTGACAAGATAAAATCGCACTGATTGATCGTTGAATATTTCAGGGTTTTTTTTTTTTTATTTTCGACGAATTTCAACTGTTTTAACTAACATTGAGCAAGAAAAGGATTAGAGCAACCTTATGGTTGCTAAAGATATTAGGACTATACAAGCTTAAAGATGCCTTCAGCTAGCCTTAGGGTGCCTTCATATAGCCTTAAAAATGCCAATTCGCTCGAATGTTGTGATTTAATTGCTGGATGAAATGAATGAAGAATTGTACTCGTATTTTCAAGTACCATGTCATTTTCTGTTAATTGAACAGGGCGTCAAAAGAGTTAAGGCAGGCACTGCGCAAACGAAGTTTGGCTTCGGGAAAATTCCTTCCCGTGATGAATGGAGTATAGTAAACACTTCGAGCAAAACCGAGGTAGTCCTTTTTTACCACAAGAACCTAAATATCGGAGTACTGCCACAACTTAATTGCAACTATCTAAAACTATCACATAACGTAAAGTGTCTCGGAATCATTCTCGACTCGAAACTTAGTTATGGAAGATGAACAAGGAAAGCCAATGTAGCCCTCTTTGCCTGCAGGAGAACTTGCGGTAGTCCACGGCTGTAGTGCAGAAAATTTTCGGATACGGAGATCTGGTATAATGACCAGCTCTTTGTAGGAAGTATAATATTGACCTATGGGATAAAGGGCAAAGAACCGGTTGGACTGCTGTCACGGGAACCATGCGTTCATGACCAGCGGACGCACTAAATATCATCCTAAGTCTACTTCCTTTAGACCTTCAAATAGAATTCAACTCTGCGCCGTCAGACTGAGAGAGTCTGGCTGTTGGACTTCCTAACCATATGGACACGACAATATACTGTCGAATGTCGGAGTACGAGACATGTTACCAACAGATTAAATCGTCACCAACCTAAACAAGAACCTCGCAATTAGGCTCCCAACGAGACCGGAATGGAGTAAATTGTGATTTTTCGCATTATTTTGCAAAAAAAAAGTTGTTGCGAACGTTGAAAAAATGTATATGTATATGTCTTCCAAAATTATGCAATTTATCTAATTTTTTCTGTAGTTATTTGGGTCCATGTCATTTTATTACAATTGTAAAATCTGCTTTAATGTGAAGAAATTTCTGGTATATTCATGTTAACCTTTCGGGAGGCCTGGCTGGCAGCTCAGTGCATTGAGACGCCATGTCAGACTGATGCCTTATCATACCGGACTTTCGTTGATGTGGAGAAAAGTAGGTATGTCTCACCTTCTGTGTACATGTCCTGGGGAGTTGTATTAAAGCTATCCTTGGGTCCAACTTTTAGTTTTAACCTTCATAGGACCGACCTCGAAAAATTACGTTAAAGACCAAGGGGGTGTAAATGCACCCCAGCTTTTTTGTGTTGTACAAAGGACAACAAATATTTCAGACAAAACATTTTAATTCTATATTTTGAAAAATAATCTGGAGATTAAACCGAAAATCAAAAACCCTGATATCCGTAGTACAAAAATAACTACCACACTTATTACAAACAGTTCTTATTTTGGTATAATTTACATTTAGGTACTGATTGTACCGAAAGCTTGAAGATTCCACGTACCGCAACGAACAAAATTAACGATAACTCGTTGCAGTATGAACCAATTTACTTTAACTTTTTTTGTACAATTTAGGAAGCATATTTAAGAAACATATTTCAGAGGAAATTTAATAGGAAATTTTTTTTTCAGAAGATATCCTGAGAAATGTAAGTCTGGGGTGCAGCTGCACCCCGCTCGGGCTTATGAAGGTTAACTAATCCGGACGACTTGAAAGAGGAAAATGTTGGTCGGCTTTTTCGCTTCAGTCATTGTCAGCTCTGGCTGGTTGACGATTAAGTTGATCTCGGGTTGCTGAGTCTAGGGGTGTCTTAACGGACACAACCTATGTAATCTTTCAAAGTGACCACTAAAAAGATAACTGAAAAAGATTCTATCAGATAAATGTGAAGATAATCAGTGGATTGAATGCAATTCATACTTTAAATTTTATTTGTAATGCAACAAGAGTTTCTCGGTGTATACTTTCGGATGAAAAAAAATCAACATTTCCCCCATCCAAGTTCCTTCAGACAAAGAACAAAAGGAATTCTTGTCATACTAATAGCTCTCAAACTACATCAGACAGGACAGTTTCAAAATCAATCTACCTGATCGGAAACACCTAATGGGATACTTATAAATCCATTAAGCCAACGAACAACATTACAAATCCGGAAAAATATCATTAAATAATCTTACGTGTTTCGTCCTAAATAGATGGAAGCTAATTATATGGTTTGTTAACCACTAAACCACCGACGAATTCCATTCAGTTCTCAGTTCCCATACTTCTACATCAAAATCATAAAAAGGTTGTTTAATGAGAACCTTCTTTTTTCTTTTTCATTTTATCTATCACGCGGTCACGATGTATCGTGATTCCATTGGTCTTTTGGTCTTGGTTTTCTGGATCCACCATGAAAGAGCCCAGAACCAAGAAGAAATATGAAACAAAAAAGACAAACGAAAATAAAATCCAATTCAAGAATTTATATACACATACGAGTATATATCTTTTGTGTATTATTCTCCTCCTCATAAGAACCTCCTTTATTCGGACGATGTTTGATGGAAAGGGGCCAATGAAATCGACTTGTACCATTCTTGGGCCCACCCCGAAAATGATATTTGAAAAGAATCTTCTGAAAAGCCAGCAACAATACTGAACAATAG
This sequence comes from Chloromyia formosa, assembly GCA_964017055.1. Lineage (NCBI taxonomy): Eukaryota > Metazoa > Arthropoda > Insecta > Diptera > Stratiomyidae > Chloromyia > Chloromyia formosa. The sequence goes on along the minus strand of OZ024815.1, from coordinate 153,580,055 downwards.
CTATAGCGTACAATAACAAGAACAGAACCGCAACAAGAGGAATATAAATTGAATATATGAAGAAGAATGAAAACTTCTTCTCTATCATCAGATTTCTCATTCTTTTGATGTGTTCTTAGCCATATTTCCATCGTGACTTCCTCTTATTGGAGTTGTTGCTGCTATGACTTGGAGTTGTAGTTAGAATGTTCTTCGGTTTTTCTGCCTGTCATATAATTATGTTCTGGGTTTCTTTTTTCATTTGTTCTTTTGTTGAAGGCTTCTAAATCAGGTTTTTCGGTTCTTTTAACAGACAGAATGGCTTCTTGAAAATATTGTTAATTAGACAGTTTTAAGTAAATATTTGCTTGCAGAATTTTTAACGGGTGGTGGGGGGGGGGGGGGTGTATTTTGAATTGATTAGGATTGAAAACGGTTGCCACCATGTTCAGCAGGTCTTTTTGTCCTGACCAAAGAGCACAAAATGCCTTCGACAGTAACAGCATCACCGTCAAAACGTCATCGGCTGATGCTTAGAATCACGTAAGGGAGCTAGGTATCAAATTTGCCAATGCCCGGAGAAGAAGAACAAACTTAAGGCGGGAGATTTGCTGATTTAAAAACATGAAAAGTACTCTTAGATAAGTCGATAATCTAAAACGCTGTCCCATGCTGTCTATGTGAACAGGATCACATAGGAAACCTACACGCAAAACTGATTAAGATGAGAACACGGGAAACGCTCGGAGAAACGATCAAGCATACAGGATGCATCGTACTAAATGCTCATCAATTATGATATACAATCAAAATCATTTACAGCGACATTTAAATACTTCTTCAAAAAAATTAATAAAAATCTTGACTTCATATAGTTTTGTACTGCAGATGTTCCCTCTAGGCTTTACATGTTTTTTTATTTATTTTCGATTTCAGACACGTGTATCGCTTGCAGCTTTTATCCTTTTTTACCATCCTCGGCTTACCATGAAACCATGGTTGCATTTTGGCAAACTTAGGTTAGGTTGAATTATAGGGGCTGCTCCCACATACGGAGCACACATATGCCATCACTGGGTCCGTTATGATACCGCTAATATGGACTTAACAAGAAGACCTAACGATCAATACTTAATCCACGAATCATTCGGAGCGAACAATGAACCTATGAATCTCACCAGCACTCGCCTCCTGCAGGTCGTTCAGATCTGTGAAGTAAAAAGACCCAATGGTGGATTACCTACTACCGGCAAGAGCAGGGCAGGTGCAGAGCAAATGAAATGATAACTTCCTTATCCTTGTTCCCACAGCTTTTGAAGCAATCAATGTACGGCAGTCGAAGTCTCTTGACATGCACTCCTATGATTCAGTTACCAATGATCACCCCCACAACACGGCTGATGCGCTTTCCATCCAGCGAAATCAACCCCGAAGCGCGACTATGATTCAGTCTAGGCCATATTTGCCTTAAAAAAATTACACCGAATTGGTTTTCTAAAAAAAATAACATTATTTTTAATGAACTGTTCGTTGTAAGCAGCGTAACACCATTTACAGCGAACTGTTCACTATAACCGTTTATGAAGAACACTGCGGCTACAACGTACAAATATCGCCATTCCCTTGACGTTCGACTGTATGTATATTATATGGGACGAGCCAAAAAATTCAAAATTGGACGTAAAAGAACTTCACCCGCTCCGCTCAAAAAGAATCGGAATCGGTAGATCATCAGCATTCTCATAACAATCGACTCAGGACTATAAAGGAAACTCTTACGTGGAGTTTTTAGCATGCCCTGAAGTGATGAAGTGAGTGATGCACTAAAAATATAATTTTTCCGGCGACAGAAAATCCAACTAATAAGAATTAAAAGATTTCGTGCATATTCTGTAATGATGAACATGCTTATAACCCTCAACTTTCCCCGAAAACCTCACAATCAACCGCATCAAACGAAACAGCAAAACGAAAGATTCAAGTGAGTAACCCAAATACAATACGAAAAATTTCCAGTATGAAAATTGTCTCTCTCATTTTCAACCATTTATCTGCAATGGAATTTATTTACTTGTCAAATATATCGATAAAATCCATAAAATATTATGTTTCTATCTATGACAATTTCCCAATAATCATGTCAGATTGATTGTGTGGAATTTTCCATATCATATGTGAGTGCAGATAAAGTTATAGTGTTGAGCGTACTCGACGCGAACAGAAAATGTGCCTCTATATCGGCTTGCATCTATCCGGCATGGTCTGCCGGTGGAGTGGATATATGTTGTCAATAGGTTGGCTTTCAATAAAATCTTATTTTCACTTTCAAAATGCAAAATATGAAAATTTTGCATTCAAATGGCAATTAATTGCATGCCGTTTGACTACTTTTGTGAATATGATGTCAACAATTTTCTTCATTCGGACATTATAATCGGGCTGCCGTTTAATCTGTAATGTATGGAAAGAACGTGGTGTAACTGTGCAGAGTTACCATTCGCAGGTTGAATATATAGTAAGGTTTTATATTTGAGGATATTATTTTATTAAGTTATTTGTAGTTCGGATGGCACAACGTTTGGAACGTTCGCCTTCTCTGCATTGGGCCCCGGTTCGAATCCTCCTGAATGTGGTAGTCTTCAAAAATAAAGGGAATTTACGTGTCGGATTGTGAGCCCACTCAGCAGTTAAATGAGTACCCATTTGGGGTGAATAACTCGGTTGAGCATGTTGCTGATGACACACCTCTACACAAAACACACCGCCACGATCTAGTCAATGAGATGATGCTAACTCATTTCAAGGCCTTAGTTTAAAAATTTTACTTTTACGCTAGTTGTTTATTTTTTTATTATATTCATGTTTTTTCTATTTTATTTTATCTTCTAAGAAGCGTCCTTTAAAAAATTTGAATATAATTTATAATGCTCATGAAATCAATTCTAAAGCCAGGAAATCAGTTTAGGAGACTGAAATCTTTAAATCATTAAAATTAATTGATTGAATAGACGTTAAAAACACTGCTGACAATATATTTTCATCGACAGATATACACAAACACCAAGACCTCAACGTAAATTTGCATCCTTGTCATTTTTATCGTTTCACAGTTTCAGATTTTTAGCTTGTGATTATATTCGTATTTCTGTGTCTTTTTCGTAATTTATATTTCATAGAAATTCAATGTGCATAATGTCACATCATCTGAATAAAATGAGACCCCAATATAATTGAGGAGTATTGAGTAATATAGCAATGTTGTCGGTTCTGTTGTTGTTTATCCGATGTCAACTGCAATTGTTTTGAAAATTTATGGACCCATTCGCGACTGTACTGTACTTTGTACTTTGCCATCTCCACATATAGGTATATACGAGTGCACTCATGTACAATGGAATATTTTCGGATTGAAATGTATCTGAGGTTTACTTAATTCAACCGCAATGTATTATGAAAGCCATGAACTACAAAATGCAAAAGTAAGCTGACGGGCACAGCACGCAGGTATGGTGGCAAGGTAGGCCAGGCTGGCATACACAGACACTCTGTCGCAGCAGCAGCAATATTCGTGTTGTCTGAATTGGTTGCAAGAAGAAAAAAAAAGTAAAAATAAAACATGCATTTATGAAAAAACAACGATGGAGTCAGGTGGCAATACAACAGGCAACCACGATGACGACGGACGTTCCAAATGTACCCACGCTCGTATTTGCTCAATTACGATCGTATCGATTGAAAGGTGGCACGTCATAATCGCAGTCGCAGCACACCTGTTTGAAATTCGGACACAGCAATCAGTAAGTGCATACGAGAGTTGGATGGAAAAAATTGTAAATGTTGGAAACTTGAATTGGGAAAAACTGGTATACGAATAGTATTGAAAAAATAAGAGGAGAACATGAGTTATTTAGCACAGATAACTAAATATTGGTGCTTAATTTCAGTTCCACATATCGAGTTTCAAATGATCATCATATTAACTCTTGTTAATTGAAGGTGATTAGATAAGTTAGTTGATAGTTGGCCAGAGGAGTCGTCAAGCGCTGCGACTCGAAGGGCTATAGTGCTACACCTTCGGGTTTAGGCCGATTAGAGATTAAGGTGCCGCTTAGGAGTTGCGGTTTAACAAGCGGTTTGGACAGCGGCAGCCACTGTCTATAAAGGCAAACAAGCGGAAGCCGCCGCAATCTCGTCACTGCTCAAACTGCTTGTTAAACCACCCTTCTTAAGGGTGTAAGTCCACTTGAAATTGTCAAAAACATTATTTTTTTGCGTTTATCAGAAAAAAATAATGTAATTCTTCCTGCAAATTTTCATGTAAAAAGATTGTATTTCTAAGTGGAAGTATTTTATTTAGATTTTGAAAATTAAGACTTTTTAGTTTCTGGAGCGATATTAGGCATTTTATTTTGTACTGCGGTGTAGGTAATTTGGTTGTTATCCGGGTTAAATTACACACATCACACAAACAACATATCCTTGTTGTTTGTGTAATGTGTGTAAGTTAATTCGGATAACAACCAATTAACCGGCACCGCAGTTTATTCACCTATTTTCATAGTGTTTTCCCAGTACTGAAAAGGACAGTGAAAAAGGGTCGCCTATCAATGAATTTCCTGGATCCAAACCGAGCTGCCTCCAGAAGGAAGCTGAGATTATACCGCCAGAATGGACGAAGTGCCAACACTACAGGAAGAGTAAAAAAAAATAATTTTGGAATATTTTTAACAGAAAACTAAATTCTAATCGCGCTATTTTACACTTTTTTTTCAGGTTTTTGCACAATATCCCTCAAAATACGCATCATACTGCATACTTTAGAAAAGGAGAAGCAGAAGATACTTTTCAGTTCTACCTTTCCTAAAGTGAATAAAATATTCTAAAGTTAAGTACAAAATCTTTATGCCTAGAACTTTCTGAAAAATTCTCGTTCCGCGAGGAATGTCCCAGATATCAAATTTGTAGATACATCCTTTTTGGACTTTAATCTCATATGAGAGGGATGCTCATAGCCTCAAAATAGCATAACAAAACTTCTCAAAAAACGGATTTCGGAAAAATGTAACCGTTGCTAAACATATCGATGCGCGATGCCCCTCTAGGGATTAGGCCAAATAGAATACTTCTGACCCGTTAGCGCATGGTCTATCTACGACATATAGTGAAAGAGTTGAATTCTTTCGATTTCAAGGCTAGACTGCAATACCAATTAAAAGTTCACTAGCTACAATTCATTAACTTAACTTCGATTAAAAATGTGTCATTATCGTCATCATTAGGCACCTGTTTAGTGAAAAGTTTCATCTAGCCAATATCATTGGAAACTTTATTGGTTGGACAGATGAAAAGGAGCCGCCTGTCAAGCAAATCCGTGCAACTTGCTGCAACATCCTGACATTTATATTGGTCGATTAGAATCTGGGTATTTTCTACTCTTTTTTTTCGAAATTTTATTACGAAGCACTTTCAAGATCATCGGATCACTGTAATTTGGACAAATGTTAATTTTTGTGTCATAAATGTCAGTGTATTGTCCATCCATAATCGTAAATTAGAGACCGTCGTTTAAATTTACAGCCATTGTGGATGGATACCTGAGCGAATACTTCTCAGGTATGCACATACTACAAATTATACTGTCTTAATCAGCAATTTATCCAAAAATTTGCAGTTTTGCACCCAACTTGATAGAATCATTTAGATACGAATCTCGGATGTCTTTTTCGGTGATTGGAGCTTTGCCTTCATTTCATGATAATAAATTCCAGACAGAATTTAGTGGTTTTGCAGATAATTTGTATATTATATGGTTGGGTAGGTAGGTTCAGCGAATATATTGACATAGAATGGAATTAGTTAATTTCGACATAAATTTCATCACTGTTGATTTAGGGGCATACTTCGGTATACGTGCATGTAAATTTAAATGGCCACACAAAAGCATGAAATTGAATATATACGTTGTGGCGTGTGACGCCCAACGTACAGCCGAATTTCCTTTTTTATTTAATGGCTAAAAAAAAGTAGATTAATGGAATAAACGAAGATAACAACTATATTTATGTAGGGTACCATCCGAATATGAAAACAAAGGCGATCTTGTGGCCTACGATATTACTGATTAATGACTGTAGCCAGTCCAATTGTAAATCTGCTGGTCCTTGTATTACCTAAGTAAATACACAGGAAAAGTTGGACATTGTATATCCATGGATCATAGCTTCTTCTGCAGATCCGCTGCGTCACGTCGATTGCTCTTTTTGTAGCGAGCTCATCAGCCCTACAATTTCGCGCAAGGCCGTAATGACCAGGAATCCAGCATAGTATAATATTGGAAAAGCAGTTAAATTTTTGAATGTACATACTCCTGATTCAAGGGATTTAATCGCGGCCTGGCTGTCTTAAGAAATCGTGATCTCTTTCGTAGTAGTGATGTGACATTCGAGCCACGTCACATCCTATCAAGTAGATCTCTGCCTGGGAAATGTTGCAATAATCCGGCAGTTGATAAAAAATATTGAGATTAAGTTGTTCAGAGGGGACGCCGGCGCCCACACTCTAGCGGTCTTAGATCCCCCCGTATAAATCTTCACCGACTTCGGTAATAGAGGACTAGGCTCTCACTGTTCTTCTCGAACATGTGCGCTGCTGAGGTAAAATCTGTCGAAGTTTGGGATATCCCAATCATTTAATATCGTTGGATGAGCTGTACTCAAGAGAAACAAAAACCGCAATAACTCGGAAACTAGAGCAGCTAGGAGGTTGAATTTTACACTATTTCAAACTCGAAAAGTACGGCAGCTAAAGTTTTCCATTTCGCGTTAAAATGCAGCTTGTACTTACCCATACAATTAAAAATCGATTTGGAGCAGAAGCTGCAAAATACTTTAAAAGTTTCAAAGCAAAGTCACATCGACAAAAGCTCTGAAACAAGAGCAGCTAGAGGGTCGATTTTTACAATTTCCGACCAGTCTCCCGAATCCTAATGGCTGCATTTACTACCATTTGTCCACCGGAAGCAGGCTAAGCATCAAATCCATGGCCACAGATGAAGTTGTCCGCTCCGCTAATTGCCACGCAGGCGACTCTCTGCACCTTGGAGAGCAGATTGCGATTAGTTGCAGTACGAAGGGCAAGCCACAATACCACCACCCCGCACAACACTGTCGGACCCAAGACACTTAAGCTTTAAATTTGGGGGGGATTGTCTATTTCATAAACTTATTCTTTTTTGAGGTCATTGTTCATGTGAAACTTTCCCCCCAAAACCAAAATCGAGTTTTTGGGGAAATTTTGCGAATTATCAACTCAAATTTGGGGTGATTTAATATTGTAACAATCACTCCAATCCCATACAAAATTTTTATAGGGTTAGCTAATTTTCGTTTTGGCGGAAAGTTTATTGGGGGTAGCTCTCAGGGCCATCGGTCGTCTCTTGACTCAAGGATATTCGTGTTTCGTCAGTTTTCAACAGATAACTTGGCCTAGATAGGTCTGTCTAGATTTCGGAAAATCCTGCCGCTGAACCTCCACAAAATATGCTTAGTCCTTCTCAGTTCTCTTTTATATACGGCAAGTTGACCCTTATATTCAATAAAAATCGGAGTTTTGCTTTGAAGATTTCTTCCTATTGACGCATATTCAGCACGTGGCCCAAAGCTTACTGAGCTGATCTCTCTGCGATAACGCCGGGTTAGTCCTACTTCAATGACCTATAACAGGATGAATCCCTTTGAAATACCTATTGCCAAATATTCTGAAAGCATAAGCTGCTTCAGATTTTCGGCATTCGTATTCCTGCCCAAGAAAACTGATTGATTTGATTTGATCCTAGGAAGTACAATATTTGGACCAGTGAAATAGTTTGGCGAATCCGTTACAACCATAAGTTGTATTAACCCTTTGACGATCTGTGCGCCTCGAAATTCGTCAGATTTCGGAAACTGGAATAGGCTGGCCATGTTGAACGAATGCATGACGATGGAGAAGTACTGAAACGAGTGCTAAAGGGTCAAGTCCAAAGAAATCGACTGCAAGGAAGACCTCGTGTACGATGGGAGGACTCAATTGACACAGATTGCAGAAAGCTTTTACGATTTTCGAACTGGAGGGCGCGGTCGCCTGATCGAGATAATTCGTTGAGCTGTATCCTGTAGGCCAAGGCTCGTCGCGTTCTAGAGCTCCAATGATGATGATGATTCCGGCGCAAAGTAGTGAATTAAGCTTTTGCATCCTTATTCGACAGAATTTATATAGTCAACAGCACGAAGTGCTTAGTAAAAGATTAGGCTTTACTCTCTATATAGCAAGTGCAGTGTTTAAACTGTAAGAAATATAGACAATAACTTCAATCTTAGCACAAGGTACTTTAATTAGCACCATGTTCATTTTCCTTTTAATCTATTGTTATTTCAACTAAGTAACTAAATCACTACTGGACATTAACCCACAAGCCCAGACAGCTGGTCTCCAACGCGATTTTTTCATTTTATGTTTTTGTCGCATGTTGACTCGGGGCTTTCGTGAAAATTACTTCAAGGTGCTTTAGCTGTTTTTTTTTGGTCGATGGCTGCGTTGGTAAGTAGAAATTAAATAACAACTATTCACACCGGTCGCAATTAACTTCTTAACTTATGAGACGGCTAATGTAGGGAAAATGTTAATTTTTGCGTTACATACAACGAATGTCGTATAACCTTCAATGGCCTTTCAGTACAAATGGTGGCTTAATTGTGGTGCGCGAACAAGGGTGCTGTCGGCAGCTACTGAAACCTAGTTAAATGTGAACAGAGTGTTACATAAGAGTCACGTCGTTGTCACCTATTAATGGGTTGGGAAATTTATTTCTGTTGTATAGGACCATATTAGACTAAAATTACGCCTCAGCTATCCTCGGAAACATCTAATCTGCCAGGGAAACTTTTATGTCAACATTCAAAACAATTTGACGAAAACCACTTTACACACCCGATGATGATCAGCAGCAATCATGTTAATTTTATGAGGCCAGGCCCATGCCAAACACTCACATAATACCCACAATATGCCATAGGAGAAAACATACATGTCGTCGTGATATATGATGACAGTTAGTTGTTTCAAGGAGAACGTTTGGTTCCAACACGGCTAGCAAAATGATCATGCTAATAAATTCCACGAGTAAAGATCTCCACAAAAGTATACGCATATATAGGCTAGCCGTCGTACCACTTTACACAGATACTACTTTTAAATCGCACGCGGGCATGCTGCGCATAAGATAACATTCTCCACTTAATTGTTCAATGTTGGAATTCCAACATCATCAGTTAGGGAATAAAATTATTTTAATGTGACTATATGTGAATGTTTTCAGTGGCTCCCAGAGCGAGTCCGAATGCGAGGAGTGCAGATCCAGAGCCAGAAAGTCTCCTTCGGTTGCATAGAACATAAACGGAATACGTGTAGTAATGTGTCGATGAAATTTATTAACAAATCACGTGCTTATTGATTATTTCATATTTATGGAAAATGCATTTGAAATTAATAAAATACCATTGCAAATATTCTTTATGATTGTTAACGTTTATAAATTGCAATGGGAAATGCAAATATTGAACGATACGTGCGAGTCCTTCCTCGTTCTTTGCTATGTCAAGGAATGTTACTTTCAATTATTTCAGATGGAGAAGAACAACATAGTGCTAAACACCTACAAGAAAACTCTCGCTTCCTGAAGAAAAGAAAATGAGTAGAAATCTGCTGTTACTCGTGAAACTGCCACCGAGAACGTTCCCGGGAACTTCTGATTAGAACTGTGACTGCCGTAACTGGAAATGCCATGTTTCTGGCGGTTAGAATTGCGATTAGAACGGTGACCTATTAAAAAAATGTGTTTTATGGGAACACTCGCTCAGAAAGTGATTAAAGCTATTTCGAATTAAAAAGATTGGGTACTTTCTGAACAAAATTTCATGCTCAACTTTTACTTCTTGCATTTTTACGTATTCTTAGCCGTTTTCAAATTACAGGCGTTCAAATGTGACTATAACAGGTTTTTTTCGCAAAGTTGAGAAAAATTGACGTTTTTCGACTGTCAATTGCGGCTAAACTGCTGGACCAAATTTAACGTTTAGGTAGCTCATTCAACGCAGAACCTTACGTTCTTCAATTTATTTGCCAACATTGTTTTTTTTTCGCTAAGATTCATGGTTTCCAGGTTATAATCGGAAAACCGAAAAAAGTACGGAAATTTCGGGGTTTTCTGAGATTTTGACCATGTTCCGCAAATATATTTTGGTGGGAAGTTCCGGATTCGTGTTGAGTACCCCAAAAAACATAAGAAATGAAAGAACAAAATTCTCCACCACAATTTGCAACCCCGGAGCCCTTCAGAGCTCCTAATGACAGGATTAAATTGCCTGGAAAGAACTGCCGATTCGAGGCTGATGAGTACCTGATTTCACTGTTAGCAACAAATAGCTTCTGGGATTCATTACAAATCTTTTTAATGAATATGAGTAACTTACAACTCAAGCATTATTAACAGACCCTTTAATATAAACAAACAGTCTGGTGTACGTCCGATATCCTTCCGAAACCCATCAAAGCTTCATATATCCAATCTAATCTAATCGTCTCGTTCGGATATAAAGATTTCAAATGGCAAGAAATCACAATAAATCAGTATGTGGCTATTGCAAATTCCTATCAACCGATTTTAAAAATAATAGGCTCTCAGTTTGAAACATCTGGTCACTAATCCTTTGTAGAAGTAGACTCTTTGGATCACAACATCGAACTTTTAATCTACCTTTATTATGTGTTGTACGATTGCAAATTCCATTAGCGCGAAACGTAGAAGATATACGACCGAGAACGTATCTTTTTCAAAGTAAATCAAGCCATTAGTGAAAAATAAGCCATGATGCCAAAAAGCGAGACCATAAAATTTTATTTAAATATTTTTCCGAATTTGCCTGATTCATCTTATTCTCCTTATCCGGCTATGTGGGATAAGATGAGTGATCCAATTATTTTTTTTTTTAAATTTATGTATATACGTAGTTCAGTTGTGGATCCCATTATCACATGTATTGAATTATTATTTCGTTATAGTGGATGACTGTTATGAACCACACCCAGAAACCAAGTGAAATGATAACAAACTGAAAACTTGTTAACAAAAGTCGTTTCGGTGGAATTATGCTAATCAGATTTAAATTGTTAATCATGTGAGTAAATAGGAATCATGTACGAGTATAACGGAACCACATTACTAATGTGGTTGTACTAATAAATGTCAACTGTAGATCTATTGTCATAGTGCTATATTCCGCTGTATTCATAATAGTAAAAATTGATCGGGTTCGAGCTGAAGATTTAAAGATTGATTTTCGGATACCGCTTCTTCTTAAAATATTCAATATAAACATAAGCCCAAACCAAGAATAATTTTGCTTAAAATGGTGCTTAAGTCCAAATTAAAATTAATACTGTCAACATCAACTTTTATTTCAATTATCGTATCGATGCCTGCCTTTCATGTATCTGACCCTTCTTCTGCCAATTATTCGGTGAGGTGCTAATAACTCCCCCACAAATATCTTCCTATGCCATGTATGGATCATTTATGTTTTTTTTTTCTTCGTTACTTAACACTGTTTCGGAGCCATTCTGTCTGCTATGACGATGAAGACGATGTTGAAGGTGTTACTAGAGAAATCGTGCAGACATTATGGAACCTTCCTGCATATATTCATTTTAAATGAATTCGAAAGAAAAAAAATCCCCGAAAAAGAAACATGTGTGTGTGTGTGTATATATCTATCAAGAGGCAACGATTTTTAAATCAATGCTATTGTGGTGGAATCATTTCTGGTAATTGAATCGAAGTGATATTTGATACTTTGAAAAGATCGCACAAAAAAAAAATGCTAAACTACGAAATCTTTTGAAAATATGAATACATTTTATAAACTATTGGACAAACGTATTAGATTACAAATCTAATGAATAAAAAATAAACTCGCGCATTTTGTTTGAATAAATTGCCATATCTTTTTTCTTTTATTTCCTTTTCAAATAATGAAAATATTTTGCCGAAATCGGATTCTATTAGGTCTCCGAATTAAATAATTTTTCGAATCATAATTTTCATTCGACTATCGTCACTGTTAACACTATCAGTAGTAGCAATCATTAAACTTGACACCACAGTGCTGATCATTTCTAAGAAATTTCTTTTGAACGTATCGGATTTCAAGGATGTCAACATGTTGACTTAAACATTTGTCAGATGAGTTAATTAGATTGGATCGAACGAATCTTTTGAATTTTTTTTTTCTGAATAAATTTTTATGAAATATTTTCTGTTAGATTATTGAATTTCTATTTATTCAGGCATGACATCAGACAGTATGGCTCCGAATATTTTGTGAAAATATTTCGAGTTTGCATGTTAACTTTAGCGTTTGTATTATCTATTATACGTTTAGGAGTACATAGTCAAACCTGGTAACGTTAGCATGATAATCGCGCAATAGAATGTTTGCATTTCGACGGGTGAGAATAAATTGTATCAGTTCGGGAGCTAACGACAGTTTTCGTTATCATATTGTTAACGCTTGGTTTATCATTTTATTTGTCGCAATAACATAGCCTATATCAATATCAAAACAATGAATTCCTGCCACCTGAATAACGGGACACCACTTAGCGGCAGATTTTTTTTGCTCCTCCTGAAGCCAGGTCCTGTCAGAGTAAGTTTTACTAGTATCTTAAGTATTAAACAAATAGTAAAAAAAAATTCAACTTTTAACATTTAAGTCAAATGAGTTGAGTAGATTGTCTAACAATACAATTGCATTGTATTGTCTTAAGCATTCTAGGCATGAACATTTCCAACAAACTCAAAATGGATTGAACATATTTTTGGCGTTACTAAAAATGCCCAGCGCCCTACACTCCTTTGCCACAGATTGACGCCATGTGATTTTAGGACCCCGTCTTGGTCGGCCTTGGTTGGAAATGGGGTTCCATTTCTTGGCATGCAAAGCAATGCATTTATCACTCTTCCGCAATGTGTGACTTATCCACTACCATTTTCGCCTGCGTTTCAATTCGTCGATAGGCATCTGCTCCGTACGCCGACTTAGTTCTCCATTTGATATTGTTTCGGGCCAGAAGATTCTTAAAATTCAACGAAGACATGTGTTGAATCTGCATTGAATCTGATCTGAAACAACAAGAAAAAACTCACAAAATATCTGTAAATTTAATTGATAATTGATATGTATACTTATCTGACATCACTTCATTTTTAGGGTTTTGTATAAAAACAAAACCCTTATGAAATCGGTCATGCGTCCGTCTGTCCGTCTGTCTGTCTGTCTGTCTGTCCATGAAATATCTCACGAACCGCTGAAGCTACATGCATGAAATTTGGTGGAAATATGTAGAAATACTATAATTCTCTGGAGAAAGCGATGCGTCGTAATAAGTCAACTTTAAGGGGGGGTCCCCATAGAGGGGAAATGAAGGTCGAAATTTTTTTTTCATTTGGTATAGGCAAGTGGGGTATCGTAAGAAAGGTACCGTCGAGTACATTCCATTTTTGGAATTTTTTTCAAATTTGAAGAAAGGAGAAAAGAGGGAGAGGGGAAAATATGTGGTTCGAGTTTGTCCCCCCCCCCCTTGCATTTCGAGACCGTTATAGCTAGACATATGAAAATTTACAGAAAAGCGGCATTTCACTAGCATAGAAAACTAAAAATAATAGAATTTTTAAATCTCACCCAAAAAGGTTAATAATAGTACATTTCTATAGTTGCAGTTAGCACACCCCTGCACCCCTCACCCTGCACCTGAGGCCAAAAATATTGATAGCTAATGATAACTAACATCATAGGCAATAATACCTCTAAGTTTCATTACAATGACATGATATTTAATAATAGTACATTGACTTAAAGTTATGCATTTTGACACTATCCATACAAAAAATACACCTACCGGCCTCACGCATAGATATGCGTGTACTACTTGCATGTTGTTTTTCGTAGTGCGAATTGCAGTTATTTAATGAACCAACTTTGGAAGGGTGAAGATTGGTAATTGGTGATCCTAACAATAACTATTCACACAATTAATTTTTTTAGGGTTTTGTGTCTTAAATCTTACAAAATCGGTCAAATACCTGTCTGTCCGTCTGTTCATAGAATATCTTACGAACGGCTGAAGCTGCACACATAATTCGGCGAGAATGTGTAGAAATGCTATAATTTGCTGGAGATAGCGTTGTGTTGTAATCAGCCAACTTTAAGAGGGGGGGGGGGGGGGTCCACATAGAGGCGAAATTAAGGTCAATTTTTTTTATCCACTGGTATAGCCAAGTGGGGTGTCGTGAGAAAGGTAATGTTGAGTACATTCCATTTTTGGCATTTTCTTGAGATTTGTAGAAAGGGGAACAGTGGAGGAGGGAAAAATATTAGACCGTAATTTGTCCCCGCCGCCCTGAAGCCGTTACACAAGTTTGCAATTTGCAATGTCGTCGTAACATGAATGGTTAAGCATCTCGAAGAGTAGGACAGTTTATCTCGTATACATACATATCTATCTACAGCTTCTCGTATTAAAACTATTACTTTGAGAGGTGACAGATGCAGTCTTTTTGTGAATTGGCATGTAAGATACTATATCATGGGTAAGACATTTAATTATGGTGTTTTTATTCAGCTGAGTGGTACCAAGAAGAGCAGGGAGCCAATATTTAGATACCAAGATAAGCGCGTGCTACAAAACCCTCGAATTGCGGGCGTAGCCCTCTATATTCCGGTTTCATTTCCGCTTGTTATTGCTTAGAATCACACTTGTCACTTGCATATTAATAATGTTTTCTAATTTATTACCTGGGACAATTGGAATGTCCCAAAGACAATACTGTAAACAATATACATATTGGATTTTATATTGAACCAACTTCACTCTTCATGTACTGTAATCGATCACTTCTATCCAAGCACTCAAAGCAAGCGGTCATTTGATTAGCCTGAAATATTTATTGAGAATTGTAAAATATTAATTGTGAATGAAGTATTAAATTGATATTGCTATTAAATTACGATTGATAAATTGAAGATTATTGACGTATAACAAATTATTGATTTTGTGAATCTCGCCGTTTGGATTTCACCCAAATCATTTCGCATTGGCATATTTGAACAAAACATCATGAGTTGACGAAAACTTGCAGCTTTCTGGTAGGTCTTATGGAAATTTTCCATGTACTGCTCCCATACAAAAGCACAGGCAGTACCAGGGAGCGAATCAGGCCAAGCTTCGTTTTGATGTTGAGATAACTGCTTTGCCAAATTTTGGACAGCATGCCGTATGCGCATTTAGACTGGTTGATACGACGAGTGATGTCCTGCTCCGTACCACCATTTTCGGCAACAATGCTACAACAAAGCTGTCCACCTTATATGTACATAATTGGGGTTAATTCATTTGGGGAATAGTTCGCAGAGCCCTCTACTACTAGCATTCACTGGCCTATTACAGTTTAATTGAAGTAAGGTTACCAACATTTGTGATTCTCCGAATAAAAACTCGTGTCTGAGAAGCCATCTTGAATCTATGGTGATAGTGAAGGATAGCAGTTCTGCAGTTCATTTCTGTAAGGGTGATGATTTTTATAAATGTGACGCGTTAGCCTGTCGTCATACGAATTACTATGGGAACGTGTTTTTCGACCCAAATAGACAGCTTCGACCCTGCTAAAGCATTGTTGGCCGGTTCGTTATGAGTCAGGATTTTTCGAGCTTAACAAAGATCTTTTGGCAACGACTAACACCGAAATGTAATAGGAATCGGAATCATGTCGTGCTATGGACCCAAGCGGTCTATGCGGAGCCGTTAGGCTGCCATCCAACCTATCTTAACCTATACAATAATTGCTCAGAGCCCCTGTCTCTCCTACTTCCTATCTAGTTCAAGTGGCGCGTATCTTTGAGTGGAAAAGTGTATTATTACAATACTTTTAAACCTTTCATCAAAAAGTGGAATATCTTCGCAAGTTATTCGGAGGTTCATAATTTTTTCAAATTTCAAATTTTTTCCTAGCGTTTAAAATGAAAATTTCCGTTCACACCTTTCTAGTCCAGGAATGGCATGGTTTGACGGTGAAAAAAATATAGAAAGTTTTTCCTCAATTTTGGTTTATGTACGAGTACATACAAATAAACACCGAAAATTCGAAATATGTATACTTCAAGTGTAGAAGCTTATAAAAAAAAAAACAGCCGATAAGTCGCCCAAAGTTCAACATCTGTAAATTTCTTTGCTCTTGCTTAGATCCTAAACTTTTCGAAAAAAGACGACTTTTGTCAGTGTCCTCATCTCTGAAACTAATAGTCGTTCCTTATTTTTTGAACCTATGTACAATTTCAAATGGAATGGCGCTTTCCCGACTGAGATTTCTCCTGTGCCCCAAAATAATACCGCTTCAAATCCGATTTTTTCCAATTAATGCAGATTTTATAACGTTTATCTAATTAGAAGTTTGCAATTGCTCCGAAAAGTGTCTCAGGGTGATGGCTTTCGAATGGTATTTCATTTTATGGGCTTTTGATTTAAAAAGTTTTTAATGTTGGTTTTCGAATCATAAGTGGAAAATTGTATTTTCGACCGTTTTTGAAATTTCCATCAAAATTGAATTTTTCGAACAGTTTTGGCAATTTTCTCGGAATACACCACTTTTTCGAGGTAGCAAAGTTGGGATTCGGACTCAGCGCTCCGAAATATTTTACATAAACCAAAATTGAGAAAAAGAAAAACTTTTTCTTCAGAAATCGATTTTAATTCACACGCTATTTCACATTTTTTCAATTCACGTTCTTGGCCTAAGCGAATAATTTGCATGAATGATATGATGATATAGATAAATTTAGATTTTGGGAAAAAAATTTTTTTTTGTCGAAAATCGCATGGTGAAAACAGTGTCAGGCAAAACCGGGACACCCTTCCTGGCGGAAAGAGAGGGAGTGTATAGTGTCTCCGATTTTGGACATTACCAGCTGGTTGCCCCAACATTAAGGAATTAAGATGAAAATACACTTGCAAATCCAATGCGAGTATATTCGGAATTCATCAATTAAAAACTCTTCTCCTGATATTCGATTTGGCGCTTTCTAAGAATTTTTTCTTCAGTATCTGTCAAGTTTATGTATACCAGCCACCGTACATTTTTCCACTGCATCATTACAAGATCCGATTGAAAAACATGTAACCCATTTGACTTCTTACCCCAGAGCAACAACATTGAACAAGGTTGCAGCTGAAGAAGCTGTTGGAGTTCAGGCGGAATCGTCGATGATGTGGTAGCAACAAGTTGGGAAAATCTCCAAGCGATGCAGACCTTCTTAAAATACCTCAGACCACTTACACAGCATTGAAAACATATTATACTTGTATGTATTCGTAGTGTGTTATATAGCTATGGTGAATTTACGTAAGTTTATATGAAATTTTTGAATTTCTCGAGAGAGATAGACAAACGGACGCCAGGCACGATTTCCATGTTAAATTGAAATTCAAGAGATTTGTTCCAATGAAACATTGTGGAATTTTTTTTTTTCTTTTTGCAATTTAGATTTGTGTTTTGAACGTTCGTAAATGTAGAAAATGTGCTGATTTTATAGGGACGATAGGAGGACAGCGAAAAAAAAAGAACAAATCGAATGCAAGCGCAGCGCACTCGCACATATCAGAAGGCACTTGTTATTTATTTTGAATGCAGCGGATTCAGGTAAACTAATTAAAATGCATAGCGTCAGTTCGCCGTAAGAAATATGTCTTGCGTTCGCGAACAATGTGATGTGCGCGAAGACATTAAAATGTAAGAACAACAACTGTGGCTCGACAGTATAGAGGAAGGGCGAAGCCGCACACTGTCAATGTGTTCTAATAGTTCATTAGTTTGACATTAATGTGAAGATGTCAGTATGTTTGGCACGTATACGTATAGGTATATTAATATTCCGATAAAACACTATTATTAATTTACAATCGATTTGGATTAGTACCGTCCGTGGCGCTACTATACACCCCGCGAAGAAGAATTCTCAGGGATATGTGTTGCGTGTGAATAAATTTAATATGCCATATCGGTAGCACAGATCGTTTGAGGACAAATGTTTATTACGTGATATTTGTGACATGCAAGTATGTAACACTTGTTTGGAAATGTGCGCAGAACTCTAATTACATTTTGCATTGTCTTTGTTTACTTCAAGACAATTCGGTGTAGCGAACCTGCGTATGTTCTTTTTTCCAGTTGTTGTAAACTTTACGTGCGTAAAGTAGGTAGATAGAAAATTCATCTCTAAACCAACAGCAAACATCGTCAATGCTCAAATCTGTACCCGGATCAAATACGCTAAGAGCTAATTATTTAGGGTTTTAACTAAATTAGAGTTTAGTCAAGAGAAAACCACACAATGACAAAACAAGTTACTCGCTTGACTCTTTTGTTTTGTTCAAAAGGTCCCGTATGCTTGACAGAGTTCAGAATTGGAGAGTGGTGGACAGGCTAACCGTGTCTGATCACAGGTCTATCCAGTTTGAAATTCTGTATGGCAGAAAACGGAGTAGCGAACGCAAACGTTTAAGAGTGCCAAAAAATACTGATCGTGTTAAGTACGAGACATATTTATTGGAACAAGTCGAGGATATTCAAGACGGAATACCTCGGAATACGGTCGAGATAGAGCGAACAGTGGAACAACTGAACTCCGCTATTAATCGCGCCTTCGAACACGCTTGTCCCTCCACAGTAGTGGACGAAAAGGACCCAACAACATGGTGGAGTAGGGAACTGGAGTCTATGAAAAAAGAGACAAGGAAAGCCTTTAACCGTTACATGAGGGAGAGAGACTCTCACTCTTGGGAACTATACAAGGATAAAAAGAGGGAGCTGAAAAGAACCTTACGTCTTCGGAAACGAAATACGTGGAGGGAATTCTGCTCTAGCATGAAAGATACGTCGGAAGTATGCAGATTACAGAAGATGATATCGAAAGACACTGCTTCGAAAATGGGGCTGATACGCAAAGTTGATGGTTCCATGACAGAAACAGTGGAAGAAACGTTGCAGGCCCTGATGGAGGTACATTTTCCTGGAAGTTTCAAGTCAGACCAACCATGGCCTCAAACTAACATGGGAGCTAATGGGGTAAGTCAACAAGAAGCTGAGAGGATAATAACTCCAAATGGAGTCGAAAGTGCTATAAACTCTTTTGCTCCATTTAAAACGGCTGGAATGGACGGAATATTCCCGGCACTATTACAGTGGGGCATGAGCGCTCTACTAGATAGGATCCGGAATATATTCGTCGCCTGTCTTTCAGCAGGCTACATCCCGAAGGCATGGAGGGAGGCTAAAGTGGTCTTCCTGCCTAAACCGGGAAAGAAAGGCTATACAGAGGCAAAGTCCTTCAGGCCGGTTAGCCTTACATCATTCCTGTTGAAAACAATGGAAAAGGTGTTGGTGGACTACCTGGAGAACACCACGCTAATGTATAGTCCTCTGAGTAGGTGCCAACATGCTTATAGAGCAGGCAGATCTACGGAAACCGCTCTTTATGAACTTGTTAGAGTTGCAGAGAGAGAGATTAACAATGGCGGGATCGCTATGTCTACTTTTATGGATATAGAGGGTGCTTTTGATAAAATCTCCTTTACCAAACTAAGGAACGCCCTGATTGAGCGGGGGGTTGATTACATTATAATTAAGTGGATCGACTCTATGCTTAAGCAGAGGGTGGTAAATCTTAGCAGTGGATGTGACAGAATACGGGGTAAGGTAGTCCGAGGATGCCCACAAGGAGGTGTTCTTTCGCCTCTACTGTGGAACATCACCGTGGACAGTCTTCTCTGGAAGCTGGACTCGATGGGCGTACACACTGTAGGATACGCCGATGACTTGGCACTCACGGTCAGTGGAAAGTTCATGGACACAATTCTAGGTTGCATGGGACAAGCTCTCAAAGTAACCGAAGAATGGTGTAATGAGCAAGAGCTAACCATAAACGCTAGTAAATCAAACACTATGATTTTTACTCGTAAGAGGAAAGACATAGAGATAACTCCCTTACGGCTTTTTGGTTCGGAAATCAAGGTGTCCAAGGAAGTGAAGCATCTAGGAGTTATCTTAGATGCGAAACTAACTTGGAATGTTCACGTTGATGAAAAGATCCAAAAAGCGAAAAGGATTTTGCATCAATGTAAGAGAGTGTGTGCTCGTTGGTGGGGAATTTCACCTAAAGCGACACACTGGATTTACACAATGATGGTAAGACCTATTCTAGCCTACGCATCAGTGGTATGGTGGCCAAAAGCCATGCAGAATACCACAAAGCAGAAGCTAGATGGGGTACAAAGGATAGCTTGCGTAAGCATATGTGGTGCAATGCGCACAACACCAACGCGAGCAATGGAGGCATTGCTGGGACTGCCGCCGTTGGACTTATTTATAAAGAAAACGGCGGCGCTTTCGGCAATACGCATGGAAAGGGATGCCATGTGGCATCGCTTTGGAACTAGCAGCGGTCATAAGAGCATCCTAGACATTATTCATGATGAGGTCAGGGAGACTCTAATGCCGGTAGAAGCCATGAGTAGACGTAGGGTAGTTGAAAGACTACACAAGACTCACATTGCAGATGGAAACATACATAATGAGTGTATGTACAATGACATCAGCATTTTTACTGATGGCTCTTTAATGGACGGTAAAGCGGGGGCGGGGGTTTACTCTGAAGAGCTAAACCTAGGATGTGCGCTTAGTCTAGGAGAGTATGTGTCCGTATACCAGGCAGAGATGCTTGGCTTGTTGCATGCGTTGGACCACTTGCTTGAAGGTCAGGTGCGGGGGAAGAAAATCCTTATTGCACTGGACAACCAATCGGTGATCAGACGCATGCAGCAGACGAACATAAACTCTAAACTGGTACTAGAGTGTATCCGGAAGCTCAACACGTGTGCCTCAGAAAATGAGGTTACGCTGATGTGGGTAAAAGGACACATAGGTACAACAGGAAATGAGGCGGCGGATGCCCTAGCAAAACAGGGATCTGCGGCAACTTTCATTGGCCCAGAACCCAGAGTTGCTCTGGGGAACGGCATGATTGGAGCGAAGGTTGGGAAGTGGATGGACTCCATGCATCAACAAAGATGGCAGGAGCTAGTCACTTGCAAACAAGCTCGGAATGCAATGACCAGCCCTTTAGGCAGGGAAGCGAGAAAGGTACTTAGTTATAAACGGAGTACCCTAAGCTGGATAACTGCCTTGGTCACAGGGCATGGTAATTTTAAGGCTCATCTGGCCAAGATGAAAATCGGGGAAGACGACGTTTGCAGGCTATGCCTGGAGGAGGCCGAGACGGCAGCACACATTGTGTGCGAATGTCCAGCACTGGCTAGCGCGAGGTTGAGGATCACAGGCAAGCACACGATAAGTGTAGAAGCCATGAGTGAACTCAGCTTCAAACAAATGCTAGCAATAACACGGGACTCAGTGATGAAGAAAGAGGTCGACAATTATCAGTCGACATCTGGAAGTCACTGATGACCGGGAGGGGGCGAAAAGGGACCCAAACGTTAGGGGTCTGCTTCGGCTATCCCCCAGAGTATAAAAAATAAATAAATAACTGGCGCAACAGTCCAATTTGAACCACGGCCACGAGATGAGTTAGCATCATCTCATTTTCTAGATCGTGACGGTTTTTTTTTTGTGCAGAGGTATGTGATCAGCAATACGCTCAACCGAGTTATTTACCCCATAATGGGTACTCATTTAACAGCTGAGTGGGCTCATAGTCCGACACGTAAATCCCCGGAATCGAACCGGGGCCCAGTGCGTTGAAGGCGAACGTGCTAACCGTTGCGCCATCCGGACTACATCTACATCAGAGTATATAATAATAATAATAATGTTTGCAGATAGATTTCTAGAAGAAATAACAATAAAATAAATAACTGGCGCAGCAGTTCAATTTCGGACCAAGGCTTCGAGATGAGTAAGCATCATCTCAGTTACTAGATCATGACAGTGTGTTTTGAATAGGGTCTTGTGATCAGCAACACGTTCAAACAAGTTATTTTCCACGAACGGCTGAGTTGGCTCACGGTACGACAAGTAAACCCCCTTTTGTATTAAAGACTTCCGCATTCAGTAGGAACTGAACCGAGGCCCAGTGCATAGAAGGCAAACGTGCTAACCGTTTCGCGATCTGGACTACTTTCTAGAAGAAAAGTTGGAGGAAAATAGTTCATGAAAAACAAATTATGTATCTGAATTTAGTAATGCTTGTGTGCAGTTGAATTCGAAATTCATGTCTAATACACGAAACGAAGAAATGGAGAAAAATATTTACATGTGGTACAATTCCTCATTTCCTCACATCCATAATTAAGAAGTCACATAACAACTTTCCATTTTCTTGACATATCTTACCAAACAGGAAGTCATCCAAACATAAACGCTGAACATCAAACTCCCAACTATTTACGACTACTCCTCAACTTATCAAAGATCTCAAAAACATAGTCCAATCGTTACAATAAAAATTTCCCAATTCACTAGGGTTCTAAAAATTCTTTCCGTCTAATTGCATTCAGATTACCTAAATGACATGGTTTCAAGATGACATCGCAGTGGCATGACACTGCAGCTCTGTTCATAGATCCCCTTGTCAATTCATTGCTTTTCTCATAAAACGGAGCGCCAGGCGCTTGAAACTCTTAGAAAATTGACCGTAAAAGTGAACATTCTAGCAAGAAAAAAAAAACCCTAAAAAAAGATACATAAAAAGGGGCCACCAACCATTCTGTTTGACCCTTGTAATTTGGTATGAAGAATTTCTTCACCTGTGTTTTATTACGCGTGTTATAGGCTTCAACCAACACATGCTAAACTAATCGTCATTGTGATAATACGCGGGAATTTTCAACGGACCCTATCTCTTTCAAAAAGGTAATTAGTAATGGGACCTTTGGGTTGGTATCCGTTTACTTTTAGTGGAGCATTTTGTGAGTCAGCAGCGCTTGATCGTCCCGTTGATTTACTCAGCAAAAAAAAATGATTTTTTTCGTTGGGTGTTCGTTCGATATCTTTACACGGGGAGGAGATTCAATATATATGTTCTGAAAGAATGTTTGTCTTTTGTAATTGGTCGGAAAATTAGGGTCGATTAGAATGATTCGTGGGGAATGAATAAAGGACCCTGTGGATATAGCAATTCAACTGTGAAGCAATGAGTTAAGATAAAAATTTAACAGGGAAACTTTAGCCGTGCTTCTTTATTAACAGAACGTATCAAACTGAAATAGCATTATCGACCTGTCGCAGAAGTGTCGCTAAATGGACAGTAGGTGTATGAAAGCAAAATGAATCATCCGAAAATTAAAGGTAGTTGACGTGCTACTAGGGACTAGAAGTTAGGGTGAATAAACAGGATCTGCTTACACTAGAAGTTAGGGTAAATAAACAGGATCTGCATACACTAGAAGTTAGGGCAAATAAACAGGATCTGCTTACGCTTATTAAGCCCAAAACACACGCCGAAGCAAAGATAAATGTTTCTGTGCTGCAATTCTGGTTACAAAGAAACACGACTGAATATTCCTAACATGTCTTGACCGTTTCATCCCGGATAACAAATAAGAAAAAAAAAACTGAAGCCGCTCAAAATTTATGGCTTTGTTTGAGAAATGGAGAGAGAACTTTTCTTTGATAACGATCAAGGGATCGTTAATTACATTAAAATTTAATGCCCAGGAATCACTAGATACTCTCACCGAAGTTTGTATCAGGAACGGTGAACAACATGAAGTTTTGTCACTTGGTGGCATATCTTCAACCAATTTCCTATAATATATTTCTCTTTCCTGCAAATGTCTTCGGCCGTGATCTGAATAATTGAATCTGTGTTTTTTTTCTTAATTTGAAATATTATCCTCGATAAAAGATACGTGGTGATAGTACATTCAGGTTGATTCTATCGCAAGTTCATATTTGATTAGGCTGAAGATGACGGCAAAAAAGGGAAAAATTCAGATAAAAACAAACTTAAAAAGGAAACCGACGACATTCATCGCTGTAGTATTGATGTCTTTAGACAAAATAGTTCAAGACACGAGGGAGAAATTTGTAGATATTCGTGTCTCTTGCAGATGTTTCTTGGTATCAGCAGTGAACATTTATCGACTAACATATTTATGATAATTTCGTGTCATAGAAGTTTCCCATTCTGTTCTAATTAGTTTGTTTTGCTATCCTGTCGTGCGCGGTCGGTAGATTGAAATAGATATATGTGTGCGGTGCAGATGTTTCAGAATATTAATTCGAAAAGGGAGTTTTGTTTTTGTGAGTGGTCATTTTTATCGTTACAATACAACCTTAATTGTTTTATATGCTAATGATTTTTGGTTTATAATTAATTATTATTATCTCGTATTGGCATGAAATATGGGTTAAGCCTGTCTTCTTTCAGTAAAAAATGAAGCCGTACAGTAGAGGGCTTCGCTCGCAATACGACGGTTAGGTTAGGTATAAAGGCTGATGCATTAACTACAGCACACACGTTGTGATGCCATACCGTTGTCCTCACCATGCCATTCTACTCACTGAATTAGACAGTGCTGATAATGCAACGATGGAGTTTGGAAACGTCATGCAACGATGGAGTTTGGAAACGTCAACATTTGTCCACTCATCCAGTTCAATGATGAAGTGGCATCCAAGAAACTCCTTCACCATTCCAAAGCTGCATTGGCTGCTCTTCTTCTTCGCTTCGCGCGAAGTGGGGAAAAATATATACAGGAGGCCTGGGTTGATCACGATTTTGTAAGGGACCTAGGGTCTCCGGATTATACACTTTTTTACGTTAGAGTCGTCGTGCATTCTTGTAAGGAAAACGCTTAATGCTTTACTAATATCGACATACAGCGACAAGGATTCTGTTATGGTAAGCCTGGAATCCGGGGAGAGGAGATACTGGATCGTTTCAGCATACCTACCTACCACATGACTTTACAGGCTGCCTACCGCCGAATAACTTAAGAGATGCTATAGCATTCACCAAAACATAAAAAATGGGGTAGTTCCGATACAAATGAACGAGTAAAATTAATGTTCAAATTTCGTTTAAGCTCAAATCTCCGAATTTGTAATGCAGGCTGCGAGCCTACCTTTGTTACAAAGAGTAGGCAAGAAGTCTTGAACTTGTCCGAGGATGCTCAACATATCATATGGTACGAGATTGGAGAGTTTCGTCGGATCACTCCTTTTCTGATCCCCGCTATCTTCAATTTTCTCTTAACATAGGAGTTGAACGGAAATTAGTCATCTTAAATCGAAAAGAACGGACTAGCATGGCTTCCGGGAAACTGTCTCAATGGTCGTTTTGGTGAATCGTTTAAGCCCGCTAAACCGGATGTCAATATCACGGCCGTGTCACAACATACATCCAATTTAGTGTACCCTTGAATTGCGTCCATTTTTAAGACATGCTGGGATTTAATACACATTCCGCGACTCTGAACAGAGGTTAGAGTTACCTTTGTTGCAAATCAGGAAAATACTCGCATTTGCGTTCAACTGATCTTCGGCCCACCAGCCTCTCATCGACCTTACTAAAAGTTTGCTCAATCCCCCCCCCCCTTTCTGGGTGACGTCAACAGACGAAATAGCTGTCTCATTGTCAGTTCCATCTGGCTCAATGATTAATATTTGTCTATGCAGGTTGGTAAATATCTAATTAATTCTGAAATCCATATAAAAATGAAATCACTTTGCGTCTTTCGGTGAATAATGCCTAATTATAAGTTTGTAATAAATATGCTATTTAGTTCAACTTGGCTTTTCCTTTAAAGGAAGCACTCCGCCCCCTCTCAGGACATCGTTGGCATAACGTCAAAGCCTCCTATTTGAGTTCGCTTAGGGAGGTCTCCTTTTGTTTTGTAGCCCATGAGACCTAGCAGGTTGGGAGGGTTTAGAGGCCAGGATCCGTTCCATCTGGATCCGGAGCAGTCTCAGGTATATGAGCCGGTCGGCGACCATTGCCATCATGTAGTTTTTCGCCGACTTTTTCTCCTTTAAGATCATGAGACCTTTGTATTTTTGTGTGTGCTGTGTACCTCAAGGCATGAGAATATCTTAGAATGATAATACGAGTAGTAAGGGGCAGCAGATGGCAAAAAAGCCCGCCCACATCTCGCGTCACTGAGCTATAGCTACAGCCGCCGCCTATCAAGCTGGGTATTTTCGTCACAGTCACTTCGGCAAACTTTCACTCCGTCTCCGTGGACACTTTGATGTCCACTAACACCTGTCCATTACAGCCGCGCTATTGTTTGATTTGGTCTCCGCCTTTCGATGAGAGTCGACTTATGGTCAGAAGTAGTTGTGGATTCTTAGTGGGTCACTCAAACCTGAGCCATGATCTAGCTGTGAAGGGTATAACATCTGATTTTACCCGTCGTTTCTGCCAGGACGAAGATTAGATTTCGCTGCATGTTCACAGAAAATAAGAGGCCCACTCCCGCCTTCACGGGAAATGCTTAGGAGTTACTTCTCCGGAAGCAGAGGAAATTCCTAAATCTACAGTACAGTGCTAGTAGGCTTGTCCACGGCTCATTTCTTAAACTTACCAACTAAAAATCATTCCTCCAATTATTTTCATTTGTTCTTCAGTCAGTATTGTCCATAAAAAAATAAAATCTTGTTACAAATGTTATTTCTTCACTCTACAATTGCAAACTGCAAGCCGATAACGAGCAATTAAAAGAAAAAGCAATAAGAACTGAAAGAAATATAAAATTGAAACTAGGTACATCAGGATGAAGCTGGGCTACACGATGGCTCGAATCGAAATGCTGTTGAGCCTAAAGAACCCAAACGGCAGTACGTGTGGAGGGCAATAACAGTTGCCGGAAAAAAGGACGGCAGTCGTCGGGCCGATGGTGATGAAAACAAGACGTAAAAAAAAGCGCTAAACATCATGACGCGGATGAACGACATGAGAGACAATCTTTTTTTGCGGTTATAGGTTGACTTGGTGGTACTCGGCACAAGAAGATGATCGTGGCTTGCTTCTATGCCTCCATCGCTTGCCGGGGTACTGACGAGGTGGTTGTTACTTGTCTTACCGTTTTCTTGTTTGTATAGGACTCTACTCTTGAAGTGTATAGTAAATTGAAAAGGCAAAGCTACATAACGAGAGGAAAAGTACCGTGGAAGTTCCTTCCTAACCGTGCCAAGCGTCACACAAGTACCACATTCATGATCCGAGGAATTTAACAACAACGCGCGGCTTGTGTTTTGAATATGGATGAGGGTTTCCGACGTTTCAGGAATAGAAAAGTTAAGCTAGAAGTGCGTTGCATATCAGGTGGATTGTTTCATGGGCTAACCTTAAAAAACGCAATCCGTTAAAAACTATAAAAGATATTGACTCGCTTACTTACTCGTCACCCTGCGTGTCCTTGACGGGATTCGGCTTCTGATAGACTTCGCCTCCCCTCTTCCCGATCTCGGCATCGCGTCCTCTAGCATCGAAGCCGAACAGTTTGCTGCTGTTTTCGTCAACACAGTCCACTCACCGCTTTTTTGATCGACCACAAGCTTTTCCGCCTCTGACGTCTGAATGTTTTGCATATCACTCGATGTTCGTTCACCCGATCTACGTGCCCAGCGTACTGCAGTTTTCGTAGCTTAACGAACTGGAAAACCCCTGGTTTGTCATATATTTCGTGCAGCTTATTTTTGTACCTTTCTCACCATTGATCACTATCGCGAATCGCTCCAATGATTCTTCTACTTTGCTGTTGACTATCGTAAGGCATAATTTGGAAATTTGGAAAATCTCGCTAAATGGTAACACGACCGCAGTATTCACATTTAACAGCGATGGATTTATCCATGGAATTTGCTAAAAGAACAACTGCACTGTATTGATGATGCCGTCTCGTAAATGAGGTAAAGTGTAATTGGGTATCACGGACAGATGAACGGCTGGGAAGAACCTCGTCCATCCATACGTATACGATCAGGGTCGATATAAAACTTACTTTTATAGCTTTTCCTTTCCTAATGATGCTCTTCGGCAAACTCTCGTATTTTTCACAATAATTACATGGACGATTCTGCATACAAAACGAATAATTATAATTTTTATAGTTCTTTAGTACATGCGATTTCAGATTTTAAGACTTGACCGAAAAGGTTTGACTGACTATACAGACGAACGTGTATGGATTTAGGCCATTGATTGTTCAATTAATGCGAAAATATGTTAGTTGCCTTTATTTGATGAAGTTGTGAGACCCACCAGCTACAGCCAGATGTCCGTCTGACAAAGTCAAGGTTTTCATTTTCTGGACCTGTGTAGTCGATTGAGGGACTAAAATCTGGTCGTATATCAGCTTGAATATTGAGCTGGACATTGGAGAATTTTACACGTTCCGTGTTAAAGCTCGGAGAAGATTAATGAAAACTAGTCGTGGATCGTTTTAATTTTACAGATAATGTAATTACCTGTTGATGCATTCACACTGAATAGACAGATCTAATCGACCGACTATAATCAGGCTAAAGTTATTCGGTGGTATGTGGTGGCGTTCTAAAAGTCCAATAGACTTGATCAGACAGAATTTTAGTTGATTAGCTGTAAGTTTTGTATATTCGACTGCTGTCGGCAGTCTTTCGATATTCAGTTTGAAAGCCCTAAAATTTGCAGTCTGCTTTAGACATGTCGATTAGATTGGTCTGTTCGGTGTGAAAGTAGCCCTGAATACCAATTAATTTTCCTACTTTAATCTTTGAAATGTATGTGGAAGAGAGATAGATATACGATGTCGTCGCCACAGTCAGTTCGAATACAACATTCAACCAGACAAGACGCGAGTTTAACGAGACGAGAAACCCAATCAAATTAAATGAACTGTGAAGAGACTTTTCTTTTGTTATAATTCTTATTGCCTTCAATCAAATAATAAAGTCACAATATACTCTTACGTCTGGTGTGATTTTTACATTTGGATTCCACATGGGGGCTCAACCGGGATTGTGACTGTAAACGCGAGCGCAAAAACAAACGAAAAAGTGCTATACGACGATGAGAGCACACAACGACGAGAAAATATAAGTAGTGAAGACGGCAAGCGACGTGAAAGGTGCTATACGACGATAAGAGCACAGAACGACGAGAACTAATATAACGACGATCAAATAATATAACGACGTGTGTGTGTGTTTTGTTTGCTATAAACTAACAGTGAAGTGCGCAAAATGAATTGCTTAAACGACAATCCTAAAATAAAAGATGCATTGAAGACTGGCCTAACTAAGACAATTAAAGTGCTGCATAAAATTGTTTTCGGTGATGAAGGCGATCGAGGAAATCGGAGCAGGCTGAGGCAATTCTCGGGTTTTGAGTTTCGTCACAGGTCGGCAGAGCAAATAGCAAAACTCGACTTTATAAAAGAACAGTTTTCGAAGTCGCAGCTGGTGACAATCTGCAATCTATTAGGAATGGATTACGACGGTGAAAATGACGAATTGGCGAGTCGCATATGTGCATATGCACTTATGGATTTACATTTACTAGAAGTGCAAGAAGCGGACAGCGAAGAAGATGATGACGATGAAGAAGAAAATAACGACGCCGACGAAAGGGACGACGAAAGGGACGACGTAAGCGAGTGTGCGAGCGCGATGAACACCGCATCTATACACACGAAACCTCATAAGTTTGCAGTTACATTTCGTGACATAGAAGACTCGATGCAACAGTTTGATGGTGAAGGTTGCCAGGTGGTAGAGGAATGGCTATCCGAGTTCGAGGATATGGCGAAAATCATGCAATGGGATGATTTTCAGAAGGTGATATTTGCCAAGAAATCAAGGACAGGTATCCAATACATTAGCATTAGCATTGAAGCATTGAAGCATTAGCGGGTTATAAAATCTATACACTGTTGGATTTACGCAATGGATTCTACCATGTACCAGTTGCAAAGGAAAGTAGAAAATATACAGCTTTCCTAACCCCTGATAACCAGTATGAGTTCGTGAAAACCCCATTTGGCTTATGTAATAGCCCAGCCGCTTTCGGAAGATTCATTAGAGACGTTTTCAAGGAACTGATTAAAAATAAAATTATTATACCATACGTCGATGATTTCATAATTCCATCGCATACCAGAGAAGAAGGTATTGGAAAACTACGTACCGTGTTGGACACAGCCGCCGCAAATGGACTGGATATTAACTGGAGTAAATGTCAGTTTTTGCAAACATCAGTAGAATACTTAGGGTATATAGTCGAAGATTCAACTGTTCGACCAACGGAAAAGAAGACTCAGGCAGTAATCAAGTTCGCAGTTCCTAAGACAGTCAAACAACTTCGAAGCTTTCTGGGATTGACAAGCTATTTTAGAAGATTCATTGAAGGATATGCGAGAATAGCGGCACCATTAACGGCAATGCTTAAGAAGAATGCGACGATTAAATTCGACCAAGAAGAACTACTAGCCTTCAATCATATTAAAGAAATGTTGACACAGGAACCTCTCCTGCGTATCTATAAACAAGGGAATGAGACAGAACTACACACTGATGCCTGTAAAAACGGATTAGGTGCAGTATTGGTGCAAAAGGAACCACTAGAAAAACATTTTCGACCAGTATACTATACGAGTAAGACGACCAACGATGCTCAGAAGAATTACCACTCGTATGAATTGGAGACATTGGCGATTATCGAAGCATTGAAAAAATTCCGCCCATACTTGCTAGGAATCAGATTCAGAATAGTGACGGATTGTGCGGCCTTTCAACGAACAGTAAATAAAAAAGAAATGCCTCGTCGCGTTGTTGGATGGACACTAATGATGGAAGAGTTCGACTATGTCATGGTTCATAGGTCAGCGCAACATATGAAACATGTCGACTTCCTAAGCAGAAATCCAGTCATGAATATAAACGACAACATTGGAACCACTATCAAGGAACAACAGGAAAAAGATGAAAAATTGCGTGCCATTAAGGAAGTACTAAAGAATGGTCAATATGAAGATTACCTGGTGCAAGACGGTGTTCTGCTAAAGACGGTCAATGGGAAAGACGTGATTGTGTTACCAACAAATTTGCAAAGGGACGTTATACGGCGTACTCACGAGAACGGCCATTTTGGATTTAAGAAGATGGAAGCTCTCATCTCCAACGAGTTCTTTATTCCTCATTTAAAGACGAAGATAGAAAATTTCATACAATGCCGCGTTCCATGCATTCTGGTGAAGAATAAAAAGGGCAAACAGGAAGGTGCGTTACACCCGATTGCCAAAGGCAACACCCCACTGAACACATACCACATCGACCATCAAGGGCCCATGACGACTACCGGAAAAGCGTATAATTATATTTTAGTCATCATGGACGGATTCTCCAAGTTCTGTTGGATTTACCCCACAAAATCCACAGGCGTGCGCGAAGTAATCGATAAACTGGAACTACAAGCGAAAGTATTTGGAGACCCTCATCGAATTATCACGGACAAGGGTTCGGCTTTTACATCAAAAGACTTTGAAGAATATTGCGTCGACCGAGGAATCGAACATCATGCCATTACCACCGGCGTACCTAGAGGCAACGGTCAGGCCGAACGGGAAAATCAAACTGTCACGAACGTATTGGCCAAACTCACTGTTGAGAATCCTTCCAACTGGTATCGACATCTGGATCGTGTACAACGCTGTATCAACTCTTCCTATCACCGTAGTATCGACTTATCCCCCTGTGAAGTTCTACTAGGAGTTAAAATGAAGAGCAAGGAAGATCTGCGGGTAATGGAACTACTACAAATTGAATGGGCAAAAAGTTTTGGGCAATCGCGTGAGTATTTGCGGGACCATGCCAGAAGTAAGATCCTGGATATTCAAGAAGAGCAAAAGCGTCAGTTCAATCGAAGAAGGAAGCCAGCCAATACTTATAAGGAGGGCGACTTAGTGGCGATCAAACGAACTCAATTCGG
Source organism: Chloromyia formosa (assembly GCA_964017055.1). Classification (NCBI taxonomy): domain Eukaryota; kingdom Metazoa; phylum Arthropoda; class Insecta; order Diptera; family Stratiomyidae; genus Chloromyia; species Chloromyia formosa. Next base: position 153,548,007 of record OZ024815.1, on the reverse strand, counting down.
AACTGGACTCAAGCTACGAGGAAAGTACTTAGGACCTTATGTGATAACCAAAACCAAACGAAACGAACGTTACGATCTGGAAAGAAGGGGATTCCACGAAGGACCAATGCGAACTTCTTCGTCAGCTGACCAGATGAAACCTTGGGTATGCGACTCAGGGACTGAGTCTGAGTAGGATGGCCGTGTGGAAGAGAGATAGATATACGATGTCGTCGCCACAGTCAGTTCGAATACAACATTCAACCAGACAAGACGCGAGTTTAACGAGACGAGAAACCCAATCAAATTAAATGAACTGTGAAGAGACTTTTCTTTTGTTATAATTCTTATTGCCTTTAATCAAATAATAAAGTCACAATATACTCTTACGTCTGGTGTGATTTTTACATTCGGATTCCACATGTATGTCTGCAATATAGCATTTCCCTTTCAAAAAACGATTTTTTGTATAGAATTTATGGATTTCCGAATTAAATTAACGACTTACCGAATCAAAAAAATGACTTTTAGAATCAAATTAAAGACTTTCCGAATGAAATTTTCGCCTTTATGAATCGAATTAACGATTTTTTGAATCAAGTTAAAGACTTTCTGAATTCAGTTAACGGCGAAACTTTGAATTTCCGAATCTCTTGTAAAATAAGTCAAAATTAGATTACTACATTGGAAAACCACTGCTGCGAAAAATATACTTAAATTCATATTCATTAGAGTGATGGCTAAACTAACTTTTTTCAGGACGCGATAGTACAGAAAGCAGTAAAGGCAATCAAATATTCAGTAATATTTTGTCGTAATTTATACATACTAGCAAATAAGTGAATCTTAAATAAAAATAAAATAAAATGAGATAATGGGGTGCAATGGGTTGAATGGTCGGTATCACGTGTTTAGCGAAGTATGGGTGCCCGCGTCTTTGACCAATAGTGGGTTTTAAATTGACGATGATTTCGCACTAACCATGCGTAGGCTCCGCCCCGTGAGCTACGCGCTTAAAGGGATGCCACCCTCGGTATATCACCCCAGAACGCACGCTTCGTTTACTCTATGTTCCAGAGCCACTATTAGCCAAGATACGAACATCGATGCGTCGTCCGCATATAATTTTTTTTCCTGGGCCATATTTAAATTTGACATGCTCTTCATTATATAATATTAGTTTTCCCCGTAGTAAAAGATATCAGATAATATTGTATCCAACGAATGGTAGTAACCACGAAACACTCATATACAAAAACAAAAACAGAACGCACTTCCACGACAAATCTGTGTAATTGCAATCTGTAAAGTGCACGTCGATGTAATACTGAATGTACCCAATAAGTAGGCGTCCTACAGATTATGTTACTGGCGTTAAACATTGAAATGGATCTGAGCTTACATATCAATTTTACTTGGCTACTTTCATTTTCCAAATGACAAGCTATTATTGTACATAAGTATGTACGTTTGCGGGCCGTCATTTGGGTGTACTTCTGTGTTAGATATCGAATGGTTTTTGTTACGTTCAATTATCCGATTTCGACATAATGATGGTATATCAAGTGAAATGAATCATCTTTTGCGTATTTAAAATAAAATCGTGCAAGCAGAAACAGAAGTGTGAAAATGAGAATAACAGATTTGTATTCGAACTCATATTCTCTCTGACATGGCAACGAAAAGTGTCGCTAGCTCCCGGGCTACTGAAGTTAACCTTGTATTTTCTGAGGACTTTGGTGTACTTTATGCTCCCTGAACACCATATACAGTCTGTTTCACAGTAAAGGAGGCGGGATTTAGTAGAATTAAAAAAAAACCCAATTTTTTTTCTTTACAGGATCGTATCATCGGTCGGCTACGACGCAGTTACTGATTTACATACCTTAGTGTCGGTCGTCGAAGTGAGCAGTCGTTTATCGAAATTAGCTAAACGTACGCGAAGCGCTTTGAGGCTGTCTTTTTGTGCACGCATGCAAAAGGGCCGAAATTACCATATTCCGCGGCAGCTAAAGTCAAAGAAGTTCGTTGAAAAGTGGGTGAAAATGTACAAAGAGACAAAAAATGTTAATGATCTTCCTTAACGCGGGAAAACAAGAGCGACGTCCAGCAAACACGACAAAGTGATATTGCAGATGTTCAGGAGTCATTCCACTCTGCGCCTGCGCGAAGCCAGGAAGGGAATTCATGCCAACCTCAACACGATAAGGTGACGTTTACATGAAGCTAAGCTGCTATACCGTTCTACGAGCTCGAAACCCTCTTCTCAGCGCAGCCCACATGGAAAAACGCCTGAACTGGGCGGAGGAAAACAAGGATCGCGATAGGTCAAAAACTATTTTCTCGGATGAAGCGACTTTTTGGGCGTGGGTTCCAGTGAAGCGTGCCTTGTCGGGAAGCAGTACCAATTTCGTTCAGCGTACTGTCAAACATCCGGTAAAAGTAAATGTTTGGGGGTGCTTCTCAGAGCGGGGATTTGGTTACTTACGGCTTTTCACGCAGAATTTGAATGCAGTGAAGATGCTTGAAATTTACAAACGAAGCCTTATGATGTCGGTCGAGAAAATATTAGGACCTGATGACAGAAATTGGGTCCTTCAAGAATACAACGACTCCAAGCGTCGAAGCCGCCTCTGTCGCGCCTGGAAGGAGGAAAATGGCATCAACACCTTGGACTGGACCTCCAAATCTCCTGACGCAAACCCTATTGAAAATGTCTGGGCCATTATGAAAAGCAAACTTGCGGGAAAGCCTTTTCATTCAAAATACTAAAACGTAGCTTTAGTGGCGGGATCTATCGCCAAGCTGGGGAAAATTTTAAAATGTCAGAAAGAACAAAAAACTAGATTTTATGCATTAAAGTGAAAGCTTCATTTTTTTTTTGTTAAAAATTATAAAATATTTTCGACATTCACAAAAAATATCGCAATTCACGTATTGGCGAAAGACGATATGACATTTCGTGCTGCCATAGTTGCTGCTTTCAATATGGCTCGCTAGGCAGATTACCCAAGACACAGCCGATGCCCCAGCTGCTGTGATTGCTTCTGTCGCTTGTGTAATATTGCGCTCTAGAAACTCGCTGTCCACTTGCGATAACACTAAAATTCATAAAAAACATGTCATTATGGGATATTAATTTCACAAATTACACTTGAGCGAAACGTCTGTCATTGGTCAGGGATCTTTTTTTTAATCTATATTAAGCTTATCGCTTGACCACTACCCTGTCTGGTTAGTATCATACTTTTAATAGCTTTGACATTGACGAGAGCACTATAGAGATAATTTGACGCAAAGAAATTCATTATTCCAAGTGAGTATCGTGTTCGTGAACCAATTAACCAAATACGGGTAAGAACCCGTGTTCATGCTGTGGCCCTGTGCGTAAAAAGGGAGTAACAATAAAATGTTGAACCAGAGCGCAGCGCCCAAATCCATGCTGACTGAGCGGAGCCTGGAACATGTCGTCGTGTCGTCCATCCTTCAAGCGACTTAAAAAAATATCGTGTAAGCGACTAAGAACTGTAAAACAATAACAATTAACGACAGTGGAAGCTCCGATCCGACAAACAGACACTGATCGTGATGATCTTCCATGGTTTGTTTGTTTGTTTGACTGTTTGCTGAAGCAATCATCAATGTCTACTTGATCTCAGGACGGTCAACAAAAAAGCGCTGTAATCGTTGAATGATCATGCCCAGGTATGGTTAAATCCGAGTGCCTGAAGTGCATACCAAATGTTTGGAGTTTTGTCATCTTTACGTTGACAGCCTGCCAGACAACTGAATGACTCTGAGGTGAACAGATTCTTCGCAAGACTTGCGCCATGCTGTCCCTAATAATGACCGTAATGATCGATTCCGACAATCGCGATCGGCATGATCAAGATGATTACGAGCGACGACGGCCCCAGGTCTCTTGCAATGGTGCTAGTGGATCCTACCTATATGGACCAACGATGATCATCATCAGCATCGTCATCATCATCATGAATGTCGATCTTGGCGGTGATCTGGTGTAAGAAGAAGCTCTCATGTCTGCGGATCCGAGTGATCTGATCAGCAACCGTGACTGCATACCAGCGCGAGTTTACATTGGAACCGTTTAACACCTGGCGTGTAAGTTTTCCAACTGGGTATCTGTAAATAATCAACAACATTAAACGACAGTTACATCGCAAACATATAGTCGATAGATACGAGTGTGTTGATCTTTTATATCTTTCAGCAAACAGTAAATCACAGTGAAAATAGTCTTTTGTAAAAGTGGCAAGTAAATATCGTGCCAGTAGTCTGTTTCTCTTGTGTTGGGAGACGCGTTTTTTTACGATTCCCGGATTAATGCAGAGTAGATCTAATTTAATCGTAGAGACTACCTTTTTGACTATTTTTCTAACCGAACAACGTATACGGCTACACGTTCGTATTCTAGAGTAATCTTTTGGACAATGTTCGTAATTATCGCACACTGTTTAACCACTTGAAGAATATGGCAAAAAAGTAACAAACTTCAGCGTTTGAGTTCCACGGATGGAAGTCGTCTTGGCGCACTCGATTTAAGCCTTTTCAGGTAAGTACGCGCGTCACATACCAGACAAGATGACTCTACGCTAATCTTGCCTTGAATCAATCTCGTTCCGTATCTTTTCATCTTTTTTTGTGCGCTCACTTGTATAATCACAATCAGTGAGCTCGTATAGACGCGATAAAGTGGATAGTTAAGCTACCCAACGTAGGTAAGTATGTTAGGTTCCCATTGACTGTAAAACTATTAAGTGCTCGTTGGAACAACAGTAACTATGCAAGTGGTCAACGAGGACGCTGGTGTGGATGTGGACTGAGACGACACACGTATGCGATGTACGTGCGAACGATATTGGTAAGACCCCAAAAATGGTTAGAAACTACTTACCAAAATGGGACATGACCACTTAATGTGCCCATCAGAGTTAATTTGTTTACACTCGTGTAGAACATTGGTTGTGTCTTATAACGAACTAGTAAAGGCCTCACTTATATGCTGTCACGGTGACATGACAAAGAGTTAGTTATTAGGCGATGTAAAATTTTTATTGGAATGAATTTTGAGTTGTGTGTAAAATGGCTATCTAGTGTCTATCTGTGGGAAAATCAGTAAGGACACCCTTGGGAGACACTGCGGCGCCTGGTCGTAATGTAATGTACTCTTTTGTACATGATTGCAAACTGAATGCATTTCGAATCATTTCAAGCGGAGGGTGAGTTGCTCAAGCTGACAGTTTGTTAACGTAATTGTAATGGAAAGCGGGAGTACACCGCATCACGAATAAATGTAGTGCGAATGGCGATTCGGTTAGCACGTTCACCTTCTGTGCACTGGGCCCCTGGTTCGAATCCTACTGAAGGCAGTAGCAGTAGTTTTCGATAATAGCGGATTCTCGTGTCGGTCTATGAGGCCGCTCAGCTGTTAGCTGAGCTGAGTACCCACTGGTGGTAAGTAATTTGGTTGAACGTGTTGCTAATCAAACACCTCTAAGTATGACTCATGATCATGAAAATAAGATGATGCTAACTCATCTCGAGGCCTTGGTCTATTAATTGTCTATTAATTTGATTGCGCCCGTTTTGTTTGTCATCATGTTCTTAATAAGCTTTGCTATGATTTGACTTATGGAAAACGGTTGGGAGAATTGGCGCTGATATAATAATCTAGATCAGGGGTCAGCAAACTTTTTCTAAGAAGGGCCATTTTTTTTCTAGTTTTAGTCTTAACGTGCCGGATAGGGAATTTGAAGTGTTACTGTTTACCGGTGTAATCAATATACCTAGTCTAGCCATAAATACTGTTACAAACTTTTTGAAGCACTGTTCAATAAAAGAGGTGTTATATGTTAAGAAATCATTGTTTATTTATTAAATGCATTGTCAACAACGGAAATTCCAACAAGTTATTCGAAGTGATTGCCTTTTGCCTTTACACAAGCCTTTAATCGAGCTGGCCACTTATCTATGGAAGCACGCACGACTTCAATCGGAAAGTTGGCGACTGCATGTGTAAGAGACTTCTTTAAGGATTCGATATTAGAATGTCATTTAGAGCACGTCATTTGCTCTAAGACAGACCATAATTCGTAATCCAGCGGATTCAGGTCTGGGCTAGAGGAAGGCCAATCTTCAGCTTTAATAAAATCTGGAACATTTTCTTCAAGCCATTTTTGGGTTGACTTCGCCTTATGACCTGGTGCAGAATCTTGCTGGAAACTCCAAGGCTGATTTTTGAATAATGACGTGTTGAGAGGTTTCACTATACTTTCAAGGACACTTTCTTGATAAATTTTGGCAGACGTTTTGACGCCCTTCTCACAAAAATGCAACTTTGTCACCCCGTTGTATCTAACACCCCACCAAACCATTACTGAGGCTGGATGATGACCTCTTTGAACCTTTTGGGCAACTTGAGAAGCTTCTCTGGCACTGCGAGCATAAACCCTATCGTTTTGTTTATTAAATGTTTCTTCGACAGTAAAAATTTTTTCGTCCGTAAACAAAATTTTACGGTGTTCTTGGTTTGCGTACCGGCAAAATAATCGTTTTGATTTTTCCACTCTATTTTTTTTTAACGAATCTGTTAGTAAATGCCCGGTAGATCTACGATAAGCACCCAACCCCAAGTCACTTTTGATGATACGTGAAATTGTTCTTTGGGGTATTTTCATCTCACGCGATAAAATTTTTTGTTTCAGAAGAGGATTACGGCGAATTCTCTCGCGCACGGCTTTAACCGCTTGATGTGTTCGAGTAGTTCGCGGACGGCCACTTCTTTCACGGTCACTTACTCCAGACGTATCATTAAATCTTTCAATAGCCCGATATACAAACATTCGGCTTATACCAAGGGTATGCAGAGTCTTAAAAATATCACTTGGTTGCATTCCTGCATTATGAAGTGCAATTCTATTTTCTTTGTCACATGGATTGGCCATGTTCACTACACTAAAAATTAAACTTAAATGATGACAAATGCATCAAGCACAAGCGTACTATAGCGATTAGCTCAATTTTTAAGAAATGCAATATAACGGTTCCTTTCTGCAGGGTTGCACAACCTTGTAACAATATTTATGGCTAGACTAGGTATTGATCAACCAAATGAAGGAATGACGAATATTGTATGGTAGGGCAAGTCAGTTTATTGAGCTCTGATCTCTAATAAAAATTGACGAAATTGAATATGGTTAAGGCTACAAGAAGGAATAAAGTTGACAGCTAACACAAATGAATTGATAAAACATAACATGACCAGTTGAAGTGACTTCCTTGAGGATATATTTGCCTGTAGTTGTTCCTTACCGACTATTCATAGTAGACAATTTCTCAGATACATCAAAATCAACATTGACTTCTCTAAGAAACAGCAGCAATAATGGGTCATATTGGCAATGCATGTCGACTCATCGGAAAGATGATGAAAAGGCTAGAAATTCTTTAGCCGTCCACTGTTGCTATCTTTTGTTAGCAGGCCATTGGCTACCAAGAGTTTTGGCGCGGGCTGAACACATACAAAAGTGTTCTGGCTCAAAAACGCTCGTGGATGAGCCCAGCCTATCAAGTAAATTCGCAGCCTCATATCAAATGTGTTTCTGTTGACTAATTGACCGTAAACTAGTATCGATTTCGGCAAACCAAAGCGACAAAACAGAGACGTTTTTAAATAGCAATTTTGGCATAAAGTCGCTATAAAACAGTCTTTAATACGATTGCATGTGGATCGGAGAGACGGTGACCCTCCTTATACGGAACCGCGACAAAATTATCAGCATTTAGCCAATTCTTCCATCCATACGATGGATTATATTCAGCAGGAGCTGTCTTAATCCTTCGGAGAAGCAGCTCGACCAGGCGGTTGGTATTCCGACAAAAATCGGAATACGCCTCAAGATGCAATGACTACATATATAGTGTACTAGGGGTGTATTCCGATTTCTGTCGGAATACCTGATGCAGTAAAGCCGCTCCTGATGAGAACATTCTATCGTGTGAACGAAACCAGGGACAGGGAAAAAATTGGATAAATGCTGATCATTTTTTAGCGGTAGTGGATAGGCAAGATAAGTCATTGTGACTTAGATTAATTGAATAACCCACTCCATTTCATTCTTAAAATGGATAGTGAGTAATACTTCCGGTGCTTATTAAATTTGGGTGTAGCCAATCGGTATGAGGGGAGAAGAAGTGCAAAACATATTCTCCAAAATGACTGAACGAAGAACGTAGAATTTTTGAAATAAGAGATGCTAAAGTATTTTATGTACACCAAGATATTTTGACTTCTGTGCCAACTTTATCAATTCCCATGGTTGACCCATGACTTTTAAGTCCTCAGTTGTGACGTCAGACGTTTCTTTAACTCCCTGTTAGAGATTTTTTCCACCCCAAAAATGTGTTCTTTACATGGAAATTCGAAATCTTTAGCTCCAAATACTACCACTATGTAGTTCCGTCTAGGAGGCTCATCAGGCGCTTCGTCTTGCTATGCTTGGAAGTACCGTGTAAAGTTTTTCGAATAAATGTCAAACTGCTTAGTCTGTTAATGTCAAGTATGAGATATAAAAGTTTCCAATTCATTTATAATTTTCGCATATTAAACATTATTAAGTAAATATTAAGTATCTTTAGACTAAGGAATTTGTTAAAGTCCATAAAAGCGATTCCATCCACTCGGCAAGAAATTCCTCTGCATCATTGCATTCTCGACACAAAATTCTTGTCTTCTACTTAGATGCCCTTCTCCGCGTATATCTTATTTAAGAGGAACATGATTAATGAGTTTCGCCCATTCGGTCAGATTGCTCTCGTTGAATGTATCGGAATGTGTCGCAATTCGATTGCCACCATTCCACCATACTCCACCACACTTCACCATTTTACGCATTGGTACGAGCATGTTACTGGTAGAATATTGTAATACGTGGCCGTAATAATTCATCACTGTAAAAATTTCGATCAATTTGTTGATAAATTTAATCGATTTTCAGTATTTCAACTGACGGATTAATGGCGGATTTTTATAAAGTCAAGGAGTTCCATTAAGTGAAATTGATATGTGACTAATAGTAGTGCGCTCAATTATTTCATTAACCGTACACTCGCACGGTAAAGTGGACTCAAGTCCGAGCTCAAGATAATTGCGTAAGTTTTCTCGGGCAATTTCGAGTTTCTGTAATTAATTGTTCTTAGGAACGGGTCGACTTGTTATCAATTTTCCACGGAGAATTATTTCTTGGGCAATTGTACGACCCCATATACCTTCGCATACTCCGCTTGTTTGTCTGTCGGAAAATCGCTTCGCTATCATTAATAATTAATAGAAAAAAAACCGTCATTTCTTATCTCGTCACAAATTTTGGACCCCATGTACTCTCCATGTATGACTCATCGCTTCTTCACACCCGTGGAGGTCCTGAGAGGTAAACGATGAATTTTCATTGACTAATGAAAAAGTCCGTATAGAAAACAAGGTTATCTACTAAATCCGTGAAAGGTAAAATATAAAAATTCAATTAGTCCGGCATCAGTTAAATTGTCAACCAGTCGCTGATAAGAGCATAACTCAGAAGATTGACTAAAAGCCTGGGGAACATGGTCCATGAGCCGCTCTCGTGCATATCAGCGCTGAACACCTTAGCCATTTATCCGGGTTAAGAACAAATCTGACAGGTCGTATAATTAATTTTAGAACGGTCTTGAAAGGTATAATCGTTGAAGGTTCGCCAGAGGACGGAATGAGCTGTTATCACAACATTCCATCGTCAGAGAAACTATCGGTCACCTTTGTAGTAAAACGCATATCCTGTTAGGGACTTGTGATACGGGCTAACCATATAACGCCACCGCACTCTTTTTTTCAGTTTCCTTCTTGCATGACTATTCCATCATTTGGATGCGAGGCAAAAAAAGGTAGCGCAAATCTTCAGGTGTAGTTTACTATTAAAGATAAGAGTCGGGCCCGAGTTAGTGAAGAAACAAAAAAAAAACACCGAACTACTATAGCCCGCACAGAATGTTATGCGTAGATAGTTGTAGTTGAGAGATAACATCGAATTGTGAATGCGTCCTAAGTGCATTCGTTATTCGCATTTTTTGACATCCTGCTGCAAGCCATTGAGAAGAAAAGCATCTTCCGCACAATCGATTGCTGATGGTTCATCTTCATTTTTATCTAAATTGAAAGGTGATGGCGATGATTCACAACCCGGAGAAAATACATATGACGAAGAGTATGGTTTTTTACTTTCAGCCATAATGTTGGCCTTCTTAGATCAGTTCTAGATATTGTACGGACCACTTTAAACGAAGATGACCCGCTGCGCCGAAATGGAATACCATGGTGTGTGACTCATGTTCGATTACATTTGACATTTTGAATGAAAATCACGTTGATTGATGCTATACGGACAGGCCGGCGGCGCTACGGGCAGAATTCGAAGAAGAGCGGATGTTGCGAGAGGTACCTACTACCAGTAAAAGTCCATTGATGGGTCATGTAATTGACTCAAGATTATCTTGCACTTACTATACGTTTGCCGACTTGGTCCATTCATGCTTCGCATTCTTTCGAAGAAGTATGATCAACTACTCAAGTATGTTGATCATTTGTTGAGAAATATTTCAGTAATGGCTGCGAAGAATCTAGATTGCTTTTGAGCCAAAAATTGAACTACATATATATAAGCAATTGGCTCTGTTAACTATCCCCCTAATGATGAAAAAAGCCCCTTTTTGTAAGGTGATTGTTCATTATGAATTATCGCCCCAATTTAAAATGAAAAAATGCCCCAAAACATTAATTTTGCTCTCCAAAAAACTGAAAAATTCCCCAGATTAGGGGGAATAATTCACATGAAAAAAGACCACAAAATCGACTGTAAACAATGAACCTAGAATTGCATTTCATAAAATATGTTGATATTTAAAATTGAAGTGACGCTTTGTATGATGGTTCTAATAATATGTATGGCGTATTAACGTCAAGTGAAATAATGTCAATTGGCATTGCACCCAGACCGAATGAAGCGAGGGTTTTGTTCCTTTCAGCGCAGAGCCCATACAAGAGACTGTAGCACTCAGAGCGAACGAAGCGAACGTTTATGTTTGTGTGATACTGAAGATTATGGTCCGTTACGTGCAGAGCGTGCGGATCCTACAAAAGAGACTACTCCGCACTATAATTATTCTTAAAAGAAACTATTCCGGACTATAATTAAATTATACATAATGAATCCTCTAAGTACACGCACACACAAGAGATTATTGTTAATCAACAGTCTTTCGTGTGGGCTCCGTTCGCTCTGTGCATAAGGGATCACAGCCTCAGCATCGCACAAATATAAACGCTCACTTCTCTTGCTCTGGGTGCAACAACCATGCGAATTGCTAGAGATTTCCAAAAGTTAAATAATGACATTATTTTCACTCACATTGACGTTATCTTGCTTTCAAAAGTAACGTCAAACTATTTCACTTGACGTTATTACACTCCACCAATGTACACACGGTAGATTTATACTGCCTAAAGCGGAAATACAATTGAGAGGTGGCTCCTTTGTATCTGCTTTAGACTGAACAAACTTACCATTTATGCATCATCATAACAATAGCTTAATACCGAAGAAGGTAGTCTCGTACTGACTATTGGATGGTAGTCACTTCTTCGTGCGAAAATGTTGCACTTATCGCTCCCACGAAAAAGTGACAGTGTAGACTTATTTTGATAATTGCCTTGACCGCTCCAGGGGCATGGGTGCGTCAACATCTCTAGCATATCTATGCTTAGCGGGTTGTCCGCGTGCGGCGCTCCTGATCGACAAATGCGTCAACTATTTGCCACTAACCAATTTTATTTCTAGAGATCTAGCTGCAGCATTGGTGGAGGTATCCACGCTCAACGGTCGTCAGAAAGTGGTAGTTGCGTCTGCCTACTTCCCATCTGACAATGTTGAGATTCCACCACTCGAGGTCCAGCAGCTCGTTGACTTCTGTCGACGTACAAACCGGCATTATGTGATCGGTTGCGATGCAAACGCACACCACACGGTGTGGGGTAGCAGCGACATCAACGACAGAGGTAAGCGCCTTCTTGACTATCTTATGTGTAAACATGTGAATGTCGTGAACAGGGGGTACAAACCTACCTTTGTCACCGCGGCAAGGGCAGAGGTACTCGACATTACCCTCGCTAGCGGTTTCTTCTCCAGGTTCATTGCGAACTGGCACGTGTCGGACGAAGTGTCTCTTTCAGATCATAGACACATCAGATTTGACATCCTAGGACAATCTGACATTCGCTCGGATACTTTTTGTCCAAGGAAAACTAACTGGATTAAATTCCGTGAACTAGTTAGCTCCAAAGCGGAACTACTGGTCAGCCCCATAAGCACTACAGGGGAAATTGAGATTGCAGCTGAGGAGCTCAATGAAATTTTAACTTCCTCCTACAAAGATAGTACCGTTTCACGTTCGGTGGAGTCGGGGCGTAAAGTACCCTGGTGGAATGAGGAATTGGCCCGCAAGCGAGCTAAAGTTAGGAGGATGTTCAACAAAGCCAAACGCTTCAATAGGTGGGATGAGTACAGAATTGCTCTCACCGAGTACAACAAACTCATTAGGCATTCCAAACGAGAATGCTGGAAAAGACATTGTGATAGCATTCAGTCGCTACCGGAACCGGCGCGCCTTCACAAAGCCCTTTCCAAAGACTCAGCAAACGGGGTCGGCCTTCTATTGAGATCAGACGGTTCGTATGCTGAAGGTCCAGAAGAAACATTAAAGTTGCTTCTTCAGACCCATTTCCCAGGGTCCGTACTGTCTGATGGTGACCCCTGCCCAACTGCAAGGCCACAACGGGTTCCCGTAAGCCGGGCTCGCAGTTTATCGGGGGTCATCTTTGACATGGACAGAGTAAAATGGGCGATAGAATCCTTTGAGCCATTTAAAGCTCCCGGAGTAGACGGCATTTTCCCCGCTCTGTTACAAAACAGCTTGGAGATCATAATAACTCCGCTAATCGAACTTTTTAGGGCAAGTTACACCCTAGGGTACATACCACAACCTTGGAGGAAAGTTAATGTGGTCTTCATACCCAAAGCGGGCAATAAGCCGGAACATATGCCCAAATCCTATAGACCGATTAGCCTTACTTCCTTCTTCCTTAAAACCATGGAAAAGTTGCTTGATTTGCATATCAGGCACAAGATGGAACTGTCGAGCCCCCTACATCGTATGCAATTCGCGTACACGAAGGGTAAGTCAACAGTAACCGCCTTGCATAGCCTTGTCAGTACAATCGAAAAGTCCCTCAGTGAAAAGGAAATCGCGTTGTGCGCGTTTCTTGACATTGAGGGGGCTTTCGATAATACCGGCTACAAGTGCATTCCCAGAGCACTGGAACTCAGGGACATCCCGCCCGCTACCATTGCATGGATAGATGCCATGCTCCGGGGACGGGATATTCACTCAACTCTAGGCAGTACATCCATTTGCGTGAATGCCGTAAAGGGTTGTCCACAAGGTGGCGTTCTGTCACCCCTTTTGTGGTCCCTTGTCGTGGACGAGCTGATTTCCATGCTTAATGAGCGCGGTTATCTTACTATCGGATACGCGGATGATTTAACTATCATAGTCAGGGGCAAATTCGAATCTACCATCACTGAGGTGATGAGGTCGGCCCTTGACATAGTTCTACACTGGTGTGTGGCTGTGGGCTTACATGTAAACCCACAGAAAACTGTCGTTGTGCCGTTCACACGAAAACGAAACATAACATTGGATCCAATTTCGTTAGGCGGCACGACCTTAGATTATTCCACTGAAGTTAAATGTCTCGGGGTAACTCTAGACTCGAAACTCACCTGGAATACTCACATAGATAACGTACTTAGCAAAGCCACACGCACAATGTGGGCTTGCAGAAGTCTCTTTGGACGGACATGGGGGCTCACCCCAAAGATAATTGAGTGGTTATACACCATGCTGGTGCGGCCTATGGTGACCTACGCAGCGCTTGTGTGGTGGCCGAAAACTCAGCAATCTTCTGTCTTACTGAAGTGCAATAAGCTTCAACGCCTTGCCTGCCTTGGCATCACTGGAGCTATGCGCACTTGTCCTACGCCAGCCCTGGAGGCGATTATTGGACTTACTCCGTTGCATATATTCATCCAAGAATCAGCAGCTCTAAATGCTCTCAGACTTCGTTTAACTTCCGACGTGCGTAGTGAAGAAAGCGGTCACATGAGCATTCTGAATCAAATTCCTGACGTGCAGATCTGCTTGAGATCAGATTACATGATCACGGAGGTTTGCTTCGGCAGAAAATATTCAGCCCTCATCCCTAACCGCTCTGAATGGGTAAATGGCACACCCTGTCCAGACCCTAGATGTATCAAGTGGTTCACCGATGGGTCTAAAACAGAACAGGGTGTTGGTGCAGGTGTCTTTGGACCCAACACCAGGATTTCGATCGCAATGGGAGTCTCGCCCAGCGTTTTTCAAGCTGAGATCCACGCCATTGAGATCTGCGCCAGGGTAATCTTGGAAACTGGACTTCGCGGCGCTCACATTGCTATCTACTCAGACAGCCAAGCAGCTATAAAAGCGCTCTCCTCATTTAAGGTCTCTTCAAAACTGGTGAAGGAGTGTTACAATCTCCTTCAACTGTTGGCAACCAAAAACCGAGTCTTCTTGTGTTGGGTGCCAGGCCACCAGGGCATTGAGGGGAACGAGGCTGCGGATGAACTTGCTAGACAAGGATCATCCAGTCGTTTTCATGGACCTGAGCCTTACTGTGGCTTTGGACTGGCCTCGGCCAAACTGCGGATCACAGATTGGTTTGCACGATTGCGTCAACAGTACTGGGATAACCTTCCAGGGCTTCGTCAATCAAAGGAGCTGATAATGCCCTTCAGTCACAAGGGTACTACTCAAGTGATTAGAACCCACCTAAGACTCCTAGTTGGGTACTTATCTGGCCATCACTTGGTCAGATATCACCTGAACAAGATGGGTCTGTCAAGCGAGACTGAATGCCGTCTTTGTCTGGAAGACGTGGAAACGACCAAGCACCTCTTGTGCGAATGTCCCGCCATCGCGCGTTTTAGGATGTCACTCCTCGGGCAGGCTACTATCAGCACTGCAGAATTCAGGTTGATTCCTGCTAAAGACTTACTGCCCTTTATTAGAAGGGTGGACGGTCTTTTGAATTAATGAGCTACGGCACAATAGATCTTTATGGTCGCAGTGCCTTCCTGCTGGGAAAGTAGCTCGTATTTTTATATCTATCTATCTATCTATGCTTTGTTGAGAGCCGTGATCGAACGACCACGGCCACCGAGCGCGACAGTGTAGACTTGCACACAGCACATTACCTCGGTGCGCTACACGACACGTGACTTTCCCTTCTACTCAAACGACCGTTTTTTTGAGCGAAATAAAGTGTGAAGTAATTGTTTTCGCGTGAAAATCGCTCATAGTGATGTGTAGACTTTTTTCTTCGAATGAAATGTGTTAATACTGGCAGAGCGAAAATTTTTCGTGCGAACGAAACTTTTGACAGGTTTTGTATGAGATTTCGTACCAAAAACTGAACTGAACTGAAAAAGTGCTCCTGCAGAAGTGGCAGAAATGATCACTTTTATATGGTTGTGTGTGTGTTGGCTTGACGTTACGCTAGCACCCCCAATTTTGTAAACCGCATATGTCACTTTCCAAATAAGCGTATAATGAAGGTACTAATTACGGGAATGGAGCACCAAATTTGCACTTATTAAGTACTTTCGTTATACGCTTATTTCCAAGTTAATACATGTGGTTTATAAAAGTGAGGGTGCTAGCGTAACGTCAAGCTAGTAACCCCATATAAAATAATCAATTACGACGATTCGGCTGAAGCACTAAATTTTAGAGTTGAGCACCAAATCACCATCTAATTAGCAACGCGATATGTAACATTTTGATTTTTTGTTGTGGGGGTGCCAGTTTAACGGACGTGCCTAATTCGTTATTGTCTGGTGGGCCGCATAGAAACTTACAGCTCGTCTTTTGCGACTCCTGATCTAGTAATGAAACCGAAATTAGTAATCGACTAGGCGCGCGTTGCTCCTTTTAGGCGAAGCAACTGCCGCAACAAAAACAAATTTGAGAAAAAAATCAAAAAAAAAAAATATATATTTTATATTTATTTGGCCCGAAAAATTTGGAAAAAAAAACAAACAAAATTTCGGGTTAAAATTATATAAACCTCCCCAAAGCCTCTTTCGTTCTACTCTAATTTTTGATTTACCGCATAATTAACACATTAACAATTTGGACCCATTAAACCAGCCAATTCTCTAAACCCCGACGTTAAATGTTAAACCTAACGAGGACAAATTACTTGATAATATTTGTGTGGCAAATGGGCGTAACTGAAATTTCATTGGAACTACGATGGTGGCCCCGAATAATATAGTCGAAAATTTGAAATCGACAGTCAAGTGATTAACGTGAATGGAGAAAAAAACCGAACCGAAGAATTTACACAAAATTTCTTCAAACAATATATCAAGCACTTTATTGGACGCTTAACTAGCTTCCCGCTGCTTTTAATGCTACCCTACCCATCCTCAGCGGCCATATCACATTTGTACACGATCGTACCTTAGCCACTTACTGAAATTGACGACTTGAAGGCTGCAAGAGCTAAAAAGAACACTTCACGACACAATCCATAAATAAAAATTTTCGTTCATTCCGCAGCGGCTGCAGACGAAGGTGAGTTGGACCCGAAAGAGCAAAAACGCTTCCCAGCCCAAAAGTCAAATATGTATGTATATTTCCCCATGGGCGATATTATACACTCCGTGGCCTTAACTTAATAACGCAAGCCGCCCATCGTGCGATTTCTGACCAGCCTTCCCATTGTTGGACCATTGTTAGACATATTATTTAGCCTTCTTGTTGCCAAACTAGGTGGTCATGAATGACGATGGGGCCACGTTAAAAAGGATGAAAATCACGATTCGGGGGCATATTCTGCCGCTTCATAATACCCCACACCACAAAACTTGTGGTTGGTCCAAATGGCCATCGTCGTCGTCGTCGTCAACATACGACGAATGCACGAAATTCCGTGGGACTACCGCCCAAGTTGAAAATTGTTCTGTCGATTGAGAGTCAGAAAAAAATAGTCTACACCGAAAAAGAATGGAAGAGGTAAATATCAAGAACCGTCGTGAGTGAAGAATGGTGAATACCAGAACCCAACAAAATGTACAAAACAACTTCAGCGAAAACGTCTCGAGGCTAAGGCTCGATTCCCGGGGAGAAGACACCTGAACAACGCAGTATAGGCCCCGAAACCAGAGCCCTGTAAGACGAAGTCGAAAATGTTCTGTCGTCTGTAATGCTCATCGCCAAGAGGCAAGAGGGTAAGTCAGATACACCGTTTGTCTGTATCCGCCATTACATCAACTTCAATTGGTGGAAAAAGCGCTAACAAGCCTAACCGCCAAAATAAACGAACCACATTGACCGCGACTGAAACCTCATCGTCCATTTCGTACATGCCCATACCAAGTACTGGTGTCGCGAAGCTAATAGTATTCCTTCGGCCAGATCATACACCAATCTTATCCTTACTTCAAACCTTAATAATCACCCGCTATTAGACCCCAACTGCCATCCTTCGATTCACGTTTTTTGTTTTGGCCTTGGACAAATCACCCCGAAAACAAATATGACCACTTTTGTGCATCTAAAATCAAATTTCGTTCCACCACTCATCATCATCATCATCATCAACATCGTCATCATCGCGGCGCTTATTATCCCATCCAAGATCACCACACTCACTACTCAGAGCTCATCATCATGGCAGGTTGCATGAGCTCGCAAAGAAGCCAGCTTCAAAAAGCAGCTCACGAGATGCACAAAGGTGGGAAGGAGTGGTCGTTCTGTAGCTCCATTGAGTCTGTGAATTCTCTAAAATTCGATGACCAGCATAAAGATTGTTCTTAGTTTAAAGCAACAATAAGAACATGAAGAACATGGGAAGCGAGAGGAGTTAGGGATAATAGAGCCACTTTGAATTCCTCAATGCACTTCCAGATTGTTTTGTGGAAAGGTATCTCATACGTTCAGAGGGTTGACAGACGACGCTGTTGTCACAATTAACAGCATTTTGTTGAACTTTTAGCTGAACCATCATTTGTAAGTATAAAATTAAGGCAGAATCTAGCCTTCCCTGTGGGTTATCCATAGAACATAGTGGCTAGCGTAGGTTGCAAGCTAACCAACCATATTGAATCCACCTCGCTGCACGTACTCCGTCCACAAAGGATCCCTCAATATATATCCCGAAATCATCAACCTTTGCTGAAAATTTCTCAGATGATTGGTTCCCATCCATTCCAACAGTATTAGTCCATTGCGGACAAGGGCTAAAGAGACTCACAGCCGGAACACCACACACCACCTCAATTCTACAACGAGGCATAACAAATTCCGATTTTGTATGGCGATTGAGGTTTTTTGTTATACGCAACACGGCACATCTGTACCATGAATACACCAACGATAGTGGACTCCTCTTATAAAGTTTTGGTCCACGGAGGAGTCTTCTCAACATCGACAAAGACGAAGACATGACAATCGCTTACCTGGATTGTTTGTTGTTGGTGGCGCGGTTTTGTTGGTTGATTGGTGCCCGGTGTTGCGTTGTATTTACCGATCGTGGCTCGTAAATTAGAGATCATGCCGCGAGATGATGCGCTGCTTCCACGCGGTTTTTAAAGGTGCCCGGCACTGTACACACATTGCCATCCCCGTCGATTGGACCCTCTTGGTGATTTTGCCTCCACAGAGTCTCATCTCGCGGTCTCAAATTGAAACTCGCGAGCCCCGGTCAGCAGAAGAACACCACAATGATGCCCATGTGGCTACGTTGATGTTGCGATGATCAAAGAATTTGGCTACGTGGTAATTATTCTTGTTTGCGTTAGCGATCGTTTGATCCCATCCACGATCATTTCCACGGTGTGGTCCACGCATTTCGTGTAATTGAAACAGATAAATGAAGCGATAAGGATAATGGTTTGTGTGCATTGCTCATTTCTTTTATGTACTCGTATATATGGAAGGAAAGGCCCGGGGTGAGTACGAATGTAAAGACAAGCGTAAGTGTGTGGTGTCCCTCTCTGCGGTGTGGGGCTTAAGAATAATGCCACGGCGTTTCCCGGCATGCCGTAGAAGGACAGAGAAAAAGGACAGGATGTGTATGCCAGCAATTTGCATTATCCGAAAACTTATACATATATGCTAATGAAACGTCAACTATGCCTCAAATAAGGACTAACCCACCGGCTACAACTTTTGGCTATCGATTATTGGCAAAAAGATTGGTTTCTTGAATGTGCGTATTCTTCTGGATAATGGATCTGAAGGTCCCCAGTATACACGATTTTTACGATTAAAGAGATAGCTTCAGCGGTACAAGCTAAAAATCTTAGGTGTTAGCGAAATTAGATGGCTGGAATACGGAGAGTTCACTACTCCAACTGGCGGCACTGTAATGTTGTAGGTTAGGTTAGGTTAAAAAGGCTGCTGTATAGAACACAGCACACATAGACCACCAATGGGTCCGTTGTGATACCTCAACGCCATAAGAGCCTAGTCGTCAAACCACCCGGATCTATCAATAAAGCGATGTAGATGACCAGCACTTACGTCCTTCAAGTCATCCAGGTCAAGAAAGTAAAGGGAACCTAGAGTGTCCTTTCTTCTACCGGCCAGAGCAGGGCAATGTCTCCTCCTCCTCCTCGTCTCCACAGCTTCTACAGTGATCATTACACGGAAGCCGAAGACGCCTGGCATGCTCACCTATCAAGCAATGTCCTGTAATGATCCCCACAACCTTCCTTAGATGCCTTCTCTCTAGCATCTGCAGCCCTAAAGAGCGGCTAGGATTAAAGGCCGGCCAAATTTGTCTTGTAACATTGCATGTAGTTCCATTTAGCCATTCGATATTAGCACGGTTTAGTGCGTTTGTCTTGATCACCTTCTTACAAGCTGCCATCGGTATTTTGACGGGGCGAAAACACTCTATGTCCACACTGGTGGTACCCACCCGAGCCAGCTCGTCTGCCCGGCAGTTACCGCTGAAACCACTATGCCCTGGTATCCAGCACAAAGTGATGTTGAAAAAGTCGCTGAGTTCCTTGAGAGCAGAGCGGCACATCACCACGGTTTTCGAAGTAGAAAGTGCAGCGTCCAGGGATTTTATCGCCGCCTGACTATCGGTATAGATAGTAATAGTCCTAGCAGATACGACATTGCAGCCCAACCAAGCCAAAACTTCGGTAATTGCAGTGATCTCCGCCTGGATGACACTACAGAATGCTGGAAGACGGAGTGACAAGCCAAAATCCAGTCCCTCTGAAAAGATACCAGCGCCTACACCTTCTTCTGTTTTCGAGCCATCCGTAAAAAAACTTATAGCTTCCGACTCTGGAGTACCGTTTACGCCCCACTCTTGTCGAGAGGGTATTAGGCTGATATAGCCTTTGTCGAAGGAGTACACTGGAGAGGTGTAATCTGTTTCTTCTGGAATATCAAGATTGTCCACTATAGTCGAGTGGCCAATAGTAGTCATTTTCCACTGTCCCGTTTCCTGAAGACGAATGGCCGTGATTGCAGCCAACTGTTCGGCCAAGATGTTCAAGGGAAGCAAATTAAGCATTACACTAAGAGCAGCAGTTGGTGTGGTCTTGAGAGCACCAGTGATAGCAATACAGGATAATCTTTGAACTTTGTTCAATAGAGTCCTGTAGGACGCCTTGTTGAGTGCAATCCACCAAACTACTACCCCATACATTAAAATAGGGCGTACGACTGATACGTACAACCAAAATACCACCTTTGGTCGCATGCCCCATTTCAAGCCAATAGCCTGCCTGCAAGAGTACAGAGCAACTGTTGTCTTAACAACTCGCTCCTCGATATTTGCCTTCCAGGAGAGCTTTCTATCAAATATAAGTCCCAGAAATCTGGCTTTTTCGCTAAGGGCCAGTCTGGTCCCCTCCAGCAATGGTGGTATCAATGAAGGTAGAGTGTTCCTTCTGGTGAAGAGAACAAGGTCTGTTTTGGACGGATTGACCCCCACACCCACTTGCCTAGCCCACTGAGATAGAATATTTAGGGCATTTTGCAGAATTTCACTAAGAACCCCGGGAAACTTTCCCGAGATAGAAATGGCAATATCGTCCGCATACGCAATAACATCACAGCCAATCGCCTCCAAATCCAGAAGCAACTTGTTAACCACCACGTTCCAAAGAAGGGGGGACAAGACACCTCCTTGGGGAGTACCCCTACAAACTTGCCTGCGTTTTTTGGATGAACCCAAACTGGTACTAATGAATCTGGATGTTAGCATCAGACTAATAAGCTCACAGATCGGGCCATCCATACCCAAACTCAAGAGAGCATTCGAAATAGCCGCCGGTTTGACGTTGTTAAAGGCCCCCTCAATATCCAAGAAAGCCACCAATGTATGTATATTCCTTGCAAGTTAGAGATTTCTCAATACATGCTACTAATGAATGCAAAGCTGTGTCCACCGATCTCCCCTTCCAGTAGGCATGCTGCGAAGAGGAGAGAAGGTGTGATGGAATAGTGTCCCTTAAGTATATGTCAATAAGACGCTCCAGCATCTTTAGCAAGGTTGACGATAAGCTTATGGGACGAAGGTATTTCGGACGTGGGTGCGAGCTTCTGCCCGCCTTCGGGATAAAAACCACCTTCACATCCGACCAAGTGCGAGGAATGTGTACCAGCTCCAAGCAGGCCCTGAATATACTTTCAATCCAAGGATACACTAAGTTCATCGTTTTCTGTATATCCGCTGGAATAATGCCATCTGGTCCTGGGGACTTAAACGGGTCGAAACTGTTAATAGCCCATACTATTTTATCATTCGAGAGAATAGAATCATAGTCACAAAGGGCCATTACTGCCCGAGAGCACTCTTGCTAAACATCAGAAGAGCTGTCTGGGAAATGAGTGTCAAACAAAACCTCAATAGTTTCTTCACTAGAGGTTGTCCATGTCCCATCTTGTTTCAGCAAATAGCTTGGTATGGTCGGAGCAGTGGATAAAATTTTCCGTAGTCTGGAAGTCTCGCTGGATTCTTCGACTCGTTCACAGAAACTCCTCCACGACTCCCGCTTAGATCTTCTGATCTCGTTTTTAAAGATTTTTAGATTTTCTTTGTAATTTGACCAATCAGAGTCTAGTCCTGAAGACTTCGCCACATTGAAAGATCTTCTGCTCACAGTCCTCAACTCTGCAATCCGAGTGTTCCACCAGGGTGGTTTCCTCTTTCCTTTATGCCTGCTAATTGGGCACGATTTGACAGCAGATCTCCCGAGGGCTGCTGCCAGGGTTTGCGCCATGGCGTCCAGCTCCCGCCTACTACATGGCTGGCATGGTAAGGGGAGTAATGCCTCCTCGAGACAATCCCTGAATTTACACCAGTCGGTTCTTTTTCGATTCCTGAAAACCGAATTATTACTAGTGCAGTCGTCTAATCCAAACTGCAAGTACCGGTGATCATAGAATGAGTGCTCTGCCGACACCCTCCAATCCCGCAGTAAATGTTTTATGTCCTCCGAAACAAGGGTGAGGTCCAGGACCTCTTGCCTGCTCTTAGTGACAAATGTAGGTTCACAGCCTATGTTACAAATGAGGAGTTTTGTGCCCAATAAAAACTCAAAACTGTAATGTTGTAATCCGGTGAAAAATCAGGAACTACCCGGAAGGCTGCTGTAAGGCTCTTTTTAACCAGAACCGCACCTAGTTGCCTCATGTTTTGGGACGTGCTCTATAAAAGAATCATGACCGCCAGGTTGCTGACCAAACTGAAAAACATTACAACTGTGCAATGGCCCTGTTTATACCGTGGGACTAAAAGGCGATTTAACTAAATCGTTTTAGTGCTAGTTCTTGTTCATGGTGTGTTTATACCGATCATGACCATACGGAGAGGTACTTAGCATGAAAGATGTCAGCTGTTGGTTTGTGATTTCTGTGACTTTGGTTTAGAAAATGTCAAGAGGCAGTAGCCTCCTAGCAGTCCGGATAGCGCAACGGTTAGCACGTGCCCCTTCTACGCACTGGGCCCCGGTTCGATTCCTACTGAATGCGGTAGTTTTCGATGAAAAAGGGGATTTATGTGTCGGACTATGAGCCTACTTAGCTGTTAAATGAGTACCCGTTTATGGGGTAAATAACTCGGTTGAGCGTGTTGCTGATCACACACCTCTGCACAAGACATACCGTCACGATCTACAAAATGAGATGATGCTAACTCATCTCGAGGCCATGGTTCAAATTGAACTGTTGCGACAGTTATTTATTTTAGTAGCCTCCTAATAAAAACGCGTTTATACCACTGTAATCAAAGGATGAAACGAATGCAGAGTTTCAGGAAAGGATGAGGTATTTATATAACAAATAAACTAGAATTTTCACCAACAACACCATTAGCGAAGACAGCAACACCATCTAGTCCGAATTTTTCAGTCCATTTCTTCATGGCCAGTGGAGCAAAAGTTAGTACCAAAACTAGCTAATGCGACATGCTTATGTCGTCGTAAGTTAGCTCGAATTAGTTAATCCTCAAAGATAGTTCCGCTGCATAAACGAGGCCAATGCTACGCCCCACTGAGCCTCATAATATTGAGGATGAAGAGTCCTTCTTAAGTCTTGAGTTCAATTTAACGCCGCCGTAAGTAGAACAGCTAAAGGGGACATTTTGATGTGCCTTCAGAAAAAAAATTCTGCGCCAGCTGCTTATCGAGAATTATCGAGAGTTATCCAGAACAATGTTGTTAGTGTAATGCCTGCAATAGTTAGGCCCGTTTTCTCAATGTTTGGTTTAACTGCCAGTTAGCTATCCGGGACACTAAATTTAACTTTAGCGCATGCAACGCTCAAAATATGATAATGCAGTTCACAGCGCAGCTAATGCAGTAGGAAGTCAGCCGATTTTCTTGGCGGAATTCTGCCACCTGTTCAATTCTATTCTACGTGCCACCTCTCGGCATTATTTTGCGGCTGAGTTGGTTTCAGATCCGTTTCCTTCGAATGAATATCCAGAAATCTGTTCCTTGTGACCAGTTTAATTGTCTCATTTGAATGTGCAAACGTAAACAGTTCTAGCTGTCAAAATCTCACTTTAACCTGACATTGAGAAAACGGACAATAATCGTACTATATGCTTAGAAGATTATGATCCTGCGCCGTATAAAATAGGACTACAGATGTATTAACAAATGAAAAGCTCCCGAATTCTTCTATCAGTAAAGAAAAATGTATTTAAGGATTGAATTTCCTCAAAAATGCAAAGCTGAAAGCATATCTTAAGCAGTACAAATCATGAATTTTAAGAGCCAATAAATTTAATAAGCTATCAACTATTCACCGACATGGAACGCTTATACTGATGCCACACAGAAACTAATTAGAATTTTCTCTTTTTCTCTTTTTTTTTCCTCACGGCAGGTCTCAAATCGTTCAGAAAATTCCGTGCTGAAACAAACACAAACAACAAACACTCCATCTCCTCCTTCTGCCCATTGAAAATCGCGGTTACGCGAATCCATCATTGCTATCGCCGCGGCTCGATAATCGCGATATTTAATGGAAGCTTCATTAATTAATTTTGAGCTGAAATCGATGAGTCGTGACAATTGGCGAAGATATTTCATTCCAATCAGGTCTGTTTGATTTATTGTGTAATGACATTATCATTTGTTGCTATTAAGATGCCGGTCATGACCGTGATCATGACCATAATCGCTCAAAGATCTATTTCTAAGGAAGATGAATGATTTGTGGTTTTCTTTCGGATCATTTCAAGCTTTGTTTTTTATTACTCGTATTTTGTTGTCGGTAGAATTGTTCATTTGATGTCACTACTAATATGACACGTTATTGAAAAGGATGGGGAAGAGGTCGTAGATGGATGTTATGCCAAGAATTCAGGGACGAGCCGATGCATCGGCCAGTTTTTTAATTGTTGAAATTGTTGTTTTAGACGTCATTCCAGTTCAACTATTAAACCTTCTATCAGGCCTACTATGGGACCTGTAATGGACCGTTTTGGTGGGCATCTGGAGATGCCTGTGGGGACGGAGCCTTAGGTAGCATAATGACCGTGAAGGTCGGGCCGTGCCATCTGGCGAAGGAAAAGGCCCCTCAACGAGCTAAGCAGCGGCCTATGCTTGATCTAGCTCAGTTCGGGAGATGTGGGCCGGGTTTTCGCCGCTCGTCGCCCCTGTCCTTTACGTATTAACAAAAATTCATAGGCCTGGGGAAGACAACACAAACAGGGGAGGTAAAAATGGGGGGAAAAAAAATAGTCGATAAGGATGGAATGGTTGGCGGACGGATCAGACGCCCACGCAGTCGAATCTGGGTCCGGGTGTAATGGGACCCTCGGCCTCTGGTTTCGTACCACCAACAGATCACTATTCATCAGGTGCTGCTTCGATCTGCCGGTGGGAGCTGCTAATTTTTTGCTTTTGATGTTGGCTATTCGAGGAACACTGCACAGGTTTCCTCTTTTGTTGTGATCACATCAAGATCACAGCACTCAATTCCTACTTCCTGACGCAGCATTTTCACTTCTGCTGTATTTTCCACGACTTCAGCCACACTCTGGTTCATTTCTGCCGAAATATCGCAGTTGGCCTTCATCTCGAAGAGGAGTTCGTCCTTTAGAGTCCGTCTTCAGTCAAATGACATTATTCTCAGCTCTTCTAAGGCTTGCTCAGACTTCACTCATCGGAGAATGTCGGCATACGTCATATCTCCCTTCTGCGGGATGACTATTGCATCAGGTGTGCTCTTCTTCTTTCTTTTCGCGGGTTTCGTTTTGAAAAGATAGAAGAAGTGCAGCACTGATGCAATGGTCATCTCGCAGAGGGGAGATATTTTAGTTAGTTTGGTCTGATATTAGCTCTAATGGCTGGCCTGATGGAAAATTTGATGGCTGATTCGATAGCAGGTTTGATACCAGGCTTGATAGTCGGAGTGGCATGACGTCCCTTAAGGGATCTGTTAAAAAAAGTGCACCTCATAATACCTATCAACATGCCTCCAGAGCACCGCCTAATTAATCGGATAAATAACGTGCATTCCGATACCTTATTTAACCGAGGAACCCCCTATACTCGTAAATGATCACCTATCTTCAATCACAAGATTAATATCTGTGATATCATCTTTTTGAAAATTGTTTAGTGATGTTCAACTCTTTGATATGTACACAACAATGGTTTGTGCGGTTGTTGAGAACCGCGCAAAGCCTCTTCTGCTAGTGCTGCTGTCGAGATGCTGGGCCTGGCCCAAAAGGAGGAAGATTAATTCGTTTACAGAAGTCACGTTTACTGATGGCTTCACAAAAGCAAGGTCATCACCGAACAAAATTGTACACAGATTGATCGGTCAAATAGATGTTGTGTTGTCGAGAGCGATTGTTGTTAAATCTTGTGGTAATCAATCCGATAATGATCACCTCAATGGTTTCATTCTTGTTCTTCTCCTCTTTGGTTCGCTCTGTCTGTGCTGTGTGTTTGATTTTGATTTGATCTTGTTGATTGTGAGTGTGTGTTTTGTATTTGAGAACACTCCAATATTATATTATGTTCTGTGTGTACGAACAAACGAAACGATACAATCTTTTTGATATCTTTTGGATATTGTTAGGAGATCGCTGATTGAAATGGAAACTTGAACAGGTGTGGATTGTTCAGAATTTTTGCGTAGTAACAGTTATAGGGATGACGAGACCATTTTTGGAAAGTAGTAGAGGAGCATATCGGATTGTAACGATCAACACATTCGCTGATCGTTGGAAAAAGTTCAATGGACTGATTTTAATTAAAATTATTATGAAACGAAATGAAAACAAAAAAAAATCAATTTTCAGTTTTTGTTGACTCATTCGCGCTTGGATGTGATGGCTTGAAATGACGGTTGTTGTTTTAACCGAAATTTTTAGATAAATTGGAATGTTTTGCCAAATGGACACTAATTCATAATGTGAGATTTTCTCGTTTTCCTTTCTTTTAGAATTTAGACTTAAATATAGGGATCAACAGTAATTGGACGATCCTCCAGTCGATACCGATCACTTGGTTAGATCCTTCTATCATGTTCGCGGCTCGGCAATATATTTTCGAGTGTCGTCAATTTTTGACCTGCATAACTAATGTCACCATTTTTTGGCCCGTCCCATATACTAATATACACTCATACCTCTTTTTACGGCCTAGATAGGTTCTGAAAATTTTGGCCGTAAAATTAAAGTACATAATTTTCATACGATTCCATATTAATAACAAAGGATCGGTTCCGTTTTATTGAACAACTTAAGTTTTAAAGAATAAAGTGGAGGGGGTCATTGCGAGTCTAAGTCAATAATGACCCAAACTCGCTCTCCACTACCACACAAAAATTATCAGCTTAAAGCCAATTCCTCCTGTCACTTGGTTTCGTCCACTCAATGGATTTACTCTTCAGGAGCTACCTTAATCCATGGAGGAAGCAGCTCCACCAAGCCAGGGATTTGTATTCCAACCTACCTAGGATACCCAACTGGTAAGCATTGGGACCTTGAGATCTATTGTGCCATAGCCTTTGCTAACCCAAAAGACCCTCAACCAACCTGATGAAGGTCAGTGGGTCCTTTGTAGAGGCACTCTTAATGACAGCGGAGTTCACGATGGAATCTGCAAGAAACTGGAACCTGGAGCGAGCAGCCGCGGAGCATTCGCAGAGATGGTGTTTGATGAACTCAATGTCCTCCTGGCAAAGTTGGTATTTCGTCTCAATGAACAGAATCATTTTATTTAAGTGATATCTCACCCAGTGGTGTCTCGTGAGGTAGCCAACGATTAGCCTCAAGTCCGATGTGCCAAGGCGGCTACCTTCTTTGAGACCCTAGGGGTTGATAAGATTTTTGGATTACCGCAGTGGGAGATTCCAGTACCGCAGCCTTTATTCCTCAGACCATTCCGTCACCAGCGCCCTGTCTGAGGCCCAGTTCAGACCGCAGTAGAGATCAGATCCAAAAACATTTTCCCATGAGCCTTATCTAGCAAGTTCATCCACAGCTTCATTGCAATGACTGCCGATGGCCGGGTACCCAACATATAGTGGACCGATTGATGTTTGTAAGACTCCGAAGGATATCAAAACACTCTTTCACTAATTTCGATGAGAATTTATGTGAAGAAAGAGTCTTAATGGCTGCCTGACTGTCAGTGCACGTAGCGATGTTAGTGCCATTAAACTTTTTGTGCAGAGTTCTTCTGGGGGGCAAAAACTCCTCTTCCATAGTCCTCCGCGTGGGCGCCCCCTGGAACGGCAGTGGTCACTGACCATTGCCAACCAACGTCAAGCCGCCAGTGATGGCGGTGCGATGATTTGGTTGAGGTACCCCTGTGGTGTGGGGTGTGAAAAAAAAATACCACGGCCTTTCCCTTTGAGGGCCTGTCGTTAAAACCGACAATCAAAGGACAGGATGTGTATGCCAGCAACTTGCACTATCCGAAATCTTTATATGCTAACGAAACGTCAACTATGCCTCGGATAAGGGCTGCCTCAACGGTTACGACTTTTAGCTATCGTACAATGACAAAGATTGGATTCTGGAATGTGCGTACTCTCCTGGACAATGGATCAGAAGGTCCCCAGAACGCACGATTTCTTCAATTAGAGAGTGAATTTCTGAGGTACAAATTAAATATCTTAGGAGTTAGTGAGATAAGATGGTGGAACAGCGGAGAATTCATCTCTCCAACGGGCAGCACTGTAATGTTGTACTCCGGTAAAGCTACCGGTAGTCGCCGTGAGTCAGGTGTGGGGCTCCTTTTAACCAGAGCCGCGCCAAACTGTCTCTTATCCTGGGAACCGGTCTCTGACAGGGTCTTGACCGCCAGGTTCCGGACCAAAATGAGGAACATCTCAGTAATACAATGTTATGCCCCTACTGAACCCGACAATGTCTTGGCAAAAGACTCCTTCTACGAAGAACTAAACGCCGTTCAGAGCAGAACACCTAAAGGTGACATTATAATGGTCATGGGTGATTTGAATGCGAAAGTTGGCGCTGATAACTATGGGCTCAGACATGTGATGGGGAGACACGGTCTTGGTGATCGTAATGACAACGGTGAAAGATTTGTAGAGTTCTGCAACTTTCACAGTCTCTTCATCGGTGGTACTATGTTTGAGCATAAGGACCACCACAAAATCAGTTGGTCCTCTGTTGATCGGCGCAGAACACAAAATCAGATCGACCATTTTGCCATTAGTAAAAGATTCAAGAGTTGCCTCCTGGACGTGCGAAACAAGAATGGTGCCGATATTGGGATGGAAAGAGACCATTATCTTATGATCGCTAATGTTCGATTGCGTATTGCAGCCGTGCGCCGCCCCAGCGACGAAAGATCCAGGCCCCGCAAATTCAACACCGCTCGACTAAAAAATCCAGCTGTCTTACAACAATATAATGACCATCTTGCGCAAAAAGCGGCTGAGATAACTAGTCACCCAAATAGTGACATAAACGAAAACTGGGATGCCATAAAAAATGCGTACATTGATAGCGCAAATACCTTGGCCCAAACCCGGATTACCGGAATAAGCCTTGGATGTCCGACGCTTCATGGCAGCGGATTGTTGAAAGAAAGGAGCTGAAAGTTCGTTTGGCTGCAGCATCAGACGACAATCGAAGCAGCATCGAACTCCTTTACCGTCAGAAAGCTCGAGATGTTCAGCGTAGTGTGCGACGCGATAAAAGAGTTTATGCCAATTCTCTTTTAGCGTCAGCAGAAGAAGCCGCTAGAAGTAACAACTTAAACGCCGTATACGGTGTCATCAAGGAGTTTACAGGTGGTCGTAACTCCTGCCAACATCCGGTGAAAGATAGTGATGGAAAGCTACTTATCTTGGAAGAAGATCAAATGAGGCGGTGGAAAGAACACTTCGCCGCGGTCTTGAACCGTGTAACCTCTGGCGAAGTTCCCCCTCATATAGATAATTTAGCTAACCATCAAAATGTGCGTATACGGTCCACTGCCCCGACTAAAGAGGAAATAGTCACTGCAATTATTGCACTAAAACGAGGAAAGGCCGCCGGACTTGACGGCATCCCTGCCGAACTTTATCAAGCAGCGCCAAGCGTAACTGCCGATTTGCTGCACCCACTTGTTGATAAAGCGTGGAATACAGAGACCTTTCCCACTGAGTGGAAGGAAGGTTTGATCATCAAACTTCCAAAGAAGGGTA
The DNA here is from genome assembly GCA_964017055.1 of Chloromyia formosa. Lineage (NCBI taxonomy): Eukaryota > Metazoa > Arthropoda > Insecta > Diptera > Stratiomyidae > Chloromyia > Chloromyia formosa. Next base: position 153,517,659 of record OZ024815.1, on the reverse strand, counting down.
GCCTCACAGACTGTAATAATTGGAGAGGCATTTGTGTGCTTCCTGCCGTTGCCAAGATAATAGCCAAAATCTTCCTGGAAAGACTAAAGGCCCACTTAGAAAGCACAATTGATGAAGAGCAGGCTGGCTTTCGATCCGGATTCTCCTGTGTCGATCACATTAACACCTTGCGAATCATCATCGAGCAATGCGCTGAATACGATTCTCCGCTTCACTTGCTTTTCATCGATTTCGAAAAGGCTTTCGATAGTGTGAACCGGGATTCTATATGGGCGGCCTTGCGCAGGAGAGGCATCCCTGAGAAGCTTGTGGCTATTATTAAGGCAACCTATGACGGCGCAAAATGTCGCGTTCTGCATAAAGGTAAGGTGTCGGGGGACTTTGAGATTCGCAGTGGAGTTCGGCAGGGGTGCATCCTCTCACCGATCCTATTCCTCATAGTGATCGGCGACGTGTTGCATGCAGCCCTATCCGGACTCGACAGAGGAATTCAATGGACTTTGACATCTTATCTACAACATCTTGACTACGCTGACGACATATGCCTACTCTCCCACAAAATCATGGATCTGTCCGCAATGGCGTTAGATCTCGAGAGGGAGGCAAGCAAGGTTGGGCTAAAGATTAATACCAACAAGACCAAGGTTCTTAGCCCGCCGTTGCCAAAAAGAAATCCGACACCTATTGCCATCAATATTAATGGGCAGCCTGTGGAGAAGGTGGACAACTTCGTCTACCTGGGTAGCATTGTTGCCGAAAATGGTGGTACGGAGCAGGACATCGCTCGTCGTATCAACCAGGCTAAACGCGCATACGGCATGCTGTCCAAAATCTGGCAGGGCAGTTATCTCAGCATCAAGACCAAGCTGGGCCTGTTTCGCTCCCTGGTACTATCAGTGCTTTTCTATGGGAGCAGTACATGGAAAGTTTCCGTAGGAGTTACCAGAAAGCTGCAAGTTTTCGTCAACTCATGTCTTCGTCGAATTTTCAGAATTTTCTGGCCCGAAGCAATATCAAATGAAGAGCTAAGTCGGCGTACGGGTCAGATGCCAATCGACGAATTGATACGCAGGCGAAAATGGCAGTGGATAGGTCACACATTGCGGAAGAGTGATAACTGCAATGCTTTGCATGCCATGAAATGGAACCCCATTTCCAACCAGGGCCGACCAAGAGGGGGTCCTCGAATCACATGGCGTCGATCTGTGGCAAAGGAGTGTCAGGTACTGGGTAAGTCTTTTGGGGAGTTGCGCCCCATTGCCCAGAACAGAGTACGATGGCGCGCAGGATTAGTTGACGCGCTATGCCCCGCTAGGGGTTAAGGCAAAGTAGTAGTATAATCACAATATATGTACGCTAAATTCCCTGAAAGGGAAGTAAACAGAGAGACACGCGCCCTCTACCCCGGAGTACCCGCCCGGTGCATACAGTAACGAACCAACCTGTCAAACTCACATTCCCCAATTCCATTTTCATTTCCCCGGAACACCCGCCCGGTCCATATAGCCGAGCAACCAAGCTGTCAAACAATTACTTCGTTTCTCTTGGGTAATTTAAGTTCCTTCTATCTCTCTCTTTTCTGGGCACAGTCCTCAATGGCAAGGATCTCGTTCTCGACTTAGAAAACGCTGAGATCCTAGTGTTCGGTCCAAAGATCCCAGCACTTCTTGTCCTCTTCTAAAGCTCAAGTTATCTCCGGGACTTTGACGGATCTGCCTTTAAAATTTTAACTAAGTGTGAAAACACACCGCATCAGACAAAACATTTTTGTCTCATAAGACAAGAAAACGTTTTTCATTGCAGCACATACCAAGCGAAACACAGTGAAACAAAACAAAACGTTTTCTTGTCTTGTTTCGTTTGGTGTGTGTTGAGATAAGACAAAATTGAATTTGCAACGACGACGTCCACAATCTGCAAAATTTTACATCAAATGACTAGGTATTAAGCGGAAACAAATGTTTCTTTCCGAAAGACAACTGGCCGCCTAGTGGCAACGAAACATGTCTTTCTGTTTTGTCTTGTCTTTTTGTTTCGTTTTATGCCGTGGGTGTTGCGCCTATTGCAATGTATGCAATTATCGACAACGACGTTTGTCTGAAACAAGTTTGTTTCATTCGGTGTGTGTTGATAATATCCAAGGACATGCATCATCGACAACCAATCATAAAACGCATCGAGACAAAAACGTTTGTTTTGTTTCGTTTTTTTTTGTGTGTGCTGCCTGATAAGAAGCAATGGTCGGTTAATTCTTGAGACAAAAACAAACGTTTTGTCTTACGCGGTGTGTTTTCAGCTTAAATCATTAGATGTTAATATATAAGTGAGTGCCTCTTCTATATTGTGATTTGCTTGCGCTGATTCCAACAGCAGCAGTGCTTCGTTTGACAAGGAGCTTGCAACGGCCTGGATTTTCATGGTCTCATCGACTGCTAGAACGTTAATCTCACTATAAGGCACGAATTGGTCGATGAAGATTGCTAGTCCACCTCCAGCATTAGTCAGTCGATCGATCCTGATGATGTTTAAGTATTCGTAGGAGTTGAGGAAGGAGTTAGCGTTTAATTTGGTCTCGTTTATGGTAGCAATTAATATACGATACCTGTCCATAAATGCAGCAAGTTCTGCGATTTTATGCTGCAACCCATTGATGTTGAGTTGTAAAACTTCTAAGATGTTGAGATTGGCGACAGGTGGTGAGTACATTAGTGTCACCATACACTATCGAACTCGAACACGAGCCTGGTACAAATGTCTTCTATATATAGTTCAAGGCACACACACACTTCATATAAACGTAAAGAAAACCGGTCCACTTGTAGCATATTCGAGATCGAGTTCGACAGTGTATGGTGACACTTAGATGGCACCACTCGTCGCAGCAGTTACACACGTGAACATGTAAGATCAGAAAGGTATTTTTCTTTGTTGTGGGTGCTTTTCAATTCAATTTTTCAATACTGCGTAGTTTGCTCAATGCTTACGTGTAGACAAAGCATTACAGAAGTTATATTGTATTTGGGTGCAGGGTCTTATTGCTGACGCAGAAAATCCTTGGACCGGGGTTGAGTTGAGGTGGATCGAGAGCAGTTGTACCGAAATGTGTTGCTCCCAGAATCCATAACAAACGAACATGTAGAAAATGTAACACATACCTATACTTTCTTTCTGCATTGAAGGGATTTTGGCGGCTGTTGGTCCTTGAAAAACGGGTCGCTCCTTTGCGTAAAACCTGCTGCCGTAGGGACGCCATGTAATACGTGTAATCTTGTTATGCTCTGGTATAGAGAAACGCGGCTATTACATATTTGCTGATAACGTAATAAGTGACGCTTTTGATATGTTGTTCAAAGGATTTTTTCCAACACGCTGATATGATTTCTATTCGGAGGACAATTATTTCCACACTGTCTAGAGGGATTAGATGAAAAAGAAATTTTGATTTGTTTGTGTGATTTAAATAATTTATTACAAAGAAATTAACTTATTAGTAGGCAAATTGCTTGTCTCGAACGTATTTTGGATCCTTATAAATGCCACTGGAACTCCTCATAATATACAGACACTCGACCCATCTTAAAGCTTACTCCCTCCCGATGGCACAGGGACCACAATCAAATGAATGTCCATAACATTCGTCCCGGTGTGGCCAATTACAATATGAAAGTCCTTTTCGTCTAGACTTCGGTAAAAATTGAAGGAATCGTTTTGATCCAAGAATCTTAGCAAATCGCTGATTGCATTCGTCTTCAAAAATTCTTCGACAACTTCCGCAGAACCAATAGCTCCTGCGGCATCAGTCGGGCCATCGATCCCATCCGTTCCTGCACTTAAAAATTGCATCTTTCGTAAGAGGGGTGTTTCGTAGAAAATTTTCGACATATGTAGAGCTAATTCCTGGTTGCGGCCACCTTTTCCGTTTCCTTTAACATGGACCGTTGGCTCGCCGGCAAGGATGAGGCATAGTGAGTCACCCGGTGAGCAGTTTTCAATCGTTTTGAGCAGCTGCTGGAAACTATTCATGCCAAATGGGTACATAGAGGAGAATTGTTGTTCGTCTATTGCGTGAATGAGATATTTTTGAAGTGCCGTTAGAAATGAAGTATAAGTCCCCACTAACTCGTCCAAAGAATGGTCTATTGAGGTTGATAGAATGCAGGATTTGTAGCCTATATTCTGGGAATATTTCTGGGCAGCGGCGGCAGCGACTCTGTTGTTTCCGATCAAGAAGCAAAAATTGTTCTTAGTTTGCTCCAAGGAGCATCCATGTGGACTTTGAAAAACTTGCTTCAATTCCCGATCAAGTTTGTTCCACAGCTCGAATTTCTCTAAAATTCCTTTTGCCGCACGGCCATCGTTCATACACTCCACCGTAGGTCCACTTGCTATCAAGTGTAGAGGATCGTTGACGATATCGCTAATTACCAGTGAAAATATCTTATGTGCATTTCTAGCAGCAAAAGCGAGCTTTCCACCCTTGATCTGAGACATTGCAATGCGCACAATATTCAATTCTTCTATGTTCGCTCCTTTTCGCGCCAGCGTTCGAATTAACTCCGTCTTCTGGGCCAAGTTGATGGGATGCACCGGAATGGGTAACAGCGCCGACCCTCCACCTGATATCAGAACAAAGAGAATATCATCGCCAGTCATCGATTCCGCCAAAGATTTGATTTTTTCAGCAGCCAACATCGCATTCTGATCGGGCAAATTATTAGCAGCTCCTTCGTGAACTTCAATCACGGATTGTTCCCGGAGCGTCATGTCCGGTATATCTTTGAACTTGTCTAGGGTTCCGGTGGGAATACTCACTATTCCAGACACCAACCGTCCGCCGAGTATTCGCTCCATCTGAACTGCCATACCGAGCACTGCCTTACCGAAGCCGACCAGATGACATTTCTTATCAGCCATAGCAGCTGACTCGGGCGGCCGGTGTAATCGTAATGCCTCGAGTAGTTCGCGACATTCCTGGCTTTTAACACGGTTCTGAAGCGGTCCCTCGGTAAATAGCGTGGACGGCTGCACTGATTCCACCGCACACAAGAAGATTCTCCGCAAATCGGTCACGTACAAACGCCTCATGGCCGTCGGAACGAGTGAATTGCGGAAACTGACAGTTCTGTTCGTTGAGATAAAAGCAAACGCAGATGGCAGTATGATCTTTATGTAGAAACGAGTACTCGTTTTCGTTAAGCTGTCGTTGAATAATAGGTGTGTGTATTGGCTGTGAAAAACAATTTTAAACGTCAGTTGGGGACTCCCCGATTTTTACTCGGAAGTTCCCTTGTACTTTTTTAAATGTGAACGCGTACATCCTAAATAGATGCTTTAAGTGTATCCACGAACGCGTTTTATTGTAGAACAGGTCAGCTAAACTGTCACAGACTACAGTTTTGGGACACCATTGCAAGTCGATACCGCGGAGAAGCTATTTTTTTGGGTGCGTCCGCTTGGTAATTTTTATCGAAACCGTCGTAGGTTTTATTATTTATTAATAATATAATTATTTATTTGTTAACGTCCGTGATGCCAGATGCCAAGAAATCGATCGCCAACGATAAGTGCCATCACAGGACCATGACCATGAGCGCCATTAAGGTGCTTCAAGCGAACCTGCACCACGCAATAGGAGCATCGGCCACTGTGTGCAGGTTATTCGCCGATAAACAGGCCACCATTGCGCTTATTCAAGAGCCATGGGTGGCCCGTGGCCGAATTTGCGATCTAAACACAACAACTGGTAAGTTGATATATGACAGGTTAGCGGGTTGTCCGCGTGCGGCGCTTCTGATCGACAAATGCGTCAACTACTTGCCACTAACCAATTTTATTTCTAGAGATCTAGCTGCAGCATTGGTGGAGGTATCCACGCTCAACGGTCGTCAGAAAGTGGTAGTTGCGTCTGCCTACTTCCCATCTGACGATGTTGAGATTCCACCACTCGAGGTCCAGCAGCTCGTTGACTTCTGTCGACGTACAAACCGGCATTATGTGATCGGTTGCGATGCAAACGCACACCACATGGTGTGGGGTAGCAGCGACATCAACGACAGAGGTAAGCACCTTCTTGACTATCTTATGTGTAAACATGTGAATGTCCTGAACAGGGGGTGCAAACCTACCTTTGTCACTGCGGCAAGGGCAGAGGTACTCGACATCACCCTTGCTAGCGGTTTCTTCTCCAGGTTCATTGCGAACTGGCACGTGTCGGACGAAGTGTCTCTTTCAGATCATAGACACATCAGATTTGACATCCTAGGACAATCCGACATTCGCTCGGATACTTTTTGTCCAAAAAAAACTAACTGGATTAAATTCCGTGAACTAGTTAGCTCCAAAGCGGAACTACTGGTCAGCCCCATAAGCACTACAGGGGAAATTGAGATTGCAGCTGAGGAGCTCAATGAAATTTTAACTTCCTCCTACAGAGATAGTACCGTTTCACGTTCGGTGGAGTCGGGGCGTAAAGTACCCTGGTGGAACGAGGAATTGGCCTGCAAGCGAGCTAAAGTTAGGAGGATGTTCAACAAAGCCAAACGCTTCAATAGGTGGGATGAGTACAGAACTGCTCTCACCGAGTACAACAAACTCATTAGGCATTCCAAACGAGAATGCTGGAAAAGACATTGTGATAGCATTCAGTCGCTACCGGAAGCGGCGCGCCTTCACAAAGCCCTTTCCAAAGACTCAGCAAACGGGGTCGGCCTTCTATTGAGATCAGACGGTTCGTATACTGAAGGTCCAGAAGAAACATTAAAGTTGCTACTTCAGACCCATTTCCCAGGGTCCGTACTGTCTGATGGTGACCCCTGCCCAACTGCAAGGCCACAACGGGTTCCCGTAAGCCGGGCTCGCAGTTTATCGGGGGTCATCTTTGACATGGACAGAGTAAAATGGGCGATAGAATCCTTTGAGCCATTTAAAGCTCCCGGAGTAGACGGCATTTTCCCCGCTCTGTTACAAAACAGCTTGGAGATCATAATAACTCCGCTAATCGAACTTTTTAGGGCAAGTTACACCCTAGGGTACATACCACAACCTTGGAGGAAAGTTAATGTGGTCTTCATACCCAAAGCGGGCAATAAGCCGGAACATATGCCCAAATCCTATAGACCGATTAGCCTTACTTCCTTCTTCCTTAAAACCATGGAAAAGTTGCTTGATTTGCATATCAGGCACAAGATGGAACTGTCGAGCCCCCTACATCGTATGCAATTCGCGTACACGAAGGGTAAGTCAACAGTAACCGCCTTGCATAGCCTTGTCAGTACAATCGAAAAGTCCCTCAGTGAAAAGGAAATCGCGTTGTGCGCGTTTCTTGACATTGAGGGGGCTTTCGATAATACCGGCTACGAGTGCATTTCCAGAGCACTGGAACTCAGGGACATCCCGCCCGCTACCATTGCATGGATAGATGCCATGCTCCGGGGACGGGATATTCACTCAACTCTAGGCAGTACATCCATTTGCGTGAATGCCGTAAAGGGTTGTCCACAAGGTGGCGTTCTGTCACCCCTTTTGTGGTCCCTTGTCGTGGACGAGCTGATTTCCACGCTTAATGAGCGCGGTTATCTTACTATCGGATACGCGGATGATTTAACTATCATAGTTAGGGGCAAATTCGAATCTACCATCACTGAGGTGATGAGGTCGGCCCTTGACATAGTTCTACACTGGTGTGTGGCTGTGGGCTTACATGTAAACCCACAGAAAACTGTCGTTGTGCCGTTCACACGAAAACGAAACATAACATTGGATCCAATTTCGTTAGGCGGCTCGACCTTAGATTATTCCACTGAAGTTAAATGTCTCGGGGTAACTCTAGACTCGAAACTCACCTGGAATACTCACATAGATAATGTACTTGGCAAAGCCACACGCACAATGTGGGCTTGCAGAAGTTTCTTTGGACGGACATGGGGGCTCACTCCAAAGATAACTGAGTGGTTATACACCATGCTGGTGCGGCCTATGGTGACCTACGCAGCGCTTGTGTGGTGGCCGAAAACTCAGCAATCTTCTGTCTTACTGAAGTGCAATAAGCTTCAACGCCTTGCCTGCCTTGGCATCACTGGAGCTATGCGCACTTGTCCTACGCCAGCCCTGGAGGCGATTATTGGACTTACTCCGTTGCATATATTCATTCAAGAATCAGCAGCTCTAAATGCTCTCAGACTTCGTTTAACTTCCGACGTGCGTAGTGAAGAAAGCGGTCACATGAGCATTTTGAATCAAATTCCTGACGTGCAGATCTGCTCGAGATCAGATTACATGATCACGGAGGTTTGCTTCGGCAGAAAATATTCAGCCCTCATCCCTAACCGCTCTGAATGGGTAAATGGCACACCCTGTCCAGACCCTAGATGTATCAAGTGGTTCACCGATGGGTCTAAAACAGAACAGGGTGTTGGTGCAGGTGTCTTTGGACCCAACACCAGGATTTCGATCGCAATGGGAGTCTCGCCCAGCGTTTTTCAAGCTGAGATCCACGCCATTGAGGTCTGCGCCAGGGTAATCTTGGAAACTGGACTTCGCGGCGCTCACATTGCTATCTACTCAGACAGCCAAGCAGCTATAAAAGCGCTCTCCTCATTTAAGGTCTCTTCAAAACTGGTGAAGGAGTGTTACAATCTCCTTCAACTGTTGGCAACCAAAAACCGAGTCTTCTTGTGTTGGGTGCCAGGCCACCAGGGCATTGAGGGGAACGAGGCTGCGGATGAACTTGCTAGACAAGGATCATCCAGTCGTTTTCATGGACCTGAGCCTTACTGTGGCTTTGGACTGGCCTCGGCCAAACTGCGGATCACAGATTGGTTTGCACGATTGCGTCAACAGTACTGGGATAACCTTCCAGGGCTTCGTCAATCAAAGGAGCTGATAATGCCCTTCAGTCACAAGGGTACTACTCAAATGAGTAGAACCCACCTAAGACTCCTAGTGGGGCACTTATCTGGCCATCACTTGGTCAGATATCACCTGAACAAGATGGGTCTGTCAAGCGAGACTGAATGCCGTCTTTGTCTGGAAGACGTGGAAACGACCAAGCACCTCTTGTGCGAATGTCCCGCCATCGCGCGTTTTAGGATGTCACTCCTCGGGCAGGCTACTATCAGCACTGCAGAATTCAGGTTGATTCCTGCTAAAGACTTACTACCCTTTATTAGAAGGGTGGACGGTCTTTTGGATTAATGAGCTACGGCACAATAGATCTTTATGGTCGCGGTGTCTTCCTGCTGGGAAAGTAGCTCGTATTTTTTATATCTATCTAACTTCAGTAACAGGCCAGCTGGTTGTCAAAGCACCAACGACATGACAAGCAGTCAACGATTTGTGAACACGTGCGGTCGCCCGGTGAAATTTCGCGATTTTCGTGCGTAAAGTGAGTTTAATGTCGTGATTTCAAGTGCAAATAAAAGTGATGGCTATCAGTGCCGTGTGGAAGTGAAAAAATGCGAAGTGCCGTGAAATACCGACCAAAATGGACTGTTGAAAGGTACGAGGTTGTGAAAGTGCGGCACGGGAAATTTCGCATTTTCATTAGTTTGTCGGCAATGTGGCTAATGTGAATGGTGCAGCACTACCCTGGGACGAATCCTCGGGGCAGTAAATTCAGCCGAAACTCCCGGAAGTCTCCTAAAAAGTGATTGCAAAGTGGTTGAGAAACGACACCATTTTAAATAATTTCCGGACTTTTCATCAGAATTTATAGGGTGAGTATAGTTTTTTTGTGCTAATATTTTAATGGATTAATGCGCCCGAAAATACGGGTGTTGAACACGATGTTGACGAGCCAGGCAATGACGGAGATTTTTTTTTTTCTATCGACCAAAATGGTTGTTTTGTGTGGCGACCTATACACGACAAGCATTTCGGTCGCGAGCATGTATCGAACCACGTCAAATTAACAGAATAGTGGAAATGGGTTTCCGCACATTCTATTGATTTTGTCGTGGTTCGATGGTGGTTCGCGGACAAAATGGTTGCCATGTGTGTCGAGCTTAACATGTGATTCGGTTGAAAATCAGTTTGTTTCAACAATTAATGGGCAACGACTAGATATGAAAATTATAGGCCGAAAGAATTTTGACCCGTGGTGGTTCTGAGTAAAATCGTACCTCATACTATAAAGGCTACTGGAGCTATGTGGGTGGATGGCGTAAAAGCGAAAACAAGGAAGCATCCTTTGGCTATCGCGGCACTGGCCTTATTTGATGAAGAACCATACCTATATTCGAAATTGTCAAACGGGCAAGAAAGCTTATTGCGGAAGTCGATACTTGTCGACGTTCGTGGACGATTACGGCAGAAAAGTTTTTGTCTATCTAATGAAGCAGAAGAGTGAAGTTTTTACATTTTTCATGGATTTGAAGCGGGTGCTGGGACCAGTAGAAAATGATGATCAGAACAAAGAATTCTACAACAAACAATTCGTTTCGTCGACATAATCACACAAGAATTTTGCATCAAATCAATGTACAGCACCGCATACACCAGTGAAGCTTCGTCCGTACTCGGCATGAATATTGTACAGTAGTCCCTCGACTTACGTCGGAGTTAGGTTCCGAGAATTTGCGACGTAAGTCGAAAACGACGTAACTCGAGGGTAGAAACAACTTCAGACGATAAATGTATAAGCTTTCATTTTTTGAATATGAATGTATTGTATTTATTATACCCTAGACTTTTAGTATAGGCATAGGGCATATTGTTTTGTCACGACGGAAATATGTAACACCTTAAAGGAGGCTCCGGAGGTATAGCAATGTATATTTATAAATGATCAGGGTCACTTTCTGATTCGATTTAGCCATGTCTGTCTGTCTGTCTGTCCGTTCACACGATAACTTTCGATAGAATGAAGCTAGAGCCTTGAAATTTTGGTCAAATATTGGAAGTATGATCTGATGATTGGTTGGTATTGAAAATGGGCATGATCAGGCCAAGAGGACGCCTACCTCCTCTACATATGTAAAATAAATAAATGTATTTATAACTCCCGATTAAATAAACATGAAAAGTTCTAGCTTTGGTAGATTGCTCGTGAGGGTAATCCTATACTCCCCTGGAAAAATAAAATCGATCAGTTAAAAACTAACGGTAATTTTCTTACAGTAAGTTGGGCATAATCAGATCAAAGGAACGCCTACCTCCCCTACAAAATTAAAAAAATTAAATATTACTTTAATTACGATAGCTTTCGATAGAAATAACACTAGTGAGTCGAAAATTTGGCAGAGCGTTGGTAGTAAAATTAAGTTTGTTGGCATTGAAAATGGGCAAGATCCGACCCAAGGAACCCCTACCTCCCCTACAAATGAAAATTCAAATAATCGATAACTGTTGGTAGAATGAAGCCAGCGACTTGAAATTTTGGTCAAATGTTTGAAGTGAGATTAAGTTAGTTGGCATTAAAGATGGGTTCCATCCGACCTAAGGCACCCCTTCCTCCCCTAGAAATAAAATTTTAAATAAGCGATAATCCCTGCTTCTCCTACAAATGAAACTTCCAATAAGTGATAACTTTCGATAGAGTGAAGCTAGAGACCTGACATTTTTTTTTAAATGTTTGTAGGGTGATCTAATTGGTTGGTGGCAAATAAGCGATAACTTTCGAAAAAATTAAGCTAGTGACTTGAAATTTTGGTAAAATATTTGTACTGGAATCTAGTTGGTTGTTATTAAAAATGCGCAAGGTTCACCAAACGAAACCTTTACCTCCCCTTTAAGTGAGACTTCAAATATGCAATAACTTTCGATAGAATGAAGCTAGCGACTTGAAAAATTCGACAAGTATTTGTAGAATGGGTTAGCTAATTGATTTTTAGAATGGCCAAGGTCCTCCTGAATGTGTGCCAACCTCCTCTATAAACTGGCCATATAGGAAACTCACTTTTAATGCATATGGTCGTTGCCAATTGATACTTTTGGTATCACCACTAGGTCTGTACAAGTCTAGGGTATATACGCTTCGGACTCCGGGCCGAAACGAAGCTTCGACCTGGTTTTTTAATTGACATTTCACTGTTGTCCCCCAACTCAATAGCTTCAATTAATTGGTGAAATGTACGCCGCAAATAATAGGCCTTAAAGGATGCATTAACACCTTGATCCATTGGTTGAAGAATCGCGGTCGTATTAGGAGGCAAAAAAATGACTTGGAGCGTTATCTATGATTAGTAACGCTTTATGAGAAAGATTATTGGCTTCCAAATATTTCTTTATTTATATTCTTTATTGTCGGACAGAAATATTGATCGAACCAATCACAAAATATATTAGAAGTAACCCAGGCCTTTTTGTTGGACATCCAAATAACCGGTAGATTTTCCTTGTACACATTTTTGAAAGCTCTTGAATTTTCTGATTGATAAACAGCAAGAGGTTTCAGTTTCAAATCACCTAATGCATTCCCTCCGAGAAGCAAAGTAATCCTGGATTTTTCTGCCTTAAAGCCAGGAGCTCTTTTTTCTTCAATCGAAAGAAATGTTCTTGAGGACATGCGTTTCTAATACAGGCCTGTCTCGTCAACATTAAACACCTCCTGTGCGCAATATCCTCCATTTTCAATAATATCATGTAAAGTGTTTGGAAAGATCTTCGCTGAAAACGGCGACGTAAGTCAAGGGACGGACGACGTAATTTCAAGGGTTTGGTCTCAAAGTAATGAACGACGTAAGTCGAAAAAACGTATAACAAGGGAGACGTAAGTCAAGGGATTACTGTATGAAATAGTGACGGATATATCTCAATTGACGTTTTGCAACGTTTAAACATGACCGACAGCAATTGAGCGAACAAAATATTGCATAAGTTAATATGAAATAAATATTTTATTAAATAAATAAATAGCTTAAAAAACACATATACTCTTATATATCTAATGAAATCAGTTAAGTGGGAATACGTTCTCCTCAACAAATTCACCACTGGGCAGTCTAACTACTTTTGAAGATGCCTCATTTGGATATGGACCCAGTGCAAAGGGTGGTTCGGCTTTAGTTTCTAGAAAATAAGTTCCTGACGTGCTGTAAAAATAACACAAAAGAAACATTCAATTTTACAACATATACTGAATTAAAGTGACTTACTTTTTTGGCACCCTATAGCCCATCAATTCCATCTGGGATGTTGGCGACCATTTACAAAACCCCAGCCAAAAATTTAACCAACTGTAGCAACTGTAACCCCAAAACCCTTTGGTTGTTTTCGTTATCGATTCTGCATAAAATTCGGGGGCACGATCATGGTTGCATTGTCCGGTACCTGTGAAGATTTTCGGTTTTTGTTTACAATAGGATTTTTTTGTCTCGAATGTGAAAAGGTAGTAGATTTAGATTTTTACTTGATCCAATCTGTGTGCTGCAGCCGGGTTGATTCAAACCACCGTTTGGATAAAAATCGACATGTCCAGAAACTGCCAGCATACCACGCTCTAAGACATCGGTATGAATAACATCGACGAATTCAGCATCGCTTTGATCCAATCGACCGTCGTTATTGAAGAAGTTGAAAATTGGTTTAGCCGGATCGAGCCCTAAAAAAGATTTTTTTTTAATTAAAAAATTTAAAACAAAGCATTTTTAATATTTTATCTTCTTCTTCGTGTATTTCGTTGTCTAGATATTGCTACACAAGGGGAGACACAACGGTTAATGGGTTTACGATTGCGCCGCCAAAAATTCCAACAACCGGTGCTGGTGCTCTGCAACCCTCCAGCCATATTTAATCCCTCCCGGGAACCTCGGTCTACACTGATGTGGTCATACAACTCTCGTCGTCCAGCTCTTCCAGAAAGTGATACATGACTCTTGATCAACCAGTCCGTCCAAATGTGACACTCCAAGTCTATCGCCCCTTCTGCCTTTACATTAGCCAGTCCGTCCGACTGTCGCTCTCCAACTCATTCGCTCCTTCTGCCGCTTCACCAACCAACTATTCTTAACATCTTTAGTTGACGTTTCATTACCATAAACTGATTTTGGATGATGCATGTTGCTAGCATGCACCTCCTTTGACGTTCGGCCTTTAATGTTCTTGCAGATCCTTTAACCCTTATATGTCCGTTTTGTCCTTTATGTCCGCTATTTCCTACATGTCGCTTATGTCTTTTATGCCCTCTATGTCCTTGACGTCCTTTATGACAGTTATGTTCCTTATGTTCTTTATATCCGTTGTGTCCTCTATTCTCATTATGGCCAGAGCATTTGTCTCATCGCTCCAATTTCGAGAAGCCCAATATATAATAGGTTTAGGTCCAAGAAGGTCCTGTTGACCTGATGCATATGGAGCAGCACCAAAATGACGCTAATGCAAAAAGCCACTATCGGTTGGCTATTAGAAGCACCCAGGTTTCGAATAGCCCAATTCACTCTACACTTATGTCAATAATTAGCTTGAAGGTGTAGCCAACTTACCTGTCACCCACTTCAACTTTCCCGCCTTCAAATGGTTTGCTATGAGACCTGCCACTTGAGCTCCCAAACTGAATCCAATTACATGTATGTCGTCCATTTTCACCATTTCTGATATCACCAGATTATCCACAAGTTGTGCTATACACTTGGCAATGTACTTGGCATTCTCAACGGCAAATGGATAGCACGGTTCCGTCGCTAATGGCTTATAGTCAACCGAAAGAACGTAAACATCCTCAGTATCCAGCAAAGGATCTCGAATTTGCAAATTGGGGGAAGCATCTCTGTCTCCGGTATATCCGTGGATAAGCATTGTCAGAGGTCGCCTGGGTTTAAAGTCTGCTGACTGTAGATTTTCCACATTTATCGAGACGGGTTCATTTCGGGTGGTCCTAATAAAAGATAGGAGGGATTCAGATCATCACACATCCTTAAGACGAATCCACTCATTCAATTCACTTGCCCACTTCACACTTCACTGTTCATACCTGGAGTACAACCAAAACGTGATGTTCTCGTTCGGACACTTGGCATCTGTGTAGAAACAATTTTGAAATAACCAAAACTCGCGATTCAAATAGTGGCCAGGATTCAAAGGATTATCCGATAGACTGGCGTATACCGAACTTGCCAGTAAGACGATCAATGCAATCCGCGGAGGAAACATGACTGCGGAGCGAGCTGTTTGGACCGAGCACCTCGAATACTTTCATGCGAAAATTTCAATTCTTCGTTTATGTTGCGTAGGTGTCGTTTAAGGTGCGCTTATCGGCAGTAGATAGTGGCAAGCATATGCAGACACACTGTCTTACGCGCTAAGCAAGCCAATACCAGTGATATACTTGTGAAGAGCATTTAAGCTTAATTCGGGTTAATGGTACGATGTCAGAATTCGATTAAATGTTTTACAGCGTAAGTGACTGACAAAAGTGACAATACTACACGTGAAAAGAGTACGTGCTGCACTGGGGAGCTTATTAGTAACCAGTAATGTTATAGTGCGTATTCAGACACTAACACTGAAAAATTTCATTATTTGTGATGACCCTTGTCTGAAAGGCCACTGTAGCTCATGGAAAGATATAAAAATATTTAAATTGTTGGTTATTATTATATTTAATAAACCAAATCAATCTGAGAATCACTTACGAAAACAAAGGAAAAACTATCAGTGGCCTATCAAACTAATTCATCGTTCTTATCAAATTTGCTCTTCCTAAATAATAATTAAATTAACTTGCTCAATCAAGAGAAAATGAAAAACCATTAACCCCTTCTTTATTATAAACGATTGTTGGCAATTTTTATTGTATCATATCTGCATATTAGTCAGAGTCACGTCGCGACTTTACTTGACAAAATGATTGAAATAATCATAACTTTGAACGAAAGTGAAAGCACTCCCAATACAGACAATATAAATTATTAAAAGTGAATTCATTCCAGTGAAAACGAATGATAAATAATTTAAAGGGGTTCAGTTACTTAACATAATGCAAAAGTGACCCCGGTAGTGTGGGGCGTAATAATAATGCCCCCGGTCTATCTCGGTATGTCGTAGGGGACGACCAATGAGGCTAAGATACGTGTATGCCATTTTTTTCGTACTGAAAACAGTAAATTTATGAATTAGCCATCTTTCTCCTTATTACATACGACTGTCAATTATTTGTAAGAAAAATACCACCCGCATTCCTTAATGATCCCAGAATTATGAAAAGATCCTTTCATGTATTGGGTATATACTCCACTAATGCCTTTAAGATCCTTTCGTACTCGGTTTCTTAATTGCCTGGGTCCAGTTTACAATTTTGCAAAAAAAAAAACAAAAAAAGATACAAAGTATCTACACTGCATGCAGATACATCGGAACATGGATATGTCTGTGACTACCGACTGCGTGGAACCTGTTGTGTTGACGATATCGACGTAAGTTTTATAAAGATCCCAGTATAGTTATACTGGATGAAATCATTCGAAAAAACACGTCCCACGCTTTCGGTAGGCATAATACATATCCAGTGGCAGTGTAGATACTCGTCATAAATTCTGCTTTGCTTTGTCCTATCCGCTTGGGCTCCTTTCTCTCGCGGGATCGTTTCGTTTTCGTTTGCGTCGCGTGTGTGCAATATTCACCTCCTCTCGTGCACCCTGTTCCATCTACCTGTTCCACCTACCCGTTCGGTACAGTTTGCAGACTGCAGCCAATCGACATTTCTCTGAGTACGTTTCTGCTAATCGCAATCACGCTTCCCACCATCTTTCCCCAATCGGACGTGTATTGTGTTTGTGTATCTATTGCAAAATCGCTCCCACACTATCCGCCTCATCCCGCCCCTTTAATCAACAGTCCGGGTCCGGCACACACAATCCGTTTCTCTATATGCGATTCTATGCGATTGTGTCCGGCAAACAGGCCAGTCAGACCTCAAATCGCCGCCATTGCAAATGCACAATCATTTGGATAGAATGAACTTCATCCGCGATGGCTCTCGCTATCTATCTTCGGGGGGCGGGAACTATGTAATGTACACACTCTCAAATTGCGTCTGCGCATGTCCAAATGTTAGTCGAACTGACTACTTGCTACCTTTTCTGGGACCCTAGTGATTCAGATAGTACAACACGGGCTATTTTATTAAATGATGAATGGGAATTGGCGGAAATTGAAGGTCATTGAAAGTCCGCCCGTTCACCCGTACACTATGTTATTTCTTGCCGTCCACAACGTCAACCTTTATCGCTATCAAATCAACATCCCAACATGTACACACAGGATCCCCGTAAGCGCACCGCCCGCGCGGATCAACAAGCAACAGCCATGCACAATGACCACTTCACTCAAACGACATGCACAACCAGAAAAGAAAAATTTTCAATGGGCTTGTTTCCTCTTCTGACCCCCTAGTAGAAAAACAGACATTTCGTGTGACGGACAGATTTTTAGGATGACCCCCAGCTATAAGACATATCCATGTCAAAAAAAAAACGATTGGGCAATATTTCTGTGAACACCAATCAGAAGTGTACGTATACGAACGACAATGAATAAATGATAAATCGCCATCTCATCGAAAATCTCGCTAACTCGTAAAGTTTTGCATGGTCCCTTGAAAGAGCTGCGATTACTCGTAATAAATACATTCATTTCGGTCCGTTCGATAACTCTAATTTTTTCCTGTACAAAAATTGACCGAATATTCCTTATAAAGCACGATTCACACTCAACAGTGACGGCACAGTGACGCAACCGACCCGTGATTCCACCGGCAGTGAACTTGCAGTGATTTATATTCACACTTGAAGTCGATTCACACACATCAGTGATGGCACAGTGCCGTGACCGGCCCGTGATTCAACCGACGACGTCGAAAATATTCTTCTACGAATTTTGAAGGGGTCTATTCACATCTGACCGACGCTTGACCGCGAAATGCAAACAGTGCACTCACCGTAACCGTACCGTAATTTTCAGGTTTCTTTCGGGCATTATTTTTAGATTTTCACGGTCGTGTTTTCAGACCGTGAAGTTCTTTCAATGATGAATGACGAAAAGCTTATTGAGTTGGTACGCGCTTAATGACGAACATTGTGGCCGAAGAAATGAACAGAGATTCCACAGATGCTAAAGAAAAGGAAGAAGTATCATCCGAAAATGAAGAAAATATTTAAGATTGTACAGCAGAAGTTAATCATCCGTGACTCTGGAATCAGAAGGTCTAAATACGTTCCAATCAAAACCTTCTAGCACTAAACTGCCGGAACCAGATTGAACGCAGAAAGCATCAGCAACAACATCAATACGCAGATTTGCTTTTGCCGCTGCGTTCAATCTAGGTCGCTTAAGGGAAATAAAATAAATAATTGGCGCAACAGTCCAATTTGAACCATGGCTTCGAGATGAGTTAGCATCATTTCATTTTCTAGAGCGTGACGGTCTTGTGCAGCGGTGTGTGATCAGCAACACGCTCAACCGAGCTATTTACCCCATAAATGGGTACTCATTTACCAGCTGAGTGGGCTCATAGTCCTACGAGTAAATCCCTTTTTTTTATCGAAAACTACTGCATTTAGTAGGAATCGAACCGGGGCCCAGTGCGTAGAAGGCGAACGCGCTAACCGTTGCGCCATCCGGACTACTCGTAAGGGAAATGCATGCTTTCTAATTTCACAATTCGCCGCTGCTGCTGCGTTCAACCTGGTTCAGGCGTACCACTAGAAACGTAAGGTATCAGTATCAAACGATATTGCCACCAAAACAGCCATTGCTAAATGGTTTCACGCTTTTTTTTATCAGGAGTAACTACATCATTGGGAAACCTATCTCCATAAGAGTGGCATTACGCCAAAGGCTGTCAAAAAGTATGAATTTAACATGGTTATGAACCAACAACCGTTTGCTGACCCAAGTGCCGCCACAATGTGTTCTACCGCAATGTACCAGTACGAACAACCTTCTCCTTCAGAAACCTTTCAGTCTACTTCGAGGGATGACCACCAAACAAGATCATCTACTGGTCAAAATTAAGAGAATACAGCACCCAACAGCAAAGTGAAAAGGTTTTACAAAAATGTGTCTTCATAATATTCAAAAATATAAAAAGAAAATACTTACATCTACTTTTTTTTTATTATTTGTTTGTAAATTTTTGTCAGAATAAAGTTTTTTTTTTTTGAGTGTTTGTAAATTGTTTCCCCAAACAAACAGCGAGCATTTCCTTTGGTGAGATAGCTTTTCTCCAGTGTGTATCATGCTTTTTCAGGTGAACTTCTATCTTGCTCAATATTAAGTTGAACGAATTTTCTAACATTCTAAAGTAAACAAAAAAATTTGCTCCATCGTCTACCAGCTCCTTGTATAATATGACGAACTCCCCTTCTGTCCGTTTCCATGCTTTTCGTTTCCCCACCTGTTCTTTCTCTTCTTCATCCAAAATCAGTTCAATCAGCAAAAGTTCTTCATCAGAAAACGTTGCCATTTTTGCAATTCAACTGCACTGCTACAACACGGATCAAAGACTGTTTGAATGGAAATCACTATGTATGAGTTCACGGTCCGGTCACGGCACTGTGCCGTCACTGTTGAGTGTGAATCATGCTCAGTGTGTTTCATTAGTGCTGTAGTAGTGGAGTCTTGGAAAAGTACACAGTGTGAAAAAACACGGCCGTAAAATCTAAAAATATCGTTGGAAAGAAATACAGTACGGTTATGGTGAGAGCACGTTTGTACTGTCACGGTCATGCATCGGGCAGATGTGAGTAGGTCCCTTCAAAGTTCATGAAAGAATATTTTCGACCTCGTCGGTGGAATCACGGAACGGTCACGGCACAGTGGCGTGACGGTCGTGTGTGAATCGACCTTAATTCGTAATTGTCAGTCGAAAACCTCTTAAAACTCGTAATTGCGAGATGCAAATGCTTGAGCTAGCGCATTTTTTTTAAACATTTATTCATTCAATCTCAGTGCTGTGTTAGGCTCTATTTATAAAAATACGCATTTCACTTGCGTTATAAAAACGCGTGTATAAATTGAGCCTAATGTTTAATATTGTTTTAATTCATTCAATGTCATTAAAAACATCGATTAAAAAAACTAAAAATAAAAAACAAGAAATTATTCTTGACAACCGGCAAGTGTATACGCCAAAATGAAGTTGAATTTTTAAAGTTAGAAGAGTGCCTACTTACGTGGTTTTCGCAGTACCGACAATATAATCTACCTTTAACTTTAAGGGGAGTTTTATTGAGAGGAAAAGGGAAAGTTTTTGGGACGTGATTGGGCCCAGCATATTTTAAAGCAAGTAACGGTTGGTTTGAAAATTTCAAACGTTGGCGTAAATTTAGAAATTAGTAAATTTAATGCACCTTAAAAAAGATACAGGTAACTTTTCCTGTAAATACGCTACGAAGCTACGGAGATATTGTGCAGTAAGTCAGTTAACCTTCTTGATAATTTTCCCCAAAATCGTTTCTCACCAAATTGTTTTTTTTTTTGTCATTTTCTAAGTAGCTAATGGGAATATGGAATTGTCATTTATATGAAATTAAAGGTAATAAAATTTACACTCAACCCATTTCTGATGAACCTGCCTCGTGGGATGAATATTTTTCTTAATATTTGGCAATATTGATGACAAAAACGGAAAAATTTCACTGTTTGATAATATGATAAAATCCAATTTTAGAACAGCCGTATTTAAAAAAAAAAGTATGTACGTAAGAAGCGTATTTCAATATTAAATTTTAGCAAATTTAATGTAATTTTAAAACGATAAGAGTAACTTTTTCTCCAGGACATATACTTAAGGAGATATTAAGCGATGTTCACATTTGATTCCACGAAGTTCATATTTTGCCAATTTTGCGCTGCCATTTTCTAAGTTACTAATAAACTGACTTACCACTTATCTTGATCTATAGATAATTAATGATCAACAAATTTGGCTCATTTGACTTTCTTCGTGAGATGACCGCTTTCCTCGATATTGGCAAAAAAGCCTCACTAAAACGAATATTCTTTAGACAAGACACAACATTTCTCATTTTTGAAAAGCTTTTTTTTCGGAAACTTCTTGTCATTTAAAACTGATTTTGGTATGAAACTTTAGCAAGTTTAATGTGCCTTAAAAAGATAAGAGTGACTTGCGCAACCTGACCGTAAATTTATTAAACCGAATTTGAATGCTTAACTATGTTTAATTTTTTTATTGACGCAGGTAACACTTGTCGAACATCAACCTTTCGCGAAATCCCACGCTTTCTATTTAAAATGACTTTTAAGTAATCCTTAGAAAACTGTTGGCATTTAAAACGAATATTTACCGTCGTAGGGTCGGTTATACATTTTGCTCTGTGGATCCCTGTTCCACTGTTAGTATTCTCTCTGGAAGGCGATCAATTAATCTGTCCTACATCTTTATAAAAATCGATGACGTTTGAATTTCTACCCGCTTTCAGTACACGAGTAAAAGCCAGCTTAAGATCATTTCATAATGAATATACACCAACTCCAAAAAATCCCTGAAAATGAACTAGGAATCATCCCGTCCAGTCCAGTAGTTTTAAAGGCGGGCCATAAATCTACTGGACTGGACGGGATGATTCCTCAATTACTCAATGCGTCTTCTGCTCGACTTCGGTACGACATGCCCCTGCCTGTTCCATTTGTTTTCTTTGTATCGTGAGGATTGGTTACGACGCAAAACTGATGATAATGGCTGCGTTCCTATTTTGGACCGTGTCGGAACGGTTTCATAGATACTTTGCGAAAACGGTACGATTTCAGACACCGATACCAGAATCTTTGTGAAGGGCAAAAGTATCACGAATTTTTTCCGATCCAATTACCCCTTCAACGATTCCTAGAGATTTGACAGTTCGCTCTTGACAAGTTCTGTCCATCCATTTGTAAATAACTGTTTGTTGGCCACAAAGTGCGTATAGTGACCGGAAAGTCTGTCCTCGCTCGTAATTTTATTTGAAAATTGTGTTTGAAAGTGGAAATATCCCTTATTAAGTGGCGTATCTTTGTGTGAAATATATTCATGGCGGCAAGGGAATCGTGTCGTTTCCCGGAGAAATCACGAATCGGAGAAGGGACAATGGATAAGTAGCGCATTTACGATACTTTTGGGAACGCACCCAATGATTCAATATTAATGGCAAGGGGATGATGGCTAGTTGGTAGTTTTTGGGTGAATATTTCAATATGATGATGACTCGGCTTGTATGTAACATGTCGGAAACAAGTCGAGAACGTATCGAGGACGTTAAGATAATAAATCAAGGCTTCGCGATGCGTTAGCAATTTCTCATTTAGTAGATCATGACGGTGGATGATCAAACGATTATTTAACCCAAATGTGTACTTATTTAACAGCTAAGTGGGTTCATAATTCGACACGTAAATCTCCTTTCATCGAAAAGACCACTGCCTTCAGTAGGATTCGAACCAGGAGTTCAGTACATATAAGGCGAACATGCTAACTATTGCGCCACGCGGACTGTACTTACTTACAACTATGCTTCCCCCGTCAAACAACGACCAAGAGCTGTCAAAACCCTTCAATGCCCGAATTCGTTGCTATGGCATAATACTAACCCTCGATTGACGAAGTAGTAGTAGTCGACTTGTTTAGTATAGTCAATTTCCGTTTCCTAATGATGGAGAAAGGTTAGGTTAGGTTAGGTTAAGGGGCTGCCATGATACAACACAGCACACTTAGACCGCTCATGGGTCCATTGTGATACCACCATATAACATTACACCTCGCCAAAAGAAACCTAGGTTCCAAACCAGCCTGTGCTGGCAATGTAGCGGTTGAGCTTTATCACGCTCATGTCCTTGAGGTCCTCCAGGTCATAGTAAAACCAAGAGCCCAGGAATTTCCTCCTTCTGATGGCCAGTACTGGGCAGTGACATAGAAGGTGCAAGACACTCTCCTCCTCATCCACATCCTCACAGCTCCTGCAGTAGTCATTATGAGGAAGACGGAGCCTCCATGCGAGCACGCCGATGGGGCAATGCCCTGTGATAGTCCCCACCACCCTACCAATATGCTTTCTGTTCAAAGATAGCAAAGAGGCAGAGCGGCTAGAATCGAATTTCTGCCAGATCATTCTCGTCGTTTGGCAAGTATTTAAATTGAGCCATCTGTTGTTAGCCCTAACCACCGCAACGGACTTAATTGCCGCCTTGCACGATGCAATTGGCACTCCGATATCAATACGGTCTCCATTGACGACACCTGTTGTCCCCTCATGAGCAAGATCGTCCGCCCTGCAATTGCCCACAAAGCCACTGTGTCTTGGTATCCAGCAGAGGGTAATGTTGAAGAAGTAACCCATCTCTAACAGGGCCGAGCGGCACTTCTGAATGGTTTTCGATGAAGTGAGAACAGAGTCAAGCGAGCGAATCGCAGCCTGACTGTCCGTATAGATAGTAATGTCTCTTGCAGTCACGACGTGACTTCTTAGCCAGGTTAGAGCTTCCAAGATCGCCGTAACCTCAGCCTGTAAGACACTACAAAAATCAGGAAGACGGAAGGATAAGTTGATTCCCAGACCCTTCGAGTAAATACCAGCCCCAACTCCGTAATCGGTCTTAGAGCCATCCGTGTAGATGACCAAGGAGTTAGGGGTGAAGGGTACATTGTCAGCCCATAGGCTTCTCGACGGAATCCTGCTAGTGTAATTCCTATCAAAAACATGTTTTGGAGACGTGTAATCAGTCTCCGTAGGGAGATCCAGGTTGCCTAGAATAGCAGAGTGGCCAGTATTTGACGTGCGCCATTGGCCTGCTTCGCGAAGACGCAGGGCCGTGATTCCTGCCAGTTGTTCGCCAAAAATGTCAAGCGGGAGCAGGTTTAGCAGCGTGTCCAAGCTGGCTGACGGAGTTGTTCTAAAGGCCCCTGTCATGTTAACCGCTGCTAGTCTTTGCACTTTACTTAACAAGTGGCAATAGGCCGCCACTATTAGTGCCGTCCACCACACACAAATGCCGTGCAGCAAAATTGGCCGCACAACCGCTGTGTACAGCCAGTGCACCACTTTCGGTTGCAGACCCCAGTTCCTGCCAATCGCCTTCCTACACGAGTAGAGCGCAGCTGTGGCTTTATTCACCCGCTCAAGGATGTTGGGCTTCCACGATAGCTTCCTATCAAAAATAAGACCCAGGAACTTAGCTCTGTCACTGAAGGCCAGTTTCTTACCATCAAGTGATGGAGGCTCAACAGGAGGTAGTTCGTGTCTTCTGGTGAAGAGGACAAGTTCGGTCTTGTCAGGGTTAACGCCAAGACCACAGTGGCGTGCCCATTCGGTGAGAATACCTAGAGCATTCTGCAGCAACTCACTAAGGACTCCCGGGAAACTCCCGGAAACAGCAATGGCAACATCGTCCGCGTACGCCGTAACGCTGAAACCAAGCTCTTCCAATCTCAGGAGCAGTCCATTGACTACCAGGTTCCAAAGAAGTGGAGACAGTATGCCTCCTTGGGGGGTGCCCCTGCAGACACATCTACTGACGGATGAAGTACCCATAGTGGTACGTATAATCCTAAAAGTTAACAGCAAACTAATAAGTTTACAGAGCGAGTCATCAACATGCAGTTTCAAGAGTGCTTCGATGATTGCACTATGTTTAACATTATTGAACGCTCCCTCAATGTCCAAAAATGCAACCATGGTATATTCCTTACATTCAAGGGATTTCTCAATGCCACTAACCAGAGAGTGAAGAGCAGTGTCCACTGATCTTCCTTTCCAGTAGGCATGTTGCGATGAAGATAGAGACTGAGGTGGAATGGTGTTCCGAAGATGAACATCGATCAGCCGCTCCAATAATTTCAGCAAGGTTGAAGAGAGGCTGATAGGTCGCAGGTCATTTGCGCGCGCGTGTGAGCAGCGCCCGGCTTTCGGGATGAAAACAACCAGAACTTCCGTCCAGATGCGCGGAACACAGCCCAGTGTGAGACAAGCGGTTAGGATACTCTCCACCCAAGGATAGATAATATCTAATGAGTATTGTAGGTCCGCAGGAATAATGCCGTCGGGTCCAGCGGATTTAAACGGCTCGAAACTACCGATCGCCCACAGAATCTTATCTTTCGACAGAATGCTCGTAACGTCACATGCTGCCGTCTGGCAAGTGTGTAGGGCCCCAGCAGAGCTGGCCGCCGTGCTACCAGGAAAGTGTGTGTCAAGCAAAAGTTCAATGGATTCTTTGCTTGACGATGTCCATGAGCCATCCTGCCTCTGCAGAAAAGTGGGCGGAAGTGGGTTCGACGATAAAGTTTTACGAAGTCTAGAGGCCTCGCTACACCCTTCCACGCGTTCGCAGAAACTCTTCCACGAGTTTCGTTTAGCGCTTCTCAGCTCTTTCTTGAAAAGGCTAAGTTGCTTCTTGTAGAATTGCCAATCACACTCCAGCCTAGAAGCTTTTGCCTTATTAAAGGCCTTTCTGGATATAGCCCTAGGCTCGGATAACTTACCATTCCACCACAGTGGCTTCTTCTTTCCTGTATAAGAGCTGACAGGACACGATGAGGATACCGCTGCCTTGATTACTCCGTTAAGCGTATTCACCATGCAATCCAGTTCATGTTGGTTGGAGGGTTGAACTGGTAAATGATGGAGAAAAGCTTGGCTGGAAAATATCAGGATTTTCTAACATTACAAAAGAGCCATCACGATTTTCACACATCGCCGTGTTTGGCAACAGCCGCCTTGCCGTTAAAATTACGACTTCAGCATCTACATTATTACATATCCGTTCAGTTTATTTACAACAATTCAATAATTTATCTATTAAAACTAGAATAATACAAATCTAATAAAAAAATCTGCTAAAATCAAATTAGCTCTAGCTTAACCCAAGTAAACCGAAAATGTATCGTCATCATAGCCCTTTCAAGCAGATTTCTCAGAAATTATTTGTCATACACGGTCGTGAGTTTAGTTACTCATGTACCTTTCTATCATAAATGCATCACTTCTTTCGCAGACCATTGTATTCGCCTGTTTCAGATGCTCGTCCTTTTCCCGGATAGCCTCGCGCGTAGGGTGGTTTAGAATTCGTAGTCACATAATAAGTTCCTCGAGCCCTGAAATTATAGAAAATCAAATAAATACTCTGAATAAATGAAAGTAACAACATTGATTAAGCTTTGGTAAATATGTACTTCGGGCTACAATGTTCGCCCATCAGCACAAGTTCCGACTCCTTTGGTTGACACCATCCAATCAGGTAAGTGAGTAGATTCGGACATGGACCCGCATAGAAGCCTTTTTCCGATGTTATCGATTCGATGAAATATGGCGTGACTTTGGTGTGATCGCATGCTAGAGTCTCTGAAATGACATAATCATCTTAGTTTTCAGTAGTCTTAACTGAATGAAAAGAATACTCACGAAATAGCGTTGAACTGGCACATCCTGGTTGACTTGTTCCTCCATTAATATAAAAATCAGCATGTCCACTATTATGCCACTGTCCCAGAATTCCGGCACCGGTATGCATAACATCAACAAAGTGGGCATCGCTTGGATCCAAATCCCTCGTATTGTTCGATCCCGCATAGAAGAAAATCGTCGGATCCAATCCCGTTATCCTTCCGATTTTGCCTTCTTCGGGCGTCAGATAGTTTGCCACCAGACCAGCAATATGAGCTCCTACACTGTATCCCACAAAGTGGAGATTGTCGGGTGGCACACCACGTGGATGTCGTGCCAGATATTTAACCAGTTGTACAATACACATAGCTCCGAATCGAGGCGACCAGTCCATTTGACTTAAACATGGCTCCTTCACAGCATCGGCATAATCAACGATGATAATATTATAATTTCCGACGGTAAAGTAGGCTTTTCGTATTTCCGGACTAGGATTGTTGTTGCGACCGCCTCCAAATCCATGGATCACGATCTTGGTCGGATTCGCTGGATTGAAATGCGTGAAATATAAATGCTCGGGGTTCAGAACGTCTAAGAGTTCGGGATTCTCTTGAGTGCGTTGCGTATAAAGATAGAATTGAATTTTCGGATGGGGACAGCGGAACGGTCGTTCTAGACATGACGGGGTGACAAAAACGTCATTATCTTTATCGTCTTCGGCATCTAAAAAATAAAAATAATATTGAATTTCCATTTCCGTTTTAAATATAGAGAAAAAGAGTATAAAGTAAGGCACAGGTGGTTGATTTTTCAATGAAGGCTAATTGCAAAGACCTTAGTGGTAATATCATGTTACACCTACTATTATTGCAACATCTGCAATAAATTCTACCCATGACAAATAATGCCCACATCATTTCCTCTTAAACTATGTAATTTTATGAGTACATTTTACTTGAGTGCAATCATTGCGTACATGCACGACTGAGTAGGTCATTGAAGCGTTGAAGTTTCCTTTTCTGCTTTCGTTATAAAATATTTTAAAAATTACTTGCCTTTTATTAGAGCTTTAATATGTTTTTTTTAATTAATTTATTGGATTGCATCACACTCATTCATGTACGTTCAAAGTACTCGTCAGTGATTTTTGACGTACAACTTTTCAATTCTTCACATTGTCGGCTAAACTCAATATAATGTATGTCTACTCGTATATCAAAACTATGTACATATATCTGGACTTAACATCTTAACGGTTTTTAGTGACGATCACTGTGACGATAGTTATGCCACATAAATATGAAGTCTTGCATAATTTTTATGAATACTATTGAGTTCATGTTTTATGGCTCTTTTGTGAGGTCTTTGACTGTAGGTAAGCTTCAATTGAAAAATACATATGTGAATTATCAAGAGATTTGATAGGCATTTATTAATTAAGAAAATAAATTTTCTATGTAGTTCTTTCGAGTGGATTTGCATCGCACTGATCCCAGGCTTGATACTTGAGAGAGAGCCGCTCCTCTGAACCTAGGGCATTGTATAGTACTTTTTAGTTTCAGTATACCGTAGTCGCAAATAGTAGCTAAAGCTTCAATAGATAGGTCAACGCATTTTCAAAATTACAGGGGATTTGTGTATGGACTTGAGAGCGTAAGGCTCAACCATGGAGGAATTATACAATGGAGTCACCACGGCATCTTCTGAATATGAAGAGCAGTGAAGTCGGCAATACATTCACATTACTTTCATATTCATACACAAAATTGAGAAAGCTTCGCCCACTTTCTCATTTTTACAAAAAACGTGGTTGACCACAGCATTTTCCAATATCGATAAACTTTTAAATATTTCCATCACCAATATATTTTGAGCAATTTCTTACGTTTTCCCCATTTCAGTACGTACAAACTACTTAATTCATTCTAGTAAACATTTCCCCCAAGTTCTATTTGCTTTCATTCCACTCAACTCAGCAAAATTTTCCACATCGTAGAAATAATTTCTTCACAACAATTCTTTTCCACACCCCTGCACATACATTCCATCTGGTGTTCGGAGATTGATTCTCTCAAGCAACACATGATATCCGCCATTTTAAATTTCGTTCAATTTTCAATCGGAACAAAAGTGTAATCGATAATTTTCAATAAAAGTATGTCTATTTTGATCTCGGGATACAATAGATATGTTAAATGAAGTTCATTTTAACTGCCGGTATTTTGAAAAGTGTAAATATTGCCAACATGGTGTTGTATAGAGCGAATGAAATGGCCGTGATTGAACAAAATCGTCGAAAATGTAATTTCAAAAGCATAGTTTACAAGATGACGTGAGTTCTGTAATTTCCGATGAATTGTAGTTAATTGCCAATTGTGTGATAATTTAAGTGAAGTGATTTGTTTTTTTAAAGAGTGGCCGGTATTTTCGTAAAATAATTTGCGTAGTGTTTCCATTAGTCTACCTGGGAACCAATGTAGGGGCTCCTTAATCCTGCCGTGAAATAACTATATTAGTGAAAATGTTTGACAAGATATTGCTTTAAGTGTAAAGTGCATCTTTTCAAATGCTAGCTAACATGATTTGGTTAAAAGATTATGCATTTCCTAATTAAAGAAATTACGATTTTACGCGCGTTTGGTGATGCGAGAAAACCTAGTTTTGCTTTTTGTGGCGATTGACCGCAGATTCCGTGATGGGCGTAAGTTGAAACTAGTTATTGGCGCTATTTTCCAACTACTCCAAAAAAAATTTTATCAAAAGAGGTCCATTTTTATACATAAATTCATAAAATCTTGTTAAAACCGCGTCAATTGACATAACCTTGACCATCGATATCAGTGGTGGCACGAAAATGTACTTCTTCCGGTTGGGGGTTCCAATATGAATTTCATAATTGAATTGATAGTGGAATTATGTGATATACATTCGTATTTTTTATTTAACTTATATTATTTTTACACAGATTACTTAATCTAATATAACGTCTACATTATGGCCAGATTACTTCACACTCTGGGTGTGGTGAGTTTAAAATTGTATGTATTTGACAATTTCAGATTATATCATCTGGCACAGAAGAAGGTATCTGGTTGTTGTTTCAACGTAATATTAGCCAGATGTTTTAATTTGAAACTGTCAAATACATACAATTTTAAACTCACCACATCCAAATTACGCACACTCAATGCTTTACGTTTACACTATACCCTGATTACTTCATCTGCAGCGTAATCTGGGTGTGGTGAGTTTATAATTGTATGTATATGACAGTTGCAGATGAAGTCAGCCGGCGCAGATTAAGTAATCTGAGGATAGTGGAAACGTAATATTAGGCTGCGCGCATGTTGGCTCACGTTTGCGTGTCGCGTTCACGTGTTTGCTGTCAAACGGTTTGGGTCTATGGTTTGCAAGAAAAGATGCGAATCTGTCAATATGACAAATGCTCGACTATTGTCATATCAACAAATTGGGTTCATTATTGTGCTTTAAAACGGATAATTAGGTAAGAATTGAGTGGCAAAACAAACGACTGGAGAGTAGTAGGATGTACATAAGCACATATTTCATACTAAATTATTGGCGTTAACACACAATAATGAATCCAATTTGGTGATACGACAACAGCCGAGCATTTGCCAAATTGACAGATGCGCATCTTTGGTTGCAAGCCATAGACTCAAACCGTTTGACATAAAACACGTGAACGCGACACGTGAACGTGTGCTAACTTGCGCGCGGCCTTAATTTCGTTTAAAACGAAGGTGAGTATGTACATGGCTATTTTCGATTTTCTTCGCATACCTTATTTCGGTTTGAAATTGTGCATAGCCAGAAAAAAAATGTTGGATGCAGATATGCTAGCACGAAACGGCTGCAGGTACATGTACAAAGACTGAAACGGGCAACCTAGGTCTACATGCGGGGGTTCGCAACGCCCTAGGAGGGGAGCTAGCCCAGCTCGTTCCAAACCGAAATTATCCATGCACACTTGTGCGATACTGCGGGTTGTGAATTAACAGTCGCTTGTGTGGGCTTCGCTCGCTACGCTCGCTCCGCGCTTAAGGGATCACAACCCTCAATATCGCACAAACATGAACGGTCGCTTCGCTCGCTTTGGGCAGTGCATGGCTATTTTCGTTTATATCGCATGCGTTAGTTCGATTTGGAACCGATATTATCCATGCATAGCTTATTTCGTTTATTTTCCGATGAATACTTTCCAAACGAATGTATCTATATGGATTATTTCGTATGCCCTATTTCGCTATGGCTTATGTCGGTGCCCCCATAAATATGCAGTTTCACTATTAGGCGAAATCGGAGACTCAGTCTCATTAAGTTGCGCACGAGGAACTCACAGCAAGCCACCGGATATGTCAAACCTGCTGATTTCGAATTTGAAGTCAAAAATTAAAACGACCTCGTAGTTTTCATTCTAATTCACACTTTTACTACGAGTAAACTATGAATTCCGTTAATAGAATATACCGATTACACAATCGATACCTATTGCACGTATGAGTCCCACAAAACCTACCAAAATCAGGGACGCCTATGACTTCATTTCAATTAACACACTAATACGTACAAACCATCCTCTCTATTATCGCCTCCGCGGCTTCACCGAAATTGGATGGTGATGACTCCATAGTATATTTCCTCCATGGGCTCAACAGATGATTTAGATTATTGTATATGGAGGGCGGTTGGCCCGAAGGGCCACCAAGCAGTGCGACCCGAAGGTCTATTGTGCTTGAGTATGGATTTGCGTGTTGAATTTTCACAAGAGGACATCATCATAAAATTCATACACTCATGGACTGATAGACTTAAAAAAAAGTAGTTATGTATACACATATATATATGACTTCAATGGGCAGGCCATGTACAACGAATGGCCGATGATCGCATGTCAAAGAGAATAATGCACGCAGAACGAGTGGACGAAGCGAGACTGCCTAGACGACCGAGAGCTCGTTGGGAGAGCTCAGTATATGCGAACGCCGAGCAGCTACTGGGCTTCCAAAAATGGAGGACTCGGTCACATGGCCGAGATAATTCGAGGACAACGATTCAGGCGGCTAAGACCCGACGTCGGGCTGTCGCGCCACGATGATGGGGATGATCTTTTATAAGATAGTTGTCGATACCATTATGATATTAATAATTTAATGAATTTTAAGATATTTTAATTTAATTGGGATTAGGTTTCGGTATAGGGGCGGGCATTTACTCTGACACACTAAATTTAAGTCTACCCTTCGGTCTCCCGGATTACTGCAGTGTTCTCCAAGCGGCTGGAATTCTGCAGGCTCTTACTTGTTTGGGGCGGCACGTGGCGGCTAGTCAAGCTGCGATTTGATCACTGGCATCCGTCCTGCTTACATCCAAGATTGTAATAGACTGTCGTTTAGCCTTCAGTTTTTCAATATTGTCCTGTGCTGGATTTCAGGCCATAGCGGCTTTGGTGGTAACTGCCACGCAGATGAGCTTGTTAGGCAAAAGATTTTGAGGGAGACTCTGCAACTGCATAATAGCATTTTTACGCCCATCAGGGCATGGAAATCGTTTTTAAAATCAGAGGCTATTAGTAGGGCGAATTACAGGTGGTTAAGCAGTAATACGTGTCTTGCGAGCAGGTCCACGTGATCTGCAATAGACCCTATCCGCTCTTCCCATCAACTATTTTTTAAAAGGCAGCACATCAGTTCTGTCGTGGGGGTGATCACTGCCTTTTTGGTGAGCACGCCAGTAGACTTCGTCTTCTTTTCAACGACTTTTGCAAAAGCTGTGCGCCGGCGCCTGTCCGGTTTTTGCAGATAAGAGGAGATCTATTCTTGGCTCCTATTTGTTCCAGGAACTTGAGGAACTGAGGGCTGCCAGTATTGGTCGTTTTCTTCGCTTTATCACTAGCTCTGGCTGGTCTTAGAGCTACTATAGTATGGTTATGTTGCTGGATCCCCGGGGAATCACAATGGATCAGTTGCATGGTCTAAATGTACTGTGAGTGTCATGGCAGCTTGATTCACTAGCCGATACCTAGGTTTCGGTATTTTTAAATGCGGTTCGAAGTGTGCCAATCCGTTTTTGATAAATAATGACATAATGGAGTCTCTAATTTGCGAATACGAAACAATGAAACAAATTTTGGAGGTTTGCTTACATAATTCCGGCATCAATGCCAAACTCCATGATGGCTATTTAGACAATCAATTGGTGACGACTCTGAAAATAATCGCCAGCGCATTGGTTAGCGATAATCATTGGTAACTTTAAGAGCACTTTTATCTTGAAATCCAGTTGTCACTTTCACCGATGCGGTTTTTCATGGATTCATATTCATTCATGGCTGTGTATATTCGTAGTTTTGTGCCGATGCGAAAATCGATGCAACATTTTGTACTCACTTGATGTGGTCGTTCAAGCATGCAAATGAGTCAACTTCGAGCCCACAAATGATACACTCTACTACTTGCGTCACACATGCTCTGGTTACGTCGCTGATTTTTTCACCTTCCTCTGTATATTCGCAACTACAAATGGTGACTACTGTTTAATTAGCGATTTAACATTAGTTGCCGATGGACAAGCTACTCTAATTTGATATCGTCACCACATCACAAAATAATATATTTCTCGCTATAGCTGCAAAACACATTTCACCAGTTAGCAAGGCTTTCACAAGCTTTTCGCGCAGTCATTGTGTTGACAAACAATTAATCTTTCCAATTACGTGTTTATGATTCAAACACGTTTCTGAAACAGTCAATGAATTTTCCAGATGAAAGTGAAAACACTGACCAAGGAAGAATCTGACTTGATTTTTCATGGGTCACTCCAAAAGACAGATGGGAAACTGGTCAGTCATGTGTGATGAGATAATAGCCATGAAACCATTTACGTGAAGGTAAAAGTGAAATTGTACTTGATATCAGGTTCATTGCTTCCGAAGTTTGTCTGCAGGCCAACGGAAAAGTGTCCCGGATAAGGTTCACAAGTAGCAATTAGTTGTGTACAGAAGAGTCTAGTCGACGGCATCCGAAGCACTTTTCTTAAATTGTCAAGTATGTACATATATGTACTTTACTTGAATGAGTAGCTGAAAATTGTCCAACCCATCACTAAATTAAATAGTAATCCGCATTCGCATCTGTAATCATACTCATTTATGCTTTCACGGTCATATGACGCACGCTTTTCAATGACCAAGAAATTCTTTTCAAGGCTGTTTGGTTTTGGAGAAATGTTATCATTACTATCGATGCGGAATAGCGTTTCGGACACTTTTTTGTCATTACAGGTTTACGACTTTCTACGACTACGATTATGTACTCGTTTAATGGGATTGAGAAAAGCAGAGCTTTAGTTGTACTTTATACGTACATAAATAAAACGTATTGTATTCGGTAAACGAGGCCGGTAGCTCAATGTGGCCAGTCGTCAGTAAAATGTTTCTTTCTACCCGTTCGTGGGTTCGAATCTTACCGTGGCCGCGGTTGTTTGCGATGTCCTCCCCCTGTGATTAAATAAATAAATAAATAACTGGCGCAACAGTCCAATTTGAACCATGGCCTCGAGATGAGTTAGCATCACCTCATTTTCTAGATCGTGACGGTGTTGTGCAGAGGTGTGTGATCAGCAACACGCTCAACCGAGCTATTTACCCCGTAAATGGGCACCCATTTAACAGCTGAATGGGCTCATAGTCCGACACGTAAATCCCCTTTTTATCGAAAACTACCGCATTCAGTAGGAATCGAACCGGGGCCTAGTGCGTAGAAGGTGAACGTGCTAACCGTTGCGCCATCCGGACTACCCCCCCCCCCCCCCTGTGATTTGGGGTGGGGTATACGCCGTTGGCGCTTTTCAAGGTCTTTGGCGCGTCCCATATAAATATATGTATAGTATAATGGACGGGAAAATAGTCCGATGCTTGCTGTTTGTTCCTTTGTCCGGGCGCTTCCCATGTTCTGATCTTTACCAAATTTGGTATGCAGGTTCCTTGTGTGACCCTAAGCACGAATTAGGAACCGCAATCTTGGACGACTGGAATATATAGGTTTAAAAGAGGCCCCTTGGCATGAACGCCAGCTCCTACGTCAGAAGAAGTACATCGAATTCGAGGCTGAAGGAAAATCATCGTCACATTGCGCTCATGGTGTTACCAAGCTTGTGAAGTTCTTACCAAACAAATGGTGCAAAAGGATATGGGATATATTTTTCTCCGATGGCTTTCCTGAAAGAATAGAGTGCAGTCATACCCCTTGTTAATATGCTCCTGAATGTTGGGCTTCCAGCTGAGCTTCTCGTCCAATGTAACACCAAGAAACTTGTCTTCTCCGTGAAAGTCAGTTTCATCCCCTCTATATCAGGGGTCTCCACAGGTGGTATTCTATATTTTCTTGTGAAGAAGACAATCTCCGTTTTATTTGGATTCACCTCAGCGCCACAATTAGTTGCCCAGTTTGTCAAAAGAGAGAGGGCGTTCTGTAGTACCTCACTAAGAGTAGTAGGGAACTTTCCTGAGATTGCAATCTGCATAAGGCAATAACTACACTTTCCAGTCCCTCTAAATAGACCTGTTCGGTCCTGATTTGAAGACCGGTTTTAGGTTTTTATGAAAACCGGTTTTCCTAGCGGTCAACCAGATCGTTAAAAAACTGGCTCATGGTTAAAAAAAACCGGGTTAAAAACCGACTCATTAAAACACCGATTCACAAAAAACCGACCGAGTACTCGAGTACTCGAAAACGGACTTTTCAAAAACATACCGGAACATGGTTGGAAAACGGGTTAAAAACTGACTTATTAAAAGACCAATACATCAAAAACCGGTTTCTTGATGACCACAAGTGTGGATATACCACATACAAAATCACACTCAAATCAAAAGCTAAAACCTTTTCGTGAATAATTCTGTCCTGTACTGTACACACAAAAAATACTCCATTTTGTCAACGGTTTTTAATTATATTAACGAGTCGGTTTTTAACTCGGGTTTCTTAATTTTGGGCCGGTCAGTTTTTAACGAGTCGGTTTTTGAGTACTCAATCGGTTTTTAACTCCTCGGTTGATCGGTTTTTTTTTTTGGTGGATCGGTCTTTTATTGAGTCGGTTTTTAGTCGGAGGTGGTCGGTTTTTAACAAGTCGGTTTTTGGTCGGTTCTTTTTTGGTGAATCGAGTTTTTAATGAGTCGGTTTTTTTACCGGTCATAAGTTAGTTTTTATGACCATAAGCCGGGTTTTTTTTTTAATGATTCGGTTTTTTCGAAACCGGTACTTGGGAATCTCGGGACCGGTACTAACAGAAGACCGGTTTTAAACCGGTGGACCGGTTTTCGGAACAGGCCTACCTCTAAGTCCAGGAGCAGTCTATTGACCGGGATGTTCCATAGAAGTGGTGAGAGGACACCGCCCTGCAGAGTAGCCTTATTTACACACCTACTTACGGATGAAGCACCCAGCTCTGAGCAAATAATCCTGGGTATCACATGACTGAACAGTTGACGCGCTATGCCACACTAGGGGTTAGGGCAATTGAGTAGTAGTAATCAATGATTTAATCAGGCTTCACGTTGTTAAAGGCGCTTTCGATATCCAGAAAAGCAACTATGACGTACTCCTTATAACATAGAGCTTTCTCAATATAGCCTACTATAGAGTCGAGGGCTTTATCCACAGATTTTCCTTTAAGGCGAAATTCACACACACGACACCGCGCTGCACGACTGCTTGAAATTTCAGTCGAGATACACAACATCAAATGGGCGGATTCACACTCATCGCTCAGCATGCGATACGATCGACTATGCTTGGCTATTGTGCGTGGCTGCGTCGGAGCTGAAAATGTAGCTAATCTGAATATCGCCTAAGTAAGCATGCTGTGAGTTTGATAAAAGGGGCGTGGGAATGGTACCCCGTAAGTAAGTATCTATAAGCCTCTCTAGCATTGAAAGTAGAGTCGAGGACAAGCTGATGGGCCTTAGATCGTTTAGACCTTACCGTTTTTTGGAATGAAAACTTTTTTGACCTCCCTCCATGTTTGAGGGATGTAGACTAAGTTTAGACAGGCCTAAAAATGGTTTCAATCCAGGGATAAACAATGTCGGATACGTGCTGCATATCTACAGGGATAATACCACCATTGATATAATAGTTGAAGAATCACATAGAGGTATGTGCAGGCTCTCGTGCTTGTGTCCAATTTCATTTTCCTGCGAACTGCCTGGAAAGTGTGTCTAGCAGGGTGTTAATCATTTCCCTGTTTGAGGAAGTCCATGAGCCTTCGAGCTTCATTTAGTAGTTCGAACTAGATGGGTTCGTTGCTAGTATTTGTAGTACTTTTTGTATACCTATGAGTGATGTGACACTTTTCCCTATTTAATTAGCTATTAATTCTATTTACCATGGTTCATCCCACTTAGCTAGAATGAGCTGGCTAGGGCCATTACTATTGCCACTACTGCTTTTTCCATAATATTTTCGTTACATAATGGCAACATATGTTCAGAGTAAGTCAAATGCCCCTTAACTGTTTGCAATTTAATAGACGATAGGCAAGTTGTCTTGACTCTATTTTATATCAAGGTCTTCCAAAGTTGCCACATGGCTGTGAAAATTACTCTTCAAATGTACGAGTATTAAAATATCTATTCTATAATCCACATTCATACTTTATTTCCCGCAAGGTGATTAGTGGCAGGTTCACTAGTCGTAACTTACATAATTACGATAGTGACAATAATTGTTTTATCAAAGTCATTTGTAATTATTTCAAAGTATAACATATCAAGTTGTTGTAATATTTTATCGTGCACCGACCAATGCTTATTTCTGCTGTTAATGGATTTCCCGAGTTAATGATCATCGTAGTGACAACCTGTTTTCTATATTCACTTTCGAAAGCTCACTTAAGTCTGTTGGCATAATTCACTAACAAAAATTGTCTATTTCTCAATACACACTTGCATCTAGATGACCTTTAATTTAATTTTTATTTATATTTTTACACCTATTTATTTTTAGCTAGATGTAACAGTCCTATCTCAGATGTAAGCCATGCGACTCTATGCTGCGGTTTGCGTACTGCTTAACTGAACATCATAGTACTTAAAGCATCAAAGTTTCAGGCCACTTTGCAAAAATTGTTATAAAAGAGTCCACATGAGTCAATCGAATCGACCTCTATTACCAATCTTTAAAACGGTCTATTAGTCCATATGAGTGCTTTGTTATTCGAAAATTCGTTACATGCATACATTGTCTTTCCGCTTCCTTTTGTCAAGATTTGGCATTTTATCAAATGAAAAGACTAAGGTGCGAAGTAAACCGATTCGTTTGGTTGGTTGAATTATGCAAGAGATATGATTTATTAAATGACAGTTCAAAATTAGTGTCCAGCAGGTTAGATAAACCCGGGTAGAGTGTTTCTCAGTAGCAAAGCCGCTCACTTTTGCGTTGTCTCGGTTTTGGTTTTATTGGATGTTTATTGTTTACTTTGATTACGTTGGATTGGTTTAAAATTTTAAAGATTTTTAAAGATAGACAGGCGATCAATAAAAACATTTCTTTCGAGAAAATAATTTAATCTAGGCGAAAGAAAATCATACTTTTGTCTTTAGGTTTTTTTAAGCCATCCCAGCTAGCCAAAAACTTTCTTAATTGCTTCTTATACAGTAGTCCCTCGACTTACGTCGGAGTTAGGTTCCGAGAATTTGCGACGTAAGTCGAAAACGACGTAACTCGAGGGTAGAAACAACTTCAGGCGATAAATGTATAAGCTTTCATTTTTTGAATATGAATGTATTTATTATACCCTAGACTTTTAGTATAGGCATAAGGCATATTGTTTTGTCACGACGGAAATATGTAACACCTTAAAGGAGGCTCCGGAGGTATAGCAATGTATATTTATAAATGATCAGGGTCACTTCCTGATTCGATTTAGCCATGTCTGTCTGTCTGTCTGTCCGTTCGCACGATAACTTTCGATAGAATGAAGCTAGAGCCTTGAAATTTTGGTCAAATATTGGAAGTATGATCTGATGATTGGTTGGTATTGAAAATGGGCATGATCAGGTCAAGAGAACGCCTACCTCCTCTACATATGTAAAATAAATAAATGTATTTATAACTCCCGATTAAATAAACATAAAAAGTTTTGGTAGATTGCTCGTGAGGGTAATCCTATACTCCCCTGGAAAAATAAAATCGATCAGTTAAAAACTAACGGTAATTTTCTTACAGTAAGTTGGGCATAATCAGATCAAAGAAACGCCTACCTCCCCTACAAAATTAAAAAAATTAAATATTACTTTAATTACGATAGCTTTCGATAGAAATAACACTAGTGAGTTGAAAATTTGGCAGAACGTTGGTAGTAAAATTAAGTTTTTTGGCATTGAAAATGGGCAAGATCCGACCCAAGGAACCCCTACCTCCCCTACAAATGAAAATTCAAATAAGCGATAACTGTTGATAGAATGAAGCCAGCGACTTGAAATTTTGATCAAATGTTTGAAGTGAGATTAAGTTAGTTGGCATTAAAGATGGGTTCCATCCGACCTAAGGCACCCCTTCCTCCCCTAGAAATAAAATTTTAAATAAGCGATAACTTCGACAAAATAAAGCTAGCGACTTGAAATTTTGGTCAAATATTTGTAGTAGGATCCAGTTGGCTAATACTGAAAATACGTTAAATCCGACCAATGAAACCCCTGCTTCTCCTACAAATGAAACTTCCAATAAGTGATAACTTTCGATAGAGTGAAGCTAGAGACCTGACATTTTTTTTTAAATGTTTGTAGGGTGATCTTATTGGTTGGTGGCAAATAAGCGATAACTTTCGAAAAAATTAAGCTAGTGACTTGAAATTTTGGTAAAATATTTGTGCTGGAATCTAGTTGGTTATTATTAAAAATGCGCAAGGTTCACCAAACGAAACCTTTACCTTCCCTTTAAGTGAAACTTCAAATATGCAATAACTTCCGATAGAATGAAGCTAACGACTTGAAAAATTCGACAAGTATTTGTAGAATGGGTTAGCTAATTGATTTTTAGAATGGCCAAGGTCCGCATGAATGTGTGCCAACCTCCCCTATAAACTGGCCATATAGGAAACTCACTTTTAATGCATATGGTCGTTGCCAATTGATACTTTTGGTATCACCACTAGGTCTGTACAAGTCTAGGGTATATACTCTTCGGACTCCGGGCCGAAACGAAGCTTCGGCCTGGTTTTTTAATTGACATTTCACTGTTGTCCCCCAACTCAATAGCTTCAATTAATTGGTGAAATGTACGCCGCAAATAATAGGCCTTAAAGGATGCATTAACACCTTGATCCATTGGTTGAAGTATCGCGGTCGTATTAGGAGGCAAAAAAATCACCTTAATGGCATCATTGTTGAGATTTATGGGATGACTTGGAGCGTTATCTATGATTAGTAACGCTTTATGAGAAAGATTATTGGCTTCCAAATATTTCTTTATTTATATTCTTTATTGTCGGACAGAAATATTGATCGATCACAAAATATATTAGAAGTAACCCAGGCCTTTTTTTTGGACCTCCAAATAACCGGTAGATTTTCCTTGTACACATTTTTGAAAGCTCTTGAATTTTCTGATTGATAAACAGCAGGAGGTTTCAGTTTCAAATCACCTAATGCATTCCCTCCGAGAAGCAAAGTAATCCTGGATTTTTCTGCCTTAAAGCCAGGAGCTCTTTTTTCTTCAATCGAAAGAAATCTTCTTGAGGACATGCGTTTCTAATACAGGCCTGTCTCGTCAACATTAAACACCTCCTGTGCGCAATATCCTCCATTTTCAATAATATCATGTAAAGTGTTTGGAAAGATCTTCGCTGAAAACGGCGACGTAAGTCAAGGGACGGACGACGTAATTTCAAGGGTTTGGTCTCAAAGTAATGAACGACGTATGTCGAAAAACCGTATAACAAGGGAGACGTAAGTCAAGGGATTACTGTATATCTCTAGAAGGATAATGCTTGAGCTTAAATGTCGCTTAAAGAATGATATAAGAATGAACAAAAGGGCAACCTTTTATTTTCCGGGGTCCCGGCTGGGGAAATCACTTTTCACTCAGATTTTTGTCACTTTTCACTCGCGTCACTCTAAAAGTTAAAAATTTGCAAAAAAAAATTAATTTTTTTTTTTAATTTTTGTTTTAAATTTTTTATTGTTTAGTTTTATTTTTTTTTCATAATTTATATTGAGTTTTTGGTATATTGTATATTGGAGGTATGGAAAATTGAAATATTCGCAAATCCCCTTGCGTGGGCTCCGCTCACTACGCTTGCTCCGCGCTTAAGGGATCGCAACCTTCAGTATCGCACAAACATGAACGCTCGCTTCGCTCGCTCTGCGTGCAACAGCGATTTGATCAGTTTTAAACAAAATTTGAGAGTCTTAGGGTGACGCGCGAGTGATAAGTGACAAAAAATCCGAGTGAAAAGTGATTTTTTCACCCCGGGCCCCGGAAACTAAAAATATCCCTGCAGGGCCAGTTAAAGTATACCTTAAGGCACAAGCCAGGAAATTTGCCCCCCCCCCCCTCCCCCCCCCCCCTGGTCACATTCAGACAAACTATCATAGAATGATGAATAATTTCTCAGGTATTTATAATCACTAGATGATGCGGCGAAGCCGGTTTGATTTTATAGATAATTTCGAAAGCTCCACACACATGTAATGCCTGCTACGAGTACAAACAATAGTCCATTGCTGTCAGTTGATATCGTGTGATAAGTGAATCTGGACAGATAGCGGTTTGTGGCGATGTGGCAATTCAGGGGTTCACTGCAAAAAGGAGGTAGCTCCATTTCTGTCAATTTTTATGGCAGACTTAGATTCGAAAATTTTCTTGCTGCTACCCTAACTGAGCTTAACTACCAATTATTTCACGTCTACCAGCAATACGTGGTCAGGTGTTTTCGTCATCTATATTATTTGTCATCGGCAATTTCAAGTCTATTTTGATCCTCATCATTGTTTCTCATACAATAATTAGTAACGGCCAAGTATGGAGCGAAAAACTATTAAGATACCGCAGAACGTGCCCCGGGGTATATCATAAATACAAATTACCTCGTTAATAGCCATAAGCCACTCATTAAAATATACGCATTGCAATTAAGCATATCCATGCAACTAAAATTAATAAAATCATTCAATCCCGGAAGTATGATTGTATGGGATTAATGACTCACGCCCTAAAACGGAATCATGGCCCATCATACTTGTACTCTCGGGCATTGTTTTTTATAGGTTTTTTTTTTGTCTTGTATTGAAAGCGAAATGAAGAAATTCCAAATCTCTTGAAGAAGTGCGTCCATGGTGGATGAGTCTACTGTTTACCCCGGTAAGCCAGCGGAATGAGTGAGCATTCAGTAAACAGCTTACAGGTAAATGGACTGTGCAAAGATGACTTGGACGACTTGATCCAATGAAAGTTACGTAGTTGCAGCATGCAGACTGGTATGACTGTAAGAATTTATAGTGTCGTATTGGGTGGATCGCAGTCTCTTACATCATGAATGAAATTCGAAAAATTATCAGTAAATGAACCATGCAAACGTCAACAACTCGTCATAGCATACGCCAACGGCTCGTCGCGGTCAACAAAATATGCGAGTGCATGAAGCATAAATGTTAATAATGCAGTCCAATTTTCAAAATTACTTCCACTTTTTTTTTTTTAGCAAACTACTAAAGGGAAATAAAACTAGTATCCACTTTTTTAGTCCTTTTCAGTCCAAAAGTTTGCCAAAAATGTGCTGACTCCAGTTTTTCGAGGGATTTCTTTGTGGGTTAAATACCCAAAAAGAATCCTTCTCGCCCTGCGACCAATGCGCCGCGCCGCCCATCTGCGATACATAGTCCATTTAAAGCATCAGTTCTAATATTATTGCGAGCAGCAGTGACAAATAGTATTTAAAAATTTTTTTTTGCAAATTTTTGATTTTTAGTCCAACGCGGGTGAAAAGTGACAAAAATCTGAGTGAAAAGTGATTTCCCCAGCCGGGGCCCCGGAAACTAAAAGGTTGCCAAAATGTTATTTGATTTCAAGCCTTTGGAATTGGGGCCCGGAAACACTTTTCCCCCCGGGCCCGGATTTTCTCTCCACGACACTGGATTGGTAGGTTTGTTTGGTGGTAATCCGTGCCTCCAAACCTTACGTTGCAACAAGACCTTATTTAAGGGGAGCGAAAAGGGTTATTTTTTCCTTTCACCGGGTAAAGGCATGTGGAATGTCATATCACCCTCCCTGAATCATTTTTTGGCTCTACCGTGGTTATAGTTATGGTCAATGTTTGCTATGGGGCGCAGATTAAGTAATTCACAGTTTGGTATGGACGCGCTTTGTTCCTCCCCTTGTCTACTTAAAATCGCATATACGCTACTCACCAGCATACGAGCATGATGCAAATGCTAATGCGAGAAAAAATAATCCAAATCTTCCATTCATCTTTATTTTTCCAGAATTTTCCAAAATAGGATCATCGAACTTGATAACTGTAACTTCGGATTTTCCCACGAACTGCTATGCTGCACATGCACAATACGATCTCCATTTGACACTTGATCAATAACACATCATTTCTCTTTTTGTTTGCAATAATTAGGACACCAAACACTCGAAATACAATTCAGCTATATTCCATAGAAATTGGTTAGTTTACTTTTAGATACTTTTATTTGTATTCATACTCCATCCGAAAAAAACGCGACGCTACTCGTGAGTTGCCCGTTTGTCGATAACTAACTTATCAACAGACTTGGATGCATTTGGTTCGAGAGAAAGAAAGAGTTGCGGCGCCCCCATCTTAAGATAGCTGACATCTGGGGTGTTGGTTAAAGAGAACCAAAACCCCCCAATGCGTTGTCGGACTGAATGGTGGGATCCCCCTTTCAAATTTGTTGTATAGAGTCTGTGGAGGTAAACGATGTAAACTACACGTATATTTTTTCCTAGCCCATATGAAAACGGATAGAAATGGCTTACAAAGTGTAATAATGTCTAGTATTGCACATATTGTGATGCAACTTTATCTTAATTGCAATGCGCCAGATACAGATACGATACAATACCACGATTACCACTAGCAAATGTGTAAAGTGGAGCTGCTAAAATCGTGAGCGTATAGTACCCACAGAGGTGTGATACGTGCGCTGAATGACTGAAATGGAATCTCCCAGCGATTCATGACGAAATTTGTGTGTACGAAGATGAATAGAGTTTCGCGTCAATATGTACCAAATTATTTGTGTTACAAACATTTTGACTGCTGCTTAAAATTGGATTCCGGATA
Organism: Chloromyia formosa; assembly: GCA_964017055.1. NCBI lineage: Eukaryota > Metazoa > Arthropoda > Insecta > Diptera > Stratiomyidae > Chloromyia > Chloromyia formosa. Next base: position 153,474,019 of record OZ024815.1, on the reverse strand, counting down.
ACATACTCTTATTCATCGGTAGTGGACCGTGGCAAAAACGCAAATTATACAGGTAATGGAAAACGGTCGAAATGTCCGAGCTGCGCCGGCCACTGCCAGAAACCTGACAAATCTATTTAGCTTTCTTCTGCATGTATTTCATGAAATATAAGTAAAAGTACGTATGTACTCATACATCGCAGTTCCGCATATTTCGCATATTGACTCGACCATGACCTGAAGTCAGGTGAACCAAAAGCCTTTTAATATATAAACATATTTTATTGATTTTCAGTAGAAGTTTCGTCAAAACGTCCATCCATTATATCGTCGTCTTGCATTTTCGGCGATGTGATTTGAGTTTTTTTACAAATCCATCTTCGCGAAACTGCTAAAAAGATGCATATGAAATCGTTGGCGTAGTCTGGGATTATGTCATTACATATTGACCCCAATTTTGACCACAGCCGGGTGACTGTTTTTTGGTCTATCCATATATCTTTCTGCATAGTGAATGTTATATTCGAAAACAATATTTAGAGATACTAACCGCTTTTTTGGGGAAGCGATTGTTTGGCGTTTGTTTTAATTAGATTTGCATATAGTGTTTTTATGAAGTCATGGCGTTTGTTTCGTTGTCTAGCTATTGGCTGTTATGTAAAACTACTTTGTGGATAATATGATTCAAGTCAAAGAGATTGTGCCAATTTCTATGATTTGGAAATATTTTAGTCACTAAATGGAGTGATATTTCCGGTTGAATTAAATTTTTCCGATTTGGATTTTTAGATTCATAAATTTGCACAAATTCTTTTACAAAAATCACTGTGGTTTAGAACTTTGACAGTGGTTTGGAAATTTGCTTGACCGCGAGCCCCTCAAAAATGTGCACAGACAGAATGGATGAGTGCGATTGCCCTCACATGGAACTTCATTCGCAGGAATGTGAAATAGTCGGCAAAAACTTGAAGTGTCTGCAAAAATTTTAAAAGCTATTTGAAAAGACCTTTTCCATAGTCCTCCGCGTGGGCGCCCCCTGCTAACGGCGGTGTATCAAATCGCTGACGGCTAATGTCTTAGCGATAAGACAGTTTAGAAAAGGCAGATAGCTGTAACCTGAATGGCTGACCAACACCTAAGCGTCGCCGGTTTAGTAGGATGGAATGACTTGCGTAGTCGGACCTGCCACATAGTTGTGTGAACTCCAGCACGTTTATTAAACCATCTGAAGCAGCTATCTTCCGAGGCCATCCCCTGAATGGGGTTAAGCGATGTGCTGACAACTCGTCCTTGTAAAAACCACTCCACGTGAAGAAACCTGGAACAAAAGCCTCGGATTGGACGGATCAAAAACGACGACCACGCAAACGACTAAGGAATTATTCTTTCGGATCCTGGAATGTACGCTCCCTGAACAAACCGGGGGCCGAGAAGGCCCTCCTTCAACAGGTCGAAAAGTATAAACTGAGCATTACTGCAGTCCAGGAAACAAATTGGCTTGGCAGCGAGATTAATGACAAGAAATCGCACACAATTTTTACAAGTGGCAAACTATCGGGCCGCAAGGAGCTTGGAGTAGCATTTATAGTAAACAATCACTTCAAGCCGCACATTACTGACTTCAAACCCATAAATGAACGGCTATGTACGGTTCGCATTAAGACCCGATTCTTCAATCTCTCGCTCATCAATGTGCACGCCCCCACTGAAGTTAAAGAAGACGCAGTAAAAGACAAGTTCTACGCCCACCTTGAGACTCTCTTCGGCTCACTTCCAACAAACGACGTCAAATTTTTGCTGGGAGACTTTAACGAGAAAGTCGGAAATGAAAGTTGGCACCGGGGGACCACGGGAGGCCACAGTCTCCATGAATAATGTAACGACAACGGCCAGGGACTTATCGACTTCGCCTGCAACAGGAATCTAGTCGTAAGCTCTACGTATTTCCCGCATTGCCGCATTCACAAGCAGACCTGGAAATCTCCAGACGCACACACCGTCAACCAAATTGATCACGTCCTCATTTGCAGGAGATGGACCGGTAAAATTAGTGCGACTGACAAAGATGACGATGACCAACTGCGTCTCACAAGTCAGGATCCATAATAGACTTACTGATCTATTTGAAACATGCACTGGTCTGAAACAGGGCGATGGACTGGCACCGACGCTCTTCAACCTAGCACTGGAATACGTTATTCGGGCTATGAACATGGACAACAGTAAAACGCTGCTCATCAAGTCGACACAATTAGCAGCGTACGCCGACGACATCAACATCATGTCCCGAAGATTGGCTGACGCAGAAGAACTGCTGCATACGCTCGATACCGCTACAAAAGAAATCGGGCTACGTATTAACGAGAGTAAAACTAAAATAATGATGCAATCGACGAGAAGGACACCTGCACAACCGAGCATTAATGTGGGGGACCTCAACATCGAGCTTGTGAACAGCTTCATATACCTGGGTTGCAACTTGTCAAGGGACGCCGACGAAACAGACGAAATCAAGCGACGGATACAATTAGCTAATAAGACTTTTTTCTCGGTTCTCCCCATAATGAAATCGAAACATGTGCACAGAAACACGAAGCTCCGCGTATACAAAACCATTATACGACCAGTGCTATGCTATGGCTGCGAAGCATGGTCCCTAACTCAAGCCTTCGGAAACATGCTAGATACATTTGAACGCAAGGTTCTACGGTGAATTTTCGGGGCTGTTTGCGATCGAGATGGATGGCACATCCGGTCCAACCATGAGTTGTATGAACTGTACGATGAGCTGGAAGTTTCGAAAATCGTCAAACTACAACGACTTCAATGGGCAGGGCATGTACAAAGAATGGTCGAAATGGACGATGATCGCATGCCAAAGAGAGTAATGAAAGCAGAACGTGTCGACGGAGCGACGACCGAGATCTCGTTGGGAGAGCTTAGTAGGTGTGGACGCCGCGCAGCTGCTGGGCTTCCAAAATTGGAGGACGCGGTCACGTGATCGAGATAATTGGAGGACAATGATCCAGGCGGCCAAGGCCCGACGTCGGGCTGTCGCGCCACGCTGATGACGATGAGTGAGTAATGTGATTTTGACATCTCATGTGCTTCTATATGGACTGAGCGGATGTTGCGGCGAAGAGGGGGTGTGTATCTCTGTTTTCCTTTTACGAGCGGAATTACTTCAAATGGTTTAGTGTTGAGTATATGTGGATTCCTCCTCCATAGATTCTCTATGGTAACAACTCTTGTTAAAGAAGCCCAAAAGCTTCAATTCAATTCTATGTTTTTTTCGTGTGTTGTATTTAACACACGGGAAAATCCATTTGTTCAATATATCCAACATACGTCTCGCCGATCCTGATTGCCACCCAGCGATACTCTCCGTCTATTCGCAGTGAAACATCTTTTAACATTGGTATATACTTCTTTTTATTGCATTTCAACATTGTTAAATATTTTTTTTTTTATTTGTTCTTCAATATACGGAATTTGTAATTAGTCATATTTTCTTTCAATTATTTTTTTTTCTTGTATCAATGTAAATATTTATGAATATACTATCTGGATGATTTTTCCTTTTTAAATAAATATAAATCTTAGTAGGACAACCGAGGACTATTACTTCAAAGTTAATTAAGCTGGAACATCATTTGAGTAGGAAGGATTAGATGAGAATACATGAACAAGTCGTTAGGAAAATGGACAACAATTTCGATACATTTACAGTGAATATGAGTATTGCGAAATAATGATGTATGTATACGAGTATTTCGATGATATAACGATTGAAAGGACACAGTTACGAATATACGTAGAGAATTTGTATTCTCTCTGATTTTTATTTAAGTTTCTATGTTTGTATGTATGTATATAGGACAAATGAATTTTTGCTTAATGGCTTTTTTGTAGAGATGTTGTTGCGATGTTTTCAACGTGTCCGTATTGTAATTGCAGACATCATTAGGTAAGAAGTTTCTATTGAAATTTACCATTTTTTAATTATGTACATCATATTCAATTTTAAATGTGTTTTCTTCTTTTTTTGTGGATTTTATAATTTTTATTTTTTTTCCCCATTGTGTTTATATCAATCGATACAATTATGTACAAAAGTTAATGATTTGGATTGCATGATCTACAGAGTTTTTCGTTAGGTTCTCACTAGTTTTTGCATTTTTATAATTTTGTTTGACGGAATTATCAAATATTGAATTTAGTGTTTTGAAAAAATTTATACCATATATTGAATGTTTTTATGTACACGGGATGGGTTTACTTTAAGGGTATCAACTACTTTCTTTCATATTTATAGTGTCGTTTTGTTTTATTTTACAAGATCGTCAGGTTATTTTAGATTTAATGAGAATAAGCAAATGCATAGAACGAAAAATGTAAAATAGACTTGGACAATATAAGTAAAATTTTTTTTCTCGTGTATTCTCAGTAGAAATCTAAATTACAAATACTGATTGACGTCTCATTGGTGATCAGGCCACGGAAAGAGTGAACATATTTATACATCTTGACGCGAACATTGCGGAGAACGAGAACGAAACCATCTAGATTAAGTAACGTGTCCTACAGGCAAACAACAGCTTTAACGTGGTGTTCCCCTTTATTGAAAGCAGCTTGCATTCACAGAAAATAAGGATGCAAAGCTCCAAATCTACAAGGTTTTAAAGTGGTCCGTACTATCCTACGGATGCGAATCGTAGAACCCAACACAAAAAGGGAAGAATTGTCCACCGATAATTTTTTGGAGTAACACAGGAAGGAGGCCAATGACCATGAGTAGTACGAAGTATTTGACGTCATCCGTCACTGTGAAAATGCATGAATTATGACGGACGTGGCACGTTGTTCGAATGAACGGAACATCGTACACCAAGAAACAACCTTTAAAGGGACGGGTCAAGGTGTTTGAGGATGCGTGAAAGACCGAAAGGAACAGTGCGAATAGCCGGGAACTGCGTGACGCCCGAAACTATATAGAAGCAGCCAAGTGCCAAAACCGAGCCGAATGGAGGCAAAGATTTGCAGAAGCCATATATCTCAACGGCGGCACAATGGTCTGGCCTATAAATGAAACTGAATGATATTTTGTTTAGTTCTGTCAATTTTTCGAGGAGACTATATTTTCCGTGTTAGAGTAAAAAGTAGGGTAAAGTGTACATAAATAAAATAAATAACTGGCGCAACAGTCCAATTTGAACCACGGCCTCGAGATGAGTTAGCATCATCTCATTTTCTAGATCGTGACGGTTTTTTGTGCAGAGGTATGTGATCAGCAACACGCTCAACCGAGTTATTTACCCCATAATGGGTACTCATTTAACAGCTGAGTGGGCTCATAGTCCGACACGTAAATCCCCGGAATCGAACCGGGCCCAGTGCGTTGAAGGCGAACGTGCTAACCGTTGCGCCATCCGGACTACAAGTAAAGTGTACATAATCACAGAGATAAGATCAATTTCCATAAATATTGGCTATCCGTAATACATTTTTGAAAGATAAATCGAACATTCTAATACTTAGAACTAAAGTATGAAGGTTGACAAGAAGAATAGGATACTTTTTGTTTTGAGAATACAAAATTTCATTTGCTTTTGCACAAAAGACAGCTGAGCTTAAACGTATTAGTAAGTATCATTACTAGGAATAATACTTTTCGAGTTTTCGTCATTTTATATACGATAATTTACATTTTATGCATATTATGAACTTTAACACATGTGTTTAGTCTACGACTGTTTTCCTTAAACCAACAGTTTGCTGCGGTAAAAGGAAGACAGTTGCTACCGTAATACATGTAAGTTAGGGTTGAATAAGAAATCCCCAATCAGAAAATCCCTAAACCAAAATCCCCAAAACGAAGTCGTCAAAAACATAACCTCAGAATATGTACAATATATAATGCCCAAATACATCCTAAAACCAGGCCGAAGCGAAGCCGGAGCGTATATACCCTAGACTTGTACAGACCTAGTGGTGATACCAAAAGTCCCAATTGGCAACGAACATATGTACTAGAAGTGGGTCTCCTATATGGCCAGTTCATAGGGGAGTTTGGCACTCATTCAGTGGGATCTTGACCATTCTCAAAATCAATTAACTGACCCATTCTACAAATATTTGTCGCAGTTTTCAAATTGCTAGCTTCATTCTATCGAAAGTTAACGCTTATTTGAAGTTTCACTTGTAGGGGAGGTAGGGGTTCCTTGGGTCGGATCTTGCCCATCATTGCCACCAACCAATTAGATCCCCCTACAAACATTTAAAAAAAATTTCAAGTCTCAAGCTTCACTCTATCGAAAGTTATCGCTTATTTGAAGTTTCATTTGTAGGAGAAGTAGGGGTTTCGTTGGTCGGATTTTACGTATTTTCAGTATTAGCCAACTGGATCATACTACAAACAAAATTTCAAGTCGATAGCTTTATTTTGTCGTTAAGCTATCGCTTATTTTAAGTTTCATTTCTAGGGGAGGTAGGGGTTCCTTAAGTCGGATCTTACCTATCTTTAATGCCAACTAACTCAATCTCACTTTAAACATTTGACCAAAATTTCAAGTTGCTGGCTTCATTCTATCAAAAGTTATCGCTTATTTGAAGTTTCATTTGTAGGGGAGGTGGGGGTTCCTTGGGTCGGATCTTGCCCATTTTCAATACCAACAAAGTAGGTCTTACTAGCAACATTTTGTCAAATTTTCAACTTGCTAGTATAATTTTTTCGAAAGTTATCGTAATTAAGGGAATATTTAATTTTTTTAAAATTTGTAGGGGAGGTAGGCGTTCCTTTGATCTGATTATGCCCCACTTACAAAACCTTAAGCAGCTTCTCACTTCAAGGTTACACGCCAAAAATCAGGTGCCTACGTCAATTGGTTCAGGAGTTATATACAAAAAACCTGAAAATTAGGGTAGTACGGGGTTCTTTGTAAGAAAACTACCGTTAGTTTCCAACTGATCGATTTTATTTTCCCAGGAGAGTATAAGATTACCCTCATGAGTAATCTACCTAAGCTAGAGCTTTTCACGTTTATTTAATCGGGAGTTATGTTATACATTTATGTATTTTACATATCTACGGGAGGTAGGCGTTCTCTTGGCCTGATCATGCCCATTTTCAATACCATCCAACTAGATTACACTACCAATATTTGACCAAAATTTCAAGGCTCTAGCTTTATTCTATCGAAAGTTATCGTGCGAACGGACAGACAGACGGACAGACAGACAGACAGACAGACAGACAGACGGACAGACAGACAGACAGACAGACAGACATGGCTAAATCGAATCAGGAGGTGACCCTGATCATTTATATATATACATTGCTATACCTCCGGAGCCTCCTTTAAGGTGTTACATATTTCCGTCGTGACAAAAACAATATACCCTATACTAAAAGTCTAGGGTATAAAAAGTGCCCATTTGAGATTTAATCTTGGAATGCGCGCACGTTCTAAGAACACACCTCAAAGAGTATATTAAAACCAGCCGGAGCCAGTGACGAGTCGAAGGAGTTGTCCCACCTTCACCTCTGCCAGCTTCCCAAGATGGTTATAAAAGCATTTACTAAGAGCTGACCTCCTCAATTGGGCAAAAGCAGCGCATTCGAGCAAATGAGTAATACTTTGCTTCACCTCCTCCCCACAGCTCCTACAGTAATCATAGAAAGGAAGCCGAAGCCTACTAGCATGTTCGCCAATAAGGCAGCGTCCAGTAACGGAGCCAACCACCGAGCTTATCAGTTCAGCTTAGCAGTTCGGTTGATATTCTGCCTTGGTTAGATAAGCTCGACAGTATAACAAGTAACGCCATCAGTCCATCTAAGGTGGGATTTACTGACCGCAGCTGATTTTATTCTCGATTTGACCAGGGAAATCGGTGTAGTGATATCGCTGCTAAGCTGTAAGCTCACATCGGTGGCTGTTTTACTGTCCGGATTTCTTTGTCCGCCACGGTGCATTTAAATTAATTTTGAGTGTTTAACTCATTGTGATTCGTAGCCATGGTAATTGCAGTGCTGGCGGGCGAGAGGTACCAGTGCCTGACGAGGTGGTTTGAGTTATATTGCCAAAATATGAGAAGAGGCAAGACAATAACACTATATGTTGGATGGGATCGATGGCTCGAGGTGTTTTAAAATAATTCACCCATCAGTGTCCCCGACATCAGTGTCGAAAAATTTCTGCCGGCAACCTTGTTCTAAAGCGGAAATCTATTGAGTATTTTTTCAAGACAGTAAAAAGCATGTATACATCATAACATTTCCGTTTATTCTAGTTTAAGCACGACCACGAATTAATGATAAGGGACTTTAAATTTTTCATTTCTGACTGAAATTAAAAAAAAAAATAATACTTTGACCTATTTTGGATTTGTGCAAAATTGAAATGGTGAACTTATCACTGTTTTTGGGGATTTTTGTATTGATTTATTGTTGCGCTACAGCACGCGGCCGGGCATTGGCCGTCGGGATTTTAGTATTAGTGATTCTGAATTTTTGGGATTTTTTATTTGGGGATTTTGTGTTTTGGAGATTTTTGCATTTAGGGTCATTCTGGCTGGTGATTTTGTATGTTCTCAGTAAAGCTTGAAACAGTTGAAGTTCGGAAAAGCATCAACGGTGCTATTTTTTTTTCTTTTGCAATTTTTCAGTAAAATGCAAATTTACGAAATGTCTCTTAATAAATGCTGGAGATTCGACTATATGCATTTTTTAAGAACTTATTTTTTCAGTAATAAACTTAAATAAGTTTTCAAATAATATTGTAATATTAATGCTAAATTCGCCAAATAATTTTTTCACGAAGGACGTAAGACGTCCTGCTAACAAATACTAAGCGTTATGAATATAATGAGTGATTTTAGCGATGCAATTAATTGCTTCGCTAAATGATATGCTTGCAAATAATATTCTGATTGTGATTATATACTAAGAGTTTTAATAGTCTACTTAATTTATTATATTTTCTATATATAATTCTATATCTTTTTTTTTCGATTTTATTATTTGCTTAATGTATTTGATTACTTAGTATATTATTTTTTAATTTATTTCTTATCATTATTAAAATGTTTATTGTCAACACAGCCTTTGAGAGTGAACAAACATTCTCTCAAATCAAGTTTACTATTCTATTATATCTATATATTTATATCTATTATTGTGACCATATTATAAGTCAATTTATAATAAAGAATTTATACATATAATGTTTAAATTAAATTCTCTTCAATAAGCTAATGTAGGAAAAATAATTAACTAGCCAATTCGATCGACTTACTTTAATAACAACAATATATAACCAAGTAGACCGGAAAATGGTCTTTTAAATCATCAAATTGAATAAATCAAGGAACTTCAACAAATTTAAAGACATACACAAATTATCATAATACCTGCATCAAGCATTCTCGTGACCGATTATTAATAATCCAAAAACTAACATTAATATTTTTACATTGTAATCATATTTCACTATTTTCGTTAAATATGTTTCTGTACACTTTATTTATTTTGCTTCTGTTAAAATTGACTCTTCAGTTTTGAATTTGTTATTTTGATTTCGTGAAAATTCAAATAAACAACAGTATGTATAAGACATAACAAAACCACATTGAATAATATTTAAAGTAAAAGAGTATTTATGCATATTGTCTGAATCACATGTAATAGTTTTATATACTCGTATATCTATGAAGCTACGTTACATGTACAGTAGATTTTTGAATTTATTAATTTTTAATTTATCATTTACGTTTATATAAAGACGTGCACAAATAACAAATGCAAATTATCGTATTTTACACCATATTTGTCGGATATTTTTGTATTAATGCGTTAAACGTTTAATTTGAAGAATGCAAAGTTTAATAACACATAATATTGTTTCCGGAAAATGTAAAAGTTTGTATTAATTTGTTTATTATCATTTTTTGTTTGTTTTTGACTTTGTTTTAATTTGAAAATCGAATTAAGTACATTATTATCATGTTCTAGTTTTTGACTCTTTGGTTTTTTTTAATATATATATGCATATATTGACAAACCATACAGGCGCTAATTACATTTTGAACAATCCCTTTTAGTGTTTTTTTTTATCTAAAGATTATCTTTTGTTTCAATTAGCTCTTAGGAATACTAACGTTTTGAAAATACAATCTTATCTATCTAAGTAATAATTGCTTAAGCAGGGCAATTTCGTTCGATTCTCCTTTTTTATTATATTTAGATATTTTAATTCATATTTTATTCATATTATAATATCCTTCTATATTATCAGTATGTATATAAATACATTTTTTTTGTCATTTAAGCCAATATCAGTTCAATTTTGTTTATATACGGATATCATTAAATCTATTTAACACTATATTTGTTTCAATTTGATTTATTTCTTTATCTTTTCCACTTCAAACTATTACACCAGGCTTTTGTATTCGAATTACCGTATTCACCAATGTATCCCCGTCAGGACATTGATGATCGGCCTACATCTTATTTACATGAGAACTATAACACACGCAGTGTTAGGCAATTCGATGATAGTTTAGTATTTTTTTTTGTTTCTCCTAATATTGAATTAGTATAAATAATTTTCCATTGTCAGCCATTTGAACTAAGATCGATTTAAGTAAGGAAACATATTTTGAATGCATTGAAAATTAATTTTAAATTAAATAGTAGAGATTAATTGTATTTTTTTAAATTAAAATTTAGTAGTTTCGATCTTCCGGTGTACCATGCATGTATGAATCCGTTGCCTCCGGCTGAACTGGTTCTTCAGCTATTGTAGTCGGGAATGCAAAAGGATTGTTAGGAACATGTCCTGTTGCACCGTAGTTTATTGTACTATTTTGTTGCATTTGGGTACTTTCGGTTTCGTTCTGTGAAATAAAAGATTATTATAAAACATAATGTAGCCAAAAATGTTTTTTGAGGGGTGTTTTCTAAAGAAAACAGTTTTCCTCCTCCATTATATTACATTACATTTCATATGTCATATATATATATTTATTTTGTATATTTTTATTTTGACCTATTTTAAGATTGTTACAATTAAAAGACACTGTCAAAATTTTAAGATTACAATAACATTTCGTTTAGTAAAAATCCGATCATAACCGATTGGCTCTCTGACTACGGAGCAAATGGCCTCGCTTCATCGACACAACGTTTGAACAAAGACCCGTAGATCATGGCATTGACTTCGAGTCTTGTATTCCCCGGATAGGCTGGCTACTATTAGTCTGCTCGAATTCTGTGACAGCAGAATGGGTTCGGAGGAACTCTGGACATAATAAATCTAAGTGTTCTTTCATGATCACTCTTGTGGAAGAGAAGGACTTTCCTCGGCCGCATGTTATTCGTGGATATTTCCCTCGCAGTAGCACACTTTCTAACGAAACGGTGACAGGCTCTGTTGGAGTCAAAAATTGTCTTCCGACAGAACGTTGGAGGGTACTTAACGTGGGGTCAATGGCGACACCCTGCATCTCGTCCTCGCTGTGGACGACTTTTCGATGGAGACACTGTTGGAACGAACGAACGCCCTCTGTAGAGGAAATATGTATGGCGAGTACCACCCATACGTATCAATGCACCGCAAAAGACTAACAGCTAAGAGCACGTGGAGCATTATTATTATATACTCTGGGGAATAGCCGAAGCAGACCACTAACGTTTGGGTCCCTTTTCGCCCCCTCCCGGTCATCAGTGACTTCCAGATGTCGACTGATAATTGTCGACCTCTTTCTTCATCACTGAGTCCCGTGTTATTGCTAGCATTTGTTTGAAGCTGAGTTCACTCATGGCTTCTACACTTATCATGTGCTTGCCTGTGATCCTCAACCTCGTGCTAGCCAGTGCTGGACATTCGCACACAATGTGTGCTGCCGTCTCGGCCTGCTCCAGGCATAGCCTGCAAACGTCATCTTCCCCGATTTTCATCTTGGCCAGATGAGCCTTAAAATTACCATGCCCTGTGACCAAGGCAGTTATCCAGCTTAGGGTACTCCGTTTATAACTAACTTTCCCTGCCTAAAGGGCTGGTCATTGCATTCCGAGCTTGTTTGCAAGTGACTAGCTCCTGCCATCTTTGTTGATGCATGGAGTCCATCCACTTCCCAACCTTCGCTCCAATCATGCCGTTCCCCAGAGCAACTCTGGGTTCTGGGCCAATGAAAGTTGCCGCTCCCTGTTTTGCTAGTGCATCCGCCGCCTCATTTCCTGTACCTATGTGTCCTTTTACCCACATCAGCGTAACCTCATTTTCTGAGGCACACGTGTTGAGCTTCCGGACACACTCTAGTACCAGTTTAGAGTTTATGTTCGTCTGCTGCATGCGTCTGATCACCGATTGGTTGTCCAGTGCAATAAGGATTTTCTTCCCCCGCACCTGACCTTCAAGCAAGTGGTCCAACGCATGCAACAAGCCAAGCATCTCTGCCTGGTATACGGACACATACTCTCCTAGACTAAGCGCACATGCTAGGTTTAGCTCTTCAGAGTAAACCCCCGCCCCCGCTTTACCGTCCATTAAAGAGCCATCAGTAAAAATGCTGATGTCATTGTACATACACTCATTATGTATGTTTCCATCTGCAATGTGAGTCTTGTGTAGTCTTTCAACTACCCTACGTCTACTCATGCCTTTTACCGGCATTAGAGTCTCCCTGACCTCATCATGAATAATGTCTAGGATGCTCTTATGACCGCTGCTAGTTCCAAAGCGAGGCCACATGGCATCCCTTTCCATGCGTATTGCCGAAAGCGCCGCCGTTTTCTTTATAAATAAGTCCAACGGCGGCAGTCCCAGCAATGCCTCCATTGCTCGCGTTGGTGTGGTGCGCATTGCACCACATATGCTTACGCAAGCTATCCTTTGTACCCCATCTAGCTTCTGCTTTGTGGTATTCTGCATGGCTTTTGGCCACCATACCACTGATACGTAGGCTAGAATAGGTCTTACCATCATTGTGTAAATCCAGTGTGTCGCTTTAGGTGAAATTCCCCACCTACGAGCACACACTCTCTTACATTGACGCAAAATCCTTTTCGCTTTTTGGATCTTTTCATCAACGTGAACATTCCAAGTTAGTTTCGCATCTAAGGTAACTCCTAGATGCTTCACTTCCTTGGACACCTTGATTTCCGAACCAAAAAGACGTAAGGGAGTTATCTCTATGTCTTTCCTCTTACGAGTAAAAATCGTAGTGTTTGATTTACTAGCGTTTATGGTTAGCTCTTGCTCATTACACCATTCTTCGGTTACTTTGAGAGCTTGTCCCATGCAACCTAGAATTGTGTCCATGAACTTTCCACTGACCGTGAGTGCCAAGTCATCGGCGTATCCTACAGTGTGTACGCCCATCGAGTCCAGCTTCCAGAGAAGACTGTCCACGGTGATGTTCCACAGTAGAGGCGAAAGAACACCTCCTTGTGGGCATCCTCGGACTACCTTACCCCGTATTCTGTCACATCCACTGCTAAGATTTACCGCCCTCTGCTTAAGCATAGAGTCGATCCACTTAATTATAATGTAATCAACCCCCCGCTCAATCAGGGCGTTCCTTAGTTTGGTAAAGGAGATTTTATCAAAAGCACCCTTTATATCCATAAAAGTAGACATAGCGATCCCGCCATTGTTAATCTCTCTCTCTGCAACTCTAACAAGTTCATGTAGAGCGGTTTCCGTAGATCTGCCTGCTCTATTAGCATGTTGGCACCTACTCAGAAGACTATACATTAGCGTGGTGTTCTCCAGGTAGTCCACCAACACCTTTTCCATTGTTTTCAACAGGAATGATGTAAGGCTAACCGGCCTGAAGGACTTTGCCTCTGTATAGTCTTTCTTTCCCGGTTTAGGCAGGAAGACCACTTTAGCCTCCCTCCATGCCTTCGGGATGTAGCCTGCTGAAAGACAGGCGACGAATATATTCCGGATCCTATCTAGTAGAGCGCTCATGCCCCACTGTAATAGTGCCGGGAATATTCCGTCCATTCCAGCCGTTTTAAATGGAGCAAAAGAGTTTATAGCACTTTTGACTCCATTTGGAGTTATTATCCTCTCAGCTTCTTGTTGACTTACCCCACCAGCTCCCATGTTAGTTTGAGGCCATGGTTAGTCTGACTTGAAACTTCCAGGAAAATGTACCTCCATCAGGGCCTGCAACGTTTCTTCCACTGTTTCTGTCATGGAACCATCAACTTTGCGTATCAGCCCCATTTTCGAAGCAGTGTCTTTCAATATCATCTTCTGTAATCTGCATACTTCCGACGTATCCTTCATGCTAGAGCAGAATTTCCTCCACGTATTTCGTTTCCGAAGACGTAAGGTTCTTTTCAGCTCCCTCTTTTTATCCTTGTATAGTTCCCAAGAGTGAGAGTCTCTCTCCCTCATGTAACGGTTAAAGGCTTTCCTTGTCTCTTTTTTCATAGACTCCAGTTCCCTACTCCACGTGGAGCATACTAGCCATATAAAGCCTTCGTCGTCTGATGCAGTTTCGAAAATTGGCTACCCAAGGCGCTCTTTGTTCTGAGCAAGATTGCGATGAACGAAGAAGCGAGTTCGATCCAAGAGTCAGAGGTGGAGCACTGGCCTATACACCAGGCAGTCGTTTGCAAATACGAACGAACAATTTTAACAGGAATCGCAAGGGACATCAAAGCGAAATCCATCACAGGACGAAACCGCACATGCGCCATGCGGAAAAAACAAGGGGGGCCGAACCATCCAGTATGCAGCGCGAAACGAGAGACCCCCATTCTAATAGTCTTTCTCCTTTTCATCGAGGAAACTAAAGTGAACGTGTTTCGCTACCAGTCGGAAGCAGCTCATCCGGTGCTGGACGCAAAAGTCTTGCTAGAGGGGCCGTGACCGTGTTCCGTGAACGAAACAGACACAGTCGTGAAGGATGATTTCGGTGGCGCAGGTTAATTTAAATCGGGCCGCAGTCCGCTGGTTCCCCTCGGGGAAAGGTACATCGACATCGGGCTCGATCATGTACTATGGACCAGGAAGCTGAAAGTCAAGGGCCTAAAGCATGCCTCATGGAGTTAGCCGGATTGACCAAGCTCTACAACATCTCCCTTTTATGGGTTCCGGGACTCAGGGATATAGCGGGGAACGATGAACGGGATAGCGATAGATGGAGCACGTTATCGACCTACATCACATCTAGAGCGCAATACCGGTCATACGACAAACGAAAGACGTTCTTCTGAGAAGGACCAAACTGCACATAGCTAGGGTCACAGCCATTATAACAGGACAATGGCCGGTGAGAGAGCACGCGGCCAGACTGGGTATTGTTTACAATGCACACTGTCGGAGCTGCAAAGATGAGGCGGAAAAAGAAATCATATTCCACTTCCTGTCTGCATGTCCGACTGCAACTAGGGTTAGGTATAAAAAACTGTGCGAAACATTCTTTGCTAGCATATACGCCATCTCCAATGAAGGATTGGAAAGATATTACGTTTTCTCAATTCGGAGGAATAGTTATGAGAATCTTTCTCTACGACCACCATGGAAGACTTTGGTAAGTAAGGTTTTTGCCCTCCTACGAGGCGTATGGTATTAAAACGGCGCAAATAGCGCTACTTGTGTCTTCTCGCAGCAGCGGAATGACAGCCCGTTGAACCAAACAACCGTATTTCAATTGTTCGAATTTTCAAGTATTTAAAAATTTACTTACAAATTCCGTCTCCTTCAAATATCCTGCTGTCGTAGGACTCCATACTTTTTGTTCCTCCACAACGGGCTCAGCCCACGGTTGCAGCTCTCCCGAAGCAAAAATTCCATAAAATGTGATGCCTACTAAATGTACGGTGGCAGCTATTGTGAACACAGTCGTCCAGCATCCAAAGGGCTATAGAAACATAAGAAAAAAACATTGTTAATCATTTTTGCCAACAAAACTAGCAAAAAATTCACCGAGCGGAAAAATCTAATCAAACATAAAGAAAGCCGTTCCATTAAACTCTGGATGCAAAATTATATTCGCGCTATATTTTGAATGCCTCCAGGCATTTTTACTGAATTGACAACAAAAGAGCCTATTGATTTCACTTTTATTGATGACTCTTTAAAAGTTATTAATGTACGTTGACAAATAAAGAAAGCATGTGCTACTTACATCATCCTTAATTAGCCTATCAATTGCGTAAGGTACTATAACGCCAGCCAAAGTTCCAATTCCATTTGACAGGCCCATCAGAATACTGGCATACCTTGGAGCGATATCCAAGTGATTGACGTTGTAGCCTGATATTGCAAAACCACTGAATGCAACTCCAGCGGTCAAAGCACAAAGAGCACCTTTCTGTGAAATATAATGCAATGAAAAATAATTTGCTTGAGGCTTTCACTATAGTTGCGTTTTTTGCGTATCTGTCGAGTGTAATGTAGCACGACGAAAAAGTTCGTTACCCTACACCTGACTCGATAAATACACGAAAAGAGCGCCTAAAATTTTCCAACTTACCGAAGTGGATGAATGTGCCACAACCAAAAAGAACAGACCCTCCATACCGAATCCGCCACAATTGAAAACTTTGCGCACCATTGTCGTTGACATGATATTATTCTTACGCAAATGATCCGCCAACATACCACCAAAAGGCACAATAGTAGTCATCAGAAGATGCGGCAAGGATCCGATTAGACCGGCCTCTTCAATCTGGAAACCGAATTTGTGTTTCAGGAAGGAGCTCTGATACAACACCAACAGGTAGAAATTCCACGAACGACAAAAATTCGCCACAATTATTGCATAAACGGGCATGGACGTCATCATTTGTCGCCATGGTGTTGTTTTTATTGACGGCATGGTGGATTGTTGCGAACTCTCGCCCAACGATTTCTCAATGTACTTCAATTCTTGGATGGTAATCGTGGGATGTTTACGGGGATTCTCGAAGCAGAGCCACAGCCAGAAGCAATACCTGCGTATAAAGTGGTGATGGTATGGTGTGCAGATATTCTAATTGCAGACATTTCGAGGGCGCAAAATTACTTACCATGTAATACCAAACATTCCATAAGCATAGAACGGAGCCTGGTATCCAATAGTATCGGCCAGGATTCCCGATAGAGGCAGGCCAAATACAACGCCAGCATAGGATCCGCTGAATGCTAACGTGGCTAGGCGGGAGCGTTCCATAGGTGGAGCCCAGAATCTCCATATTCCGTGACAGGCTGGGTATGTTACTCCCTAATCGAAAATAAGGACAATAGTCCGCTGGTATAATATCCATTGAAAATGTATGTGTATACAAAAAAAAACTTCTCATGAACTCACCTCGAAAAGACCTTGCAGCACTCGAACACCAATCACAACCTTTCCTCGCAACATGTTCATAGCAGCCGGAACCAGGAGATGCAAGGATGCGGACGAAACGATGGCCAGACCAAATATACGATTAGCCGGAAATTTGGAAGCTACGAAACCGCCGGGAATTTGTGTCACTAAGTAGCCCCAAAAAAAGGACGAATCGACATGACTCTCGGTGGCCACTGTCCAGTTCAAAAATGCAGTCTGAAAAAAATATTATATAAAATGAATTAGGTTTAGATTTTTTTCAAGAAGATATACGGATTTCAAAAGAATTTTTTTTTATATTCCTTGGGGAATTTCGCAATAATAAGGATGGGTGGGTAATCCAGTTGTGTTTGATGTGCACAGAGATTTGTCGGGTGGAATGTCAGTTGAAAATAGCAAATCCATTCTTTTAAAGGGTTGTAGGATAAGTCATGTATCCTGACAGTAGGCTTATGTATTTAGAAAAAAATATCTATATTTTTCTTCTGCGGTTTATACGGAAATTATTCATATTTCGAATAAATACCCTAAACAATCATTTTTCCTCTAACCGCTCACCAGGCCCAATCCACCCACATTACAATATCGACACCCACACCAAACATTCGCAAATCCATTTGCAAATATTTCCCCAGAAACTTGAGAGCCTTTCCGATTCAAGGGAAACAACAGGAACAAAAAATGCTATAACAATGCATTAAACCACTTCATTTAATGCATTTCTTAAAGAGGGAGTCATATACTCTCATACATGTTCATTGAAGATGATGACGTGGCTGATGATGCCATAATATCTCGGAATCGTACGCTAAGCCTGTCTCTACCGTTTCGTCGTTTATAAACGGATATACCCCATGCACAGTGGGTGTCCCTATTCTATGTTGGGTTTTTTTTTGTTCTTGTTTAGCTTGAACTGGCTTTAGAAAATCTTTTGTATCCGATTTTCCAAAAAGTCGCTTCTCATTCTGTACGCTCTTCAAGTGGAATCGGCAATAAACAGGAAGGATAAGCATGCCGAAGGCTGCCGTAGTCGACGAAAAGCGGGCACCACGACTATAAAATGTTGTGCGTCGTTGCATCAGTCAGTAGCACAATAATCTTCTCCGCTAGTAGGGAACTTCCACTTTGAACACCCGAGGGCTTTATTAACAACCGTGACAATAAAATCATGTAACAAATATGACTTTAAATCAGAGATATCACGTCAAGGGGATTTCCATCATTAAGGCTCTTCGCTGTCATCGTATACAGGGCGCTTGTGTATCAAAAGGCTTCGTGCCATGCTTGTCATCATTCCTATATCGAAATTTCAAGTTAATTGACACAATTCGTTCGAAGTGAACAGCCAGCCAGACTCAGCCTATTGATGTGCCATTAGTGTTGAGGGTTCTTACTAAGGGGTAAATTGGGGGTTTAATATTATATCAAATTCAATTCTGGGGAGTGCATCTCGGGGCGAGTTGTTGTCTATAGGTGGAATGGGCTTAATTTGATAAGTCGATGAGATATCTGCGTACTTGCGAGGGAATGAATGGCCGATTCAGTGGTTTGGGGATTTATTCCACATCTCTGCATGCATTAGTTTTGGCCCGTCCCATGCAATTGGACAATACGGTCCTATGCACGCAGTGCGTTTGACCGGGCACTTCTCGAGGTCGGATTTCAACCAAATCTGGTATGTAGCTTCGTTGTCCGATTCTAAATATCACGTTGTGACGTTTTAGTGCTGTGCTTCCGGACAGAGTGTGGTCATCGAATGAAACAGAAACCAACCTAGCAAATATGGATATTTTCTGAATGGGGGTGATAACACCAATGCACTGGAGTTGAAACTGTTGAAACATTTTGAGTCCTTTCGTCTTGGTAACAGGACCACTTTGGACATAAAGTAAAATAAATACTCCTTCATTGCGTGGCGACTTCCAAGCAAGTAGTTCTGTGAATTTTTAGGGGTCATAACTCATTCGTGACCTTAGTTGGTTCTCAGCCAGAGCGCTGGACTGGACTGGAACAATCGAAATGATTAGTTTTATTGATTTTAACGACGCTATCCATATGAATAAAGCTGATTGGAGGCTGCCAGAGGAATATCTAACTAGACACCACTGAATGAGATATCATCCCAACCAGATGTCCAACGAAACGGAATATCGGCTCTGTTTGAATGACGTCAATTCCACTATTTTACATACTGCAACAAATTTATACTATTCACGAAAACACCATTACCTTAATGTCATGTTAAATTTTCAGCACTCAAAATGCTGTCGCGAAAGTAAAATTTTTTTTCGAATCTTGTAAGGAAAACCAGTAAAATTCCATTTGACTGGGTAATTGAGGTGCTCCTGTCAAAGCTTCAATTAGCAGTAAGCTGACCACATCGGCAAGCAGTTACATTGTGGGTCTCTTATCTGGCCCGCTGAGCTCAAAATTCGAACGATCTGGCCCTTTCCAGAAAAAGTTTGCCCTGCTCTAGATCGTAGAGCGGTGACCGAACGCACAAAATTTGAGACACATTTAATATTCTTTAAACTTTCTGGAAAAAGGTGTGGAAAGAAGAACAAGCAGGTAGTGTCCACACAAAAATATTGAAAAATGTGAGGCGTCCAAGTCATTCATATCATATCAGAATATATTGAAAAAAGTTATTTCAGCAAAAACGTGTAATAAAGATTGCTAGTATCAGACCCCATTAAGGCATTGGTATTAGCAGTTGCATTCGGTCGCTTTCGGGCACGATCAGGATATAATCAAGTCATGTTCAGCTTGCACTTTATTAGAAATACTTCTCTCTCTCTCTCTTGACATAGCACTATAAATAAAATACTCACCCCATTGTGCTCCAATTTTAATTTTGCTGCCGACATATTACATCGCATACCGAAGGATATCATAAACCCGACACATGCCATTACGGCTATTGTGAATCGTGCCGGCAAGCATGGACATTCCGCCCGACAATATTTATCGATATGACGCAACGGCGGACGTTCGATTTCTTCAAATGAGCCAGGTGAATCGGGCATACCATCTTGACCATACCCACCGCCTCCACCACCACCACCACCATCAGGTCCACCCATTTCACCACCATCCATCTGCTCGTATCCATGCTTGGAGACTTCAAAGTTCTCGTACGATGGCTTCAGTCTGAAAATGATAAAGAGAATACGATAAATTTGCATATACGAGTAATTCAAGATATCGGAAGTCCTGAAGGGATGAATCTTCAAGGGACTGGGGAGAAAAAGATGAATGCAGAAGAAGCTATTAAGGTCCATTACCTGCCAAGTAGAAGGGTTCTTATTCCCACTAATTATTATGATTCTTGATCACATCAAACTTTACTGCATAGTCGGTGAGGACTTCCACTATGATCGGGATAATTATATTCATCAGAAGAATTTCAATAAAACTCCTAGATGTCGCGTTCTTCAGCAGTAGTGAATAGTTTGAAATTCAAATAATGCAGATATTCATATACAAAACTTTTATCGATAATTTCTATTTTTTGCTAGTTTGTTTTTACCGTAAAAGATTCGGAAAAATATGAGAATACAATAATTCGTAGCTTCAAATCCCTTAATCCGCACGATGCTTGCAAGTACTCGTATTCCATTTCTCCGATAATTTCCTAAAGTATCAATGACTTTGGCAGACTTCCCTTCCCTCTAAGACACTTTGCAAGGAGGACATTCGGAGAGGAATGTTTGATCCCATTTTCATGAACATTCTACATATACAAAATGGGAAGAACATAAGTCGGACAAATTTCCGATTGAGACGTGACATTGGTAGAATTTCTGGTATTTGTGTTAAGTAAATAACTCAATTTTGTTTTCTGGTATTATAGTAAAATACATGGGAACATGATGAAATAAGGAAGTACGGAAGCATTTTGCGGGAAAGCGTGAAAGCTGGACGTAAATTGCAGTTGAGAAACAAAAAGAAAAAGAAATTGTGATGGAATTTGGGTTTCGGAAAATAATGGGATACATTTGGTTTTGTTTACTCATATGGCGCCCTGTTTGACTTTTGGGAATAGGAAGTGGCTTGTAAAATTTAGTCTTTGAAAATGTATATCAAACATATTGCCATGCTTCGGGATGTCTGTACTTCATAAAGTTGACCGTAAGTTTACCAGCCCCACAAAAATGTACAATGGATCCACACATAGCATCGCATCGCCAACGAATGGGGCGTCAGTAGGAATACCGTTTGCAATAAGAAACAAATACTGAAATGGTAAAAAAAAAGTCAGAAAATGTTCGGCGCCCAATGTGGGTGTGTGATATTGGAATTGGTAATCGAATAGACGAGTGGCGCCGTAATTCACAAGACATAAAAACTGAAAACTTCTTAGACTTTACTATACTCGTATGTATTCAATGTTCTTGCTATGTGTAAGTGCGAATTATATTTTTTAGTGAAACCACTTTTGTGGTTGAGCGTTTAAATTTAGGGAAACCACCCGCGAAGCTGTTGCGCCAGGAAACTCACCCGAAACTTATGATGAGTGCTTCTATCCGGACGAAACCACTAAGCTTGGAGAAATTAAATAAAGTATTTGACCCGCTGAAGGGCTTGAACTTCTAACGATAGTGTTTCGAATAGCAAAAAATGCTCGGTGAGTTGCCAAGCTAAGCTACAACAGACGCATACTAAGTCGGTGTGCAGAATTTAACCAAGTTTCACAAAAATTCAAATTTCGAAGACTTTGTCTTAAGCTGATCTTAATTTTACCGGATAACTTGAGTTTTTATTTTAATCCTACGTTAGTTAAAATTTATACAATTTACATTAGGCAATCGAAAAAGCTAGAAAATATATAAACACCTCTCTTAAGCTGGCAGAGCAAAAGTAGCAGACATTATTGAAAGAAGTGTACTAAATTCGGGCCTATTTACTGTTAATTTCGTACAGCCGAAAAAAAAGTTACGGTAATGTCAGTCAGCTTAAGACTTAAGCTGGCAGACATTTCACAACACATTTTCTTTGTCACAAATTGCTTGTTATATTTAGTGTTAATTTCGTAAAAATAATCATATCTTTTTCTAAAAAATTACGGTAGTGTCTGCCAGCTTAAGCTTTAAGCTGAAAAACAAAACAAAAATTTAGTCAGAAACTACTTGTTGTATTTAGTGCTAATGTTGTACAGTCGAAAAAAAATAGTTACACTTGTTTTTCAAAAGTTACGGTAGTGTCCGCCAGCTTAAATCTTAAGCTGGTAGACAACCGAATTTTTTTTCTTATTTTCAGTCAGAATCGCCTTGTTGTATTTAATCTTAATTTATTCCAGCCTTTCCACTCGTAAAAAAAAATACTCAGAAGTAATGTTTTTCGCGAATCAAAGCTATGCACGTGACTATCCATTACATTGTGAATCAACAGTCTTTTGTGTGGGCTCCGCTCGCTCCGCGCATAAGGGATCCCAACCCTCAATATCGCAAAAACATGATCTCTCGCTTCGCTTGCTCTGCATCCAATAGAGTCAACTCACACAACTGTCTAATTTGTATAATGTCACGTGCATAACTTTGATTCGCGAAAAACGTGACTTGTGGGTGCTTTTCGGAGTGGGAAGGCTGTACTACGGTTTGTGACAAAGAAAAGCTTTGTGTTTATGAATGTCTGTCAGCTTAAGTCTTAAGCTGGCAGAAACTACCGTAACTTTTAAAAGAGAAGTGCAATAAAATTTTTTTAGACTGTGCGAAATTTGCACTAAATAGGCCCAAATTTAGTACACTCCTTTAAATTATGTCTGCTACTTTTGCTCTGCCAGCTTAAATGAGCTTAGATATTCGGTGCCCGATATGAGCTCA
The DNA here is from genome assembly GCA_964017055.1 of Chloromyia formosa. NCBI lineage: Eukaryota > Metazoa > Arthropoda > Insecta > Diptera > Stratiomyidae > Chloromyia > Chloromyia formosa. The sequence goes on along the minus strand of OZ024815.1, from coordinate 153,450,884 downwards.
GTATGATTTTGTTTAGTCAATGAAACTAAAATGGGCAATGAATTGTTGCGCGATACCGTTAGTTATAAGTCACCAACATCGAATTATTTTTAGGCCTTATCTGGAGACTTCTTTTGGATCCCAACTCAATGACAATTTATAGTAGGAAAAAATAAAATACACGGTCAAAAATGAAAAAAATCCGAAATCCAAAAATAGTCGACACCCAAAGTGGGGTCAGTGTGGTTTTAGCCAGTCAATAAAACTGAAATTGGCAATGCACGGTGCCGTAAGTTACAATGCACAAAACCGAAGAACTAATCCTTAGACCACCGTACGATTTTGTAATGTAACGTTTTGTTTACTTAAGCAAGAAGTTCAGTGCCCCTACTTAATAACAAGAAGGATTTTTTCTAGGGGAGGGGTGCTTTACCAAAGTCTGGACACAGCTAAACATTTAGATCAGCTTTAATAAAAGCCAACGTATAGTTCATTGGTTCAAGTGGCTGTGATTTCGCTGCTGCGAGAAGACATGAGTAGCGCTATTGTGCGTTTTGATACCACACGCCTCGTAGGAGGGCAACACCTCAGTCATCAAAGTGTTCCATGGTGGTCGTCGGAAAAGGTTTCCAAAAACATCCCGCCGAATTTAGAAAACGTAATTTCTTCCCAATCGTATTCGAGGAGATAGCGAAAATGCTGACGAAGGATGTTTCGCCAAGTTCCTGATGCTTAGCCCTAGCTAGAGCAGGACATACACACAGGAAGATGATCAGGGTTTGTTTTTCCGCTTGATCCTTGCAGCTCCGGCAGTATGCAGCCATATTGCAGATAACCAATAGCCGTGGCCAGAATATCGCTCAGGTTTCTGTAATGAACCATAGTCTAGTCTGGTTGTTCTGCTTCCACCGTCAGCGCCTGATCAGTTATGATCTGTCGGTGGTACCAAACCAGAGGCCGAAGGTCTCATTACATCCGGACCCCGATACGAGTGATTCGTTCGCCAACAATTCCATCATTATGGCCCCATTTTTTTTTATTATTCCTCATTTTCGCCTCCCTTGTAGGTGTTGCCTAACCCACGCCTATGAATTTTTAGATATAATTGAGGTAAGCGCAATTGGCCTATAGTTGGAAGGATCACCAGCGTCTCCTTCTTTTTGACAGGCTGAACATTACAAACGAAATGGTGGTTTTCCTTGGCGAGTGTTTGAACGCACTTAACAGCACCTTCCCCCTCACCTTTGCGCTCAGCCCTGCAATATTCCTCTGATTGATGGATACCTTTGACATTCAATGTACATATTGTTGTGTAACCATTTAACAATATACTTTTATACAAATTTTATACAATGACCTCATTTATAAGAGCTACCTCCAAGTCTTCGCCCCTTTCGCAAAGCATCAAACCATCAGGAATTCGAATTCAATAAAGATTGAAGGCATACAATTTTCTATTCACTTTTGACTTCAAACAATTTTTTCTGTCGTTCATCGGCATCGGCATCACTCGAATAGATATTTGCGGAACGATTGTGTCCTAAATTGAATTGAAACCCGTTCAATGAATAGAGCTATTAAGCAAATAGTTGTTATGGTACCGATTCCTTTTCCTACTGGATATCTTCCGATGAGATGTATTTTATCGATTGCTGAACTCTATCTCGCTCCGTAATCGTCATTCCCCCTCTTTAATAAGAACTATATATCGGATGCTATCGCCGTCCAAACTTTTTTTTTTTTGGCGTCACGAATCTGTTGCTAGTATCTATGAATATGAAGGGGGTTTTTAAGGGACTCATCAATCACCCACCCCACATCTTCACTATTCAGGAAGGACGAATGTGATTTGGTTGAGGTACATATGTATGCCAAGAAGCGCTGTTTTACGGAATTGCTGGCGACTCCTATAATGGACTTCTCACAATAATACATATTGTATTTAAATAAATCCGAAAGACATTACTTTATCCGTAACCTGAAAAGCTAGACTGAAATCCTGGCAACGGATTTTTATTTCCCAGTCTCTCTGTTTACGCAAGTTTACTAGCGATTTGGTAGACTTTGTGGCTAGACAACTGGCGACAACGATTTTTTTTTTCTGGTTGAGATGAGCATTGTTCAGAAGCTGGCTATCGCTATCTACTAACATCGCGAAAGTAATGACTAGAGTTTTATGACAACAGATTTATTTTGGCCAGGACAGCTGAGAAAATCAATAGTTTGCTAACTTATGATGCGACGGTCGAATGTCCGTATTGTAGAATTAACATAGAGATAAATCCATATCTTTTGAAAGAAAAATTCGAAATGTTCAGCATTAAGCTTATAGCCTAATCAAATTCGTCCCCTAAAAAATATAATTCACTCCTGTAATATGATATAGGACATGCTGCCGCCAGTCGAGTTGTCTCCTACATAGTTGGAGCTAAGAATTCCGTCTGAGCATCTTACACTCGACAACAACAGGGATGTCGTCATCCTGGTATTTTCGTGGAAAATGGAGAAAATTCATTGATATTCAGTTCAAGTGGTGCTCGTCTTCCGGCGTGTTTAGAAGTCGTTCACGCTTGCCGCAATATTCATGACGTAAGTGGTGCGTTTGTCGTTGGCAGGCAACCATCACTTTCCAAGTCTCATTTTCTCATTTTCTAACCGTTTTCTATTCAATTCGTTAAGTACAATGCTGAAGAAAGGCACTTATCATCTTACGGAACAGTGAACTCGAGTGTAGTGAATTCGATGAATGAATAAAGGAATTTCACTCATTCTCAGCTTTACTCGTACATGCGAATGACTGACTCCCTCACGTGGTTACCTTCCTACTTTTTCGACTTTTTGTTTGGAAACGAAACAGGAAATTTTGAGTTGATATCCTGTTTGATGTTTTCCACCGAGAGAGTTTTTTTAGGGTGGATTGATGAAAATATTAAGTCTTATCACATTGTCTCCTAGATTCATTTTCGTGCGGACTTACACATAATTGAACCACCTTGTCAACATTTTGGTCCATAAATTTCATGCACAAATCTTATACTTCCACGCAGGCTAATATCCTTAAAATATAGTATCGACTTCTCTACTTTAACTGCACGTGCCTGATACGTGCAGGGAATTATTCTAGGGCGCATTGCTAGTCACCTCTGAACCACCCGCCCAACCTTCGAGGGTATGTCTGCCGAACAATTATGATATAATCGAAAGGTTCTTGTCACCTAGTCTAGAAGTCTTCTCAGTGTAAAAGCTTCCAGACACGGCGTAGGATTATTTTCACTTTATAGTTGTTTTTAATGGACCACTTTAAGAAGGCAATAATCGATCGGCGGGCATGTTGCATTACAAATGAATTAGGACCAATATGAATCGAGACATGAATCTCTAACAAAACGGAGATCCTGCAGGACCACACGTCCATACTGGCAGGCATTTCCATCTATCGGATCAGAATGGTTTTCTCATAAATCATAGGGCACTGTGTATGGTCACGAGTCGTTTCATTTTTGAAATTACACTTGGCTTTCGGTTGAGATGATTAGATTAGGTGAGATTGGACCATACCCCGAAATGGCTATCGTGCACCATTCACCACGGGGTGCCAGTCGACCATAAAATTAAATTTTACAATTTCACAAGGATGGGTGGCGTACTATGCATGCAGACTTGGGGAATCAGCGAGAAGAAAAAAAGGAAACTTACCCGCCAAAAACGCCTGCTGCTCGCTCCTTTATCGCCCCTAGTCCTCGCATTTTGTCCGATTACGTATTGACGTCGCGTTGGGTGGTACGATTCGTGTTGCACAGTTGATGTTGCTTTTCTACGGTGGTGAGCTCAGTGTGATAAAATTATGATGGGGTTGTTATCGTTCTGGAGTGTTGATTCTTCAGATGGCTGATGATGTGTTTCGGGCCTGGTCTTCTTCTGGACGGGATTCGGCAGTAATCCAACCTACCACCTTTAGCTGTTTGTGGAACGCCCACTGTGCCAGAGCGAATTAACAATCGCCTCTGATTTAGCGAGTGCTGGTTGTTTTAATCTGTCCAAATTGCACATTTACAGTATCATTATCTTGATGTTTGGCTGGTTGATGGTGATTAGTAGTTTTAGAGATGAGATTTCCTGAGAGAGATACGAGAGCACGATTATTATTTGATATGGTAGATTAATGGTAGAGTGAAGGATAAATTCGTCAGTACGCAGGTGAATTGTTTGACTAAATACGTATCTATTATTTTAGGATATAGTACAACCTTGAAGATGGAAATAATTGAAAAGATCCTCCAAATTCTTCTTCCGGTTGACCCACATCATCACATGTGAGGCATATGAAATTGAATGCCCACAATTTGCTTTCACCTATCAATTTGTTACACTTCGACGTAGATACATATTTCGTTTTCGTTGGCGATTATCGCTCTACGGTGTCTTGACCCGATGATGTATAGCTGCACAGGTCCAATGGCGTAGATATGTAGGGTAGGGAAGGGGGGGGGGTGTGATTTTGATTTAATTTTTTTTTATTTGAGTGTCAGATTTTAGAATACAACTGAAACTCCAGACATAATTAAATGAGCTTCCAACTGATCGTAAACATTCATTTGGACACAATTTTCTACTTCCTGCAGAGTCGAATGTAGCCGGTAGTGCTTCAATCCATGTAGATTTTTGGCCCATCCTATATTTTCATTTAATGGATAGGCGTATAGCCCGATGCATGCTGTATGTTCGTTCGATTGTCCGGGCGCTTCTCATGGTTCGTTATATATTACATCCTTGGCTGATTCCAAGTTCAAGCCGTTGACTGGTTTTTGCAATCAGACTTTCTTTGGTGCCGCTGTACCAACAACTTTCTTGGGTATAAAGCGAAATGGAGTCCAAACTTAAAAAAATGAGAACTATCGATATCGAGGTGATAATTGATGAGATTGGATTCTTGATAGAAGTTAAATTCAAATACATTTAAAATACCGATTTAAAGGTACAGTCTACATCTGATATTGGCTATCGAGTAGAACTTCAGCAGAAATATCGGTAGCGATGATGTTATTTGAGTATCAACTTTTTTCCGTACAGTCTCTTTTTTGGAATGAGGGGAGATGTTGGGCCTAATTTCTTTACTTCGCTTGAAAAAATTAGGGCAAAATTAATGGTAAAAGATCGAAGAAGATATGAAACCTTTATAAAGGGTTGGAGCCAATTCGGCTGACATGAAATCTTGCTCACTTCATTCACAGTTTGTTTACTGGTTTTCTACATTTTCAAATAACTTTAGTGTCACTTGACAGTTTAACCTTACATCTAGTTGCTGTATTTACTTATTATTGCGCTGTGGCCGTGGTCGTTCGGTCACCGCTCTACGATACTAGTCTAGAGATCGGTTTTTAAATCTCGGCGCTGTGGGTACTAATAGAACTCTCACAGTGCTCCGAGCTTGTCAGTATAAAGACGGCGCGAATAAGAGGTGCATGCTAGCAACTGCACTTCCGAAAAAGTAGATATGCTATCGAGTCGACAAGGCATAGAAATGCTAGAGATGTCGACGTGCCCATGCCCCTGGAGGGGTCAAGGCAATTAACATACGAGAACTGTATGGCCAAAAGCTTCCGCATGAGTACTATAAAGACCCCTATAGAAACATAGTTCTAAGTGAAACAAGAGGTACTTTTTGCATAGATTCACCATTATGAAAGGGACATGTCTCAAATATTGTCATATTGGGATATTGTGGGTTCGGCAATTGAGATTTGATTGACCAAGCCTTTTTTCAGAAGATCTGCCTGCCCAAAACTACTTTTTGGTTTCAAGGGCGAGTTTTGTCAGTGGGTAAAAAAAATTTTCATCAAATAACGAAATCATCTCAGCAGTACTGACTATTATAAGATGGGACTGTCGTTGGGCCAAGTAAACCATGCTATTTATAGAAAGGATTACGTTTAAAAATTAAATGATAATTACGAGGTATTTTTTTTTAATTGTTTTAGCTAGACAGTTTTATCTTTAACTGGTTAAAAAAAAATCAGTTAACTCGTCCAGTTGGCGGACCTACCTTCAGAAAAATCCATCAAACTGTTCAAAAGTTACAACTACACAGCGGCAATATTTTCTAGGCTACGAGGGTAAGATGAAAAGTTCTCGGCCTGACGATGAAAGGCTACGATTTTCAGTTAAAAAATGATTTTATTTTTCTACGTAATCTCCCTTGACTTCAACACACTTAGTCTAGCGTTTCTGCAACATCAGTATTCCTTCCCGGAAGTGAGAGTCTGGAAGGCTGTGAAAATATTCATCTACGGCTCTCTCAGCTTATTCATTTGATGCGAAGCGCTTCCCAGAAACAAATTTCTTCAAGTTTGGGAACAGATGGAAGTCTGAGGGTGCCAAATCAGGAGAATAGAGGCGGATGGTCTAGCAAATCGTACCCCAAATCCCGCAGTTTTCCCATCGCCAACGCACACTTGTGTAAAGGTGCGTTGTCCTGGTGAACGATGATTTTTTTTCTTCTTCAAGCCAGGCCTCTTCTCGCAAATTTTGGCATCCAGCTGGTCAAGAAGTTTGGAGTAATATTCGCCGGTTATACCTTTTTCAAGGTAATCAATTAACAGGGCCCTTTTTCTTCCCAAAACACACTGGCCATGACCTTTCCGGCAAATGTGATCGACTTCGCTTTCTTTGACGCTGAACCACCGGCTTCCACCCACTGCTTCGACTGCTGTTTCGTTTCTGGTGTGTAGTGGTGGACCCAAGTCTCATCCATGGTGACAAATCGCCGCACAAAATCAGTCGGATCCCGATTGAATCGGTACAAAGGTTGCTGTGAAAATCATTTTAACATTTAATTTAGTGTCCCGGATAGCTAACTGGCAGTTTAACCAGGCATTGAGAACGGGCCTATGTTGAGAAATCGATTTATTCAAATACACAGCTATACATATTTTAATGACCAGAGTAGTAGTACGAACACCGAAACTAGTTGTTTGTTGCCTTTACCCCTCTTGGAGCATGGGTGCGCCAACATCTCTTGCATTACTATATTTTATTGACATTTCAATAGCATATATTTGCCTACCCTTTATAAAGTGTAAGGTGTATTCTTATTGTCACAACGAAAATATGTAACACTTTAAAGGAGGCTCCGTAGATATAACAATGTATCTATATATGGAAATTATCAGGGTCGTCTCCTAAATCGTTTCAGCTATGCCTGTCTGTCTGTCCGTCTCTCAGCTCACATTACAACTTTCGGTAGAATAAAACCAGCGACTTGAAATTTTGCTCAATTGCTTGTAGTAGGATTTGGTTATATGAAAATGAGCATGATCCGACCAATAGAACGCCTACTTCCCCTACATTTGTAAAATAATTAAATGTATATGTAACTCCCGATCGAATAGACGTGAGAAGCTCTAACTTTGGTAGATGGCTGAAGACGGTCACTTTATACTTTCCTGAGAGATCGAACAATTGAAAACTAACAGTACTGTTCTGACAAGGAGCGCCATACTACCCTACTTTTCTCGGTTTTTGTCTATAACACTTGAACCAATTGACGTAGAGATCTGACTTTTGGCATATAAAGTTCAGATGAGAAGCTACTTTAGTTTTAGTAAGATGGACACAATCAGACCAAAGCAGGCCTACCTCCCCTACAAATGTCTAAAAATGAAATATTACTTTAACCATGCTAACTTTCGATAGAATGAAGCAGGCGAGTTGAAAATTAGGTCGGATGTTGGTAGTAAGATCTATTGATTTGGTATTGTAAATGGGGAAGATCCGATCAAAGAAACCACTACCTCTGTTACAAATGAAACTTTCAATACGCGATAGCTTTCGATATAATGAAGCCAGCAACTTGAAATTTCGGTCAAATGTTTGTAGTTAAATGGCTTTGGGAATGGGCAAGGTCCTATCTTCCTTATAAAGGTCTGTACAGGTCTAGGGTATATACGCTTCAGACTCGGGACCGAAGCAAAGTTTCGGTGTGGTTTTTTTTCCCCAGATGACGACGATTCGCTCTATGTTTTTTAGCTCGGGCTGCAGTTCATTATATGTATAACAAGGTTTAACTAATGTTTTCAGATGATGCCCCAATGAGGGACTGACAGCATTCAATATGAGGCCACCAATAGCTGGGGCGACCGGTAGCTCAGTGCATAGAGGCGTCAGTCTCAAGTTTGGCTACTTTCGTTACAGATTCACGACCCGTCCACGGGGTTCTTGGCCATGAATGTTTGTGTTGTCCTCCTGTGGTGCGGGGCGTAATAATAAGCCACAACATCTGCCGGCTTATCGCAGGTAGGTGGTTATATGGGAGCAGGAGATGCATAAGGGCAACGTTCATCGTTCGAAACGGTTTATGCCAACGAAACGTCAGCTAAACCACATGGAATAGTTGACACGCTATACCCCACTAGAGGTTAGGGCAAATTAGTAAAAGGGCGACATTTCCAAGCCAGCGGCTCACAGTATCTGCGGACTTAATCGAAGTTAGGAGCTCGAACCATTGTTTTCTTAAAGAAAGAAAGGCATAAACGACAAATACATGAATTATTTTAATGAAGATACTTGGACTCCATTCGTTTAATTTTTATCCGTGATGGGAGCCTGTCTTTAAATAACGGTAAAAGCCAATATGCTGATTCAAGTTTTTTATCCGAATTTCAAATTGGATACCCAATCCCTCAACGAATAAGATTCAAAGTAGACACTAAAGTCTCAATTGTTTCCTAAAACTGAAACTGATCCTGGTTGATTAGTTTGACTAATTGGAACTTTAGACATGAAAAAGCAGATAAGCCTGCTAAGTTTTGCGTCGCCTCTTTAGTGACCAGAAAAAAATTGCTGGAATACGCCTTGGCTTTATCGGAAGACAAATCAGAGAGTGGATGCGAGTAGAAGCCGTCTCTTAAGCTGGACTTTCATGGCGACACCACGGAGCCAAATGACTTCGGTCGAAGGCAATACTTATCGTGTGTGGGGGTCAGCTGTGGCTCTGCCATCCAAATGACGTTTGCGGAAGCCAAGTTGGATATTCATCTCGCCCAATATCCCGAAGCCGAAACCACCGAAACACTCGAATACCCCGCTGCCTAGTGGGCGACACTTAAACTGACTGTGTAAAAATTTGGTTATGTTTATGTTTCGTTACGTTACTACTCACAAAAATTGAGAGAAAAAACTGTCCGGACAAAAAAGCAATTAAGTATGCTGCAAATGAATAATTACCAAAACATCGACTGACAAATATACGAGTAATTTTGTCAATTGCCAAGGCACGGGATGACAGCAGTTAACTGACAGATTGTTGCTGGGCGCGATGGATTCGGCTTTTCTGTGAATAACCACTTATTTTGCACTTGGAGCCAATGGACGAGGTCAAACGGCCGCAGATCAAATGGCCTCCCCATGAATGGGGAGTTTAGGAAGAAATTCTTCCGGATCTGAGGCAGACTAAAAACACTACTCAGGGTGCTCCGTCTACTAAGATACATATATTAAAGCTATGCACGTCGTAATGGATTCCAGTTGTCGCTTTTGCAACATCATCGACATGATGGGACTTTCCCGTATATATCCACTGTAAGTATGAAGCTTTTTTTCTACTGTCATGTCGGTCGGTACCCGTGAGTTCTCGGTCGTCACTCTACGATGCTAAATCAAGAGAAACAGTGGTTCAATCCTCGGCACGTCAATAGAAACTACGTGTGGGTATTACCAGAACTCCCACAGCGTGCCGAGGTTGTCTGTAAAAGGCGGCTCAGATAGGAGGCATTGCATTGGCATTGCTTTCCAAATGGGCAAGGACATGGCCTCAATCATATCTGACCGTGGCAGTCGATTCATTGAATCCAATTAGATCACCGGATCTAGTCCAGCTTCCAAATTTAGGGCAATAGCAATAGGTTGATGGTCGCAATGTTTGAATTTTTTCCTGGATCATGGACCACTCCATTTGACTGAAGCTATTTGTATAATCGAAAGCCGATTGATTTGTACCACCTAAATTGCAAATGCACTCAAAGATATTTTCTCTTAAAGGCTCTGGGCTAAGGAGAACCACTAATTTCCATTTTAGGCGGTAAGAGGCCAAGTTTTTCAAAATGAGATTATTATTATGTAATGTTATGTACTTGGCCGACTTTCTATGGGTTCGCACTTTATGTGCTTCCAATCAACATTTTTCGTCGTGAACTATCTTATTGCTATGAAGTATACAAGGTAGGTCCATACTGCCTTAAGCGGCCACGAATACGAGGCTCACACGTAAGTGCATTTCTGCTTTGGGCAGTGCTAGCTTCCTGAGGTTACATTAGAACTATTCAAGAAAGCGTCCTTTGAACCTGATTGTCTTTCAGTTTTTGAAGTATTCATGATATTATGTTTTAAGATATCGAGGTTCGACTTTACTTATTGAGGTTTCTCAAAGGTAATTAAATTGGTGAACCTTGACGTGAAAAATCAACCCAAGTATATACTGTCATCGACCTCAAGTCTGTAGCTATAGCATTTAAAATACATTTATATGAATATTTTTTTCTTTAAATTGTCATGGACCTAGAAAATATCAACTGAAATGTGAGTCACTATTGTAGGAAGGGGTTCAGCCGAATGTTAAAGTTTTACATCGAACTGATCATGATATCTAACAAATATCGATTATGAATAGCCTCTGAAAAATATTATTCATCCTCAGAAATAAATGTTGTCAAATTGAGGGCTATTGAAGTGCCCGGGAGGAAGGTAACTGGGCATATCGCCCGAAACCTTGTCGCCCCCACCTGACTTTCATTTAGATACTTTAAAAATCGGTGTGTAAATGTTAAAATGTTCCGGAGATTTATGTGTCGGACTATGAGCCCACTCAGCTGTTAAATGAGTACCCATTATGGGGTAAATAACTCGGTTGAGCGTGTTGCTGATCACATACCTCTGCACAAAAACCGTCACGATCTAGAAAATGAGATGATGCTAACTCATCTCGAGGCCGTGGTTCAAATTGGACTGTTGCGCCAGTTATTTATTAAATGTTAAAAAAAAGGCGGAACCCACCGATTAATGAAGGGAGCGACGACTTAAACGTGCCATACACACACCGATCGATCGGCCGATCCGTCGCCCGATATCGATATCGGCCGATGGATTGGCCAGTGTATGCGCTTATCGTTGACGATTTTTTTGACAGTTTCATATAATTTTGATCACCCGACATTTTGTGGCGATCCATCGGCCGATCGATCGGGCGACGGATCGCATAATGTATGGCGGCTATTACAGAGCTTGAATACCACAGTAGACAATCAGTGAAAAAAAAAATTACAAGGAAGAACCTCTCTACTTTTCCTGGATGCCGACAAATGGCTCTTATTTCAAAGTAACGGCTAGTGGAATATCAGTTAAAAGTATTACTTACATTAGTTTCTCGGAAGTGAATTATGTAATCCAGATATATTGACTATACACTTAAGAACTAATATTTATTATTATTTTTACACTCTTCACTTATTTTTATTAATTTTTTAGCATTAACCACTTCCTTCTCCTTGATTTCACCAATCGTTATTTTATTTCCATCAACTTTCTAGCAAAACCAATGATCTTCGGTTCTTTTTGTAGCGATGGAACTGCTTGTTTTTTTTCAGTAATTATTATTTAAATAAAAAAGTGTTTACGTTAATAAAATAAAAATAATTAAAGGAAAATAAAAAACTCAAAAATGAAAACGTGGATTAAACCGATTTATCACTGGTACCACCATTCAGACAGAGTTTTCACTGCGTCCAAAGTCGAACTCTGTCTGAGGAGGGTCAAATTAGACCAAACTTGATCAGCACTGGTGGCTGGGCTTGTGCTGAAATCCCAGAACTGACGTTAAAAAATTAATAAACTCTCTCACACATGTTACAAATGAAATATACGAACGTACGTACACCCACTGCAGTTTTTCGCTAGCATTTACATTCAACGCCGAAACCGTACAGAGACGTATCAAAATGATAAATTGGAGGGGATGTACTCGTATGTAGAATGTGTCTCTGTTTCACGTGGAAAAATGATAATTTCACTGTAACGAAGTGTTAGTGTGAGAGGTTTAGATGCAAAGGTTGGAACGCTAACGGGTGAAGGTATGACGGCACTGCACTATGCTGTTCGCAACAACGATACACCGCGTGTCGTGGTCTCGAGAAACGAATAGGGAAATAGGGGGGAGGGTATGTCTCTGAAATTGGGCACGATTTACTAATCCGTTTCCAGGATTCATGCAGTATTGCCAATGTTGTCGGTATTTTTTTGCGTCAACACACTATTGTTGTTGTTGTACACCAGTTCAGAGGTACACCACTTTTTTTCTCTCGCTCACCCCGGACACACGACACAACACTTGCTTCACACTATAGGACCACTATACAATCTGCAGGCGGCGGCAAGGACTCGTCTTCCTTGGCCGATTCACTTAAACAGCTCGACGACTTGCCTGAATGTATTTTTCAGACTGGGACATTGTGACGATTCGAGTCTTGTCCTCCCTTTTCATCACGCTATATCGAATATGCTCCCCCTAGCCTCCCCCCGTCGTCGAACCAGGCAGAGTGGTGAAAAGCGTTCAAGACGTGGGCCCCGCAATGCGCAGGATTCACAAATCTCGACGTTGAATTTGAAAAAAGGAAAACGGACTGGAATTCGTAACTGTATCATTCGTGGGAGTCCGTATACATGCAAACGAACAAACTTTTGGATGTTTGCCACCCAATCAGAGTGTTGCAAAGATGTGGGGGCCGCCCCACTTTTAATCCGCTTCAAGGATAATTGACAGATTGTCGTGGGTGTGTGTGTGTGTGTGTACGCGAATTGTGTACTTGTTTAAGTGTACCATTTCCATAACGCTCCTTACGTGGGCTATTTTTAGGTTCCTGCAATATCTGTATCCAAGTTTGTTGTATATAAAATGGAATAGGAAAATACATATTTGTTGCTATACTGCCGTTTCAGCCATTTTGATTTTTGGAGTCCTCATACCACAGAATTTGGATTGGTGCCGTGGTGCAAGCTCCTTTTGTAAGAATTAAGCAGCCACCAGAACTAATATTCGTTCTGCATTCTGGATGCGGTGATATTTCTGTTGTTGTTGGTTTATCTTTTAAAACTTCCAATTAGGCGTATACTGTGGTCGTCAGGTTCTGAAAGCGAACTACTTTTGAGAGCTTGGAGCGGAATATTGTTGAGGTTAGGGGATTAAGGTTCGTCCTGATATTTTTATAAGTTTTTATTTTAGGTCTATGGTGAACGGAAATATTATTAGATATGTTATGTTTAGTGACCAAATTTTTCACGAACTTAGTAAAAAACAATATTTCTTTATTTCAATACTAAATGCGTAATTCTCGGATGTTTTTCACTATGTTGCGGTAAAACTTATAGGAGATTAACAAACTTTTGCGCATTTTGTACGCACCATATTAGAACCTTGAAACGTTTTCGGTAGCCGCGTGGTTACGGTCACCGCTGTACGATGTTACACATATAAAGAGACTTCAATCCTCGGCGCCTTCAGCGCCGCGATCTTCTCAGTATAAAGACGGCTCGGGTAGGAGGTGCATGCAACTGTACCATCCGAAATCAATGTGTTATTGAAACATCAACAAATAATAACGCAAGAGATGTTGGCGCGCCCATGCCTTCCAGTTTCTTATAAGCCTCATTATTACTGTGGTAGAATACTATAAGAGTTTTGTGAGAGCTAAATGGCGCACTTTCTGAGAGTTATTTTATCTTGTAGCAAGAGTTCAACTCTTTTAATGAGAGTTACACATATCTGAAGATGAAATTCGCGGATCAGCATTCGGTTGATCTGTTCCGCTATCCACATGGCAAGGGAGATATGGCCAGGCGCGAAATTGGATCCTGTGGCGAGGGAGAAAATTCCTCCGCAACCAAGAGCCCGCGCTAGGCTACCACCCCATGTTTCGAATGGGGTGAAAGCCATGAGACTCATTCGTGCGTGTAACAGCAACCTTCGTCAAGGTAGAAGATCAGGTGGAGAACTGTTACAGTACTTACTTTTTTTTTTTTTTTTTTTTTTTTGTTGAGAATAATTAACTCCCCGAAGGGAGCCCAAATCGTGTTGGTTCGCCGGTTTCGACCGCTGGTGCGAAGCGCGTCTCATCAGACGCCTCTGCTTCGCGCTCGCACCAGTGGGAGAGGCGTGACCGGGAACGACCAAGTCAGATGTTGGTTTGCCTTATATAGGCCGACCAACACGACATGGGAGCGAATTCTATCGAATGCAAATAACAACGTGCTACCTGCCGATATGGAATTCTACCCAACTGTTCTGGCTTAGCGCCAGTGGCTAAACTATAAAGCAAGTTTTTTGCCGGGCGACAGCCATCGACGCGTCGATGGCTGTCGCCCGGCAAAAAACTTGCTTTATTGTTACAGTACTGTTTTTGTACACAATACGGAGGCCTTGGCTCCACTTGCCAGTACGAATGGGGTCATTAAACTCAGTTTGAAACGTCAAACTGCACTTCTATATGAACGATGAGTCGAACGGGGGTTTTATTTCAGGGCAGAACATTTTTAGAATTCGACGAACACAAAAATTTGTAACATTTGCGGTAAGTTTCAAGGTGATGCTCCTTTACAACAATACAGACAATACCTGGAAGCGGAGGCCTAACTTTATTTTACCACTGAGTTAACCTCTTGCCCGTACAGAAACGAACATGAGTTAAAAGAATTTGGTACCCGTTTACCCACACCGTGACCGTTGTCTCCTTCCGGCATGAATCCTGTTCACAACCGTCAAGTGTTATTCATCGGCTATCTTCGCCTCATACATACATATATGATCCCATATCCACTCAATTGCCCTAACCCCTTGTGTGTCATAGCGCGTCAACTGTTCCATGTGGCCCTGTTCACTTTTCGTTGCCATAAACTGGTTTCGGAGAATGCAGTTGCCAGCATACCCCTCCTGAAATAATTGTAATTGCCCATCAAGGGCAAATCAGCTGATAGGAAACAGTAGGAGATAAAAAAATATGGACAAAACACATGTGGATTATATTATTGTATGTATATCTATGTCCTAACGGTCCGTTTATCTAAAGCTTTGCCGGATTTTGGACAGCATGCTCAATGCGCAATTAACAATGTCGGAGATTCTAATAAGGTTCATGTTGTTAGGTCGCGAATGAGCGACTTGCGTTTGCGACTCGCGATCAAGCGACTGTAACGGAGCACTATTTGTGTGTATTTTATATGGATACAAGCTAATGCGACTGGCGACTGAATCGCACGATTGTAAGCTATGGCGTTTGAGTTTGCGATTGTTGCCATGTCATTTGGTACGCTGTTCTGTACTTGTGATCCAAATGCCTAGTTGAAAGGGTGTTGTTTCTACTTTCTTTTTGTGAATGACTTGTGTAATGTACTGTACATACTCGTACTTTTGAAGGCACTTTGAGACCTTTGGTCTGAAAAAAATTACACTCTTGGCAATGGAGTGAAATTTAGGTAATATGGGTGTCATATAAATCGAGGTGACGAGGCGAATTCTCTGACGTACTTTCGAAGACATTTTGAGTCCATTGGAATCATCATAAAGCTATAATCGCTTTTGCGACGGTGGTGTCTAGTAATACACACCTTTAAATGATTTCATTGAAAAAATGTTTCCACTTTTTGTGATATTAAGCTGCGAAAACGACTCAATTCGTTGTTTTGCCGGAGTCTGTAATTTTCAATGCTGGTAGTTGTATTGCCTCCAGTTTGATTAACAAACAATATCACCACCAGCATTGAATATTTCTACTGTTTCCTCCACAATTATAACACAAAATTCATAGCGATTTATTCGTTTGAAAGCTCCATCCTGCGATATCGTTATTCTGTGCATCGCTCTTCTTAGTATTGAAAAAGAAAGCCATTTCAATATCCTTGCATCCATTTTTATGACTGTATAATTCAGTGCGGTTTACTGTATACTTTCCACTCAACTTGTAAACTCTATTTCAATATGAAAACGAAATTTCAATTTCAATAGCAAACACAACTCAATGCAAACAATATGCCACTCATCTTTGGTTTAGCCCCATAAAGGATTCATACTGTGTCTCGTTCTGGTGTACGTACTATATATCGAATAAAAAACTAACGCGCCATTCAAGTAACGCAGCCAGTCGGAAGAAATTTATTCCGCCCACAATCCTGGGTTCTCAATCTCAGCTCAGTCAATGTGGAAAAGTTCGTTCAAATTGAAATGTTTTCCAGAATAACGACGGAACCTTTTGCAACACAGTATCTTTTAGTGTCCTGGATACATTGATCGTCTCCCGTTGTTCTTCTGTCTTCTAGATTGTGGGTTGCTGGTCCTATGGACGGAACGGCAATGACGCGATGCTATCTGTTCTCATTAATTCAGCCCTGAATTGTTGCTGGCCATTCGCTGGAATTTATCTTTCATTGAAGGACTTTTTATGCGGAGGAGATAATCAATTGTTCCTTTTTTGGAACTATAGCCGTCTGCATTGAGTGATAAAATGGGCAATATATTATCTGGTTTAATGAGGTTCATGCACTGAAGCTAAACTTGATATTTAAAGTGGATCTTTTTAGATTTAGGAAGTTTTGAGCTAATCTACTAACCGCTTCTGTATTTTTTTAATTTTTAATAACCATTCGTACACTATTCATATCTTTACATGGTATCTGCAATGAAAGAAACTATTGAAAATCTGTCGCTTACTGATGGAATATTAGAAAAGTTACCAACATAATCAATATACATAATTGGTTTGGACAAAAAGTCCCCAACATATTTTCAGGAAATAATACTTCATCCGTCTCCCCACACAGATAGTACATTTTTCATTCAAATAGCTGTAACGATATACGATAACACAATAAAACAGTGATTTTATGTATCATCACTAATATTGATCCCTTTCATTTATGGCACACGTTTCACATACGTTATTAATCTTCGGAATCATCAACCGAAAAAAAGCCTGAAATGATATTATTTATAGTATCATTTGCATTTATTTTCATATGTAGCCATAACAAACACAAATGGCCCTTTAAAGATCCCGCCGATTAAATCCATTAAAATAATTATCGAAAGCTATTAGTCTGCATGTCCTGTAACAGCTACGAATGGCAAAAGCAGTTTGTATCTTTGTCAACCCTTTTAGCGCTCCCCAACAATATATGTTCCGTCGAATCGGGTACTATTATCCTGAAGCGTCGATGTGTCCTTCCGTCAACGACGACGGCGATGTCGTTCGTCTTGGTTCTTTTGTGTCTTGTTAAATGGTGTCGTTAAGTGTATGTTGCAAAGTGTGTCTTGAGGAAGATTTTTGTTTGTAAATTTTATGAGAAAATTAAGAACGATATTGTAAGACGAGTCCTCTGAATCTATGATCCAATGTCCCCGTTGTTAGTGTAGGGTAAATTGGGTTAAAGGGTAATTTTTTCCCCATTTTACTTGAATATTTCGGTTTTTGTTTTGACATGGATATGTCTTATAGCTGGGGGTCATCCTAAAAATTTGTCCGTCACACGAAATGTCTGTTTTTCTACTCGGGGGTCAGAAGAGGAAACAAGCCCATTGAAAATTTTACTTTTCTGGCTGTGCATGTCGTTTGAGTTAAGTGGTCATTGTGCATGGCTGTTGCTTGTGGATCCGCGCGGGCGGCGCGCTTGCGGGGATCCTGTGTGTACATGTTGGGATGTTGATTTGATGGCGATAAAGGTTGACGTTGTGGACGGCAAGAAATAACATAGTGTACGGGTGAACGGGCGGACTTTCAATGACCTTCAATTTCCGCCAATTCCCATTCATCATTTAATAAAATAGCCCGTGTTGTACTATCTGAATCACTAGGGTCCCAGAAAAGGTAGCAAGTAAGTAGTCAGTTCGACTAACATTTGGACATGCGCAGACGCAATTTGAGAGAGTGTACATAGTTCTCGCCCCCGAAGATGAGCGAGAGCGGATGAAGTTAATTCGAGCCAAATCGTGTGATCCAGCGACTGTGTTTGTGCATTTGCAATGGCGGCGATTTGAGGTCTGACTGGTCCACAATGTGGGCCCCACCACACGTGCAATAAACATATAGAACAAAATGGCGGATTTATACTAGGCGAGTTAGAATCTCTCAAGTCCCGAAATAAAGAAATATTCGTCGCAGGATGTTATATGTTATGATGTACATTCAGAGGTCTGTAGAAGATCAAATGCCTCCCTTCCGCAAAAATTCCAAAATGTTCAAAATGGCTGGAATCCAAACAAATAAAATAGCGCGCGTTGTACTACATATCTGAATCAATAGGGTCCCAGAAAAAGTAGCAAGTAGTCAGTTCGACTAACATTTGGACATGCACAGACGCAATTTGAGAATTTGAGAGTGTGTACATTACATAGTTCTCGTCCCCCGAAGATAGAGAGCGAGAGCCATCGCGGATGAAGTTCATTCTATCCAAATGGTTGTGCATTTGCAATGGCGGCGATTTGAGGTCTGACTGGCCCACAATGTGGGCCCCCACCACACATGCAATAAATATATCATAAAACAAAATGGCTGATTCGTACTGCGCGAGTTAAAATCTCCCAAGCCCCGAAATAGAGAAATATTCGTCGCAGGATGTTATAGTTCCGGGCAGCTCATCGTGACATGATGTACATTCAGAGGTCTGCAGAAGATCAAATTCCCCCCCCCCCCCCCCCCCTTCTGCAAAAATTCCAAAATTTTTCTTGTGCATTCTCTTTGTGTGTGTGTTGGAATGTTTTGTTTACTTTTGTTAGTTTCCCTTTCTGTTTGCCGGACACAATCGCATAGAGTCGCACGCATTACTTGAGAAACGAATTGTGTGTGCCGGACACGGACTGTTGATTAAAGGGCCGGGATGAGGCGGATAGTGTGGGAGCGATTTTGCAATAGATACACAAACACAATACACGTCCGATTGGGAAAAGATGGTGGGAAGCGTGATTGCGATTAGCAGAAACGTACTCAGAGAAATGTCGATAGGCTGCAGTCTGCAAACTGTACCGAACGGTTAGATGGAAAAGGGTGCACGAGAGGAGGTGAATATTGCACACACGCGATGCAAACGAAAACGAAACGATCCCGCGAGAGAAAGGAGCCCAAGCGGACAGGACAAAGCAAAGCAGAATTTATGACGAGTATCTACACTGCCACCAGATACGTGGGTACATGGATATGTCTTATGCCTACCGAAAGCGTGGGACGTGTTTTTTCGAATGATTTCATCCAGTATAACTATACTGGGATCTTTATAAAACTTACGTCGATATCTTCAACACAACAGGTTCCACGCAGTCGGTAGTCATAGACATATCCATGTTCCGATGTATCTGCATGCAGTGTAGATACTTTGTATCTTTTTTAGTGTAGATATCGGTATAGTAATAGGGACGAAAATGGAGTAGCTTTGAGATTCTGCAAAATTAATAAAAGCGATTTTCTGATTATATGCTCCAGAGTCTCCATTGAAATGGCGAGTCCGGAAGTGTGTAAAGTGGAGAGAGGGTCAGGACTTTTTTTTGAATATTTAAAAAACTACAAAACTACTATATATAACTACAAAAGAAACTTCTAAAAGCGAACTAAAGCACATATAATTTCCTACCAACTGATCTACGAGTATCATACATTAGACCATAAAATGGTATTTAATACCCTACGCCACAAAGCAAAGAAAACTAAGAAAATAAAGATCTTTGACTCTCTCCCCTACTCTTCCAGGTCTTCTAGCAGTAGCGACCAGAATATTGAAATTATTTAATTACAATTATTTATTACTAATTAATTGTTTTTTAAAAAATAATTAGATACTATTTATCACTTTTTTCAATAAGAGTAATTGTAATACAACAGTAATAATTACTTTTTCAGAAAAAGTAAATGTAATTCAAATACAATAATTACTATTTCAGAAAAATCAATTGTAATTCAAAAGCAGTAATTACTTTTTCAGGGAAATAAAATTAAAAAGTAGTATTTGATTAATTTTTACAAATAATGCAAATTAATTAATAAGTATTTATTAAATCAAAATTTTGGAGTAACTAAACTCAAAATATTAAGTAATATTTCATAAATAACGAAAAGTCATTAATTAGTATTTATTTAATCAAAATATTTAATTACTTTTCAAAAATGACGCAAAGCTATTAATTAGTATTTATTCAATTCAATTTACAGCAGTAACTAAATTTTAAATAATTATTGCTTTTCGGAAAGTAATTTAGCCACTCTGGTGAGGACTTTGGAGCGTAAATTTGGGTGACTCTTCACATCAATTATGCCAAATATCAAAACAATACAATTTTTCATTCGTAGGGGGGACTCCTTGTTAAGTCAAGATTGAAGTAAATTTGTCTCATCTCCGGACCATTTTTTTTTTTTCAGTTCGTATTGTTCGAAAATTTTCAAATCCAAGTATGTCAAAGATATCAACCACTGGAATCCATTTTTAGCATTTTCTTTAAATTTAAAGAAACGATGGGTCTGAAAAAGGAGAAAGTTGGTAACTTTTTCAAGGGTGCGGTACTAGGAACCTTAAGTTTATTTCTGTTTCGGGTTTCCTTTCTTCTAATACGAAGTAACTTCAACAGAGTAAGAGGACGCAGTATGTGTAATTTTATGGGCGCCCCTTATGTTTTCCGAGACCGTTAATTTTGGGGTTGCCTGCCCCATAATAGAAACCCTGTTTTCAATCGAAATTCTCGTCGCGTCTGGCTGGCTAGAATTACAAGGTATTTTTGGGTTGCTGACGCAGAATCTGGAGTCAAAATAAAATAAAAATTTTGGGGTTCCCTCAAAAGGGCAACCCTGTTTTCATAGAAAGTACTCATTCTATATGGCTGGCTCGAACTTCAAGGCAATTTTGTGTCGCTGACTTCGAATCTCAGAACACGACTGCACGCTACCAAGCTAGGCACGGTGTTCACACAAATTGTTATTCGTCTTTCCTATGAAAATCGAAAACGGCACGTATCGCGGTAAAAATCATCTGAGCACAAAGAATTACATACATACCTAGAATCACTTCTCGTTCTATCATTCCCCATATCATCGCCGGTTTCTAGATGCCACAATGTTCCAGGGGAAAGATATGTGCTGATTTATAGCGACACAGTTTCACTGCCCGTTCTATCATTTCTCGTATCACCTCCCATTCCAGGTGCCACACGTTCTTAGATGACAGAACGTGTATCGGCTAGCACCAAGAGTAGGATAGTTCATCTCCAATTGGTCTGGGACACTGCATAATTTGAATGAATTTGATTTCAAAAAATATTATATTGACTTGAACAAATTATGAATTTGTCTCGAAAATTTATGAATTGGCCTCAATCTACTTTGTCTTTCGTTTCATATCGCCTCCGGATCGAAACTTTTCCCCCACTTTGACACACTACCCAATGACTTCTATG
This sequence comes from Chloromyia formosa, assembly GCA_964017055.1. NCBI lineage: Eukaryota > Metazoa > Arthropoda > Insecta > Diptera > Stratiomyidae > Chloromyia > Chloromyia formosa. Next base: position 153,429,442 of record OZ024815.1, on the reverse strand, counting down.
GTTAACATGCGACTATAGTGTACCACCCTATTGAAAATTTCACATTTCAATGTGATTTTGTTAATACCCTGCTTCGTGGCAGTGCATTATGAACTAAGACACCAAACAATAACATCCCCGAAAAAGCTTTTCAATTCATACAACACGGTACTAATAGTACGCGCATTAGAAGAAAGGATTGTTCTTCGAGAGGGTGGTTGGTGCGACGGCACTTACATCAGCCATTCCATCACGCGTCAATATACGGTGGTGGTAGCTGAATCAAGGGGTTGGTTGGTTGGTTGGACAATGTGCTATTTAAAATGCTTGAAACAAGGACAATGTATTTGGCATTGTGTTAATTTTACAAATGCAGAGTTGATGCATTGCGTGAAATTAATGTTTCTCGGTCAATAAAACTCATCAGAATAAGATGTTTGCAATGCGATGAGACAATGACATCGAATGAGTTAGTTGAATGGAGAGCTAGAGTGTTGTTTGAAAACAGTCAGGAGAAAATAGAATATATCTATTTAATTTGCATTAATGAAAATAAAAATCTAGTTAAACTACTGAAATATCCAATTTTTCATAATAAATTCGCCACTTAGCGATGCAAACGACATCTATTTGGATGTCCAATGTAGGTTTATTAACACGTAGACATTAGAGCGATATAAAGAGATGACGTCAGCGAATAATATACACTAAATTCTCTGAAGTAATACCACATACGTCCAGGTAAAAATTCAACAGAGAGAGACACGTTCTCTTCCCCGGAACACCTGCCAGGTCCATATAGTCACCAAATGATTTCAACTCCACTGTCAAACTCACATTCCCCTCATGTGCAAAACTGCTTCATTTCCTTCGCCCAATTTCATTTATTTGCCCCTCTCTCTTCTAGGCCCGTAGAGCTCTTCAGAGGCGTGGGCGCGTCAACACCTTTAGCATTTCTATGCCTTGTTGACGTTGCGATAGCATATCCACTTTTCGGACGTGCAGTTGCTAGCATGTACCTCCTTGCCGCGCCGTCTTTATACGGATAACCTTGGAGCGCAGTGGGAGTTCTATCAGTACCCACAGACGGTTTTTTGTTCGCGCCGAGCATCGAATCTCCATTCTCTAGAGCAGGGGTCGTCAAAATTTTTCTGGAAAGGGCCAAATCATTAATTTTTTTGGGTTTAGCGGCCCAGAAAACTCGAAGTGTAAATAACTGCTTAACGGAGTGGTCAACCATTTGCACTGAATGCCTAATGGAAGCATTTTCTTATGATGTAGCCAAATTAATTTTTCAAAAACATTGAAATGATTTTTGTTGTTATATCAGGATCCGAAAATTGCCATATGTTTAGGAATAGCGTTTTCGTAGATACATATAGGGGCGTTCAAATATCGTTGGCGCGCCGTTTTAATCAAAAAAGAAAATTGGGCCGAAGACGCCGCCAGCATGAAAACCGCACTAAACAGTTTATTTTTTCGGATAGATTTGTTTCTCGTGTATCACTTCAGGCGGCTCACTTAACCAAATGCGGCAATTTTGGTTGTTGACAAAACCATCGAGCCAGAAGTGAGCTTCTTTCGAAAAGAAGATTTTCTTGTGAAAGTCGTTGTCAGCTTTCACCTGGTGCAGAGCCCAATTAGCGAATGTGCGACGCTTAAAATGGAATCGAGACAAAGTATTTTATTGGGGTTCGATTGAGCCCAGTGGTAGTCGTTACGCGTATTAAATGCACCTCTGCACGTAAACGTAATCTCATCAGTCCATTAGATTCTTAGTTGGAAATCACGATCTGGCCGGATTTCTTTATGACGTCAGCCAAAGAAATTGATTCTTTTCTCACAATATGTTGGTTGTTGTGTTCCTGTACTTCCGTAAGTCGATACGGATAGCAGTTATCAGAATGAAGGGATCGATGGATATTCTTTCGGGAGACATCCAGCCGAAGCGCGGACCTTCACGTGCTTAATCTAGTATAGTACTATCATCGAATTGATCAAGAATCGCTTCATTTTCTTGCAACTTCTGTATGACGAACGCATTCTTCAGCGCTTTGGTTTGTTGTTGTTGTTTGACCTCCAAGAATACGATACCGTCATTCAAATGCACGCCTTTTCGTTGTTCTTAGGAGCTGACTGTACGATCGAGCTGGCTCCACTCCGTTTCTTTTAGCAAATGCATAAAAAAACACATCGGCGTACTGGTTTTGCACACTTCTATATTTGCAAACGGGCCTTAATTTTTTGTTTTTGTAATAATAAAAAATCCAAAAATATTATATTATATTTTTAATTTTTCCCCTCTCGCTACCGGCGCCCCCTGCTAATGGCGCCCGGGGCGGTCGCCCCTCCTTTCGCACGGTACTGCGTAGAGGCGTCAATTTCATATCTGGCTAAGGTCGTTACAGGTTCAAGTCCTGTCCACGGCGTTCGTGACCATCGATATTTGTGTTGTTTTCCCCCTGTGGTGCAGGGCGTAATAATAAGCCACAACATCTTCCGACTTATCGCAGGTATGCGGCTAAATGGGAGCAATAGATGCATGCTGGAAACGTGCGTCGTCCGAAACTGGTTTATGCTAACGAAACGTCAGCTAAGCCACAGGCAGTAGTTGACGCGCTGTGCCCCACTAGGGGTGTACTACATTTACATTTATCAGCGAATCTAATTAATTTATTGATGGTAATGAACTCTCCACCCAATTATCGTAGAGTGCTATCGTATATTACTGACGGGCGGTTACAACTCTTCCTATAAAAACCCCGCCTTTTCGTTATTTGTCGTGGCATTTTCAAGGTTACGCAACGTTGGCTTGGAGACTGCGAACGTTTGGCATAACATAAAAATGCGACAGTTTCCTTGCGTCCAATTGCGAAGCGCGTAGGCATCCCCTTTCAACGATGCAAGACATTGACGGTACTACACCCACATTCATTTGAATTCCAACTAAACTTTCTACCTTTTTGATTTCTCATTAAACGATTCTCCCTTCGGGGGTGTTCATTCACTTCCCACCCGGCCGATTCACTTCATACAGAACGGCCACTTAATTACTTCCATTCGATTTAATTCACTGAGCTGAAAATTAAATTTCATTGGTATCATCAATGCTGTATCTGTACCTGAAGGCAGGGAGGGAGGCATGACGTTTATATGAAAATTCCTAGGCTAATTTGAAGTTATGAAGTGAATTGAATGAGTTTGAGAAGTCGGCGACAAGCGGCTACGTAACCAATGACAACAATTTACCATTCACGTTTCATTTCTAAGATACCGAAATTGAAGGGAATCAGGCAACTGTCTGATATCGGGCTTCTTTTTCGATTCCCGGAACGATGACCAACGACGACGTTTCTACCTTTGTACGGATAAATGTAAGTAGGACGTTTACGCAGGAGGGAGCGGTCGTTGAGGTCGATGCGAAATAGAAAACAATTTATTTCACTTTGCGATATGTCGAGTGGCACTTTTTCAGGATTCTTATCGGACCATTTGGCCAAATGGAGTGGTAGTCAGAGGAGGCTGTAATGGACACTGTCGAAAGTATCATTATACGAAGTTTACGCGACACAAGTTTCACATTATTCCATCATTTTTCACTTTGAAGTTTTTTTTTACAGTACGAGTATTGACGAGGAATTTATTAATGTCACCATGAAGTGGTCAGAACGAGAAAGAGACTGATGTACAATAGAACGAATGTTAAATCATGGAAAGTCAGAACTATGTTATTCTTACGCGTGTAATCACTAGATAAGTTAACCTGGACTGCAAGGATCCGGTGAAGTCAGCTGCAGTTTGGTTAAAGAAAATCTCTAAAAAGTGTTTTGAAGTGTACCATGGAACTCGTCGGCATAAAATGTAGGCTAGACCTATGTATTTCTCTTTTCTTTCCTATTAGTCGTCGCCTCCAATCGTTACATCGCTGTTTCCAATCTCGCACACCGTGCTACTTCCTACTGTCTTCATTCCAGCGCTTCTTAGGTCTTCCACGCGCTCGTACACCTTTGCCGATGCCAGCAAAAGGCTTTTGGGGGTTCGGTGTTCGTCCATTCTTTGCCTATGACCTGTCTATTGCAGTTTTCGAATTTAAAAAAAAAATGATTCGTCAAATAACTCGTACAGCTCGTTGTTGTACTTTCATTGCCATTAGTCTCCATTGCCCGTCACTCCAAAGATTCGTCGAAGGACCCTTCCTTCGAAAGGCGTTTATTTCAGATGCCCGAGTGAGGGTCCAAATTTCACAGCATACTACCGGAAGGATTATAATTTTGTAGACTCGGATCATCGGTTTTCTATGGATGTAGCTGGTTGTCACCAAGGGGAATACTACGTAAATTGTGTGGTTTGCGAGCTGGATCCGCCGTTTGATCTGAGAGTTTCGTTGACATATTCCGCGATGATCCCACCAAGGTATTTAAAGTTGTGTACCGTATCAATGTCGTGTTCGCCCAACTTTCCTCTACTTTGCCGCCTTTTTTTTGTGTTATAGCGTTTTCGATTTCGGATATGTGCTTAGTGAAAGTTTCCAATGTCACTTTTTCGTGGGAGAGATAAGTGCAATAGTTTCGCACGAAAAGGTTGGTACCAGCCCTTAGGTGGTAAGAACTTGGCATTCTTTCAAGTTAACGATATCGATATGGACTTGCGGGCATTTACCACTACACCAATGTTTCTTCCTCATCCCCACAAAGGGACGAGATGCAAAACTGGTTTTTGGCCATTCAGTCACTAGAAAATCGTATAGATTTGGTCGCCGACTGGAGGACGTATTGAACACGGTCTTATGGCCATTTTAGATGACAAATGCACTGTAAAAACCAGTCGATCCCGTCACCTTAAATGGGACGAGTTTTTAGCCATTTAGGCAATAAAAAACCGTCTCGATCTCGTCACTTGCTTGAGGACGCAGCCCCGCTGACGGGGTAGTTCTAAAAGCCCCGCAACGGCCAGCGCAACTAGCCTTTTTACCTTATCTAGTAGGTTATATTATGCCGCTACTGGAAGTGCTGTCCACCACACACTTATTCCGTGCAGTAGTATTGGACGTATACGACAACTGTATTTATCCAATATACAGCCTTAGGCTGCAGCCCCCGTTTTTACCAATGGCCTTTTTCCACGAGAAGAGTGAAAAGGTAGCTTTGTTATTCCGTTCTTCAAAATTGGGCTTCCACCTTAGTTTCCCATCTAAAATAAGACCGAGGAACTTAGGTTTGTTGAGAAAATCAGTTTATTACCATCCAGTGTGAGAGGTTCGATAGAAGGAGTCTTGTGTTTTCTAGTGAAAAGTCCAAGCTCCCTCTTAAAATAAATAACTGACGCAACAGTCCAATTTGATCCATGGGCTCGAGATGAGTTAGCATCATATCATTTTCTAGATCGTGACGGTCTTGCGCAGAGGTGTGTGATCAGCAACACGCTCAACCGAGTTATTTGCCCCATAAATGAATACTCATTTAACAGCTAAGTGTGCTCATAGTCCGACACGTAAATCCCCTTTTTAACGAAAACTACCGCATTCAGTAGGAATCGAAGGCGAACGTGCTAACCGTTGCGCCAGCTCCATCTTAGCCGGGTGAATTCCAACGCCAGAGATTTTCCCAGTTTGTTCGAATGGAAAGGGCATCTCCAATAACCCGCTGAGGACATCAGGAATCTTACCTGTGACTGCGAAAGCAACGTCATCTGCATATGCAATATCTTTGCATCAAATTTCCAATTTCTTCCAGTTTTAGAAGCAGTCTGTTCATCTGGAGATCCTCTGAAAACACCCCTATATACCATGTAGCCAAGATGTAGGTTTCTAGGTCTAATATTATTGAAAGTACCCTCGATGTTCAGGAAAACAAGCATCGTGCTCGGTGGTCGTGGTCGCTCGGTCACCGCTCTACGATGCTAATCTAGAGCTCAGAGTTAAAATCTCGGCGCGATCAAAAACTGCCTGTGAGTACTAGTAGAACTCTCACAGTGTTCTGAGCTTGTCAGTTTAAAGACGGCACGGATAGGCGGTGCAACAAGGCATATAAATGCTAGAGATATTGACGCGCCCATGCCTCTGGAGACTCCTCCAATTAAGGCAATTAACTATGTCTTTTGACCAAGAGGTTTCTCAATGTGACTGGCAAGAGAGTGCAGAGCTGTGTCTACCGACTTACGATAAGGCGCGCATGCATTCTACCCGCTTTCGGGATAAAAACCACCCGCACTTTCCAGATGCGAGGAACCAGCTTCAGGCATGCCGTTAGGATACTCTCTATCAATGGATATACGATATCCAAACAATGCAGGAAAGATACCATCTGGCCCAGTCGATTTAAAAGGTTCAAAACTGGTGATCGCTCACATAGTCTTCTCACGAGTTAAGTTGGATGCACTATCACATGACGCTATGCGACAAGTAGAGAGGTCCCCACATGAGGCTCCAGCCGAACTTCCAGAGAAATGTGTGTCAAACAGATACTTGTCGGGTTCTTTAATCGAAGAAGTCCATGACCCGTTTTCCTTTTGTAGGAAGCTTGGCATAGATGGATTTGGCTCCAGGATTTTTCGAAATCTAGAGGTCTCGCAGGAACTTCGATGCGTTCGTAAAATCTCCTTTGCATATTTTTTCTTAGCCCCGATACACACATGCCATTGCGGAACCGCTATTGCGGTATGAATAAACGGAATCTGCTTTCCGACACCACAGCAATGTGTGTGCATCACATCATGATTCCTTGTACTCGTATCTCAATCCGCAACTGCGGTGCCGCAGAGGTTACAAAATGTGTGTGGGGCTTTTTGTTCGCTGAATTAGGAAACGTGATGATTACGACATCATTTTAAAATCGATTGCTCTACATAAAAAAATCAACAATGTTGGCTTAAAATAGAACACGAACGTCTAAAATGGACTTTTTCAGAAATAAAGTTCCTAGAGTACTTTCAGGCCCACTTGCATACTTTACATACAAATATTTTCTCACTTTATACTCCCATCTATTTTTAGACTCATTAAATTGAAAAATCTATATCCGGAAATGTGACCATCATGGTCCAAGAAGTTCTTTCCAAAACCACCACTTAATGGATCCTATGTGGTGAAAAGCGACCACGAAGTCACTCCACTATCTTTCATCTGTTAAAAGCTTCTTCGTGGAAACGCTGTGCTGCGCAGGACTCGCATCACTCCTACACGGAAAGTGTTTTACCGTCCAATGGACGCGTTCGATACAAATGTAACCACTCTGACGAAGAATGTGTGTAGGATCCAAAATACACTTCAGGAATGTTGTACAGGTATGCGAAATATTTACTTCCACCTCGTGTAAGACAGAGAACGCGGCAGCCCACCATCGTCCTGAAAAGGAGGAGCCACTAGCATAGACCATATTTTGCTTCTCAGGTTCAAACCTCATGGCAGGGTTCGCCATCATAGCTTGGCTTGCTTGTGCTTTGTCAAGGTTTATTATTTGTTTTATTGTTTTTGCCACTTCCATTTCGAATGGCCGACATTGCTCTGACGATGGTAATGCGGACCGAAAGGGGGAACATAGTAGCGCACATCCAAGGACGAGGACATTTGTATAATATAATGAATGCCTGCAAATACTGATAACAGGACTTAAGCTCATAAATTACGAGACTTAAATCTATTAGGGGGTATATAAACTTGGGACCATTGAATACTTGTGCTGTGTTTCGCAAGACTGCTGATGCGGCAGGATGTACGAGATACCTTTTTTTCTCATAGTGAGACTGCTAGGTACAGTAAATGGAAAAGTATCGGTCCCCGCGTTGGGATTATTGTTTAAGTTTTCGTTTGAAGGTCAGCTAATTTTATTTAAAAAAAAAACTTGAGTTCTTAATTTAATTAAAGTTACCAAATTCAATTACTCAATTAAGTTTTTGGTATATTCCTATTTCACCAGGCAACGACGACGCATCTTAGTTCGCGTCTTGGCTAATAGTACAGTACAGTATACTGAGGCTACTTTCACTGAAACGCACTAGAACCCCTTAACCCGCGGAGCTCATGCAAGGGGAGTGCAAAATCATCTCAATAATAAACCCACTATTAAGTCAAAGACGCGAGCCACTATGCGTCTCCTGATCAACTACAGGAATGTTCCAAGTTTTTTTTTGGATCTGAATTTAAATGAAAATATAACAAAGATACAGGACTCACTATATAAAATATATTAAGATAATTGGTAAAACATCAGATCGGTCGCCTCAATTGTGCCGCACCCACTCGATAAATGTTTAAAGCCGCGGTACCTGATGAGTTGGTGCCTCTTTTTAACAGATGAAATAAGTACTCATTTTTCAATCTATTCAGGGTAAATTCGCTATAAATAAAGAAATAGCTATGTCAAGTTCCATCTTAGTAAAGTGGGATCGTTGGCGACTTGTCGACATAGGTGTTGGCCAATTCTCAAAGCCTTCTAGAGACTCGAACTGGCCGACGAGCGTGAATTATTTACTTGGTCAGTTATTCAAAACATAGTGCGGTAAAGCCAGATAGGAAGGGAGGTTTGCAGTGGAACCTTAGCATCGTGGTTTCCGCAATTACTGCGCACTATGCTAATACCTAAACACTATTAATTATTTTCGTCTCTTTAATATATTTGGAAAGGTTCTTTCCGTCAGGCAGGCCCCAAAAGTCCCAATTAACTTCTCGGCTGCAGTACTTTGTGATTTACTATCCCCTATTTTAGAGGCGATTGGAAGAGGTTCGTTTTTGACGTGGGAGGTACGGTTTCTGCATCAACTATAAATGTGCGATCTGTGGTCTGTTGTCACTTTCGCCGCCGACGAAAGTAGTAAGCCATAGGGAAGATTCTTATGTCAACGTGTCGATGATGAGCCCCAAACTTCCAACCACACCTGCCGTCGTGTTACCCTTGAGGACACACCAACATGCCTCGGCCTCGAATCTGTCGTTAATCAGCTATCGCGGCTCCTCCCAGGGCTGCGCCCCATGAAAGCTTCCACACAATACAATTTGAGGGAGCACCAACGAAAACGACAGGGACAATTGCCTATTTGTTTATGTCGTATATAAGCAACCTTGTGATCTCAATCGCCATGGTGACCTTGCCCAGTGTCTTTCAAGCCGAAATTTATGTCATTAAGGCCCTTTGGCCAGAGGCGCAACGCACCACGTGTAGATCTGAACCACGTCCACGTTGGTTTGTGGTGTTTTGATTTTTAACAACATATTTCAGTTTTTTTTCTGATGCAGACCGACGGAAGAAAAAACTTGTGAGTTGATCACAAGTCACACAAGAGACTAGTCAATGGACGGAGAATGACCAACTCGACTTTCGTACAACTGATGCAAACAAGTTGGGTTGCAATTGCATTGCACTGGTGGACGAAGGCCCCAAGATCTCCGAATGGAACATTCTAACTCAAAGCCCCGGAGGCTAAATGCTATGTACAATTGTATTTAGTGGGGTATCACAGGTTGAGAGTCGCCCCAGCAGTCATAAACTTGAGTCTTACGAAATGAGGCGACAAAAATCGAACTCAACGTCAATACGCCCCACTATGAATTAGTTTAGTAAATTAAGAACGATAAAGATGCTTCCTTCATCTGCACTCATCTCCTTTCCAGTAAAGTTCGAAGTACAAAACCCGTCCAACTAATCTATTAATCAACTTCTCGTCTTGAGATGTTATCTCACTTCACTCGGCATTCAACTTTCAGTTAGCTCATTTCGTCCGTAATGTCTGACAATGGGATGTGTAATCAAAGAAATGGATTTAACTGGAACTGAAAACAATAATGTCCGCTTCGTTTTGCCCGAGATCCGTGTCAAGTCCTTTTTTCAGCAACACCTTTCAATATAAGGATTATGTCCGCACTGTGAAGAAATCCCTAAGGAGTTAAATGAGATGATGTGACAAACGCTGCTGGGAGATCTTGATAAGCTTTAATGAATGTTTCCGTGAAAATTGCTTCTAGCCAGATAGGAGGGGGTGTCAGAAGAGAGCAACCTTCAACGATGGGTTGTAATGGCGAGCACATTTCCTGAACGGAAATTGTCACAATGACTAAATTATACGAGATGTCCTTTGAAAGGAAGAGGAACATTTATTGACCCTAGTTTTTTCAATCCTACTCTTTAATAGATAAAAAAATATGGAGACACGGATGCTTATTTTGAAAGATAGATACGTACATATGTACATTTTGATAGTCTGTTAGTATTTGCCTTAACCTCTTTTTGGGGAGAGATCTAGTTCATTAGCATTTACCGGGTTTCGGATGATGCATATGTTACAGGCATACATACCCATTTCATTGAGTCGCCTTCTACGTAAGCCTGTAAAGGCTTTGGCTTATTTTAACATCCCACAACACAGAGTGAAAAAGATGAGTTTGCTGCTCATAAAATCAGTAGGGATTCAAAAATCACACTTTGCATGATGCGGTAGCCCGATGGGTGTCGGTTTACCACGCCAGAGATCGCAGGTTGGACTTCTGTCACGAACATATTCAGCCAGTTGCTTTTTTTGCCGGTGCGGAGTTCAATCGGCTCGGCTCTAAATGAGTACATTGTTTATAGATAAAAATTAATGCAGCGATACCGGGTGGGTGATACCAACCACGTCATCATCTTCCTGGAAAATGAGTAATACTTTACTTTTATGGCGGTAAGGCGGTGACAGATTAGCGGTTTGCTCGTGACAATATTATTCGCTGATTTTACTCGTTGGCGAGCCTAGTGTTACATTAGCAGAAGTGCCGGCCCTACCGAGTCGTTATATTATCGATTCATTTCAAACAATTTATGGTGTGCACGTTACTCTCAACTTTTAGTTTTACATTCAGTCGATGTATTGTACAAAAACCAATGCACCGTTTAAACGCGATTAGCGTTAGTAAATTTTTTAAATTTTGTTTAGGTCTGTGCTGCAAGACACGGATGTGCAATGTTCGTTCGCGACTAGCGATCAAGCCACCAGCAGCAGCACGCCGATCACTGTTCGTGTGTATTTCACTTGGAGGTGTATTACTACACGCTACTGCATCGCACGATCGCAACCTATGAGCGATTCCATGACAGGAGATATTTGGGCTGTGTAATGTAGTGGATTGGTGCGAGGATGATTGAGCACGGCGTTAACAATTTGTGGCTGTGCAATGTAGAATTTTTGAAAGTATATTTTTTGCGCACCCCAGAACTGCAACCCTGTTTTATTCGGAAATAGTCGATCGATCTGGCTAGCCTAAACTAAAGGGAATTCGGGAGTCACTGAATTCGAACCTGATGTCAAAACAAATATTTTTTGTTTGTTGCCCACCCCAAAGTTGCAATCTGGCGATCTAGCTGGCTCGAGATAAAGGTCATTCGGGGGTCACTAATTGAAATCTGAAGTCTAAGAAAAAAACATGTCCAAAGCGTATATACCCTAAACTTTTACAGACCTAGTGGTGACACCAAAACTTCAAATAGGCAACCGCCATTTGCATTAGAAATGTGTTTCCCATATAGTCACTATATACCCTAGACCTGTGAAGAACTAGTGGTGTCACCAAAACTTCAAATAGGTAACCGCCATATGCATTAGAAGTGTGTTTCCTAAATAGTCAATTTGGACAGAAGTTAGTCGATGAAGCTACAATGAAGGAACGTTTTTAGGGAAGGTAGGCACCATTTACAGACAGGTGAGCTTTTTTAAACAGAACTTTATAGGAAAGATAGGATCACAGACAGTCGTTGTATATACGTTGTATAGACGCACCATGCCTCAACCTTCGTCCTTCCCTGAGCTCAGCTCAAACTATTAAATTTGTCACAAATAGCCCCCAACGTGGGACCCGACATATACCATTAATATCGATTCTGGTCAGCCTAAGACCTCGTCCCACGTGGAGGTCCAATCTTCACTACAGTGCTGCACGCACATACGGACTTACAAGCTCAGGACAATTTTTCTTTCTTATTTCGTTAATCCATATCCCTTCTTTGAAGAGTAGGGTAGGATTTCCTATCCTCACCTATCTCCCAAAAGGCAGTGCCTACGTCGTTTTCTCAAAAGAGGCGTTTGCATCGTGGGTAGGGAGATTCAACCAAGGGGACCTTTCGGGATTGCCGGAATCGGGAGTTTTTTTCCGATCTAAAATCCGAGTCCCTAGAGCTTCTTCCTTTGTCTGTATTGACCTTCCATAGCTCTTCTTATGACGAGTTGGACTTCGGAACTCGTCTTTGTCCAGCTTATCCTGTTTTAACAGTCCAGAGAAAAGAGAATTACATCTTACCGGCGTTTACGCCTGTCAAATGACTCAAACTTTCCGAAACCTAGAAACCGTACAGTTTTGTTTCGGCATTCATGCCGACGCAACGCGCAACATTGCAGCGGCTGCTGTAGCCGCATAAAAACTGCGGTATTACTCGCTAATGTATCACTGCCTTTACTATATAAATGGAATTCGCATAAACGAATGAAGTATTCAATACAATGGCTCAATTCGGCATAATAAGATCCATAAATCAAAAATTGCCTTTATAAGCCATTTATTTGATAGTTTAAAATTTCGCTTGGCAACTTCATTTCACGCTGATTAATCGCAACAGTAAATTTCCACCCTCATTCCGAATAAAAGCCCGCTCCAATCCCAATTTTCGTATGGTCGATTCACCAATAAAACGGGGACGAGATAGAAACAATGGGATAACCCAGAACGCTGGCTGAACTGATGCGTATCAACGAGACTTCGTTGAAAAGCGCTGATGAAGACATTTTCAAAAGTTAACCGACTCCATTTATAATCCTTGCTGATTATTACCCGAAATAGGGGAGACGAGAACCAAATGAGTGCAGCGTTACGATGATGAGTTTTTTTTATGCTACAGTTAAAAAAAAAAGAAATTTTTACTATAGGAACATAGAAAATGTGACCATGGTTCTTTTACAAGGAAAAGCCCGTAAGGATATGTTTCCAGACGTGACTCAAACTTCACGCCACTGATGATGAATGGTCTCGAATAAATTCCTATGTCGAGTCAAATTTTATATAAATGCGATTCATGTTATGTCGTATCCTTTTTGTTTAGTGTGTGAATGGATACTGTGAATGGAAACGGAAAAAGGTTCAAGGATAGCAGGAAATTTGATTTTATCCACGAACACGATGGAAGAAAGACTTCCTGTTGGCTCGGCTTTATGACGTTAGTCTGTTGTGCGCTTATGACGGATATCACTCCATTCTATGGATAACATGTTTAAATTTACCACCATGACAACTTATTTTTGTTGTTTGACCAAGTAGCATGTGAAAATCCCTTCAGCTCGGCATTATAGGCTCCCATGGGTTATCGACATTGAGCATCGAAGTAATCAGGCGACAACTATGGGACTCATGTATCATATCTATAACTTCCAGACAATGGGATTTGATCAGATAACACTTCATATTTCTGGGAGAGTACGAATCATCCTGTCTGTTGGAAAAACGGAAACAAGACCCTTTGCGAGACGACGCGGCGGAGTACAATACAAAATGTATGCCTGGAACAGAGGGTGGCTGGCTCCATGGCGACATAATCATATCGCATTCTGCTTGATTTCACTTGAAACGATTTCTGATTTCAGATTAATCGACAGGATACACGATTTAGTATTTTTTGTTCACGATTACATTGAACGACGTCTTTAAGAGTGGATTTTACCGTGAAAATGCCTAAAAGGGAATAATTACCGAGGGTTTGCCATGGGTATAAAATTCTAGTGTCTTTTCAGACTATCAGATCTATTTGAAGAGGTGTATAATGATTTTGTTTTCAAATATTAGCCGATTTGTTGTTATGGAAACTCTTTCTGAGTGCTCTTCAGAATTCGTAAGAGGATTTGTTCATGGATAACTGCTGATGTTTGGAAAAGAACGTTATCCTCTTCGGAGCTGCTTAACTTTGACTGAGCTTATTGAGAAGCATCAGAAATACATACAAAGCTGATATTTTTTTTTAATAACCATCCTTGATTGGGTACCCGGGCATCGGGACATTCATGGCAATGAAACTGTAAACAAGGCTCATCAGAGAAATTGTTCGGGCCTGATCCCTACTGGGGTCAGTGCTAGACCATAGCCAGGGTGATGGTGAAGGAACGTTCTGCGTACGAAAGGTTCCGTACGGCAATAATCTCGCAGGACAGCGGCAATGCAAGGAACTCATTGACTCCTACAGTCGCAAAAGAAGCTAGCATGTGGCTGGATTAACCTAAGGTTTATCATTAGTTACCTCACAGGGCACCTCTGGGTGAAATATCGCCTAAACAAAATGGGTCTGTCCACTGAAACGCAGTGCCCGCTTTACAGGGAAAACATTGACTCTACCTTATCCGTGGGCGATCGCTCGTTCCAGGTTTACGTTTCTTGGAAATTCAGTAGCGAGCTGCGCTGTCATTAAGAGTGTTCCTGCAAAGGACCTATTAGCCCTCATCAGGTTGATTGAGGGTCTTTTGGAAAAGAGAAGGCTAAGGCACAATCGATCTCATGGTCACAGTGCCTACTAGATGGGTATCTTAGCCTGCCATTATTTATCTTTATCTATCTATATCTTCTATCTATACAGGGTGTCCCGCGCTGGGTTGACAATACTGAAAGGGGTTATTCCTTAGTTTGTTTGGGGAAAAATAGTACCAATAGAATTGCCATATCTTTAACCGTTACCGAGATATAACTGTTTTTAAGATTGTCAGCAAAAACCGTGACCTGCTAAACAAAATCAAAATTCACCACTTCCTCAATCATCAAATCCGAGATTTGACATCACTTTTCAAAACTACTAAAATTTTCCTTAAAACAACTTTTCCTTAATGCAAAACTCACCGTTACTTCGAAGATACAACTATCCAAACTTTGAAGAAATTTTAAAATCGATTTTTCATCGAAAATGCAAAAAATAATACTGTAACGGTTAAAGTACCGTTACAATATTATTATTGACAATTCTGCATAGTTGGCAAAAGTTGCCCCATTATGTTAGCTTTCGAGCGGTATGTAAAGATCAAGACTTAGACTTGAAAATTCGCGAATGTTTCATATTTAAGGGGAAAAAACGTAGTCTTGATGTAGAACAAATCAACTACTACTACATCGATCTTACATTACTAGAAACGCAATAACTGCAAAACCACGTGAGCTAGAATAAATAGAGTGAATGATTGTTCGTTTTTTGCGGCCAAACGACTCAATCGATTTCCATGAAAATTCTATAAACATTTTCGCTTGCATTTTGAATTTTTCGATTTGGCAGCATCCACGAATCCCGACGCCCACATGGGGGTAAGTGAGCGTCAAATCACCATAGCCCCAATTGGGGTACAGCGCATCAACTGTTCAATGTCGCTCAGTTGATGTTTTCTTAACAACAGGTTTCGGCAGATGCATGTTGCTAGTATGTACCTCTTGCCCATTTGTCGTCAGCCTGCGACAAGTCCGGAAATGTTGTAGCTTACACCCCACACCACAGGGGGAAGACAACAGAAACATCCATGGGCACACCGTATGCGACGTCGATGGGACTCGAACCCAAAACGGTCGGTGTGGTGAGACGTCAGACTGATGCCTCTACGCACTGAACTACTGGCCGCCCAAAAAATGAACGAGATAAATTTCAAAACATTGGTTTTCGTGGTTTGCTAAGATGGATGGTGACACTTAGAAAACTCCCCATAAATTCCCCTTCATCCCACACTCGCGGCTAAGAGACCGTGAAAAAAATGTCCAAAATTACCAAAATGAGTGTCGAATTAATAGTCTTCGGGTCGCTAAGATGTATGGTAATACTTGCGACACCCTCGCCCTCCTTCCCACCCACCACCGTGAAAAAAATGTCTAAGATGACCGAGATTAGTATCAAAACTATAGGTTTTCGGATGGGTGGAGTAAATGGTTACATTCGCAAATACGGGGGGGGGAATTGGGAATATAACCATTTACTCCACCTCCCTCCCCCCAGTCACTCCCTCCTTACCACGGGAACGAGTGAGACGGAAAAAAAGCGTGGTTTAAAATTTGAAAAAAAAAACTCGAGAATGTACTGTTCAAACTGCCCCTAATTATGGAGCGATCAGAAGCTGTTTCAAAATATTTCGCACGGGATCCCTTACCAGAACATTTCCCCCAAAATATCAGAAAATTCATTCCAAATGACATCGTTTGGAGCAAAAAGAGAGTTTTTAGCGAAGGTGGATTCATGCCAACGTTACAGTACAGTATAGTACAGGGTCAGATATACTCGTACCATCAAGTGGGTTCACTTCTTTCACTTCCGACCTAGGCTACAAGTTCTTGTTGAAGCGTTTACAAAACATTCCTGAAGCAACTGATCTCCAAAGGCATTTACATACGGAAAATGCATTGGTAAGCCTATTCCGAACCGCATTGGATCAAGTGGGGGGAGGGTAATCAGAGCGCAAAACATTTCAAAAATGTTCGACATTAGTGTGAAACCAATGGTTTTCGGGGATGGTGGGGCTCCCGAAGCCGTTCTCCCCTTGGGTGAGTGAACACGAAAAAATATCAAAAAAAAAAACAAAAGACTAAAATCAGTATCAATATTAGTGTAGCGAACCCTAGATGTTTTTTTTTTATAAATCCTTGATTTTGTCTTTCGATCGAATGTCCAAGGAATATTCTCAAACCCATTTCATTGATACAATTACCGCGAAAGATGAACTTTGCTCGTTACTTCCTAAAAATATTGAAGTAGATTCCATGCTGACCATATAACATCATCATAAAAATGTCCTTCTCATAAATTATCAACAACACTGACATAAATATTGCCATAAAATAAATTGGAGCGAGGTTCGCTTTACATTCCTTAGTATTATTCGTCGGGTGACTTGTTGTCACCCCCACTGAGCGTTGAAACAAATCGCTCCCCCGGGGTTTTCAAATCTCGAGGGTGAAAAATCAATGAACCAACAAACACACACCAAAAAAAAAGACATTTTCTCGAGATATGTATTCATCACTCGCATTTTTACAAACCCATATCACATCGTTACTGGAACAAGTTGTCGTGAAACTTTCAATATAGTTAAAACAACACAGAAGAAGCAGGAAAAAAATCAACAATCCTGACAAATCCAGGACAATATATTTCCAAGGACATGAAAATGTCGCCACTCGACGACAACGACAACAACTCGAACCCCATTCGATGCGAAGAGGAGATGGAGTCTTAAAGAGATATTAGCAGGGATTTATGCCGCGAAGGAGGCCCGCTTTCCTTCGTCACTCCGAGACACGAACTCGTGTTCCACAAATACTCGGAGATTAGGTGCGAAAGTAGATTTTCAAGTGATGGATCTTTTCATTGAAATAAAACGCGCTTAAAAGGATATTAAGCGACTTGGTCGCCCTTCGAAGGCTCTGGGTAAAGTGTGTATCAGGCAATGAAAATCAATAAACGCGTCAACAGATACGGAATGGTGATGTTATAGGTAGCATGAGAGATACACGGAAGGGACAGCGAATCCTATCATTCGTCTCCAGAAGGGAATTACAAATCCTCGTAAATCTTAATTTACATCCTTTAAATTGTGTACAAGAACTTGAGACGCCGCTAAATCGTTTAATTCGCCTTTTATGCTTCAGAACGTGTTAAATAAGATTCCTTTGCAATAGGAGTAGGATTTTTATTACCTTTTTTGTAGGTGGGACATTATTTAATTTATTTGCAAAGTGAAATATTTGAACAACTTGTTATGGAGGCGTTGGAGACGAAATCTCCAAAACGAAATAAGACACAAAATTCCCCAAACACGTAATCCCGAAATCCCCATTTTAAGACTAGTGGGGGTAATTTCATCATTATATTTTACAATTTTTAAGTACGTTCGTACTGCCTAAGGCGGAGATTCAATAGATGGGCTACTAATGCCTGAAGTTGAAATCTATTATGAGATTTTCCGCCTTAGACCGTGTGAACCAACCTTGCATACACCATACTAATTTCGTTTATTCTAGTTTCAACATGAGCACGGATTCACGAAAGGATTTCAGGTTGGTTCGTTTCAGACTGAAATTTATTGGCAATCATTCAAACTCTAGTGGCAGGAAAAGTAAAATTCTGCTGTATTTAGAGTTCGTGGAAAGTTGAAACGGCATTTTTTTTGCGTTTTTGGGGATTGTGAATTGGCGATTGTGAATTTGGTAATTTTACGTTTGGGGATTTTATTGATTTGATTTTTATATCAAAATGTATTTGCATCGGATGGGTCTAATGTGCCATTGAACTTCCGCTCTTTTCTTGTCATTAATATTAACTTTTAAACTCAAACTTGAATAAAACTAAAATCTGTAACTAGAAGTAAAGTGATCAGTCGTCCTTCGTCAGTCCAATACACAAAAACCTCTTTATTTCGAACATTTTCTCTGCGGCGTGGTCTCTTAGGGTTTGATGATTATATTTCACAATAGATGATGGCCGAATATATTCGGCGCCCAATGTGGGCTCAGTGTGGTATCTTCAATGAAAACGAAGTAAACAATCGACTGGACTCGCAGTTTAGTTAGTTACAAGACACAAAAATCCACGGGAATTTTAGTGACAACGTCGATGGGTTGTGAGAGAAGATTGACTGCCCGTGATTTTTTTTACTGTTTAATCACGACAATTAGGGTCAATTTGTCGTCATAAAATATCTGAAATTTATTTGATCGTATTGAAATTTCCGCCCATAATTGGAGAATTTATGTGTTACGACGAATTCCCGTCATATTAAGTTGTTAAAAGTCATATTTCTTGTCGAGTTTTGTGTCTTAATATCGTCCCTACTATGTTAGAGTAATTATCTGTACGATGATGCCGGCCTGAGGACGTCCTCTTTGCTCGACCTTGAATATCTTTTCCCACGCCACATGCTTAGTTGATTTTGCAAGATTTTCGATCGTCCCTTAGTATGATTTATTCTGTCTCCGGGTATCTTTTCCTAGAAACCTAGCCTCACCTCTATGATAGCCTGATCCGTGGGTTTCGGTTTCCGCTTTGGATCCAAAGCTCATCAGCCGTGGAATTCTTCCATAATTGGTTTAGCTATGGTGCCCGCGTGTACCGTAGTTTAGACTACCATTTACGAGGCTTGGCAATTTGGACCATCAATGTGGTCGTCTTCCCGCAACTTCGCCCCCTAGGTCTTCGTTTTTGCTTATTTCCCTGGTCATCAGGTACCTGAGTTTTCTCGTAATCGTTGAGAAGAGCAGCCATGTCCCGAACCCGTGGCCACTCTCGTTATGAACCCTCCCAAACTAAGCGGCCCAACCAGCATGTGCCGCCCATTACTAACGGATACTTCCGTTTTGACCGATCGGTGGAGCATTACAAGAATCATCACAAACCTCCTAATGAATTTGTTGGCGGCAATCATGTTTTGTAGTATTTCGTCAGCTACTCGTCTTCAATGAGTGCGTCGAAGATAATATTGAAATATATTGTACAATCAGCTACTTCTAACACGAACAATTTTCCTCTAACAGGAGAGTTGTGGTAAGTCTATTGAGAGAGAGAGAAAGAGAGCGAAAAAGAGAAAAGACGAGGCTCAAAAGGTGAAGAATTCAAATTCAGCCTTGAGCACATATTAAACAAAAACAGTGCCGACAACATATCCCTTTCGAGCTGCAAGGAACTCAAAAACCCCAATAACTGCAACATTACCACCTCATTTTAATTTTCCATTAAAAGAATCGAAATAAATGTGCCGTCCTAACACTTTCATTGCGCTCTTTTAATTACCCAAATGTGTTTCAGCAATTTGCCAAATTGTTTGCACTCATGTGAAATTTCCATTGTGTCCACTCTTATCCGAATGACATACACGACCGTACAAAAGAAGAATGAAACCTTGCAATTTTTCCCTAGAGTCCAGATCCCAACAGCTTTTGACTGTTGCAATTTCATTATCTTAAAATGGGAAGCCGCACCGGAAAAAACGGAGGCTTTAAAGTAAAGATCTCTAGTGGAATCTCGACATGCCGTCGACTATTGTAGTACGAGTGGAAATACTGAAGAAATGTCCTTCAAGAGATTTCCTTTTATACTGAGTAATTGGTCTCTTTACCACTCTAAGATGAAAATTGTTATTGTTACAATATTGAATTAAGAAATGGGATTTTTATTGAAATGACACGATATCCATGTGAAGTGGTCAACGATGAATGGTGCTTAAGCAGACCAACAGAAGGTGTGTCCGGAAAAGCAGGAGTCGATCAAGTGTCACATATCCATTATCACATTAAACTACTCCAGACGAGCGATGATGCAAAGAAGAAATCCTACACCATATTCTGTGGGTATAAGTGTGGAAGGCAGTCAACTTAAATTCCTAGATGAACTCAAAGAGTTGTGGTTTCTTGAACAATTCAAAAAGGCAACGTTGCCCTAACGTCAAGATCTTGTCTTTCACGGTCCCCCGCAGTCATTAAAGCCCTCACGAATAGAAGGCTTTTGTGAAAATCTCATGTAAAATTAATGAACTTCAGACGAGGATACCTCTTTGTGGACGATATTTAAATCCTCGATTCAATGAAAATGTGGTATCGATTACAATCAGGACACATCATCAAGAGCACCGTGGCAGATTGAAATCTTCTATGCCTTTCACTGCCATCCCCCCGGCCGCCGTCACATCCCTTATCTGTTCAGTCTTCTGTTGAAAACATTATACGTATCTCATCTCCTTAGTGACGAGCTGAGTTTAGACCCTCTCTTTTTTGCTGAACGGAATCGAATACTTCTATACGGCTTTTGAATAGCATTATACTTATATTCCATGAATATCGCTAGGATTGCGAATTCTTGACTGTACAGTAGCTGTATGTATCTCTCAGTTACCCTACACAGTATTCCGTATAAATCTCAATAATATCGGATAAAAGATACAGCAAATAATATCTTTTCATCTTTCGCCCATGTTCTTTTGGATTGTCCCCCCATGTCCTTAGCATAGTAATCGGCTTGCCAAATAAACTCCGACAAACTGCACTTCATAGCCATCTGAATGAAGAAAGAAAGGACTTTGGATAAGGATTCCAACTTGTGCATTTAACGAAGTTAAAGGATCATAAATGCACTCTCAGCCACTACTAGTGTTGCTTCGTATGCCCCAATTTAGGTGGCATAGTAAATTTTGTCTATGCAAATTGGCGGCGAGGACTTTCGATTTAAAAGCTTTTTTTTGTAGTACTGGTATCGTGTGGCTGGTCGCGACACATTAAGGGGATTTCGCGGAAACGTGACCCGAATTTATTACAAAGTGGGAAAATGCTGGGTGCATTCGTCTGGTCGAGGAAATAAAAAAAAAAATGACAAAAAATATTGTTGCAGAGATGAAACTGTACGTTGTGTATGTTTTCGCTTCAGGATAATTCCATGTCATGGGATGCTATACAAGAAGAAAAGTCCCCTATATGAGTTCCCATGGGAAATCAACTAATCCGCCTTTAATGATACCACACACATGTATTTGAAATCCCTCATTTTGATGTAGTATGGGTCGATTGAACTTGAATTGGGAATTGAGTTGCCAGCATCTGCCTATTAGTTTGAATCTGCGTCAAGCCTTGCGTGGGTTTAAGTGAAACCAGAAATTGAAATAATGGTGGATGCTGAATGGTAGACGTACACTTTAAAGCCAGCCTTCACTGTTCGGTATAGTCCAAGATCGATATCTAAATAATCAATATTTAAGGACTTTTATTTAATATCAATTAATTTACAGTTAGCTCAGGCTACGAATAAATCAAAGCGCATCAATTCGACTTGATAGACAAATAACCGCAGACACACTGGTATATCAGTCGACCGATTGACGAATGGCAACTCCTTCTTTTTCCAGGACAACATTAAGCCTGTGCGGAAAAATTGTTTTTCCACAACGACGATTACATGGAAAACGAGAATGATGACGACTTACAACCTGTTAACGTGTCAACGATTGAGCTGTAGACTCTCTCTACCTTCTTCGCGCCCTCGTGTCATGAACAAATCTATTAAATAAATTATTCAAGCAGTTCCCACAGATGTTTAACTGCAAACCAGCACTTAATAAGGAAGGGTCATGTGCCCTCTTGTCTGTTAACCTGCCAGAGTCAACTAGTGAGCAATTCAATTCCCAAAAGTGATATAAAATTTATTAAGGAAAAAGAATCAACAGGTCGTCAGTCAGAGTGTTTGTGGGTCGGGTGGTGTTCCGTACATTACGGATGGCTGGAAGACGTCTTTTCGTACTCATTACGGAAATAAGAATTATTCAGTTGTCCTGTGAAATGAGACACTTGCTGCTGAGTTACTAGCACTAGTGCATTTTGTTTAATATACTTAAATTAACTGGATATCATATCCGGAATCCTTACGTATCCTCTAATAAAATCAAAATAATTTCACAATAAAAATGTTGCATTTTACATTTCGACAGATACGATTTCCCATCAAATGAGAAATGCAATCGATTTGAAAGTAATCCGTTCCTCCACCTCAATCACTCAACCCCCGGCTTCACCGGAGGGAATCAAAGGACCTTGTAAATAATCGAGAATGGTCCCCTCGTATTTTATTGCAGTCGATGTTGAAAGGCTTTTGGACTGACGACGATGACGGTTTGCCAACCTTTTACGTGTTCAGAGATCCTGAGAACGAGAGCGCTTCGATCCCAGGGGGTGTTGCGTAAACAGTTTGGGTTTCAGCTTGAGGTTTAGGAATTGAAACGCACGAAAAAAACTGGAGGAAAATAACACTGGGAAAACATGGTAGCTTGTACATTAGGCACGGCAAAACAAATCACTTCACTGGCAATCGAATAAAATGAAAATTTTATTCGTTGCGGGTGAGAAATTCTTAAACAGATTGATTTCAAGAAACACGAAACAGGGGGAGCATGGTGGCATGTCTGAGTGAAACATTTAAATTGTATAGTACAATACTTTGTTTCATTTCGATAAGATTTTTTGAGGCTATTCTATTAAGCTTCATAAGTACTACTTATATCCGTAGACGAATTTTTATGTTTAGAGTTTAAGGATAATCATTTTTTCGATTGGAGTAATGTGTTGGTGAAAATTTCTTGCGGTCTTCGTGTCATATTATAGTTTCAACATTGTCGCTTGATTATTTCGGAAATTTTCTCAACATTTATCATGAAAATTTTACCTGGCAGAAAAATATTTTTCTGGGACGTAGGCGTTGTCTGTTAGACTGAGTTCTGTTTACAACAGCTGAATCAAAGCCTCCTCTGAAGACCGCTTGTCAAAATTCAGCTTTCTGCGTCATTTCATTCAAGAGCTAGAAACAAAAACTTGAAAGTGCCCTTGGTTTGCCTTGACCCCTCCAGAGGCATGGGCGCGTCAACATCTCTTGCATTTCTATGCCTTGTTGACGTTTCGGTAAAATATCTACTTTCAGGAGTGAAGCTGCTAGCATGTACCTGCTATCCGCGCCATCGTTATACAAACAAGCTCGGAGCGCAGTAGGCATTCTATTAATACCCACAGGCAGTTTTTGCTCGCACCGAAGATCGAACCTCCATTCTCTAGATCCTGCAGCGGTGACCGAACTAGTACGGCCACTGAGTGCGTTCGATAAGAGTGAAGACAATTGCCAATCATTAAAAAGACCCAGGAAGTTTGATCGTTCGATAAGAGAGAAGGCAATTATAATGGAAAAATCCTAATGATTGCCTTGAGACCTATACCTGAAGTCGAATGTACTTCTGTGACACTTTCAGTGTAGATTCTACGTTTTTTTCCAGTCCCGGTACTGCTGAACTCGCTGAATCACTGGACGGGTGAGACGCACGGTGCTTGGGTGTGTACAATGTGTTATCCACTTGGCTCGTGACTCGGCGAGTCACGCATAATGTGGTTTCGGCATTATACAAATCTACATTTTCATTCTACTCTTTATGAAATTTTTCAAATATTGACCCTCATAACAAGAGGAAAGTTATGGTCTATACGCAGTTTCAAAAAACCTCCAATTAAGCGTATCGGATCGCCTATAAGCAGTTCGAAATTTCTTGTTGTAACAGTAACCAAGGCTATATGTCATGGATCCTCGTTATGTTTCTTGATTAATATGGTGATACATATACCCAAGCCATCATAATTGTATCAATGAAACTTTCCAAACTAGGCGCAACGCAACAGTCGTGTCTATAATGACCTGAACTGGAAAAATGTAACTCAACATCATTGTAACCATTCTCATCAAATTCACCAGTACATTAGACAGTGCTAGGAGGACTACCCTTGTCCATGTCCATCATACGGTTTTCAGTTCCGCCCTACTTCTTACTTTTCCAATATCAGGGATGTTTGATTGCCGCCTGGGTAAACATCCACAGGGCAGACTTTTGACTTCTGTTTGCCAGTGTTTAAGCGAAAAAGTTTCTCTTTTTCATGCTATGGATGAAATGAGTATATGTTTGGGGGTGAGTGGAAACTGATGAGTTAATCGAGAGGGATGAGACGGTGTTAGGATAAATACCTATAGGGAAAAGTTACTATTCCGATTGGATAGAATTTTCTGTACGTGAAATCTTTTGGTCCGAGTAACATTTTCTTTTAAATTCACAGGCAATTTAGTACAAGGCGCGATTCCTTGCAACTATATTTCGTGTAGTTGAGGCGTAACCCAGCAGCTGCACCATCCGAAATTTATATACTAAAGAAACTTCAACGAGGCATTCCTAGAAATTTTGACGCGCCCATATCCCATTGCAGGGTTAACAACAACCCTAATCTACACCACATAGAGCCACAAAAAAACCACACCTATTGGATTTAAAAAAAAAAGAATAAATATTCGCACTGAGCTTTTGCTCACCCTAGAACTCTGCTTGGTTTTAAAGATCTATTACTCAAAAAATCATTCGCCCTGGAGCACGGTTTATATTTCGACATTTCATCGTCAATTTTCCCACTGGGCTTTAGTCCCTGTTATTGGAAAATTTTTCTCATGCCCTCAGGCGATTGATGCAACCTGTCATTGTGTTTCTTCTGAAGGAACCTAATCTCCAATAGATGTATACACTTTACGCATAGTCGTATATGGGAGGTTAATCGGTCCTTGAACATTGTTTTTGGGGAAACTCAAACATAAGGCATATACGAGTACAGTCCAGAAATATATTAGATTTCTGTGTCAACAAAGCGAGATAGGATTTTTTTGGACGCATATGAATCTTGGGATGTTTTGTATTTGATTGAGTGGAATAAGCTCTTATCGGATATATTACAGATTGGAAATGGCAAGAACTAAGTAGCGCCGGATGAAAAGTAAAATAATTTTACTCATCACTTTTCATTTTTCCGCGTTTCTTGATTTAGCTTATCGAACATGCGTTAGGTTTTGGTTAGAGGTAGCCCCTCCCGCTCCGACAAATGAAACACACATAGACCACTACTTAGTCCGTTGTCATACCACTATTGGAGTCAACATAAAGAAGTACCGACCAAGACCCAATCCGCGAACCATCCGAAACGGACAATGAAATGATTAATCTAACTGACAGTTACCTCATTCAGGTCGTCAAGATCGGTGAAGCAGTATAACCTAAGAGTGGGTTTCCTACTACCAGCCAGAGTAAGGTAGGTGCAGAACTAAAGAAAGGAGCACTCCTTCTCATCCGCGTCCCCATAGCTTATGCAACACTCATTGTACGGTAAACAAAGTCGCCTGGCATATGCTCTCCAGTGAGGCAATGGCCAGCGGTAGTCCCCACAACACTGCTGATGTGCTTTCAATCTAGAAAAAGCAGTCCTAAAGAGCGGCTAGGATTCAGTCTAGGCCATATTTGCCTAGCTACATGACAAGTGCTACAAGTACTTCGGACCAGTACTGATGTTTGCCCCGCTTTAAGGCCAATTTGCAGGCTGTCAGAAACATCCTTTCGTTCCGAGAACTACCACTGACCTCGCTAGTAATACCCCCGTGGGCCAGCTCATCCGCTCTAGAGTTACCACCGTAACCGTAGTATCAGAAGTGAATGGTGAAAGTCGATGGCCACAGAGAATAAGTTGGTATGAGGAATAAGTAGAAAAAAACTAAGGGGAGCAATTTTTAACGTTTTGGTTATTATCCCAAAATTCTGTATTGAACACATTTTTTTTTTTCATTTTTGACAACTTTTTTGACTTACCTACTTCTGCTCTGTATCCATTGATTTATTCTGGTGGTCATGGTAAATTTTTGGACTCTCAAATTACTTATTATATCTCCTCTTCAAGACAAATAAAAGTGTATTACCAGCGACAAGGACATGCTCGATATACAATTTACTCATTGCCATCTGTTATCGGATGAGGCTCATAGTCCGACGGAAATCAACATGCAATAATCTCTGAATCATTATTTTTTTTTCTCTTTTGAAAAGTCTTCTTTATATCATTAGCCTCCTACTTTAAATTGAATTTCTTAATCAGCAAATGTTCGAAAGAAACGAACATTCTTCAAAGTAATGCGACATTTTTTTCCAAACCGTCCCTAGTTTCGTCATTCGTGAGTTTATTGGATCCTTTTCCGAGTCTCCTTTTATTTCTTGGTTACTTGATATTCAGATCATCGATAGTCAATGGTTTTTATATTACTCTCGATAAAGATACGATGGAACGAAAACGTACAATACAAATTGCGGAATTGAATAATGGAATTAGATATTCATAGGCTTATAGGGGCATTCAAGGAGTTTTGTTTTTCAGCGGAGTTTCATTTTGTCCTAAGTGGAACAATTTGATTGGAAGGATGGATTTCGATATGATGAAGTCGAGGCAAAATAAATCTCCTTTTTTTTGAAATTTATATCCGTTAATATTAATCCTTTTTGACACAATTTCTGTGATACACAAGTTTACATCCAATTTCGATAAGTTGTCGTTTACGTTGTCATTTACACAAGATTTAAATTCCTTCTACATTTATCTAATTTTTTTTTTCTTCTTTTTAAGAGTGTTACGACTTTGCTCCGAATGTTCATAAGCAACTTACTGACTTACTTCCCCCATTATATAACTTCAAAGTCCATTACAAATTCATAATCCCCAAATAATTAGTACCGAAAGTTTGGGAGACGGTAGTACATCGGAAAAACATCTTTTCTACTTTAAAATCTGCTTACCGAGACAACAAAAAATTGTTGCTCTTAATACCATTCATTTCATTTCGGGCTATCCGTGTCCAGCTATATAATCATAGTCGACAACGTTACCACAGGCATAGACACAAGCGAATATGATTCCACCTTTGAAAAGTGACATAACGAAGCAACAACAATTTTGAAGTTGTTACCCCGCCGATTTCATCCAGCTTTGTCCGCATCACGTCTAATGGGTCCTGTCGAGAGACAGAGGGACGTCTTTTGTAGTGAGTAATGAATATGTACGGGTATCAGGACATTCATTGATGACAACATAATACACTCATATACAGGCGGGCTGAAGAAGGACAATGACTAAACGCTCTAATGATGTTCATCATCAGTTGCTAATACCTTTATGGGATTAGTCAACTCTTGAAGTTCATGCCTTTTTGCGGGGAGAGCGCGGCGACGGTGGTACTCGTAACTGATGAGTTTAGGAGGTGATGACGAAGTGGTATGATATTTTGATGAAGAGGTTTATGTCTTCGAAATTTGGTTATTGGGATTTTCGATTCTGTGAATTTGATTCTGAGTATTATAAAATTGGATGTATTCCTATTTCACCGGGCGACGTAACGAGGTCCGCGTCTTGACTAATATAGTCCAGACGAGGTCCGAAAAAGCCTGATTAGGAAAAAAATCGTGTAGTTTTAAAATTTTACACATTTGTTGGAGAGAGTCCCCTGAATATGTACTCAAAAGTCTCCGATGATAGAGGGTCCGGAAGTGTAGGAGAGATCCGTTCAGCAATGGTGGCTCAAATATTGGTAACCTGTGTAAAAAGATTAAGTTCCGTTTTGACCGTATTGATACTAACCTCAGCTAGCCAGCTCATTCCGTTTAAATTGAGAGGGCATTCTGCAAAACAAGCGCGATTACTGTACACCACACACCATTCAGGTACAAAAGCAGTTTGTTGACCGCCAATTTCAAAGAAGGGGGGACTGGACACCACCCTGGGTAGTACCCCTACTGACACACCTGCGCTCAGATGCTGCATCGAAGCGAGTGCAGATAACCCTAGAAGTTAGTAGTTGTTATAGAAGCTTATAGAGTGAGCCATCTGCATTAAGGCCAGAGAGAGAATCGATTATAGCCGCGGGTGCGACATAATTGAAAGCGCCCTCGATGTCTAAGATGGCAACGAATTCTTTACAGCCAAGAGACCTCTCAGTGTAACTAACTAGAGAGTGCAAGGCAGTATCCATTGATTCCCTTCCAGTGGGCATTCGGTGATGTGGAAAGAAATTGTGCTGAAATAGTAGCACGCAGGTCTATATCAGTCAAGTAATCCCAAACCTTTAGCAGAGTTTAAGATAGGCATTGGGACGCCCGTGTGAGCTTTTCCTCGCTTTAGGGATAAAGATAACCTCAGTCGCTGACCATTCACGAGGAATGTAGACCAGTTCCAGACAGACCTTTAGGATAGTCTCCAACAATGGATTGTTTATTCAATGCGTGCTACAAATCTGCCGGAATGATGTCATCAGGCATAGCTGACTTGAACGGTTCGAAACTTGATATAGCCCAACGATTTTTTTCTTCTGAAATAATGGATTTAAGATCACAAGGAACTGCGAGTTCCTGGCCCTCAGATTAGCGGAGGGGAAAAGATTCAGTCAGGCTGCCTGGGAAATGCGTGTCCTATTGATAGGGCCCTTACTCGGGGTCGTCTAAAATCTATCTTGTGTTAGAATATATATGGGTCCGTGGAAAGGATCTTACGGAGCATAGAGGCTTAACCACAGCCCCCAATGCGCTCACAAAAACCACACCATGAGGAAACGGGGCAGATGATTCTTATAAGAGTTCCAACCCAACTCCAAACTTGTCGAGTTAGCTTTGTTAAAAGACCCTCTGCAGACAGCCCTGAGCTCAGAGAGTTGTGCATTCCTCCAGAGCGACTTGCTCTTCTAGTGCCTTAGCGTCTCAACTACCTCTAAGAGGCTTAGTGGACGACAAGTGGCGAATAGCTTTTGCTTACTGTTACGCCCCACACCACAGGGGAAGACAAAACGAACATCCATGGCCACATCAGGATTCGAATCCGCAAGGAACTAGTACGAACAAACATCAGACTGACGCTCTAACGTACTAACCCTCTCCCTCGTAATTAATATGGCGATTATCTTTTGGAGCTTAAACATTTTATATCAGCATTCGGACAATTTCATCTATACAGCTATTTCTATGTATCTATATCTAACATTTCAATAAACATGTCTCCTAGCATCCCTTTAATTGGAATATTACCCAAATTACCATATCCCGTCCACTCCTCTGCACTACTTTCACTGTATCCTGTAACAACCTTCTATTAGCATATTCCCACCCATACGGCATCAATTCAGAGTTCAGATTGAGTTATCATCCATATCATCAAGACGTCCTCATCCCTGGGCTCAAAAAGGACACGACAAGCATATAATTTACATGAAAGCAATCCTCGCGAAAGTAACAAACAGAAATATGCACTGGTTACACTCCCCCGGTTGTTGACTAAAATGTTAATTACATGCTACGACCGCATTACGTTATAGCGCGTTGCTGTGAGTGGGACAATGCACGTCGAAGAGGAGTTACGAAAGGGTCGTCGTCAGTGTGCCGTGATCCTTGAAAAAGACCTGCAAAGGATACAACATTTTAATTTTTTTTTTTTTCGAGTTTTAGCAAACATTTTATCGGTGTTTTGTTTGATCATCTCTTGATCGAAAATATTACTCGGAATATGCGTTTATATTACATCCGTAGATAAACAAAGGGTCGAAACTAATATAACTACCGCTCGAGCGAAAGGAGATGCTCTGAAACTCCCGAATAAGATGGTGATGAAGCGATGGCTCAGATTGAATGGAGTGAATAATTTGTGTTTTGAGAAAGTTTAATGGGGGAATTTCGAAAATACTTTCAATGCCGGAATATGTAACCTGATTTTGGACAAATCACGGAAATGGCAAGGATACTACCATACATTACTAGTACCAATTACCTTAACCCTTCTAGTGGGGCATGGACTCAATGCCCTGTTGACATTTCGTTAGCATATCAATTCCGGATGGTGCAGCATGTGCTGGCAATACCTCCATACACTGTCCCGTATGGTAGCAACTAATAACCTAGACAAATGATTATCTTTTTATGTAAATCAATCTAAAGATATTTGAAATCCATTTCTGAGCTGAGCTGAAAAAAAAAACATACAGGATTAAATTCAAGCATTGGAAAACTTGATATCCAGAAATGATTCTTGAAAATTCCCAATTACGCTTTCTCGACCGAACAGACTGTACAGACACTTCCTCTCTTCAAACTTTTATCCCAGGCTCGCCCATTTCGTTACAAGTCGGTACGAATTTCCATTCAGTATCCTTAAATTAAAGGCGACAGGATGGCTCGATGGTATCTCTCTGGTGTTTAGCGTAAGCATAAGAGCATTTGCCTGGTTGTAATCCACCATTCCTCGTGGAAGGCATATTTGCCTCCGTGTCTCCCCGAGGTGGTTTTCAATACTCCACCAGTTGAAGTGTATTACGCGAACGGTATGGCACCCTCTTGTCATACTTTTGTGCTGATGCTTGATGTTAATTGAATTTCCAGCAAACAATTTATCGGCGATTATATTCCACTAAAAGGGATGACTGGAGATAGCGTACGCGCAGACAATGGGACAGTGTACGTGAGAGTTGAAGGTACTTTAGCGCATAGTCAACGATTTGAATTGACATTTTTTCCTTGATCCCAGATTTCATTACGGACCGACTAATAGTGATTTGGATATGAAATTACGTTGCAGGTCTAATGGTAAAGACTGTCATTGCTTCATAAGTTTAATGTGCTCTGAGAAATCTCAAACAGAATTTCCGCTTTAGTCACTACAAAAATTTGGGAAGATTTTTCGACAAGGGGTTTGAACAATTACCCCGAATCGCATGAACTTTTCTTTAAAAATTTCGCGAGCTATTACGTCAAATTTGGGTCAATTGCTCATATTGAAAAATCGCTTCGAACTCATACCAAATTTTTGGAAAGATTGCTAATTTCCGTTTTAAGGTGGCTGATAGTTCCTGGGCGATAACTCATAGAGCCTATCATTTACACAACCTATTAAGCTTTATGTATTAATGTTCTTGCAAATGTACAAGTGCGAATCATTTTCAATTTAAATTGGAATTGTTTGTGACACTTGGTTTCATTCTGCACACCAACTTAGTATGCGTCTGTAGCTTAGCTCGGTAACGCACCGGGCATTTTTTGCTACTCGAAACACGGTCTCTGCGGTTCGCGCCCCGCAACGGGACCAACTATTTTTTATTCTCAAATTCCCTCTGAATTAATTTCTCCGAGCTTAGTGGTTTCGTATGGATAGTAGCACTCATCAGGTTGTCGTCTTGCACATGGATAGCTGCAAAGATGCAAGACCTGATGAGTGCTACTATCCATACGAAACCACTAAGCTCGGAGAAATTAATTCAGAGGGAATTTGAGAATAAAAAATAGTTGGTCCCGTTGCGGGGCGCGAACCGCAGAGACCGTGTTTCGAGTAGCAAAAAATGCCCGGTGCGTTACCGAGCTAAGCTACAGACGCATACTAAGTTGGTGTGCAGAATGAAACCAAGTGTCACAAACAATTCCAATTTAAATTGAAAATGATTCGCACTTGTACATTTGCAAGAACATTAATACATAAAGTAAAATTGCCAGGGAACAAATATCTCCACTTCTCACCTTCTCTCCACCCCTCTAGTGAGTTAATATAAGTGCTTCACACCATCTAGACCTCCACGGTCGAGTTTTCAAGTAAAATCACGCCTTCACGGCTTATACAAACAGAATTCTCACACTTTCGTGGTCGTCTTGCACATGGATAGCTGCAAAGATGCAAGACCTGATGAGTGCTACTATCCATACGAAACCACTAAGCTCGGAGAAATTAATTCAGAGGGAATTTGAGAATAAAAAATAGTTGGTCCCGTTGCGGGGCGCGAACCGCAGAGACCGTGTTTCGAGTAGCAAAAAATGCCCGGTGCGTTACCGAGCTAAGCTACAGACGTATACTAAGTTGGTGTGCAGAATGAAACCAAGTGTCACAAACAATTCCAACCTCTTAAGCTTTTAGCGTGTTACACATTTACTTATTAAGATCCTATTTATTGCTTTGAATTTGGTGTAGTTCTTATTCTATATTTGGCGTCTCTGCAAATGGGTGTACATGCGACGACTATAATATAATTATTATTACAGATCCTCCAATTTTTCAATTAGCGTATAATCTCTGTAGTTTATTCGGATCTTAGAATCAAATCTTGAAAATTATTTGCGTACGGTTGCATATAAAAGAAAGTGGAAAACTGTAAAAAACATAACACTACCAATGCAACTTTGACTTGATATTGGGGTTGTGTGTCGGAGAGTCGCTAATTAAATAAAATAATTCGATGCTGTCGTAATCAATCATTGCAATCTGACTTCTTAGCTGAGAACTGATAAAAACTCCTCACTACTGCTTCTAATTTCTCCCTAGGATATCCTCAAAAACTTTGTCATCGCTGGTATCATTATATTTTGAGTAACATAAAACCACCATTAATCCCTTCGAAATGCAATTAGAGGAAGCGCGATAACAACATTTTCAATTTCATAAGGACACGAACAACGATAGAATGATTTGGTCTTCGTCTATCAGCATCTCGTACTTGGTCTTCGTTGGCTTCTTCACCATTGTTGTCGTCTGCCTCCCACTAATTACTTTTTGGAACTGGAGATGATGGAATTGGTTAACGCAATTAGTCTTCGTTTGTGTCAATCAAACCGAATGTTAAAAAGAGTGCAAGGAATTTTCCGGAAAATGATTCAAGACACTGAGATGAGGGTTAAGAAGTTCCGTGCAAAGGCAGTATAGTGGAAGGAAGGCTGGTTAGGAAGCCATATTCTGTAATACATTATCTGATTATTAAGTCCATAATGGTAAATTGTTTGTGTAGGGTTAAGCTAGAGTATGAGTATTTTTGATTTGAAACCTGGCGGTTGACATTATTTTTTTCTGTAGCACAACGCATAACTTATTGGCCTGATCGACCTCAACTCGAACCTGCTCTAACTCTGCTCGATATCGTGACGATATCATGTGTCGGCTCGGAATCGGTACGACCGCAACTCTACATCGATCTCGCCCTAGGGGCTCCCAACATGTACATGCACATGTTGCATTAATACCAGTATACAAGTATGAGCTCACAATCATTTACATTGGATACCGAGATCCCTCTAATGTGAGCAGAGTCCGAGTTCGAGTCGAGTTCGAACCGACTAATGTATGCACGCTCTTAGTTTGAGATTTGAGTCAAAAATACAGGGAAGATTTAGTTTCATATAACTAACTACTACTTTGCCTTAACCCCTAGCGGGGCATAGCGCGTCAACTACTCCTGCGCGCCATCGTACTCTGTTCTGGGCAATGGGGCGCAACTCCCCAAAAGACTTACCCAGTACCTGACACTCCTTTGCCACAGATCGACGCCATGTGATTCGAGGACCCCCTCTTGGTCGGCCTTGGTTGGAAATGGGGTTCCATTTCATGGCATGCATAGCAATGCAGTTATCACTCTTCCGCAATGTGTGACCTATCCACTGCCATTTTCGCCTGCGTATCAATTCGTCGATTGGCATCTGACCCGTACGCCGACTTAGCTCTTCATTTGATATTGTTTCGGGCCAGAAAATTCTTAAAATTCGACGAAGACATGAGTTGACGAAAACTTGCAGCTTTCTGGTAACTCCTACGGAAACTTTCCATGTACTGCTCCCATACAAAAGCACTGATAGTACCAGGGAGCAAAACAGGCCCAGCTTGGTCTTAATGCTGAGATAACTGCCCTGCCAGATTTTGGACAGCATGCCGTATGCGCGTTTAGCCTGGTTGATACGACGAGCGATGTCCTGCTCCGTACCACCATTTTCGGCAACAATGCTACCCAGGTAGACGAAGTTGTCCACCTTCTCCACAGGCTGCCCATTAATATTGATGGCAATAGGTGTCGGATTTCTTTTTCGCAACGGCGGGCTAAGAACCTTGGTCTTGTTGGTGTTAATCTTTAGCCCAACCTTGCTTGCCTCCCTCTCGAGATCTAACGCCATTGCGGACAGATCCATGATTTTGTGGGAGAGTAGGCATATGTCGTCAGCGTAGTCAAGATGTTGTAGATAAGATGTCAAAGTCCATTGAATTCCTCTGTCGAGTCCGGATAGGGCTGCATGCAACACGTCGCCGATCACTATGAGGAATAGGATCGGTGAGAGGATGCACCCCTGCCGAACTCCACTGCGAATCTCAAAGTCCCCCGACACCTTACCTTTATGCAGAACGCGACATTTCGCGCCGTCATAGGTTGCCTTAATAATAGCCACAAGCTTCTCAGGGATGCCTCTCCTGCGCAAGGCCGCCCATATAGAATCCCGGTTCACACTATCGAAAGCCTTTTCGAAATCGATGAAAAGCAAGTGAAGCGGAGAATCGTATTCAGCGCATTGCTCGATGATGATTCGCAAGGTGTTAATGTGATCGACACAGGAGAATCCGGATCGAAAGCCAGCCTGCTCTTCATCAATTGTGCTTTCTACGTGGGCCTTTAGTCTTTCCAGGACGATTTTAGCTATTATCTTGGCAACGGCAGGAAGCACACAAATGCCTCTCCAATTATTACAGTCTGTGAGGCTACCCTTCTTTGGAAGTTTGATGATCAAACCTTCCTTCCACTCAGTGGGAAAGGTCTCTGTATTCCACGCTTTATCAACAAGTGGGTGCAGCAAATCGGCAGTTACGCTTGGCGCTGCTTGATAAAGTTCGGCAGGGATGCCGTCAAGTCCGGCGGCCTTTCCTCGTTTTAGTGCAATAATTGCAGTGACTATTTCCTCTTTAGTCGGGGCAGTGGACCGTATACGCACATTTTGATGGTTAGCTAAATTATCTATATGAGGGGGAACTTCACCAGAGGTTACACGGTTCAAGACCGTGGCGAAGTGTTCTTTCCACCGCCTCATTTGATCTTCTTCCAAGATAAGTAGCTTTCCATCACTATCTTTCACCGGATGTTGGCAGGAGTTACGACCACCTGTAAACTCCTTGATGACACCGTATACGGCGTTTAAGTTGTTACTTCTAGCGGCTTTTTCTGCTGACGCTAAAAGAGAATTGGCATAAACTCTTTTATCGCGTCGCACACTACGCTGAACTTCTCGAGCTTTGTGACGGTAAAGGAGTTCGATGCTGCTTCGATTGTCGTCTGATGCTGCAGCCAAACGAACTTTCAGCTCCTTTCTTTCAACAATCCGTTGCCATGAAGCGTCGGACATCCAGGGCTTATTCCGGCAATCCGGGTTTGGGCCAAGGATGGTATTTGCGCTATCAATGTACGCATTTTTTATGGCATCCCAGTTTTCGTTTATGTCACTATCTGGGTGACTAGTTATCTCAGCCGCTTTTTGCGCAAGATGGTCATTATATTGTTGTAAGACAGCTGGATTTTTTAGTCGAGCGGTGTTGAATTTGCGGGGCTTGGATTTTTCGTCGCTGGGGCGGCGCACGGCTGCAATACGCAATCGAACATTAGCGGTCATAAGATAATGGTCTCTTCCCATCCCAATATCGGCACCCTTCTTGTTTCGCACGTCCAGGAGGCAACTCTTGAATCTTTTACTAATGGCAAAATGGTCGATCTGATTTTGTGTTCTGCGCCGATCAACAGAGGACCAACTGATTTTGTGGTGGTCCTTATGCTCAAACATAGTACCACCGATGAAGAGACTGTGAAAGTTGCAGAACTCTACAAATCTTTCACCGTTGTCATTACGATCACCAAGACCGTGTCTCCCCATCACATGTCTGAGCCCATAGTTATCAGCGCCAACTTTCGCATTCAAATCACCCTTAACCATTATAATGTCACCTTTAGGTGTTCTGCTCTGAACGGCGTTTAGTTCTTCGTAGAAGGAGTCTTTTGCCAAGACATTGTCGGGTTCAGTAGTGACATAACATTGTATTATTGAGATGTTCCTCATTTTGGTCCGGAACCTGGCGGTCAAGACCCTGTCAGAGACCGGTTCCCAGGATAAGAGACAGTTTCGCGCGGCTCTGGTTAAAAGGAGCCCCACACCTGACTCACGACGACTACCGGTAGCTTTACCGGAGTACAACATTACAGTGCTGCCCGTTGGAGAGATGAATTCTCCGCTGTTCCACCATCTTATCTCACTAACTCCTAAGATATTTAATTTGTACCTCAGAAATTCACTCTCTAATTGAAGAAATCGTGCGTTCTGGGGACCTTCTGATCCATTGTCCAGGAGAGTACGCACATTCCAGAATCCAATCTTTGTCATTGTACGATAGCTAAAAGTCGTAACCGTTGAGTCAGTCCTTATCCGAGGCATAGTTGACGTTTCGTTAGCATATAAAGATTTCGGATAGTGCAAGTTGCTGGCATAGACATCCTGTCCTTTGATTGTCGGTTTTAACGACAGGCCCTCAAAGGGAAAGGCCGTGGTATTTTTTTTCACACCCCACACCACAGGGGTACCTCAACCAAATCATCGCACCGCCATCACTGGCGGCTTGACGTTGGTTGGCAATGGTCTGTGACCACTGCCGTTCCAGGGGGCGCCCACGTGGAGGACTATGGAAGAGGAGTTTTTGCCCCCCTCCCCCCCAAATTTCGAAATACATTCATTAAATTTATATGGCACTGAATGTACTTGTCGGCAGAATCGATGTATTTCGTACTATTGATTATAACACAGCTTCCTTGTGATAATTGGAATTAATCTACCAGGAAAGGAATTGGTTGCGATTTCCTTCTTCTTTTATTTTCCATTTATCTATGCGCTAAAGTGGGTGTTCTAGGAGGATCCATGGAGAATTATGCCTTCAGAAAGTAATGAGCATACAAAATTGCGACATATCTTGGAGTGAGTATATCATGGCCTTACATTTGGTGATATTAATGTGTAGCTCGTAAGAGCAGCACCAAACACCCCTTTCCATCTTCGACTTTACTTGTTTTCACTGCAGTTTGAAATACTCGTAGGATCCACAAATGGATTGAATGAGAAGACCGCGAGTGTAAAAGCTTAAATCTAATGCTTGTCTTCGCTTATCAAAGGCTCAACCCGTAAAAGAACAGTCAAACCCTAGAAAATGGATACCAATCTACATATAATATTTGTTTGCTATGAGCACAAAGATACAACCAACAAATAACAGCAAAGGTGAAATTTTAAATATATGTATAGTATATGGGTATGAAAATACAATAGAACATGAGAAAAAGAAAATAGGTAATGAAAACGGAGACTGGTTAATAGCAAATGAGTTATGACAAATGGAAAGGAAAAGGTTGAACAGACAATGAAAAAAAAAAATAGATGCTCGAATGACTCACGTAATAAAGGTTTGTTTTAGCAATAAAAGTAAGGCCCGTTTTCTCAATGTCTGATTAAACTCTTTGTTAACTAACAGGGACACAAATTAAACGAAACTATAAACAGCCCGATAAGCATTTTCGTTTTCTCATACGTTTCATACAAATTACCAAGCCATAAAGTGTGGAACTTATCTCAGACCACAATTATGGCAAAATCAGCTGATTTTCTTGGCGGAATTCTACCGTCCACGAATCTATTTTGTATTAGTACGGTCTCTCAGCATATTCATTCGCAGCTTAGTTTGTTGCAAATTCTCTTCTATCGAATGAATTTCCAGGAACTCTGTCCTTTATAACCACTTTCATTGTTTTCACTTGAATTTGCAAAAGTGAACAGTTCTAGCTGTCAAAATCTCAACATCCGGTATCAGGTGTTGGGTTTTTGTTTAGGATAAATTTTCAACCGGAAACCAGGAGCTGGGCTTTGTTTTGGATAAGAGATTAATCAAAGGCAAGGGAACGGTTAGCGTTTATCCAATTAATAGCGCTAAACAGATATTGAGAAAATCAAATTGAGCTAAATGGCAGTTTATTGTTAAGAAAAATTTTAATCGGACATTGAGCAACCGGCCCTTAATCTGAAGAAATTCAAGAAAAAAAACGTTACGAAAATCACTGGAAACATAAGGACGCTTGGTTTTAATGTTTCAGTTTTCATTTCAACAGTTTTTTTTGTATGTTGTAATGAATAGGTGTTTGGGAGACCTAAGTGCCCATGAGGGCGGAGTGAATAGACGCCATCTGGAGACAATCCCAAAAACTAAAACTTGATTTTGAAACGGTCGTTCCTACGCCAGCTATATAATAGAGTAATTTCAACCAAATTCGGGAATTGATTTGACTAAAGATACTATTGATTGGTATGAAATCTGAAATCATTCGATTTTTAGGCATTTACTACATCGATTCGAAGAAACGGGCGGTAAACCGGTGCCCTGGACAATTCTTTGAATATATGATGATCGGTTGCGCGAAGCGGCTATTCTGGGTTCGTCGAACTGATTAAACCGTCACGGTTTTTTACCTTCGTCAATATTAGAATGGTTGACGTCACTATTGCTACTGCCTGACGACGGACAGATATAATTGAGACGGTCGTCACCTCTATGGCGGGTGAATTTCAACCCCTTTTGGCGGCCATCACGCCGATATTCCAACTTGGACGGGCCGATATGCCCTCGATGGCGGGGAAAAAACCGGATTATGGTTCGGTAATAAAAAAAATCAAAATTTGCGATCCCATCACTTCGCGGCCATTGCTTCGATGTCACCATAATGGCAGATGAAAGTCGACTCCCCAAAAATAAAGATCACCCGTTCGTGGGCAATATCAAAAATCGCATGTCCTTCGATGGCGATGCCGAAGCGACGTCTTCGAGGGGTGAAAATTGACTTAAGAGAGATCTCATTTTCGACAGTTTGCGACCCTGATTTAGCTTAAGCATCGGCTGAAATTTTCTCGTCAATCAAGTTTTTTTGCGTCGGAATTCTCCGTTCGCATAAAACTCGATATGGGTGATTGAGCGCAGAACGAGTATCGCTACCCGCTTGTCTATTGTGTCCCAAGGCGAGGTTGATGACATCCGATCAGACAGTACATTTTTAAAGGACTCATAGGTGTTCCATAAGAATATAGTGTTGGCAAATATCAACGACTCACAGTGTGATAATAACAGAGTTGTCGTTCTTGAAATTTGCTAATGGAAATCATTTGCCGAATTTCCTTCATTGAAAATCACATCATATCGAATTGCTCAGAGTCGAGCGACAAAGTATTGACCGGGACAATACTCTGTCGTTCGGCTGAATAATTTTTTAACACTGTTGAAAGTGCTGTTCCCACGAGGAGATTCGAGAGCTTTTTGTTGCCCGACTTGTGTCTTCAACAAAAGTCGCCTCTTGGGGACGCGGCTTAAGAGGGGAGACTCAAAAATTAGATTTTAATTTGCTAATTCAAAAATCACTAACATGAAATGGTTCCTGCATTCAACAGTTTCGAATCAACTGCCAATTAAATTCAAGGAACTTAACAATGCAGTAAGGACTTTTGTTTCCATTGGACGCCAGTGACCATTAAATTGTCAAATAGACCAGAAAAGGGAGCTAATCGATCACAAATTAATCGAATTCATAAACTGATTATTACTGACAGCACTTGAAAGCACCGGGAGATAATACGACTCTGACAAAGTGACCATCAAAAAAGCTTACAGAATGTCGATTAAACCCAATATGCTCGTATTATAATTAAAGAAAATTATGAAATCAGAATGAATAGTTATTAATAAATTACATATTAAAAATACAATACATGCAAGAAGAGTATAGTATTTTTTGTTTTCATTTTCCAGTAGTCAAATTTAACCTGAGAGGTCTCTTATAAAATTTGGGTATTTTCTAGGGTGACTCGATTTTTGTTTTGCAAAAATTTCAAACTCAATTCAAAAAAATACAAAAATCAAAAACCATAATTAAAAGGTCACATTCGATAGTCCATGTCTTCTGAAGTTTCTTTACCTAAGTCATTTTCTCGCCTTAATGTAATCAAAACAAATTGCCGAACCATCTGGTAAGACAGCGAAAATTATCGCCGTCTTACATGGTATTATAGATGGTGGTAGTCTTCCTTTGATTTCCAGAATCTCGTACGTCCGAGAACAATCATCGAAAATGTTGATCTTAGCCATGGCCCATTTCGTACCAATGACTTTTGAAACATTTTTACGTTGACAGAACCTGCTATCATATGCTTTAGATATTTCCCCTATTGGCCGACATTGTCTCATATTATGCTCGTCTTGAAATCCGACGGTCTTGCGTTTAACGTTAGTCGAATGTTTCGATGATTCTATTTTGACAGGATAGTCTGTAATATTACCCGGGCTCGTAAAATGAGATCCACTGCCACACACACTTGGTATGTTGTCAAATTCCACGGTTGCTGAACTTATTTTTGTAATATGGGTCGTGTCTTGGGCTTGACAGTCTGAGAGGTCTAAAAAGGAAAAGAATATAATGATAATTATTTTATTTTGCAAGAATTTCCCATGAGTTTTCCTTATGGAATCCTGCTGCTTAAGATTTCCCGCATATAGGATAACGTACACGTATCTTGCTCGCGTGTTTCCCGTGAAAGGGTTGCGTATTTGTTTTATTCGAAAAGACGCAACTCTGACAAATGTAGGCAGTTGTCGGGTCAATAACTTTTGTGGTAATTGTTGTGTGACGAAACAAATAATTTAGTAGAAATGTCTACTACTACGTCTTGCTACTGTTCAGTTGTTGGTTTTAACATAGATAATTGACACAATTTGCTAATATGATGACAGCGTCTTTGCAGAACACACCAAAGATGCAACCGATTGATAGAAAACATGCGAACGCGAAACACAATGCAATAATGCTTTTTTATACTTACCAGGAAGCTCACAATCCAATTTCTTCGATGAAGCGAACAGCTGCACATTCGAAATATCCCTAGAAACTAAAAATGAGATTGTTAGTTTAGTCAGTACTGAACTGGAACCAAATACCTTTTTTATGTTCAAGTAAACATGATTCAAAAGACGGTGATCCTTTCGAACATTTTCCACTCTCTGTAATACTCAACGGCTCGAGATCACACGTCTCATCTCCTGCACAGCTCGACCATTTCGAATTCTTTTCGGACGAATCTCTCCTGTTCGACCCTCTGCAACAAGCATCCAAATCAGAGTTGGATGAGCTCAAGTAGAAATCCGTCCTGAAGGGAAATTTTTCGACAACATCACAAACATTTTTGACTCCACAAAAATATAAAATTTTGTCCAGGCCGGAGAGAATATATTCGTCCGGGAAAGGTCCTAACGTTGCTCTTGGTATTCCTGTGTTGCTCCGTACCTTTGCAGAGATGCCTCTGTGATAATTCTGGCTGCTGGAATAGCTTGAAATGGACGGGCAGCTTATGGTGGGACGCATCCTTTTCATACAGTTTACTGAACAATTTTGTCGGAACTGCGAAGATTATTAGTGGGATTAATGGGTTTAGAAGGATACTCGTATCCACGTTTTTTTTAATATCCGGTTACTAGGATAGATAAGCTACGCGTGTGAAGCTAACTGACAGTGCAAAGCAAAGCTATATTGATTCGTTATTCCTTTGAAAGACAAAAATTGTGATCTACTTAACACATAGATTTTATAGAATACTTGGATTGCGCTTGTCCTATAATTATCCATTGGAAAAGTGGCCGGAACACGT
Source organism: Chloromyia formosa (assembly GCA_964017055.1). Classification (NCBI taxonomy): domain Eukaryota; kingdom Metazoa; phylum Arthropoda; class Insecta; order Diptera; family Stratiomyidae; genus Chloromyia; species Chloromyia formosa. Next base: position 153,387,610 of record OZ024815.1, on the reverse strand, counting down.
GGTTAGACTTTCTGTCAGTTTTAGACCAAAAATTTATGAATTAACAAGTTGCTAGCTGCCAGTTCTGATATTTAATTCTCAATTTATGTGGCGCCAGTCATTACAAATTTATTGACCGGGTCGCAAGGAGAAGGAGACAAGTCTCTTCTTCGATGTGAAGCTCGTATCTTTTATATGTTGCATTCTGCTGAGTCGATGGCACGGCGTGTGCAGTTGCTAAATCGTACGATATCGACGATGTAGAATGTGGACAACACTTGTGCATGACAAGCACATTTTCCATTGCATCTCGAGATTGTTGGTTCGCCATCTTTAGAGGGGATATTGACTAGGAAAAAATGTGATTTGTGATGTTTCACAGATCGCACAATCCCGAACTGGAACAAAAATTCTCATTTGTTTTCATATTCCTAAATCTGACGTTTCGAATACGAAACAGGTTAGACGAGATAGTATTGTCAGCTTTTACTGACAATCACTATTTAGACTATTGACTGGTTTAATTAAGACCAATAAAGTCTAATCAGATGTTTCGACACTTTTCCAAAAGTTTAAGCACCGTTCATTTCTAGAATGTTTATAACTTAACAACAAACAAACCAAGCGTACAACATGGAAGTGCTTAACACTATGTAACCAATACATTACCAAATTAGCTAACCTGAAAGTTCACTAATCAGAAACTACAAATTTGCGAGTATCTGAGAGCTTCATATTTGCTATTCTCGCCAGTGATATGAATTTTTGATGCTACTAGGACATCTTCTCGCAAGTCCATTTTCAAATTGGTATGTCGTCAACTATTAGGCTCCCAAAATAATTTGCTACCCCCGTACACTGAAACTAAAAGCATTTTTCATTTTGCTGCTAAAATGCAACAAACTGCCTGCATCCTAAGTTATAAAAGCGACCTTTCCCATTCTATTGCGATAAAAAATGATGTACAATACGCAATCAGCGAAAAAAGCCAACTCTGCACCTTCACGGATAATTTATAGACTTTTGTCCTTTTGCGACCTCATTCAACCGAAACCTTTTATTCAGCAGCCTTTACTTTGTTTGATTTATGACTTCTATCAATAAATTGGCCACTGTATTCATGGCCCTCGAATTCATTCCAGCCCAGACAAAGGACTATAAAAAGGATTACATTTTAGTCGTGCGATGGTTTCGGTTGGTATTTTTCAGGGAAAATTTAACAAACACAGTACTGGAGGAATAGAATAAAACATTGCAAGTTCGCACTTTTAGTGTTGGGCTTGGGGTTTTAAAAAAATTGCAAAGATTTCTTTATCGAGACAGAAGTCTAGGCTACACAATTGTGAAATTTTATTTGGCTAAGGTTTGCAATGTGGATATACAATATGTAGGTAGCTTAGGATAGGGGTACGGGCTGTCGTGATAACTCAACACAATTAGACTACGAGTGGGTCCATTGTGATACCACACAGGAGTCAAATACTCCCCTCCAGCAGTTCTGTTAAAACCAGCCTGAGCCAACAATAAACCGATCCAGTCTACCACCATCCATCCACCGGCGCCAGGTTCCCCTTAGCCGGGCACTCACAGAGTAGATGAGCGGATCGCCTAGGCCAATAGCGTCCTTGCAAGAATCAAGGGGGATGCCTAATTATCGTCGGTGCACTGCCTGCCTTAAATTATTTTAGCGCCTTATTCAACTAACAGAAAATTGCTCGTGATATTTTAGCTTAGTTCTTAAAAATGCATACTCGTATTAGACTTATATGTACAGGAAAGCCCGCTCCGAAATCTCTGTTTTTACTGATGATTTCTTTTAGCCGGTCCCTGCTTAACAAAGGCCTAGAGAAGAGAAGAGCTATTTCATGTCAGTGCCTACTACAGAAAGATAAAAACAACGATCGAGGATCCCGGATTGGATATTGGAAATAAAGTCCCTACACCGGTAGTTCCACAGGGTATCCATATCGCTACCTACGATGCAAAAGCAGCTGAAGACAAAGCTGAAACTATGTCTCATCGGTTTCAAAAAAAAAATTGCCGAGTAGAAGCGCATTCAGTATCTAAATTGACTTCTCTCTACTCCAAGATATAATACCACTATGTCCAATTTTTACAATTTTTATTATCTTTAGTCACAAGTTTACATAAAATATTTCAAATTTAATTAAATTTTACAATCGTCGCATTGTTCCTCTTCCAGCATGTTTTCTCTGAATCTTTTGGTATCTGATAGTGGGGCGATACTCTCTTAAGTTTCTGTGTATTTTCCGAGTTTTGCTTAATCCGCCAGGATAGAACATTCGAGAGTTTCTTCTGTCTCTTCCTCTGGCTCCTATTAAATAACGAAAACCGATTGGAAGGACTATCAAAAGCAACATTAGTCCTGTGGTGACAAGATACCACTGTTGATAGAAAAATTCAATGCAGGCGCCCAATTTCATTACGTAGAATTTTGAAGAAAGTGCAAATAGTGATGATTAAATCTGAAAATTTGAAAATTATGGAATAAAATGACAGGACTCAGAAAGTCAAGAGCTGCTGCATGATTTTTTTAATGCATATTTGTAAAGCGGCTCGTACACAGGCCAACGTTTGAGGTACAATCATTCAGCCATTTGATAGTTGAAAATTGTCCTGCGTATGGCTAAATTGCTGCGATTGAGCAACAGTTAAGAAAGAAATTTAACATCACCGGATTTCAACAATGATGTTAAATTTCTCATTTCGATTGTAGAACTCAGTGAGTTTCAAACAAATTATTCGCTCAACATCGTAACTGTACGACAGTCAGAATGAATGACGTGTGACTCGAACTAAATCGAAGTTGGCTTGTGTATGATGTAGTTGTACAACAATTCGTCAGAAATTTGACACCGACCGTTGTTCAACCATTGGTCCGTGTATGAACCACTTTACAAAATGCCGAACAATTCGCGTACCATTACTCATCATCTGCAACGCATAATCCAGCACTGTAACCGATGATACTTAAAAATCGGTCAATCATAGCCAGGAGAGATTCATCGGGAAAGGAGCCCAGGATCCATCTTACCCTTGACACATTCTTACTATCGACCAATCTGTCGTCATTTAAAGAATCGTATATTTCATCGCAATACAAACTAGGACTTTCCGAGTAGTATTCCTTGAAAGTGCTCCTGGTCATTGAAGACTGCCCTTCATCGTATTTCAAAGTCACATCCACCTCATTTTCAGATTCATTTCCGGCAAACTTTGACGAGTAGTCAAAATAAACATCACTCTTAAGATTTTTATTTACACGATCGGATAAATGACGACGACGATGACGACGACGACGATGGCATGCAGAAGGATATTCCTTCTCTTGATCTAGGTGGACCGGTGTTGAGGTAACTGGCTTTTCTTCCTCCATCGAGTTACACGGACAACATATTTTTCCCTTACCGCAGCAATCGATTTGAGCTTTAGGTCGAAATAGAACCTTCTTCCACTTTCGAGAATCAATTTTCTGAACGATATATGTGTCTCCTGATTCGTAAGTGGAGGAGTCATTGTCCGTAAATTTGCTGGATTGCCGTAGGGAGTCAATAATTTTCTCGTTGGACTTTTTTGACATGTTTATATGAATATTTCAAAATGTTCTAAAACTTAGCACGAGTATTTAAAGTAGTTTTTCAAATATTTCGTCGTGTCAATTTTTCCAGGCTTCCTTGTACATTTTTTTTTCTATAAATTGAATGAATTAGACATTTGTAACGCTTTGAATCAAATATACTAGGTTAGGTTAGGTGCAGGGGCTGCCGTGATGTATCACAGCACACTTAGACCAGCATTGGGTCCGTTGTGGTACCACCAAAATAATTGCCTTCAAACGAACGTACATATCAAATAAGTCTGTGCTTGCGATGTAACTATTGAGCCTTCTGGCTGTTATATTCCTAAGGTCATCCAAATCATAGAAGACCTAAGAGCCCAAAAATTTTCTTTTCCTGCCGGCCAAGGCCGGACAATGACAGAGAAGGTGGAGAACACTCTCCTCCTCATCTACATCTCCACAACTCCTGCAGAAGTCGTGATGAAGAATCCGGTGCCTCCAGGTGAGCTCCCGAGATTGCGCAGTTCCCCGTGATAACCCCTACTACCATGCCAATGTGCTTTCTGTTCAGCGACACCAGTGTGGCAAAACGGCTGGGATCAAATATCGGCCAAATCATCCTCGTTATTCGGCAGGTGTTGCCGCTGAGCCATCTTGTATTAGCCCTGTTCACAGCGGCTGTCTTAATCGACAATTTGCATATGCTAAGTGGCATTTTAATGTCTCTGCGTCTCTCGTCAACCACCCCAGTTGTACCCTTTGTATGTATCAAGTATCAAATATACAATACTATTTCCTTAGAACATACCGACATGGAATGAGATTGTCCTGTATGTCTCTATAGAAACAGTGGCTCCAATATCTGGGTACTAAGTCGACAAGTGGTCGACAGTTAGCTAACACAGTAGACCGTTTAGTAATTATGAAATTTAAATATTGACAAGAATTGACGTTTGTTTATGCAAAATTCGACAGTGCGGTCAAGATTATGTCAAAACCGAAAATACAGTCAACATATGCCAATATAAAACAACAACTTAGTAGGCTGACTGTCGACTTAAGGTCGATACACACACATCAGTCACGTCACGTCACAGTTCCGTCAGCACCGTCTGGTATCAGTCACAAAAAATATCGTTTCTTGAAAGTCAAGTGGCGCTGTCCACATTGAGCCGGCGCAGACCGACGCGAAGTTAGCCCCCCCCAATCTTACGGAATACGAATTTTTCAGTTCAGATCGTTTGTCGGTCGTTTGTCGGTGATTGTCGGTCACTTTAAAACGTTTGTCGGTCCGTAGTTACTGACTTATAGACGTATCAAATATTTGCGTTAAGTTGGCCCCTCCTGAACTTAAAAATCGCCGTTAGGGAAAACAACTTGTTGGATTTCGATGCAAAATCGTTTGTCGGTCACGTTTTTCGTTTGTCGGTTCTGAAAAATGAGTATTTATATAAGAAATTAGTAATTAAAGTTTTGCTTACGAACTGTCAAGCGGTTCCCCGTAGAGCTTCTCTGTAAACGGAGCATGGTTTGGATCTGTGCTATGGAGAATTTCATATGCTCGGTGTAGACCTGCGACCAGCTGACTTGACGATCAGATGATTTGTGCCACCAAATATCTTGTATTTCCGAAATCTGAACCAAAAGGAAAAAGAAGAAGAAGCAGATTCATCGCGCCGTAAACGTCGTGTTGTAAAGTTGTGAACTTTCGTCAATTTACTGTATGGATTGCGGAAGCTTACGACGAATACAACATTTACGACAAGGAGCGTGAATCCCCCTAAGGAGTTTTTCTGAAATGTCAAGGAAATGACTAACTTGTTGGATTTCAATTTGGAGTAATGAGCGAATTCGATATGTTCGTGGCGCTAAATCGTTTCAATCAACTCTCATCGAATTTTCGACCGTACTGCAGATCCGGAATATGAAAAGTTTTCCTTCGCGTTGCCTGGCGGCGGTGAACATTAAGATGGACATCTGTTGCATCGGAAATTCAAATTTTCGCAGGCCAAATCCAAATCCCTCATCGAATCCGAACATCAGCCGGGGAGATTTCGGATTAGACGGGAAAAAATTTAGATTCTGGGCGCAAATACGTGTCCTCCTTTGTAACGAACTGTAGTATTGCACCTTTCACTAAACTCCTTGTTCCGACTTTCCAACTTGTACAGCATACCGTTGAACATATTCTCGGCAATCGCAGTTCGTCGAAAAGGTGGCTCGGTCGGGAGGAGTGATGCCAACCATTGATTCCTGAAAGAGTGAGATTTAGTGAGAATTAACATAGAGGAAACAGTTCAAATTTACATATCTTACGACAAACTGAGGTCGGGATTCTCGATACCGACCATGGTTCAAGAATTAGAAAATGTTCGCTGTTATTATGAGCTAATTTCCGCACCACCCAAGAGGTAAAGCTCATGGCGCGTTTTTTTAGCGTGGTCTCCCCATGAAGCCTCGTTTTCCAAGCTGCGGAACTCCGCCGCGTGCCGCGAAATAGACTGCCTCCTTCGAAGCTGCAAAATACCGGTGAGTGTTGCGGAACAGACTGCTTTCGAGACAGTTTATCCCGCAAGACGCAGCGGTATCCTGGAAAACAAGTCTAAAAGTAGTCTATTCCGCAAGACGTAGCGGACGTAGCAGCTTGGAGAACGAAGGTTTAGGCCTATTCCACAGTCTGAAAGTATCGAAATAATTAAACTATGTACCTATATAAAATATATGATTTGATATTTTGTTACTTGACTTTGACTGCTTATAACTCAGTTCGCACCCAGCTCGGAAGGTCGTCTTAAATATGTTGTTTACATCTGCTCTTGTTGTTGTTTGAACGCACCTCCTGCACTTGCAATAATCTCTGTAAGAAAGTAGTCTAGGGTTAGCATTCATTCATCATTGTGATCTCAATTGACAATACCACGAAATGTTGTCGATTAACGTGTAGATGGCTGCCACTGGCTTGATAACTTTTGTTTTTGTTACCAGCGCCGCCAATCACGTTTTACAGCTAATCGTAATGCATCTTGCGTCCATACGTTATTTATTTGGTGGCAAATTCTATCCCAAACTTCATCCGAATATTTAGGTAGTTCGCTTTTAGAAAAGAAAGTGATTTCGTTCCGAAGCGCCATAATTATGAGCTCTGGATCAACAATCGATTTGCGCGGCATTGTGACCTGAAAATAACAGAATCTTACAATGTGTCTGTAATCATCGCCATCTTGATTACACAGGCCAGACTGTGACGTGCCCGGAAAACATTTATCTAGTTTTTAAAAGCAGTTTTGTTTTCAAAAACAAAAACAGAAACAAGTTTTGTTTTCTGAAAACAGTTCTTTTTTATGTAAACAAACTGTTTCAAAAGACATTTGAAAAAGAACTTTTATAGTGTAATAGTCGCCTTAAGAAGACTTCGAAGAAATAAAGAACATTTTTGTAATCATATTGAGCTAAAATCACAAGACCAACGGAACCGAAACCCATCAACAAAGGTTTGTTTTTCGACGTTGTAAAATTATGCCATCACTATTCTCTACTGATAAGATTTTGGTATTCGATAACGAGGACAAAGCTGAAATGATATCCAAAATAGAATAGTTTCCATACGTGGACCCAGGTAATTATGAACCCGAGTCGAAAGGATCCTAAAGTCATTAGTGGAGGAAATATCGAATACACAAAATGGTATTTCTGTAAGTCTGGCTAGCTCATTAGTCCAATAAATGACTATTCAAATATTGGTTCAACCGAGGGTTAATTCATAAATCGGAATTCAACAAGGGCTTGAGATTTGTTCACTGCAGCACTGGAAAAATTGTAATCCATATTAAAAAAATAATAATTGTGTTTCCGCAGAAGTATCCACATGGTGTTCCCGTAAAAGGATACGGCACGCAGGAGACACGAACAAAACAGTTTTTGATGCGGGTTGATACAAGGATGTATGTTAATAAACTTACCTTGAGAATAACGGTCTTCGGCACTTCGTATTTTCCGCACAAGGACACGACACGATATTAAAACGCGACACAATAGATTTAACAACAACGCACGATATTAAAACGCGACACAATAGATTCCACAACAAAACACGATATTTTAACGCAACACAATAGATTTAACTACAGTAACTATCTGCTTAAATGTTGTTGATTGACGATCTAAGCAACGATCTAAGCAACGAAGCTACAGATACTAATCTAAATTTTCATCTCGTCTAACTCTTGCCCCCAGGAGCAGGTCTATTGGCCAATCCGAAAAAAAAACGAATTAACAAATTTCTAAGTGATAAAAATAGGTATATCCTTTAGTTTCTCAATGTCTTCCGGCTGGCTCAAAAGAATAGAAATTAAAAAAAAAACCCAGCGACAAAAACAATATATGCTTTACATTCTGAAGGTCTGGGGCTTAAAAAATGTACACAAACTCATGCATTCATTTGAGCGCATATGTCTGTTTGTTCATATTGGTTAAAATAGGAAGAGACTAAAAATTCGAGGTAAAGGGGTTTAATGGCATCGTTTTTTACACAAAACGCATATGGGTCTGGCCAGACCACATGCTTTACGAACATGATGTACACAACAAAACATCCTTCTGATTACCCCTTGTATGGGTTTTTTTTAATTGAACTTTGTGACTGTTGCGTTACTTTGTACCCGCATTCCTTAATGAGCACATGGTTACAAAAAGATCCTTTCGTCTATTGGGTATTTGCTCCACTAATGACTTTTTCGTATTCGGTTTTTAATTACCTGGGTTCAGTTTAAAATTTTGCAGACAGAAACGATTCGACACTTTAAAATGCCTGAATCAGATTGAACGCAGAATGCAGTAACAGCGGCAGCGAGCATATGAAATTCTCCATAGCACAGATCCAAACCATGCTCCGTTTACAGAGAAGCTCTACGGGGAACCGCTTGACAGTTCGTAAGCAAAACTTTAATTACTAATTTCTTATATAAATACTCATTTTTCAGAACCGACAAACGAACAACGTGACCGACAAACGATTTTGCATCGAAATCCAACAAGTTGTTTTCCCTAACGGCGATTTTTAAGTTCAGGAGGGGCCAACTTAACGCAAATATTTGATACGTCTATAAGTCAGTAACTACGGACCGACAAACGTTTTAAAGTGACCGACAATCACCGACAAACGACCGACAAACGATCTGAACTGAAAAATTCGTATTCCGTAAGATTGGGGGGGCTAACTTCGCGTCGGTCCGGCGCAGTCACGAATCAGAACCGTCAGTCGCGCTTCCGTCACCGAACAGTCATATTCACATTTCTTCCCAACGATATTTTTTGTGTTTGACGAACGTCAGTCTAGAAAGTGAACATGGGCGATGACGAAAAATGAATCGAGTTGGTTCGAAATTACCCCGTTCTGTACGATTTATCGCATAATAAATATATGGATAAAGCATATAAAAACAGGATATGGAAACAAATTGGAAATGAAATAAAAATAGATGGTAAATCTAGGTACACTCGAGAGCATACACAAAAAATGACTGACTACGGTCTGAATACCCTGACGGCTATATGTGAACACAGCCGCTATTTTGACTGTGACTTGACGGCGACGGTTAGGATTCGGAAGGTTGACTGAACTGTGACGTGACTGATGTGTGTGGATCGACCTTTATTCGCCAAATTTTGGAGCCGGAGACATACAGGACAAGCTCATTCCATGTGCTGTATTTGAATAAATCGACTAATTTGTTTCTGTTATTAATTGATGACTTTAGGCAGACAAGGGACGTTGCGTCGTACGGCTTTTTTCATGAGGCAACATTTACCATCCACAAGATGATGACTGGTTAGAAACTCACTGTCGCTTATGGGGAAATAAATTTGCGGAGAGCAATGAAGTTTGAAAACTTGCACTCACTAGCCGGCTCCACAAATGATTGGTTGCAAGGGGGATGTGGCATGTATATACAATGTAATTTGTATAATTTCCAAAAAAGCTCAAACGTCATGTGAATTGACTGCGAATAAGAATAATGCCCGAACCAGATTCAACGCAGAAAGCAGCGGCAGCAACAACAGCAGCAGGCAGAACTGCTTTTGCCACTGTCACTGGCGCTGCGTCCAATCAAGATCGCTTGAGGGAAATGCATGCTTTCTAACTTGACATTTCGCCACCGCTGCTGCATTCTCCGTTCATTCTGGTTCGGGCATAATTAATTAAAAGTTGCTCAATGGAATATTGCCGTCCGTCGCGTCCATCCATCTATAAAATAATTTGGCCTTTAATGCGAAGAAATCTTCGCTTTAAAAACTAAATGCAGAAATCGTGCATTATCACTTGGTTACGTGTGTTTGCATGACGATCAACGTATAGAAAAACTTTTAAGTGAAAAACAAAGCCAACCGTCTGTAATGAACCATATTATGGTCTGGTAGTGCTATTCCCCATTTTTACCTCCCCTGTTTGTGTTGTCTTCCCCAGGCCTATGAATTTTTGTTAATACGTAAAGGACAGGGGCAACGAGCGGCGAACACCCCGCCCACATCTCCCGAACTGAGCTACAGCAAGCATAGGCCGCTGCTTAGCTCGTTGAGGGGCCTTTTTCTTCGCCAATGGCATGGCCCGACCTTCACGGTCAATGAAGCTACCTTAGGCTCCGTCCCTACGGGCATCTTCGGATGCCCACCAAACCGTCCATTACACGTCGCATTAATAAAGTGAAATTATTTCAAGCAACTTTTGCTATTAGTTTATTTTGTTAAATTGTTATCACCTGGTAAAATATTTATAAAAGGATTTGTGATTCAATAAAGGAATGTTTCACTTAAGGGTTTTATTTTTGGGACGATTGCAAACCCCTTTATAGCCAAACGATGAGAAACGATGGTTTACGCTCATTTGCTCCGGCTCTTATACATATAAAGTTCACACTTGCGGCCAAAGTACTCGATCTGACCAGTTCGATCAATCTAAAGCGCTGGCAGATACATCCAAATTTAACTCACCAGACCTTGATTTCCGTGAACGAATTGATTTGGCAGTGTGAACCCAATTTTAAGCTGTAAGAGATTATCACGTCAAAATCGTAATAATCTGCTGAATCTATTTTTATACCTAAAAAAATTAATTTTTATCTAGGTTGCGAATTTCACCCACTTCATGTAAATATGTTTAATCAACAGAGCAGAGAGAATTGATTGATGAACAATGACCCGAATTAAAAGTGAAATTTTGTTCTACATCAAATTCATGTATTTTCAGTTCACATTCTAAATTTTCTCTACTATTGTTTTGTGTTAAGTCGGTCAGCGAAATGTTAACGGCATGCTTTGCAAAATATTTACGTTTAAGTCCATTTGCTAATATTTGCTTAATTCCTACTATTTATCAACAAAACATCGAGATTATTTGAAATCTCGTCCATTTTGTCAGAAAATTAGAGACTTGCATGCGAGTATCTATTGATGGATTTGGCACGTTTCAGACAGGAATTTCAGATTTTACTATCGATTTTGACGGAAGTTCACTTATCTCAAATGAAACATTGAAATGGCTCTTATTCCTACCCTTGTATGTAGATAAGACGCCAGTGTATTTTAGGAAAATCAAATAGAATAGATGAATGTAAGGGTTACTGACCCTAATGCTGGGCGACCATAGAAGATCTAAGAAAATACAAATAAGTTTTGATTTTTTTTTAATAATTTTTCTTTAATATCATTTTCATTCTTCATATTAATATGATAAAATACACAATAATTTTAATATAATTTAAATACAAAATATTTATGAAAATTACAACTTGCTTAATTCTAAAATACGAGTAATGTAGAGTTTGTAATATGAATAAAACGGTTGACCTTTACTACATCGAATTGTCCGCCAAAGAATAATCAAACAATTTATTAAATATTTAAATAGTTTATAAAAAATATAAAATAATAATTTAGAATAAAATTCAATTTTTAATTTTGTTCTCAGAGTAAGCTCGAATTTATTTCGGATTCTTTGACCTTTTCTGTTGTTTGACTAATTACTATAATGGTAACGCTACTGCTAGTAATACTTAATACATAGCGATCAAATGACTGGAAATGTTAAAAAAAAATTGGTTTAAAGCATGAAATCATATAACAAGTGTGGTTACAAGGTGTTCGCCTTTTATTTGAAATATTAGCTCTTGTTTACAAAGAAGGAAGAAAATTCATTATTTCATTTATGAAATTCTTTTACAAATGGGTTATATGGGTTCTTACATTCGGCCAAATTCACATTTACTTCCGCACTATTCTGGCAGAGTTTTTATAAAATATCAACCCGACTGCGGGTGTCTTTCCTACAGGTACATACAAGCTCGATATAAGCGATATGTCGAGCTGTTTCGTCCTCCTTCCATTTTCCACATTATCCTATCCTACACTATAGCCTTATCCTAAAGCAAATCGTTACTCTTTTATTGTTTATAATAATTTGAATAAATCACAGATCATTATACTTTTAACATGTTCGTGTTATGTGTTACGTTTAGGTGTGTGAATGTGTTTGGCACAATACTGCAGTTTTTTTACGCGAATGTGTTGTTGAAAACATTTTGATGCATGTTTAACATTTTCCAAGCAAATTCATACATTTTCCAGTTAACGCCGTAATTTTTCCAAGTCAAATTCATAATTTTTCAAGGCAAATTTATAGTTTTTCGAAAAAAATTCATGTTTTGTCAAATCGAATAAATAATTTTTCAAGTGAAATTCACATATTTTTCAGACAATTCTTAACTTTTTGAGTCTAATTCACAATAGAAAACCAATGTTTGTGGATTCATATTATGCTTCGTTTACACGTGAACAATGCGCATTGAAAAATTGCATTGAAAAGCACCAACAACAAAAAGATACCTTTCTGTCCTTACATGACCAAAATGAAATGCACGTAAACAAATTTAAGGGAAAATATATTATTTCCGAAAAAAAAAGTAAGTAGAAACTTTCCCAGAACTAGAAAGCATGATCTCGAAATACAAATATTTGCATTGAAATGAACAAATTTCGTGGTTCTGGAAAGGTTCGTATCTCTATTTTTTTAGAACAAACTAAAAACACCGGGCAATATCCAGTACATAAATTTGTTTTGGAAAAAGTATGAAATATATCGTAGTCCGGATGGCGCAACGGTTAGCACGTTCGCCTTCAACGCACTGGGCCCCGGTTCGATTTCGGGGATTTACGTGTCGGACTATGAGCCCACTCAGCTGTTAAATGAGTACCCATTATGGGGTAAATAACTCGGTTGAGCGTGTTGCTGATCACATACCTCTGCACAAAAAAACCGTCACGATCTAGAAAATGAGATGATGCTAACTCATCTCGAGGCCGTGGTTCAAATTGGACTGTTGCGCCAGTTATTTAGTTATTTATGAAATATAAAATTTACTTCAAAAAAAGTATTACGACATTGGGAAAATCATGAATTTAACTTGAGAAAATTATGAATTCCACTAGAAAAAATTACGAATTTGACTGGAAAAATTATGAAATTGGCCCGAAAATAGTACACTCGTATATCTGGATCAAAATTGTAAAGTTTTTTTAATATATTTGTGTGTTGGAATTGTCGATACATAAATTCTGATTCGCTTTTATCACTATGCTCATTGGCTTCAAAACAAAACGAAAATTCAACAGACATAAGCTCATCTCGCCCAACAGTGCAATGCACCTAACACCGCAATCCCGATCCAAATAAGACAATCTAATATAAGTGACACCGAGACAGATTCAGGACAAAGGCTCTGGCATACATTTGCATTGTTTTATTCGCTGAACACGCTTCTTCCTCAATTGCGGCACCATCGACGGACATTTCAGCGTCACAGTCATCCATGTGAATTTCTTCGGTCGGCAGAATCCACACGATCTGAATGCCGCTCCGGTAAGATCTTCGTCCTCGAACTCGTCTGGTTGGCTCGTCGTGGCTTGACGTCCATTGTTCGGACGTTTCCGTTTCGGACTCTTGGGAATATAGAATGAATTACATTGTCCGTAGCAAAAACGATTGATTATGGTCCTTGTGATACAACCATTTTCTCGGATTCGTTGTATCAACGGTTCCGTCTTGCACCAGTCCTTCTTCAGATACTCCCTTCGGGTCACGTACAGTGCATTCTTACTGGATTTCAGGATCTTATCACTGCGCAGCGCGTGTAGATCGGATAGAACATCGGTGTTGACGGAAGGCGCTCGTATACTATCATTATAAATCATAATCCCATTGGAGTTCCTTCTATGGCTCGTCGCTCCATTATATGCATAGTCGATGGCAATCGAAGGAGGCGGTCGATGTCTATGACGATACATCTCTGTCGATTCTGGATACTCTTCTTCCAGATCGTTTTGAATGATTAACTGTCCACCCCCGTCATCTTGACTGCTGCCATTCATTCGTCTTTCATTCAACAGCTGTTCAATGGCACGGATATTCATCAATTCCAAAATCGAATCACCTGCCCGAGTTCGTTGGACCCAAACGAATAGCAGAACTGTAGCCAAAAATATGCCACAGACATTTCGACGGCTCATCATCATTTTGTCGTATTGATTGTCGCGTTGTTACTGGAAAAAAAAGAAGAAAAAGATATGGTTTTAATAAGAAGTCATACAGATGATTCATGCGAAGATAACTATCGCAAAGAGATAATATACTCATACGATACAGCCCAATATAGGCAGACAAAGTGGGTTGTAGCACGATTACAGCAAATTTTCAGTTTTAATGAGCATAAGAGTGTCCGAATAGCCGAAAATAGTGACAGACTGTAGTACATGTTACCATTTACAGTGCTCAAGCCCATCTTTTCAATCTTACTTATGAATGCGCAATCCATTGAATATTATGTTGCCATAATAATTGTTAAATTATATCTTACATTAATTACTTAAGGAAAAATGTATCTTGTATTTTTTGGGCATACTTCATACTTCAAAGTCAGTTTTGTCACCCAAAAAGCTGCTGTGTATGAAAACCTAACTAATTACGGTGATTTAAGTAGCGTTTAATTTCGAGATAGCAGTTATATATGTTGCAGTAATTAAGTTATTTTCGTTTTAGCGACAAGTAACTTTGCGTATGTCAACATTAAAATTAGACACTGAAAATTAAAAACCAGTAGCTACTGTCTTATGAGATCATCGATGAGCTCATCTCGGAAGCTACTCGACCGGCTACTTTCAAAAATGCCATCGCTAGAAGACAACACTATTAAATTTCTTTTATAGGGTGAAAGGTTTGATATTTTTTTCTTTTTAAGCTTCTGACTGGTTTCAGTTATTTCATTATGCAGACTGGCCAATTTGGTACTGAGAAATACATGCAGTATTTACACACTGATAGCACATTTCGGATAAATTACTTTATGATTGCAGATATCACCTGAACTATTGTTCTGATATTAAGCAAATTGAAGAAAATTGTCCCATAAGGACCTTTAGGGATAGCCAATAACGCCCTTGACCAATTCAATGTCAGCTGATTTTCTTGGCAGAATTCTGCCACCTGTTCAGTTCTATTCTACGTCACCTCTCAGCATTATTTTACGGTTGAGTTGGTTTCAGACCCGTTTCCTTCGAATGAATATCCAGAACTCTGTTCCTTGTGACCATTTTAATTGTCTCATTTGAATGAGCAAACGTAAACAGCTCTAGCTGTTAAAATTTCAGCAGTCCGTATCAGCTGTTTGGAATTATTGTCCGATAAATTCTTAACCGGAAGATGAGTGCCGTTTAGCGTTTACCTACAGGATAAGATTCACCTAGATGTTGAGAAAACGGCCCAACGTCTTTAAAAATGCGTGTTAGCCATAAACCGGTTGTTTCGCTTCGAAACGTTTGCACTTCTTAAAATCGGTCCTTTTTCATTTGTGGAAAAGGATCAACAAAATTGGCAATTTATTTAAATAAATGTATAACCAGCACAGATCTTTGACATTTGCTGTTGTTATAAGAATGATAGACTTTGCCAGAAATTTACCAGTCTTTATTTTGTTCAAATAAAATAGTATGAAGAAATTGATTTTAACTTGGAAGTGAAACTCATTTAAAACTAAAACTCAAAAACCTAACTAAAAGTCATCAGTCACCTGTCATCATACCCAGCAAACAATTGCTATCTTCCGCGATAAGAATGCGATTCGCCTTGGAAGATAAATTTATAGACAGGGATATCGCCATCTTATCGCGGGAGTCACCCCCTTCGGGAGAAAATAGTTACCGAAAGCGAAACTTGCTGGAGAAACTTTGGCGAAACGAGTTGGCAACAAGAAAGCGAATCGCGGCGGGGATAAATTTACGAATCGACAAAATGACGCGATGAGAGTCAACTAAAACAAAAATTATTATTATCGCTTTTTTTATTAGATTAATCTTCATGCTTTTTTTTATCTTACATATTCTTTGACGCTCATAATTCTCATATTTCATCCTTTTTCACAATTGATATTTGTAGAATTCGAACCAGGTTCCCATGTTTGCAAGTCCATAGTGCTAACCGTTGCGCTATCTAGATACAAACAATGAGAATGACACAATCGTCGTTTCGTATTTATTGTGAATTGGCGAAATATCATTTTGGCGATAAATTGGCGAATTGAAATCCTATCGCCATTCTTTCGCCTGAGGGATATCCCCTAATTATTGAAAAAGCGATAAATAATCTATGAATTTATCATAAGGAAGAATCGCCATCGTATCGCGATTCTTTCGCCCGAGGGATATCCCCTAATTATTGAAAAGGCGACAAATAATCTATAAATTTATCGCATGGAAGAATCGCCATCGTATTATCTGGGCGATTTATCTTCCAAATGATACGAAATTGTTTGCTGGGTATATGCTATCAAGTGCAGGTCATGGTTGTGATTGTAATGTTTGGAGATACCCTAACCTGCATCAGGTAGATATTCGAAAAACACACCTAGTGGCCATTTTCACAGAGCTGATACTCCCCTTGACATTCAAAATGGGCGCCGTCGCACTATCAGGCCACGAAAAACTTACCCTTTTCACCCAAAATTATGACGATTACAGCTGTGATGACAGTTTTTCTCGCAAAATAAGATCAAAAGTGTTTTTTCGTAGCGAAAAGGGCTCACAATGATGTTGAGACTTTTGTCAGTGTGTGCAGTTTCGAGCGAAGTATCGCGATAGCGAAAATTTTATCGTGCGATCGATACTTTTGGCAATTTTTGTATGAGATTGTATGAGATTTCGTGCGAAAAACAGACTCTAGTGCGATGCTTCATTTCGAAAAAAATTGATTTAAATTAAAAAGTTAATTCTATTCAACCAAACGTATTTCTTGAACTTTTATCGCACAGTTTATTAATAATAATTAGATTGGAATTATTGACGATGCTAAAGGAGTCCACGACACTCTTTCATCAATCACGAAGAGAGTTTGTAAGATTAGGCCGCCTTAATGGCTGTCTAACTGCTTGTGTAGATAGCAACATATGCACCGCGAGGTTCAGAATAACCCTGGCACAGACACCAATGGTATTGATTTTCGCTTAGAAAACGCCGAGACAAACACCCATGGTGCTTGAAACCCTTGTGTTGGGTGCTAGAATCTCAGTTCTGTTCTCCACCAATCGGTACAATATCAACTTTCATTACTTTCATTTGCGTTCTCTGTTTATATCCATCAACATCAGTGTGTATACCAAAAGGTGAAGTAAAAAATTAACAAAAACTGGTGTTTTGTGATTACAATATTTTGATAATGATTGGAAATTTTCCAATGTCTGTCCTCCATATTCCATCGAGAGGCAGAAATAAATTCACCTCCGATGTAATGTTCCGATTTTTAAATTATATTACATCCTTGACATGTCTTCCACCTCATACGCCCGTCATACGTATTGTCACATTACTCCTTTCTCATTCAAATAAAAAGGCCGCCCATCAATCGACCTGACTCATTCTCATTTTCACGCGAGACCATGCCATTAACTTCATCGATCGTTATCTGTTTCTGTTTATAATTAATGCAGCGCCTATTCTTCTTACTATGTCCCCACGGCTACAGTGCACGACTCGTTAACAATAAAATTATTAATTATTTTCATGCCTCGATGAGGCTTAATATGCACAATCTGTGTGCTACCCAGAGTTCGGTTTTCGCTGCTTTTTTTTCTTCTTCCATATCCAAGATGCGACAATGAGATAACTAAGAATTGCGAATGATCAATGCGGGACCCAGATACTCTCCTATAATGTACTCGTATATCGGCCTATTGGATCACCGTACATAAATATCCGTATAAAAAGTGTCACGTTCAGGATTGTAAAATTTACACAATATGTGTCCAACATTTTATTGAACTATTGAAGTCAATGCGGTATATGATATCATCCTCAGATGATCGTAATTAATCAGATCGTGGGTAAATTTTAATTGAAGCGAGATTGTCAACTATAAAGCAAGTTGAAAATAAAAAAAAATTAAAACAACTAAAAATTAAATAAAAAGGAATAAAGATACATGAATCCAAATGTCATGCTTTCAAAATACATACGAATACATACACAATGTAAAAGGCCTAAAGCCAGTTCTTTTTTATTTGAAAAGATGAAATCTGAATATACTCGTACAATGTAATTGTTATGGTATTGTCTTTTATCAAATCAGCGATGGAACATCAGTGAACCGATGGATATAGTATAATGATACATATGTATTTACAATGGTCGTTGATGAATCTGACTCTTTCGATTTCTCGCCATGCTCCCCCTCAAAGAATTACAATTACATATGGAATGGTCCTTTGGACAAATTTTTTTAAACCACTTTCTTGACAGCGAGTGACCATTTTTCTAGTCCGCAGAAGTGGTTTCGGGTGGGAGTGGGGAAACCAGTTTTGGTGTCAGAAACGTACGCTCATGTACATGCGAACATCCCTTCCATATCTACTTCTTCAAAGCTTCCCCTCCGGTAAAAGATGTGCCGTCAGCGTCAACTGTCAATTTTTGGATTTGAAAAATATTCCCTTCTGAATCGAAAAAGTCAGATTCATCTGACCCAGATCAAACGCTTTCAGGCCTACTACTTTGCCTTAACCCCTAGCGGGGCATAGCGCGTCAACTACTCCTGCGCGCCATCGTACTCTGTTCTGGGCAATGGGGCGCAACTCCCCAAAAGACTTACCCAGTACCTGACACTCCTTTGCCACAGATCGACGCCATGTGATTCGAGGACCCCCTCTTGGTCGGCCTTGGTTGGAAATGGGGTTCCATTTCATGGCATGCAAAGCAATGCAGTTATCACTCTTCCGCAATGTGTGACCTATCCACTGCCATTTTCGCCTGCGTATCAATTCGTTGATTGGCATCTGACCCGTACGCCGACTTAGCTCTTCATTTGATATTGTTTCGGGCCAGAAAATTCTTAAAATTCGACGAAGACATGAGTTGAAGAAAACTTGCAGCTTTCTGGTAACTCCTACGGAAACTTTCCATGTACTGCTCCCATACAAAAGCACTGATAGTACCAGGGAGCGAAACAGGCCCAGCTTGGTCTTGATGCTGAGATAACTGCCCTGCCAGATTTTGGACAGCATGCCGTATGCGCGTTTAGCCTGGCTGATACGACGAGCGATGTCCTGCTCCGTACCACCATTTTCGGCAACAATGCTACCCAGGTAGACGAAGTTGTCCACCTTCTCCACAGGCTGCCCATTAATATTGATGGCAATAGGTGTCCGATTTCTTTTTCGCAACGGCGGGCTAAGAACCTTGCTCTTGTTGGTATTAATCTTTAGCCCAACCTTGCTTGCCTCCCTCTCGAGATCTAACGCCATTGCGGACAGATCCATGATTTTGGCATATGTCGTCAGCGTAGTCAAGATGTTGTAGATAAGATGTCAAAGTCCATTGAATTCCTCTGTCGAGTCGGGATAGGGCTGCATGCAACACATCGCCGATCACTATGAGGAATAGGATCGGTGAGAGGATGCACCCCTGCCGAACTCCACTGCGAACCTCAAAGTCCCCCGACACCTTACCTTTATGCAGAACGCGACATTTCGCGCCGTCATAGGTTGCCTTAATAATAGCCACAAGCTTCTCAGGGATGCCTTTCCTGCGCAAGGCCGCCCAGATAGAATCCCGGTTCACACTATCGAAAGCCTTTTCGAAATCGATGAAAAGCAAGTGAAGCGGAGAATCGTATTCAGCGCATTGCTCGATGATGATTCGCAAGGTGTTAATGTGATCGACACAGGAGAATCCGGATCGAAAGCCAGCCTGCTCTTCATCAATTGTGCTTTCTAAGTGGGCCTTTAGTCTTTCCAGGACGATTTTAGCTATTATCTTGGCAACGGCAGGAAGCACACAAATGCCTCTCCAATTATTACAGTCTGTGAGGCTACCCTTCTTTGGAAGTTTGATGATCAAACCTTCCTTCCACTCAGTGGGAAGGGTCTCTGTATTCCACGCTTTATCAACAAGTGGATGCAGCAAATCGGCAGTTACGCTTGGCGCTGCTTGATAAAGTTCGGCAGGGATGCCGTCAAGTCCGGCGGCCTTTCCTCGTTTTAGTGCAATAATTGCAGTGACTATTTCCTCTTTGGTCGGGGCAGTGGACCCTATACGCACATTTTGATGGTTAGCTAAATTATCTATATGAGGGGGAACTTCACCAGAGGTTACACGGTTCAAGACCGCGGCGAAGTGTTCTTTCCACCGCCTCATTTGATCTTCTTCCAAGATAAGTAGCTTTCCATCACTATCTTTCACCGGATGTTGGCAGGAGTTACGACAACCTGTAAACTCCTTGATGACACCGTATACGGCGTTTAAGTTGTTACTTCTAGCGGCTTCTTCTGCTGACGCTAAAAGAGAATTGGCATAAACTCTTTTATCGCATCGCACACTACGCTGAACTTCTCGAGCTTTCTGACGGTAAAGGAGTTCGATGCTGCTTCGATTGTCGTCTGATGCTGCAGCCAAACGAACTTTCAGCTCCTTTCTTTCAACAATCCGCTGCCATGAAGCGTCGGACATCCAGGGCTTATTCCGGCAATCCGGGTTTGGGCCAAGGATGGTATTTACGCTATCAATGTACGCATTTTTTATGGCATCCCAGTTTTCGTTTATGTCACTATCTGGGTGACTAGTTATCTCAGCCGCTTTTTGCGCAAGATGGTCATTATATTGTTGTAAGACAGCTGGATTTTTTAGTCGAGCGGTGTTGAATTTGCGGGGCCTGGATGTTTCGTTTCTGGGGCGGCGCACGGCTGCAATACGCAATCGACCAATGGAAATGCTCGTACAGAGATTCATGTTGCGAATCGAGAGTAGAATAATTTTAGTCAGGTTTGATAACAATCTTATGGGATATGAAAAAGTATATTTTTTGTTTTAATTTATTTTTTCGTTGGATTAGAATACGTTCTTAGAAATGTCATCCTCTCAAAGATGATGTATCTGAATTTTTCCTGGTTAAATGTATTACAGAAGATAAAACAATCTCGTCTTGCAGAAAATCATATTCCTTCCCTCTCAGATTGTTCCTTCACCAGGTGCGTTTTGTTAGCACACGATCGTCGCACATTGTTCACGATTAGCGATCAGCCCATAAAGCACGAAGCGCTATTTGTGTGTATCTTTTTCATCGTCGCTTGCGATCGACGCAGAGTGGTGATAGCAAAACGCGCCTTTAGGCGAGATACGGGAGCGTATAGATATAACCGTAATTCGGAAGAAAACCCCGATAAAGATTTTATTGTCTTAATCACTTCAAATGAGTCCCATCATGACTATAGCTTTATTTATGAGAAATTTTGACTAGATTATTGTTGATCTTACCTTTTTTTTCGAAAAATCTTGTTTTCAAATTACATGCAAAAAAAAGCTGAAAAGAAAACATTTTTCGTGCAGTTTTCTCGAAACTTGCACCTCCGCTAAGGCGGAAAACTTGGAATAGTCACGGTGGTACTCAACTGAAGCGAATAAAACATTAAAACCTTCACCAGGAATTATTTCTGAGCGAAAACACCCAGCGACTAACCTATCTATCTTCTCTCCAGAAAAGCTGCTCTTCACCATCATGCAAAAAAATGTTTTTTCGTACGTGCTGACATTAAGTTCCAGAATGGTTTGATGATCACATTACGTTTCGGATTGACATCATTGTAATTGTTCTGATTATTTAGCCAAGAGAAAATCACCCAATGAATCTAGATAATTGGATACGTTTAATTTTAATTCCGTAACGATAGCGTGTCATTAAATTCTGGGTATATCGTAATCGGGAATTATACACTGATTTTGAAATCAATAGAATGTATTTAAGTTGAACTATGTAGTAGTTAATTGGTGCGTACGATTCACCTAGATCTAGATTATCATGAGGGAATCGAACCCCAGGGATTTCAAATTTCAGACCTGGATCAAAGACCAGTTAGTCGTCTTGTATGGAAAGTGATTCAAATCCAAGCGAAACGAACGGACCTAATATGGCTGCCTGCTGGACAAAGCACATACGAGGAAGTTATCAATCATTTATGTTACAAGTAATTGACGAATGGACATGTATCAACATTAAATATAAGGAAACCTTCACGGAGGAGTGAAATGAATAAGTAGCATTATAATTCAACATTATGCGAAACAAATATCAGTAATATTTAAAATATAATGAATGATTCATACGGACATCAATTGGTCAAGTTAATACTTTCAAATATATAACCGGGTGTTTGGATAATTAGATTACTTCAGAGATAACGACCCCACATTGGGTGCCATTTTTTTTTTGTTCTTTTTTAGTTTTTGGCCGTATTTTTATTTGCTACTGTAGATTTTTACTGACGTAGGTTAAAAAAAATTGACATCAATTTGAAACTGAAGAAATCCCTAAGGTAGATTAAGATAGCTTTAAGGTAAAGTCTACAAAGGATTCAGTTTTTGTGTCTCGTGACAAACGGTACCATACGCCTATTCGATTGCCATTTCAGTTTCATTTATCTGATAAAATTACACCGACCGCCCATTGGGCGCCGAATATTCTCAAGCTTTTTCGATGGTTTTTCGTCTATTTTCTACTGTAAATTCTCACGCTTAAGGCAGATTAGGGTAAGGTCTGAAAGCGTAACGTTTATTACGTTTACGTTTATTTTGTGTTTTGTAACTAACGATACAACGGGCCTACTCGATCGGTCATTTTGCTCTCAACGACTAAATAAAATTCCACCGAACTATATGCGGCAAATATTTTCAGGCTTTTCCGATCATTTTTCGAAAATATATTTTTTTCTACTGTAAATTATAACAGACTTTAGATTGTTGTTGCTTGTGTCTTAAGTTAGTCTTTGACCGGCCCTGGGTCGGACGTTGTTGAGTCCTATAGTGGGCATATTACAACGAACCCAATAGTGGTTAAGTGGGCTCGGTATATCGGGACAGCCCCTTCAA
Organism: Chloromyia formosa; assembly: GCA_964017055.1. Classification (NCBI taxonomy): domain Eukaryota; kingdom Metazoa; phylum Arthropoda; class Insecta; order Diptera; family Stratiomyidae; genus Chloromyia; species Chloromyia formosa. The sequence continues at coordinate 153,364,605 of OZ024815.1, read as the reverse complement.
GCTAACCCAACCTAATGAGACTCCATACTTGCTGTAGGTATGGAAGAAGCACACTGTCTGATATCTGATGCTTCCTATTTTCGAACGATCAGTAGTAACTCTCTTAAAGTCCTTATTGCACTTCTTTGCTTGATTACGTTACGGAAAGAACACAAACGGATTTCCACTTCCTTCTCCACTTTCTGTTAGCTTTATTGAAAAATTAACGAAGGAGAAGAATAGGATGTAACCACTTGATTACAGTCGCCCAAAGCCGCTATAACTACGCTGGGTGTTACTATGAGCCCACTTGTATTATAATCCATGATCTTGGCCACTTACGGCTAATCTTCTTGTAAAAGTACGTCTACGGTATAGCAACATTCAGCCAATTTATTCAGATAAATATTTTCATTGGGAGGTCGTTGTTCATTTTCAATTTACGAGGAGGATCAGATTTTGTTTGTTATGACTGTTTACAGCCCACATTTAGTTGTCGCGTTTAAATGGTAATAAGTGAAGAAGAATAATGAAGCGAAAGCGAAGAAAGCACTCGCACGAGGCCTGTTGTATTTTTTTTTTTTATATTTATAAAATTATTGTTGTTAAGGAAAGTGTGAATACAACAGCTCGTAAATGATATGAATTGCCATTTTCCGTCAATTTCATGATTATCTTCAATATAATTTGTGGCCAGTCTGCACGAAGCATGTGTGTACAGCATTTCAATGCTGAAGGCAAGGCTATTAGGCGAATCAAGTTGAGGTAGATCGTTGATAGCACTGATTCTTGTTTATTGTCCTGAATTTAAATTGATTGCTCCGGTTAGTATTAGCCTTAATGGAATAATGAGCTGGCGCTTCAATCTAATGGAGTTTTCTTTGTATAGTGCTGCAGTTTTGAAATTGGACTCGATTGGGTCAATTGAACCGCACGAAGTAGACAATATTCCTTTTGACTCTAATCCTAATTAAGTTGGTGCCAGTTCATCTAATCAGCTTTCAAATTGACCAGAAACAACAAAAACAAACATTTCCATGGGCTCAATCCATTCACCTGAGTGTTGTCGTCGCCTTACGACTGAAGTAAAGACGCCCGTTTAGTTTGTGCGCGACTCGAAATCTTGGGAGCGTGGGTGATTTCCTTCCGTGCATGAATGCTATAAACCCACGTGCCCCTCGTCGAAAGCCATTAACTTCGCCACACTTTTGTATTCATATGTGAAAGCAATTATAGGCCCGACAATCGTACGTACCATATAGTAGTCTGTCTAATGATTGTTGTGTTATCCAGTCAATTAACTTCACCACAGGGTGTCGCCGAAGCTCACATTAAAGACTTCCTTCTACGGCACGCATTCATAAACTATAGCACTTTGCTCACCTTTACATCATGGGGAGCATGTTGTTACAATAAATCGATCGTAACAATGATGAATTAATAATCGCCATATTTTAATAAATGACTAAGTTGTGTTTAATCGATTCTAATGGATGACGACGTATGACGGGCGGTTCACGAAAGAGACAGTTATGTTGATTCCGATAAAATTATTAGATAGATAGTTTCAATAAAATTGGAATAGATACACTGCGTATACCTGAAAATTATGGCTGTAACAAACAGTAGTAAGTATATCAGGACACATGCCTTGCAAAACTTTTTGTTTTAACTCAAAACAATTAACTGAATTTTTTGGTAAGATAAATAAATAAGTGGCGCAAATTTGGACCAAGGCCTCAAGATGAGTTAGCAACATCTCAGTTACTAGATCGTGACGGTGTGTTTTGAGTAGAGGTGTGTGATCAATAACACGCTCAACCGAGTTATTTACCCCAAATGGGCACTCATTTAACTGCTGAGTGGTCTTATAGTCCGACACGTAAATCCACTTTTGTTATTGAAGACTAGTGCATTCAGTAGCTGTAGCCTGACTAGCTGGTATACACCATCATTAGGGTGGCATAAAATACGTAGCCAGACCTGAAAAAAAGTAGTTGATTTTTCAGCCTCTGGCTCATCAACATACACGCCGCACAAAAGTGAAGGAAGAAGCAGTTAAAATCGCCTGGAGACAGTTTCCGACTGACCTCCAACAAATGACGTCAAAATATTGCTCGAAGATTTCTATGCGAAAGTTGGGAACGCGAATTGGCATCGGCGAACCACAGCAGGACACAGACTCCATACAAGGAATGCAATGACAACGGTCAACGACTAATCGACTTCGCATGCAGTAGGAACATGTTCGAAAGCTCAACATGCTTTCCGCATCTAGGCATTCATAAAAAACCTGGAAATCTTCAGATACACACACCGCCAAAAGATTCACCACGTCCTCATATGCAAGAGATGGGCTTCAAGCGTGATGGATGTCCGATCATGCCGAGGAGCAAATTACAATTCCGACCATCACTTGGTAAAGACAACCTATCGATTCAGTGCACCAATCAAGAATCAGCGCTCTCAAAATCTTTACGGTTGACAAACTCTTGAACGATGCTACTGCGCAGGCAGCCGTCGCCCTCGAAAAAAAGGTCCTTTAAAGAGTACTATAGAAATTTATGTAGATTTTCCGATGAGGTTGGCGGTATCAAAGCGAGCATGGGTTATTTTTTTTTTTTTTTTCAATTTTTATGGCTGTGACGTCACTTGTGGGGTGAGTGGAGGATGAGGCACACCAGCATCCAAGAGTCTGAGCTTGTCTAGAGGTCCTTTAAGGAATGCTGTAGAAATTTATGAAGATTTTGGAAATTCTCCAGCCTACACCCCAACATTGACCATAATTTCCACCATAGGTCTTTCCCCGTATAGTTGCATTCGGCCTAACTACACATTCGCGTAATTGGCATTAGAAATACTTTGTTGTTCTATCTATCCGCATTAGCCTATTTAGCCACTAAAATAATTTATGAGTATGTGTGTATATGTACGAGTATATATAAATGAGTACATGTCCAACCAACATATGGATGGATGATGGTGGCTCGGAATGGTGCCATAATCGCTCCGCACGGATTATGTGGGTTTCTACGTTTTGTTTTGCGATAAAAAACGATTCATCCACTCTTTCTCTCTCGCATATAATGAATTACGTTACGCATAGATTAAAGATTTTCTCGTAAGATAATAAGATCGTCCTTGCAATTTTGTAGGTAGCGCAAAGCGTAAAACATACCGCCAAGTTTGTAGTGCCGCCACAATGACGGGATGACGCGACATGTTTGCTGCGCTATATTCATAAATATGGCGCGATCACTATACTTATGTCTGTTGTCTGTTGGTTGTCTCTTGTGGCCATAATGTTGTATGATCATCGTGTCATTCATATATGTATAGCGAGAAGAGATCTTTAATGCGATTCATGTCTTGGAGATACGATTGGAATCGTACGTCGAAAAGTTTGAAGGCATACAATGGGTCATAAAAATGTTCATTCATCAACAATTACATTGGTTTTGTTTTGAATGAATAATTTCATGTTTCATGGTTATCATCCCGAAGTCCGTGGTGATCAATTCTTCGGCTAGACAAATATTTAAAGCAAATCAGTCTCCACTCCACTGATTTGCGTAATATGTATATTTATCTACCCGATCAAGAATCGTAACTACGAAGTTTGAGAGAGAACTTTGACTAAGCTGTCCCGCAAAAGTATCCAAAACTAAAATGTGACAAGAACTTCCCGTGCTTCTTAGAAAGGCGCCCATTTACATGGAGAGTAGGGGGAGTAGGCTTACAGCGAATACATGGTGGGCACTTATCAAAAACGTAGTTAGCCAGTAGACACTTGTAACGATTTGTGAGCCTAAGGCTGAAAACCCACCGCATAAGACAAAACGTTTGTTTTTGTCTCAAGAAACAAGCGACCATTGCTTCTCATCAGGCAGCACACACCAAAAGAAACGAAACAAAAGAAACGTTTTTGTCTCGATGCGTTTTGTGACTGGTTGTCGATAATGCATGTCTTTGGATATTATCAACACACACCGAATGAAACAAACTTGTTTCAGACAAACGTCGTTGTCGATAATTGCACACATTGCAATAGGCGCAACACACACCGCATGAAACGAAACAAAAACACAAGACAAAACAGAAAGACATGTTTCGTTGCCACTAGGCGGCCAGTAGTCTTTCGGAAACAAACATTTGTTTCCACTTAATGGTCATTTTATGTAAAATTTTGCAGATTATGGACGTGGTCTTTGCAAATTCAATTTTGTCTTACCTCAACACACACCAAACGAAACAAGACAGAAAAACGTTATGTTTTGTTTCACTGTGTTTTGCTTGGTGTGTGCTGCAATGAAAAACGTTTTCTTGTCTTATGAGACAAAAACGTTTTATCTGATGCGGTGTGTTTTCACACTAAATGAGGACGGAGGTTGAGTGCATGTTCGTTCACACCGTCCGGGACTGGTATTTCTAAAACCGTGTTCAGTATGTCCGCAGGCCAGTGACGAGATCGAGGCGGTTTTTAGTGCCTAAATGGCCAAAAATTTGTGTCGATCTCGTCAATTAGAGAGGACTAGATCGAGACATTTTTTTTTTTTTTTTGTTGAGGTAAACATTCCCCCTCTGGTTTGAGGCGTAAAAATTATAGCATGGCCTTTCCCTTTGGCAGCCTGTCGTGGAAACCGACAAAGGACAGGATGTGTCTACCAGGAACTTGCACTATCCGAAATTTTCTATATGCTAACGACACGTCAATTATGCCATCTAAAGCGGAAGTTCACTCTAAAGGCCTCACTTAGGGAATTCCTGTCGTAGAAACTCCAAATTCCAGTTTATGGGTTTTAGGTTCTTACGACCTGAATCGGAAATGGACTCTGATCCCACACTCGAAGAATTTCCGTTTTTGGAAATAAGAATGTTTGTGGTTTTTGGTTCTTACCGCGTAAATCGGAAATGAGCTCGGGAGTCGGACTCAAGGAAGTTCCGCTTTACAAATAACCGTGTGTTGGTTTTGAGTTCTTTTCCCTTCAGGGATCGTGGGTGGTTCATTAGATTGGATTCATACAGAATGAACTAATTCGTCATTTTGAGGACGTACTGAATACGGCTATGTTGCCATTTTAGACGACAAATTCTCTTAAGAATGGATATGGGCTTTTCGCCACTTAGTCAGTAGAAAACCGTATCGATTTGCTCACTGGCTTGGGGACGTAATGAATACGTCTCGGCCCCGTTGAGAGACGAAATTGATGCGGGCTTTTGGCCATTTAGGCACTAAAAACCGTATCTATTTGGCCACTGGCTTGGACACGTACTGAACACGGTTTTCGAAATACGCGTTCGGGACAGCTCAGTGTCAACACCTCCTGGCGGAGTTTCGCACGAGCTCGACTACCTGTAAAATTTCGGCTCGAGTTTGGAAGCATAACAGGAATTCCCTCATGTTAACATAAATCCAAACTTCAGCGATATATTAGCGGTTCGAAATCTAACAAGCGATATTGGAGTCGTTCAATAAAAATTTTAATTATTATTAATTAACCTTTGATTCATTAATTCCTTCAGAATTCCTCCTTCTCTCCACTCTCAGTTAAGCCATTCTCATCATCACAAAAACGTGTTTGTTCCAAGAACGGAAAATGAACTCCGCCGGCCAAGAGAAAAAGTATTCTCAAGAAAAATATAGGGTATTAGGGCGAACTAGTTCCCCGTCAACACGTTACATATCCTGTTCTTAGGTTTCCGGAAATTAGAATCATTTCACAGGCGAAGACGTCTGTACAATACATTTGCCTTACTCCCTTGACAGTCAAAACAGGCTAAGCAGGGCAAATACGCGTTCGCAAATTTTTACTTACTGGCTGGAGGTACATGGCTCTATTCCCAATGGAGTTTAACCCGTTGCGTTACAGTTACATCTACCATACGATATACGGAATATTCAGAAGGCGCGTTCCGACTGTTATATAGGTATGTAATTGAACTAACATTTATAGGAGAAGGAGGCGTTAATTCATTAGGATCTTGTCCATTCACAAAGTCAACTAACTAATCTACACTGCAAACGTTTGACCAACATTTTAAGTCCCAAGCTTCATTCTATCGAAAGTTATCGCTCATTTGAAGTTACCTTTGTAAGGGAGATGGGGTTTCCTTTGGTCGGATCTTGGGAATTTCCAATACAAACCAACTGAATCCTACTTCAAACGACGGACGGACGGACATGCCTTAATCGAATCAGGAGGTGGCCCTGATAATTTCCCTATATGGGGTGTAATGGCCACACACGGGCAGTGTCATATGATCCCTCATGCAATTTCCAACAAAAATAACACGGGACATTTTGCCGAAATCTTAACCCTTAACCCCCTACAGGGATTTACTTTTTTTTTTAAATTGCGTGACTCGCGTTACTAAAAACACCATATCTCAAAAACCACTGAGGCTGGAACACTCATTTGCCAGTTACACCTCCTGCTCCCCCATTTAGCCTTTCACCTGAGACAAGCCGCGAGATGCTGTGGCTTATTATTTCGCCCCGCATCACAGGGGGAAAACTACACAAACATCCATGGCCACGAACGTCATCGTGGACGGGACTCGAACCCGAAACGCCGGTGAGACTGATGCCTCTAAGCACTGAGCTACCAGTCGACCCTAAAAAAACAGAAACCGAAAAATTCAAAATTGGAAGACGGGAAATGGAAAAGAAAAATTCAGATAGAGCGTAGTGGAATGAGATTCAAAAAAATGAAATTCAAAATAGCAAAATCGAAATTCAAAATGTCAAAATCAAAATTCGAAAGGGGCAATTGGAGTATCGAAAATTCAAGTTTGAAATTTGAAAATTAAAATTCAAAAATGGAAGTTTGAAAATTGAAATTCAGAATTGGAAATTTGATATTTCGAATATTACATTTGTAATATTGGTGAAGTTAAGCTCTGATTTACGTTCTTTTTTTGTGTAAAAACGTCAAGTATCGAGCATTAGGATGACCCTAAAGCCTTAACCAAAGTCTTTCAACCGAAATAATAAAAAGGAATAAATAAAATTGCACTGTGCTCACCAGTCAATCAAGCTCATTTATAAAACCTTCCACGGTAAGTCATCGTAATTGAACTTTGAGGTTGAAATAAATTACCAGATCCGATATTTAAAACCCAAAATATGTTATAATCTCAATCCTTTTGTCCAAGTATCAATCAAAATGAGATCCAAATGATATAAACTGCAAATAACAAACACCAGAGGCTACTGTAAGTCCCATTGCGAAACGATACCATAAATCTCTAGGGAAAAAAAAACAAAATCCCAGAAAAGAAAAAACGAAAATGATCTTATTTAAGAAACCTTTCATTTGGAAGCATAATTACATGCTCCATTGTGACCGTACACAAAACGGACAAGTGATTATATTTGATTGGATTTATTTGGGCCCCGTCGCGGCGCTCTTAAGGTGAAACAAGACAACAAGGTATATATAGACGGAATGGTAAGACAAGGTAAGGTTGAGAACCTAAAAGGTAAACTCTATAAAGGTAAAGTCGCGTGCATTTCGTATTAAATGGAGGAAACGACATACGGGCCAAAGGTGGGCGCCTGTCTGGTTCACGAATGAAGACAGAATGACCAAACATCAACAAAACCTGCGCGCAAACAGATTGCCTCCTTGGATTTTTGTTGTTTCTGGGTCTTTTCTGTGCATTTCGTATTTGTGTTTTGCCGTTTTGTTGATGATCACTCTATTCCATGCTTGAATGAAAGAATCTTTTAAAACATTGGTGGTTTCATTTTTCAACCGAAACAGAGCCTCAAACTGTGTGTGGTACCAAGATATGAAATGTATGGCGCCCATACAGTATGATAACAAAAATTCACCAGTGAAATGTTAAATGATTTGTGCAAATATGTATTTTGATAATCATTGCTATTAAGTGGCGTCTAGAGATATACTTAAAAAATATTCCCCTTTCCATTCTGAATCGCAACGTGGGGTACGAAGCAAAGTAGTGCACTTCATTTGCGAAACTGTTTTTACGGAAAGATGGTACTGGAAAGAGACATGGCCAGTATCACGAACGTCTTTCCTTTACCCATTAATTTTTATCAATCAATGCACTCATTCAGAGCTGAATCGAGTGGAGACCGGCGAGAAAAATAACTGTTTGCATATTTCGTGGAATCGAACCTGAAACCTCTCGCTTATTAGATCCACGCTCTACGCATCGAGATTTCGCGGCTTCAAGGATAACTTAGCTGTGGAAATTTTGGGATAAATTTGTTTTTCAAAAAATTAAAATTATTACAAAGACTATTTTTTTAATTTTGATTGCACAGCTACTGAGTCGATTTTCTGTTGATTGGCAAACGGTGCCAACTACACTGCATCCGATTGCAAGATATGTACGAGTATTTTGCAATCCTTTAATGCTACCAACTCAAATTGAAAATGACATAAAAGGAAAACAGCATCTGTCACGTAGCTGTGAAGAACCTTCAGCATCACTATAGATACACGCCTCGCTAAAACCCCAACAAAAAAGAAAATTAAAATATAATAGTTAAGGAAAACTAATAATAAAGTCTAGAAAATCCATTAGCTTAACGATACGAAAATTTATTGCAATCAGATAAAATAAATGAATCGTGTGGCACACTGAATGGATCTAAGTGACACACTCATTCATTATACTATCGGCTTTGTTGGGAATTAGAAAAGATTTTATGCAATTATGAAATAGTAAACGATTAGTGACGATTAGTAATAATTTAACGAGAAGGTGCCGCCGCTTAAGGCGTTTTCTTTTGTCGTAAAGCCATCGGCAGAAAAAAAGAGATAATCTCAAATATTGTAACAATGCACAGAGAGTTTTTTTTACAAATTACACGCTTTTCCAATAATTGACGCCATCACTTTAAATACAACTAATTGACGAGGGAAAAATACTATTTCAATTATATCATGTGTGAGTGTTGAAAGGAGCTTAGAATTTAGCTATCTGCATAAAGTTGACAGGCCAAGGAACTTAATTGTATTTATAATTCAGATAATCTTCCTATTTTTTTTTGATGGCTTAGATGTATACTCATTCAACTCACAAAATAAGATATTCCGCGAATTATCTTATCTTAAATCCAATTTTTGGGGTGATTTTCCAACGTGACATATTCCTACCAAAAAATGACAAATCTCCCAAAAAAAAAAAAATTGCTCAAAAAAAGAAAAAATCACTCAAAATATTGGAGGGATATTATTCACGTGAAAAGTCCCCCCAAAATCATATAATAGCCCGTTAAAAGTGGATTTCCGCTCTAGGCAATATGTGTTTCACACTGCCTAAAGCGCAAATTCAGTTGAGCACGTTCTTTAGGCAGTGCATATGTAACATTAAAAAGACGGGATTTGAACTAATTAGACATACATGCATACACTACACACCTCGAAGATATGTTTCCATTAGGTAAAAAACTCGTTTTTCAGATGACGTCCATTGTTAGCTTCGCAAAGAATAGCCCTCCCTACGCAATGTTCTTATTTCCGCTCTAATGTTCTCATTCAGTTCCTGGATAGTCCAAGGTTTCCTCACATCCAACTTCTCTTTACAAAAAAATTCGGAGCCTTTATTTCCGAGAATCGTGAAGCCCAGTTGAAATTTCCGAAATTATTCGTGTCCCAGAAACTTCTCTTGAAATCTGTATTTTTGCTCCAGAAATATGGTGAAGTGCCACTGTAATGTTGAAATGACATGTCAGGCCACAAACGGTCGTACCTATTTTAGTTTTCAAGCATGTACGATATGGATATGATATCCTGATTCGTCTTGCAATGCTAACAATGGATGTCATCTGTTACCTACTGGAAATATATCTTTCATTTGTGTACTTTATTGTGCCCAAAAATTAAATTAAATTTAATAACAAACAAAAAAGTTATGATCAGTGGTGGATTTGTCATTTTCGGTGGACGTAATTCAGTCAAAGTCAAGTGAAACACTTTCCACAACACGTCTCTACTAACGGTATACGACTACATTATTAGTTGGGAATTGTTTGAAGATCAGAAGCAGTACAGACGTTTTGATCAAACATTTACCAGCTTAACTCAAAACTTGGATCCAAGACAATTCGGAGCTTTTCATGAGGACACTAAAAAGCAAATAGCTGTGAAGTTACATTCAAAAAGGGACGTCAATCCCACATTGGGCGCTATTTAAGTATTGTTAAAGGAAGGACGGAGAAGAAAATAACTAAATCCCACCTTGAATCCTTATAACCGTAAACACTTGGCGATCCATCCTTTCTCCACACGGAGATGAAACGCGGGTAACATTAACAGCCTCCGTGTTGGCATAAATAGTGAAGGCTAATGCTAATGGAGGTAAATGATGGCACACGTAATATCGAACCCTCACATAACACTCGGTGATTGGGTTTGCCTGTCAGCATACGTCGTTTGGCAGTTCATTAGAAAATAAGTCGCAGTCGGAAGTGATCCCGATGCCCACTCCTTGTTAATTTTTGTTTATACCCTTCACGGATGTGATAGGGTATATTAACTTTATCATGAAGTTTGCAACGCACAGAAGGAAGCATCTCCGACCATATAAACTATATATATTCTTGGTCAGTATAATGAGACGAGTCGATTAAGCTTTGTCCGTCTGTCTGTCTGTTTCTATGCAAACTAGTCCCTCAGTTTTAAAGCTATCGAGCTGAGATTTTGTACAAAGCCTTCTTTCTATTGCACGCTGTATGTCGGAACCAACGGAATCGGACCACTACGTCATATAGCTGCCATAGGAACAACCCGTTCAAAACTTCGTCTTTGTGGAAAGAACTTTTTTATTTCAAAAGATATATTTTTCAAATTTCGCACTAATCAATAATATCTTTAGTCAAATTCCCGAATTTGGTTGAAATTGAACTACTCTATCGTATAGCTTTCATTGGAACGACCTTTCCAAAAGCAAGTTTTTGTTAGAAAAACTTTTTTATTTCTGAAGATATCTTTACCAAATTTCATATTATTCAGTCACATTGACTGCGTTCCTAAATTTGGCTGAATACGGCTTACTATTTCATATACCTTTCATAGGAACAGTGAAATTGGTACAAGTTTTACTACTAATTTCAAAGTGGCAAATGCACCATAGGTCACAACGAAGGTATGATACCCTTCACGCGAAGCGTTTTTTTTTACCTAAAGCCGTTTCCTCACTTGTCGGCACGGTAGCGGTGCGGTATCAGCATGTTCGGTATACGTGGTACTGAAAGCTTACTGAGCGCCTTTATTTCAATGAGTGTTTCCTGATTGGCTCGGTATTCGCGGATGCGTGGAGGGACCGAGCCAATCAGGAAACACTCATTGAAATAAAGGCGCTCGGTAAGACTTTCGAACCGCGTATACCGAGCATGCCGATCCCGAACCGTTACCGTACCGACATGTGAGGAAACGGCCTAAGTTATTCGTTTTTAAATTTTTTTTATATCCTTCTTGTCCATTATATCCTATATGACTGTTCTGCTCAGAGCATTGCTCTCATCAGACCGATTCCGAAAATACACATTTTGGCAAGGTTTGACCTCAACTGCAAGGCGAGCAGATCACAGTGGTGAGTAAGTACGAGGTGGACGAATTAGTCCTTGAAATCGAACTCAAGATGGATTCCTATTAAAAGCGAAAATCTGATGGAAGAGGAACAAGCCGTGCCACAAAGTACCATTAATGAACGAAACAAAACCGTCCCGTTACATGAAAAAACACATAATCGATATGCAAAAGGCCGGCACCGAGTAATGCTTACGGTTAGGGGTGATTGTTCATGATGTCCGCTCTGTCAAGAGCATGTTTCATCACAACTATTCCGAAAATGCCCATAGTCGCTAGGTTTGATTTCTGTTTCACTTGATGTTCAAGAAGGTCCATTTATCCTGACACGGACCTTCAGGAGCGCCAAAATGATACTGATACCAAAAACCCTCTGTGAGTGCTGTTCAAGGTCACCGGAGAATAAAAAAATGGGTAAAATTTGCATAAAATGGGCAGTTTTCGTGTAACATCGACGTACAGTGTCGAAATTCCCGTTTCTAAAGTTTTTTGGTCTTAGCACTCATTTTCGCGACCGTCTCGCCGCAAAACTGTTGATCAGACAGAAAACTGTTTATCCCTTAAATATAGGAAATTTTATCCTCCATGATTTTATAATGGCCAACATTTACGTAAAAGGCATAGTTTTTGAGTTATTTAAAAAAAAATTTCACATGTTATTTACGAAAATAATACACATATTTCCCGGGAAAATTTTTAATGGAAATCTTCAGATTCGTGTTCAGCGACCCTGAAACATAAAGGTGCCAAAAATCAAAACTCCGCCAAAACTTTATCTCATTTTCTAATTGATAGACTTATTGCCTTTTTTGAGACTATACGAGCATGAGACTACATGCGGATTCAACAAGACCACCGTGATAAGCAACGGGCGAAACATTCAAGTTTTTGCGAAAAGAGTTCCCAGGACGCGTTATTTCGAAAAAATACGACATGAGTTGGTCGCCGAGACTATGACAAGCTCATTTGTATGATGTCACTTTTACGAGTAAAACATGATACATTCTACTGAACGTACTTTAATCTGCCGTCAAATTTTTGCCATATCTCGGACACAACTTCTTTCATTCAATTTGGAAATTCAGAGACGAACAACGGACAAACGAAATTTTAAAAACTTCGGCATTTTTTCATCGATCACCATATATTGTCTAAATATTCGAAGCTAAAGTAAACATTTTTCAATTTATCTAACATTCAAAGGACGAGTATTATACCCGTCAACTTAAAATGTATGTATAATAAAGTTCGGATGATTTAGGACTCTTTAGGACTTTCAGAGTCCCAAAACGCTGTAAACAGATTCGTCCTTCAGTTATCCTTAGAATAACTCATCAGGCGTCCTGGGACAATGTTAACAGATTCGTCCTACAGGTATCCTCAGAAGAACTTATCTGGCAAAATTGCACAACATATTTCTTAACACTAAAGTTAATAGAATTTTTAATCTAAACTACCTTATTATCCGTTAACGTCTTCCGGTACAACTGCCACAAATTTCGAACTCCGAAATGCACAATAACAAGGACGTTCGTTTTCTTTTCTCTTAGTATCACTTTAGTATCACTTGACACTATCTTTTCGGTGTAGTTAACAATCAAAGGATTAAACAAATATTCACAACCCTTTCTCACTATCTCCAAAACAATGCTTTTGCATAAAAAATACCGAGTATTCACTGTTCAATTATGCACCTTACACAAACGAACATCATGTTGCCATCAAGTGCAAGGATGATGCGTACGACCTCAGATGATACCTGTGTGTATCTTTTGCGGGAATCTCACTCACTGTTATGCGGAACTTCTTTAAGATGTTCACCGTTCGAGTGGTGAGTGAGAAGTGCAAATGGAAATTTCGGAGTTTTCCACGTTTTGGCTTTAGCGGCGATAGAATCGAACTGTCTGTGGTACCCGGTCGCAATGTTTGTATGAGATTCAACCGCTCGTGTTCTGGATTCGAATGAAATCACCGACATCGTCGCAGACTCGCGTACGACACATCTCATCATAGGAGAACGGGTACATGCGTTCCGTTCGATAGTATCTGAATCTCAGCTGAGCACATGTGAAATGCAGGCAGTGGTTGACGGTTGAAATCGGCAGTGACTAAATCAGGGATTTTCCCTGATGGTTCTCGTAAGTAGCTTTACCTTGTTCATATGAGTGAATTATCACCTGTAATTATGTTTCTGAGGTACAGAGTTAGAAGAGCTTAGAACCACAAGGAATGCATAAAGATGTGGTTAACTACACTGGATATCGTTTATAACGTTGTTATAGCCGATCGTCGTTATAAACGTCATTTTATTTATAACGACAATGGTCCTTATATCCACCTCAGGTTGTGTATAACGACCGTGGTCGTTATATTCCACTCATGTTGTGCAAGGTAAACAGGTACATACAATTTAAGCAAAATCGGCTTGAAAAAATTCTTCACCTAAAAAAAACTTTTAAGGTTTTATGAAAACGGGGTTTGGGCGATCGAATTTTTGTATCTATCCCCACCAAATTTAGGCCAGTAAAATTAGGCCAACTTTGGGGGCTTTTTAATAATAATTAGGGATCTGGAAATAATTTTAAACCCTTCTATAGATACTGAATACACGGAAACTGAGTTTGCACGGTCGTAGAAGGTGAGCTTAACTTTTGATGGGCGAAAGTTCGAGTAATTTGAGCCCTTTTTTTAATATTATCCTTATAACTACTAAACGGTGCCTCGGATGGAATAAAAAAAACTTACATGAGTAAATTAAAATAAATAACATGGAATTTTGCGTCCAATGCATTACTCAAAGTTCAAATTCGAAAAAAAAACTTCCTGTTTGGTTGTAAACATTATATAAAACAAATTTTTAAAATTCGGGTCATTTACAGCCCTTTAATTAAAGAAATTCATTTGTTCACATTTTTTTATTTTATTTTCTAATAAACAGTTTATCTTATTTCTACAGGCTATTTTCAATTTTGAGGGTAGGATATTACCTGCGATTCAATCTTTACTAGAATATACTACCGGGTATAGTTTTTGAGTTATTACGTTTTTATAAAAAAAAAGTGATTTTGCAAAGGTTAAATTACTTTGGTCAGTCAAATTGTTATAACACTGGTTGCTTTAATTAGGGTAGTTGCGATTTTTGATAAATTGTTTGAGTTGGTATATTGTTTAAAAATTCGCGTTTTCAATCCCTCCACGGACTCCGCCACCATGTTGAAAATATGCCTAATTGTTTGGCTTGTCCTATTTCTCTCTAGTATCTCCTAAATTGGTCTTACAAGAAACCTTGCAAAACGATATTATATTCGAGTAATTTACCTACAATTTGACACTAAAATAAAACTTCTAGCTGTTATACTTACCGAAATAGAGCTTTTAAGGCTTAAATCGATGAGCAGGCATTTTTGCTCATAACTACTCTAAAAATAAGCCGAATTAAAAAATATTGGCCACGTTAGGCTTACAATTAAATTATCCTCAACTTTTGCAAACAAGCTTTTCCATTTGGAGCATCCGTTGCAAAGGTCTGTGAGCTTGAAAAGTGATAAAGTGTGATTTTTCTCCGAAGTCTCGAAAATTGTCATTTTTTCACTATCGATTTTGACTATGCTACTGAACCGAATTTCAACTTTGAACAATACATTGGACGCAAAATTCGACGGTCTTTATTCATGCAAGTTTTTTCGATCCGAGGCACCGTTTAGGAGTTATCAGGATAATATTAAAAAAAAGGGCTCAAATTTCTCGGATTTTCGCCCACCAAAAGTTAAGCTCACCTTCTACGACCGTGCAAACTCAGTTTCCATGTATCCAGTATCTATAGAAGCGATTAAAATTATTTCCAGATTTTTCCCTAATTATTATTAAAAATACCCAAAATTGGTTTAATTTTACTGGCCTATAAGGCACTTTAAAGATCACGTTATACCCATTTCGAAGAGCAATAGACAAACGAACGATTCTTTTAAATGACCACAATATAGGCTCTAGGCACAAAATTTGACGATACCGTTAGCCGCTATACAAATGAAACTATGGCTGCGCTCCTGGAATGGCATCGTTGAGTTAGCACCTAGAAGCGATTAGTGCTACTTGGTGATTTGTCGTAGAGTCGCTGAGCTAAACGCTCAGGGTAAGCGTCTTCACTTTTGGTCAGCATAAAATTTTCTCGCTTTTCTGGCTCAGCGCAATATTTGACATTTGCGACAATTGTCAAATTTCGATTCTAACCTCGGTTGTGTTGTGTATGGTTGATAATCGTGTTTTCAATATAATTGTTAAACCTTATTGTGGGATCGAAAATTGTTGCCGTATTTTGTGTGTTACCTGGGACTCACCAAAGCAACAAATTTCGAGTTTTCTGCTAAATGCCAAACTGAACTTGGAATTTGACAAATGAGACAGCCGGCATCCCGTTTCTAAAACACGAAAATAACCACATTGTGCTGGTCAGAAATTGTGAAGCACTGGTTAAGCGCTGACTCAGCGATTTTTTTAAGGGATGCAGCTATTGATTTACGTATTTTTGCTGATTTTCAGTGAATTTCCATCATTCTTAAAAACTATAAAAAGTCGCCATTGATGAGTTGAATTTTTGTATAATTCGGCTTCTCGAAGTCACAAAATGATGGCTAATCGAAATTCGAGTAAGCACGAAAATTGTATGAAAAATTCTCGGGACCGAAAAAATGTTTCGCGATATCGAAAATTTGAGTAATCGAGGTTCGAGGTATCGCGTTTTGACTGTAATTGGTTTGTACTGCCATGACAAATTAGATATGAATACATATTGACGTTTGACGCACTCGGTGGTCGTGTGCATTTGGTCACCGCTCTACGATATAGAGTGAAAAGAATGGAACTTGGATCCGCGGCGCGAACAAAAACTTCCAGTGTGCACTAATAGAACCCCCACTGAGCTCCGAGCTTGTCAGTATACTAGAAGCTGCATTTGCACGTCCGAAAAGTAGAAATGCTACCGAAACGTCAAGAAGCCATAAAAATGCAAGATGTATTAACGCGCCCATTACCATATCAGTTCACGAATTAGACCACTCATTAGACCACTTATAAAGCCTCTTTTTTAGGGTTTTGCAATAAAAACAAAACCCTTTTGAAATCGGTCAAATGTCTGTCCGTCTGTCCATAGAATATCTCACGAACGGCTGAAGCTACAAATGGGTACTCATTTAACAGCTGAGTGGCCTCATAGTGCGACACGTAAATCCCCATTTCCTTTATTGAAAACTACTGCATTGAGTAGTATCGAACATGAGCTCAGTGCATAGAAGGCGGACGTGCTAACCGTTGTGCCATCCGAACTACTACTACTATTTGTGAGAAATGTCCCCAAAAATGGGGGGGGGGGGGATAAGCCATGTATTTTTAGAGAAAAATTCATCTCTTTTGAAGTAATTTGCAATTCGTTTGTTTTGTTAAAATATCACGAAATTTTTTTTAAAAACATTCCCCTAAACCGGAGATAGATGGAGGGCCTCCGTCATCATTTATTTTTTTTTTATTATAACTCATTGGGAGGATAGTTTGAAGAGCCAACTCTAAAAGCGAGATAAACTCCTAAGAAGTATCCCAGCAATGACTGACTCCACTCTATTCTTAAAAACAAGCTACCTGGTCATACGTGAATAATACAGAAAAATTTTCACTGGAAAGTAATTCGCACCCATGTCGTACAGTACACACTATATATAGTGAAGACATTGTATCCAGGGAAGTATTCCTATTTAGGTCGGAATACAACCTGTTATGGTCGCGTTGCTTCCCCGATGGATTAAAGCAGCTCCTGAAGAATACAATCAATCGTGTGGACGAAACCAAAAGACATGTGAAAAATTGGTTTTATGCTGATTAACTTATCGTCGTAGTGCATACCAAAGTCAAGTCATTGTTGACTTGGAGTGACAATGACCCATTCCACTCTAGTCTTAAATACATGGTAATTGCTTCGATAATTGCAAAAAACTTGAGAGTTAGTTTTGATACCTCTACCTAACTATTCTATCCGTACCTATCCTTTTTTCACCCTTTCATGGAATATTGATTAAAACTGCACGCTAGAAAGCCACGTATATAAGTGGAAAGCTAAGAAGGAGAAAAGACTCCATCTGGCAAGTGAGGTCGATAGGGAAAATATTAGACTAGACGGTTTATAATCACATTATAAAATTGATCATAATTTCTAGATCGATTGGTACTTGATTTATGACTCTTTTCTTTGGAAACTCAACAACCAACATACATCTTGAATTTGTAGAATTTTTAAATAGATCGAGACCAATATACAACCGCCATGAACTTTCAGCTGAGTACTACCGAAATTTTAAAATTTAACCCAACTAATCGTTTTGGGTGCTCAGTGGAAGTCGTCATCATTATATTGTGAAACGCCTCCACCCAATGCCGGGAGTTTTTCTTCGATATTCATATAAAGTAGACTCAAGTGTATTGTTCGTAATCAATTCAAACGCGAGAAAAAAAAAAACGAAAAATGTGATCTCAAAAAATGTTAATAGTTCTGGGAAATCTGCCTAAACTGATCAATTCAGCGACAATCCGACAAACGTACTTTTTTTTGTCGATCACCACCCCAGTTAATGATGATGATTGTGATCATCACAGGTAGTTCAGTCAACGATGCGATCGTATACCGTCCAATAATCGTTTTTGATTCGGGGGGAGAATGCGACATAACCTGGAATTCCATAGATGGTCCGAATACCTTGACAACATTCTAATCCGATCCCAAAAGGATTCAACCGACTTTTTTTATTTTGTTGGTTTGTTTCGTTGATCTGATTGTAGCTTGTAAGAGACAGCGACACGTCTTATTCTGATTTATTGCTGGGATATGTGGTTTCGGTTGAGGTGAGGTCGCTTTAATTTTCTTCAGGATAAGGGCATAGTCTCGTGGACCACCTACAAAATGAGCTGAACTGCTGAAAATTCTAATGAATTTCATAGAATTGTACAATATCCAAACGAATATAAATGAAAATGCCGAAAAACCTTTCCTGCGGGGCCCATAGAGAGCACAATTCTCATAAGAGCCAAGGTGCGCTTGGCTCCTTTATGGGTCATTCCCACGTCGTGTGTGTGTATGTTTTACCTGACGAATGCAACCTTTTGGATTCGGGCGAAAGTATGAATGAAAGTAGTCAGCGCGACACCATTAAGAAACGTGCGAGTCATTTTCCCAAGGTTCGAACTAATGTGTTAAAACCGTAACCAAACCAATCTCATAAACATAAAAGACCAAAGAATGCCAACAAAAGATTTCAAATGAATTTCATCGCATTCATACTTTGAACACGGAAGAAAAATCTAATTTTCCTAACTTGACCACCCCCTTCACCTTAATATAAGATTCGTTCAGAAAAAAAGGGTGCTCGGCTCATAAACGCCTTAAAGAACCGTGTCATTGAGTTCCGTTCGAGGATCAGTCACGTTCATCCAAATTTATGGTCTCGCCGTGAATACACGGCACTCCGGTAGGATGGATATATAATATAATATCCGATTTTCATTGTTCGAACTGTGAAAAAGGAAGAAAACCTGTGGTGCCAGTGTCCGTGGCATGTTTTGTTATTCGCTTATGTTTGTCCCATCCGACGACACCGAAGTTCACGTAATGTTCTAATGAAGCAGAAATGATGAGACGTGCTCTTAAACAATTCGACAGGTCGGTCGGTCATAAGGTGTTAAAACTGTCGGATTTGCTCTTCCCTTTCCGGCACAATGTTCTTATGAATGGCGGCTTTAATTTAAATCTGTCGTCTGTTGTGTGGATGGTGGATGGAAAAAAAGGAAAAGAGATTCCCTTCTTGGAAATGATTTTTGACATCAGCAATGATTCGAATGAGATTAGTTCTGTTTTTCTGATACACTCGTAGTCCGATAGCCGTCGGGTAAATATGTTTGACAACGTCCGTCGTTGTCCTTGTTTGTCGCCGATTTGAAAGACGCCACTTTGGAGTCAACATGTTGAACCATAAGAACTTTATAGCAAATTGTTCATGTTGAAATTGTGCAATTATTCTTGTTATCTTTTAAATTGACAAAAGGAAAGCGCTTTGTAAGCAATGCTGAAAGTTCTTGAAGAAATTGTGGCAGCAAGTGGGTCTTGGTTACTAAATTTTTGACAATGTACCTAAGCTGGGAGCTTCTAGTCCAGGCTAGGAAAGAAATATTAGAAAAATTAATCGTGTAGCTTTTAAGTTGTGCACAACTGCTGGAGATAGTCCGCTGATTGATGTTCTGAAAATGTAGGGAAGAGGGGTTTAAAAGTCCTTTTTTCAATTTTCCTTGATTATTTTGAAAACTAAGGGCTCTACAATAAAATGTTGCGAGGCCGAATCAAAGTATTGTACATACTTAAAATTTCCTACATAATGATATATCATACCCTCGACTATAAAATGGTATATTATACTCTAAGCCAGGGGTCGGCAACCTTATTAGGATACCGAGTCACTTACTTTGAAATGAAATATGTTTATACGGGCCGCACAGTACAAAAAAAAAACATTAAGTCGTCTGATATTCGGTTCGTCTGAAATTCAAATACTGCTCGTCTGCATTCCCACACGGCGATGGACGCCGTAGACCGCACACGGGTCGATTAAAATTTGGCACTTTTGCGACCCAATCCGGTATTAGGCATGGGTGTTGTTGCTAATTATTATTAGCACGAATATGATTTTGGAGTTAGGGGAATTGAGGCAATATGTCGCCTGTGCAGAGGTGAAAGGAGGAGTGCACAGGAGTGTCAGTAAAAGCATTTTAAATGTAGCGGGATATGGGCGCATGGGGTGAGGTGAAAGGAGAAATGTACACGAGTGCTGGTTAAATCATTCTAATCCTTTCAGAGTCGAAATGAAAGGAGGAATGTACAAGAGTGCTATTTAGAGCATTTTAACCCCTTTGGCCGTTTTATATAAGGGTCGGTAATCGCTTTGAACCACGGCGCATCGAAATATAGAGCATGCCGAAATTGTTCATTCGAAATAGTGCATATGCACACTTCGTTCTGAAAACGAAAAAGTCCATGTAGGCACGCGAATATTTATTATACGGTGATGATTTGATAAAAAAAAGTACCAAATTCAGGAATTTTGGCCGAATTTTAATATAAAACCGCAAAAAACAGTTGGCACCACTGAAACAGTTATCATGCCGAAAGCGAATTCCTTTGTTGTAAAAAAAATATTTTAATCGATTATATAGCGTGTAGAAACACCCCATTCTGTCATCGAATAGCATATTTGGATCATAAATTTTTACTGCTTCATGTGCTCGAATCACGCGACACTCATATGCCGCTTCCGGCCCAAAAAGATTCTTTTCACCTCACGAAAGTGTTTAAATGCCTTCACCAGCACTCCTATGAACTCCTCCTCGGCTCACGCGACACCGATATCCGAAGAAACCACAATTTCTTTGAACACATTTTTCAATTGAACGAATGCGTCCATATATTTCTTTCCAGTGTCCGACGTCGACGACTTTTCTCGTTCCAAGCAGCTCGCATGGTTCGAGACACACAGACGAGTACGACTCGTATGCGGATCTCCATACATCTGCCTAGGAAATGGAGTTTGATTCCCAAACGAGTCGATTACTACAATAGACGAATATAAGATGACCCGTGCACGGAGAGCCTAAGTATCAGTGCAAGAAAGCAAATCAAAATATCATGGCTAACACTACGCCTACCAAGCGTACAATTGAAAATATAATGTAAAATGAGAATTGTAAGTTTAGACATTAAGAAAAGACCGGCAGACGTTATTAAATGGGCAAATAAATTAACGCAGACAAGTCATTTCTAACGCTCGCTAGCGGTGCTGCTTTTTTTTTTGTAGAGTCCTCACTTTTCAAAATAATCAAGGAAACAAAAAAAAAATACCTTTGACTACCACTCCCCTTCATTTTGGGACCCTCTATCAACGAGAACTTTTAAGCACATATTCAGGGGACTGCCTTCAACAAAATTGTGGCAAATTTCAAAACCCCACAATTTTTTTTTTCTGGTCAATCTTTTTCGGACTTCCTAGCCTGGACTATTCATGAATATTTCGAGTGAATAAATCCTAATCTTTGCTCTAGTCTAAAAGATGGGAATTAGTTTGGGTAATGCAAACATTTTTTTTTTTTATAAATGAGCTCTTTGTTTATTGTTCGGTTGAGCGCAGTGATAGTAGATAGATAGAACTTTCGAACATTGAAAATTGAAGGATTTCTCGACATGAATACTTGAACATATAACGAAAGACCAGTTAATATCTTTGACTAACTGCGCTAGCAGAGGAGTATGGTACACTATGGACTACGAACGAGACCATCGGTTCAGTTTCAGAGCATATGTACCTCTCCAATGTCGACGATTATAAGTTCAGAGAGGATCATGGACAAGCTGCATATTGTAACAACGGCTTCCGAGACTGGAAAAAAATCAAAACAAGTTACCTCATCATCACGACTGTACTGAAAAACTCAGCTGGATCGATTTATTTGTCTCCTCATAGCGGGATTTGAGACCTTACCTTCAGGCTCCAGCTTCTTTGATCCACCTCTGATGTCAACCTCAAATGTCTCATCCATTTGTTTTACGTGCCCCTCTCGCTGCAGTTTTCGTAGTTTAACGAATTTGGACACCTCTGGTTTGTGATATACAGTAGTTCGTACATCTCCAATGTTGTACATTTTTCAATGCTAAAATGAATTCAATCATACAATCAAAATTACGGTTCAATGTTCGTCCTGCTTCATTTTCACATAAAAATATGAAATTATACCCGAAAATAATTTCCCATAAAAGCGCAAAGCAGCTGCAAGATATTTTTCTAACATTTCAACACTAACCTGAACCAAAAAAATGGCCTCATTTTGATTAAAAAAAGCGCATTCATTCACTGCAAATTTGATAGACAGCTTTAATACTAATACGGACCCAATGCTCTGGAGCATTTTCAAGTGATTGGATTTGCGTCATTTGCGCAGCTTTTGGCACACTGAAAACTTTTTCGGGGATCACTTACCTCCCTCTCGGTTACTTCACTAAAATTAGAAATGATAGAAGCATGAAGCAACCCTATATTGCTTCCAGCGATCGTTTCGACTGCCTAAGCGGAAAAGCTGTTGTTGCAAGCAACAATACATATCCGTACTTTACGCGTACGCAACATTACGGATAGTATGCCATACCGATTTTCACAGCAATGCCAATTTCAATATTACGGACGCAATTTATCCGCCTCCT
Organism: Chloromyia formosa; assembly: GCA_964017055.1. Lineage (NCBI taxonomy): Eukaryota > Metazoa > Arthropoda > Insecta > Diptera > Stratiomyidae > Chloromyia > Chloromyia formosa. The sequence continues at coordinate 153,341,781 of OZ024815.1, read as the reverse complement.
CCCATCAATCATTGCAGCACTTTGTATGGTGTCTTGCGTGAAAAACTCAATTTCAGAATATTGGTGGAATTAACGTGGCAAATCAAGCGAAGCGGTTGGATGGTGTCGTATAGTGAGTCGTGGGATCCATCAAAGTACATAAATTATTATAAGTGGAGGTGGGTGAGGTTACTGATAGATCATAAGCCATAAGGTATAAACAAACACGAGCATGCACCAGCACAGAAGATCTGAGTGAAGTCCTTTTTAATGTCGATATTCGCGACCGAACCGAACGGTTCTCGATCACATCGAATCATATCACTTTCAACGTGCGGAAAAATCCTCCCAATGCTTGTGCAAGCTCCTATGAACGCGATATGGTTCGGCGTTGTTGCAAACGTTTCAGTTCGATAGTGAATTTCTACCTCAAGGCTCTTAAGTCAACTTCCACTGTATCGGTATATCGCCCAATCCATTTGTACATTTTACCTCGCATCAAACTTGGTGGAACTGATTTTCTTATGTGTTTATACTCTAGATGAAATCTGAGAGTATTATAAGTTTGCCACAAAGTTTGTAACGCTAAGAAATAAGGCTCGCAGAAAAAAATGAATGATACAGAAGTTCATATTATCACTCGAATATCTCAAAACCGGATGTCCGTCTGTCCGTCCGTCCGTCCGTCCGTGACCTCTCTAGCTCGAGAACGCGTTGAGCTATGAAGTTCAAATTTGGAACACGTTATTTTTGACAAAAAATGAAGGCTAAGTTCGTGAACGGGCTAAATCGCTCCACCCCTTCTACCCCCTCCCATACAAAATGACTCATTTTTGAAAATTTACAATAATCAGATTTTCTCAGAAACTATAAAACATATTGCTTTGAAATTTTTAATATATCACTTTTATGATAATTGTAACCTATGTTATAAAACTTATTGTAATCCTCACCCTCCTTCTACCCCCTCCCATACAAACTGCACTATTTCATGAAATACGTTAAGCCAATTTACTCAGTACGTATACAATTTATCGGGCTGAAATTTTGTACTTAACACTTAATTAACAATATCAGTTAGATTCAAAAAAATTAATCGATTACCCTTACTCCGTCTACCCCCTCCCATACAAAATGACACATTTTTGATAATTTACAATAATCAGATTTTCTCAGAAACTATAAAACATCTTGCTTTGAAATTTGGAATATATCACTTTTATGATAATTGTAACCTACATTATAAAATTTATTGTAATCCTCACCCTCCTTCTACCCCCTCCCAAACAAACTGCACTATTTCATGAAATACGTCTTAACGTCTTAACGACTTACGTCTTACGTCTTAACGATGCATCCGAGATTGCAACCAAAATTATTTATTGGCTTTAACCAGGTTCAAATTCATCTAGAGTATTGCATGATTGGGGTTTACCCCAATCGTAGTTCTTTTATGTTTTTGTATATGGTTTTGTGTGGTTTTATTACGAAATACAATATTTTGACCTTCCCAGTGGACTGGAAGTCATTGAGGGAGGAGGCTAAAGGAGAACTTTTTTTCTTAATTTTTTGATTTTATCCCCGTAATAATTAATCCTAGTGAAAAACTTTCTAAGACAAAATTAAAGATCACAAAAAATAAAAATGTTACAATCCTTTTTTTACTATCTCAAATAGTTTTGAAAATATTCTCATTTGAAAAGCACTTTTTGTCACATACTCGTTCGTTCCCAGGAAATGAAAAAATCATAGTTTTTTATGAATTTCAAAAAAAAAACGGCTAAATACTAGTCCTAGAAGAAAAAAGATAAAGATCGATATTTGTTATTACTAAATAAACTTTAATTGAAGATAAGTGAATTCCCCGTATATTTGATAGTTAATTAGAAATAGGAAAAGACCAGCTAGCTGAAGATGAATAACAAGCAAATGATAATAGCACCTACGAATCTTAACTGTAACCATTGGACGGACGACTTTAATAAACTAGCTGACATGCTAATATACTTAGGCAGCAGTGATATCCTCATAATTGAGGACGTAAACGCAAGAGTCGGTGCTGAACAGCCAATTGCGAATCGAATGGACAACTCAATACGGCGAACTAAAAATGCCAAAATAAACGCATGTGGTAGTAAGTTGTTAGATTTGATCGATTCCTATGGTTTAAAGCTTCTAAATGGTTGCTCGAATAGCGACAGAGACGGAGAGTGTACGTACATTGGACACAACGGTCACACCGTCATTGATCTGTGCCTGGCCGGAGGGGACTGGCGGCCCCTCATAACGGACTTCATGGTGGAAAAGAAGCAGTTCTCCGATCATCTCCCAATAATTACAACGATTGGGTTAGATAGCATCGGCAGAGCCACTACAAGACCAATGAACCTACTACCAAAGTTAGCTTGGCGAGAAGATTTTAGACCGCAATATATTGACAATCTCTCTAAAAACTTTGCACAAACTACTAACGCGAACATTAAACTCATATCAGAAGTCATCAAATCCAGCGCCAAAAAACAGGATCATCGAAGAAGACCGCCAAAAAGCCATGGTTTGACAACGAATGTGAGAAAAGTAGGGATCGATCGTTTGCCTGGCTGAAACTGTTTAGGAGGAATAATGACTCATTTACGAGAAGCATGTACTGGGAAACGAACCGGCACTACAAAGCAATATGCAAAGAAAAAAAAAAACAAGGTTTTATCAACAACAGGCTCAACTATTGGGGCAATGTACAAATCCAAAAGAGTTCTGGAAAACAACGAAACGCATAAATGAAATGGACACTTATATAATTGGAAATGGAATAAATGTTGACTTGTTGCAAACTCACTTTAGGAAAATGCTGCAAAGGTGTAATGTCGAGAACACAATTCAGTTTGCTAGACCAAATTGGAGTCACCCTACTCTTGATGCAGCGATAACTATAGACGAAGTGCGATCTGCAATGGAAAAATGCAAGGATAATAAAGCCCCAGGAACAGATAGAATTCCGGTGGAATACTTTAAATATGGGATAGAGCATCTGGTGGATATTCTTTGTAAGGAATTTAATCGCATTTTTGACAGTGGCGACATCCCAGACGAGTTCCGAGATTCTGTTATTTTCCCAATTTTTAAAAAAGGGGACTGCAATGATCCGGCATGCTACCGGGGTATTTCGTTCCTGAATGCATCAGGAAAAATTTTCACCACTTTGTTACAAACACGATTCGCGGAATGGCTAAGGACAGAAAAACAAATAGCTGAAAACCAAGCGGGATTTCGACAAGGGTATTCTACGTATGATAACATTTTTGTGCTATACAATTGGGCTCGCCAATACATAAGTGAAGGACGCAAATTATACGCTTTCTTCGTTGACTTTAAGGCTGCATTTGACACTATCGATCGACAGTCATTGTTTTACAAGCTCTACAATAACGGCATGTCTGCTAAATTCGGAAACACATTTGAAAAACTCTACGACGATACAAAAGCAGCTATATGGAATGGAGAGCAACTCTCCACATGGTTTTATACAAACGTAGGGGTGCGTCAAGGGTGTAAGCTTAGCCCAGACGCGTTCGCGGTTTTTGTAAACGACATCTTAGATGATATACCTGGTGGAGCTGAGGCTTTTGGTTTCGTGCTGAAAGGCCTACTTTATGCGGATGATATGGTGTTCCTTGCGGAATCTCCTGAAGACCTGCAAAAAATGATCAACCACATAGAAAACTATTGTACCCAATGGAAACTTACTATAAATCTGGATAAATCGAAAATTATGATCTTCAAAAAGCGCTTTCGACTGGCACGAGACGAGAACTGGTTATTTAATGGAAATGAAATTGAAGTCGTCAAAATATATAAATATCTTGGTATAATGATTACCAGTAATCTGCAAATGAAGCAGCATCTTGGACAAAAGCTTAAAGAAGCAAAATGGGCTATAAATGCTGTCTGGAAAAACTGCTTCAATAACTTCGACATATCCCACACGGCCAAACATAATATATATCAAGCAGTATCCAAATCAATACTCTTATATGGTGCTCAAATATGGGGTGGGAGAAGATACGAGGAAGTTCAGGCTCCAGAGGTATTATTTAAAGCGGATATTTCATCTTCCATATACAACACCTAACTACATGTTACTGCAAGAGACTGGCCTTACATCACTTTTTATAAAGACATTAAACGCACACACTAGGTATCTGATGAAGGTTGCATCCATGAGCGACGATAGGCTCCCAAAGAGAGTTTTGTTGGGTGCAGTTGAAACAAAGACTGTTTTTTATTCAGATTTGATGATACTTGGGAATGAAACTGGCAATGAATTCAATTGGGATGGTACTATTGAAAACTGCCATATCCTTCGAAAACTGGTGAGCGATGTAAGACTAATTGAAATCGAAACAACTGCAGAAAGAGCGAGAACAACGCAATACATACCGTGAAATTTACGTAAAACTATGCCACGATCTTGAAGCAAACACCTACTTTCAAAATGACTTCACAGTCGATAAAATATCAATTATATTTAGAGCTACAGGTGAACTTCTTCCACTAAACTACATCCCACACAGAGAAGACTTGCCCATACTCTGCAGCTTATGCAACCTGAGAACAAGAGAAGACACTCAACATTTTATAGGCATTTGTCCAGTACTGAAGGAAGTAAGAAGGAGCTTCTTAGGGAAAGACGTCTTGAATGACATGGAAATAAAAGCTATATTGAATGGATTAAACTGGGACAGCTTGTACAAATTCTGCATTACCGCATTGAAATATCGTCAGTGTATAATAAACGAAAGTATATAAACAAAAATTCGTGGTTGAGAGACTAGGGCAGATGAACACGCAAAATCTGGAATTGTGTGAACTTCATCGCCCCGATTTCTCATAACGCCACAAATATGAAATACTAAACAGCTTCAAATTAAAATACAAACTTAACAATCAAAACAAATATAACTAATTTAATACATCTAAATAAAATAATAAATTAATTCAGTATTCAGTATAAAAAGTGATACTAAGTCCTTATTAAAAGCAAAAAAAAAAGGAAACAGCAAACATATGGGAATAGTACTTTGTAATGTAAATCTAATGAGAAATGTAAATTAAACACTTAAGAATTACGAATTAGAATGGAAAGATCCAACTAATCAGGCAGACGGCTATTGCCACGCCATATTATTGTTTTCATTGAATTTAAATTGTATTGAAGCAAACAAAAAACTGGATTTTAAATAAAACATTTATCTATCTATCTATCTAAAAGACCAGCTATTTTTTTAGAAAACGGTGTTCAAAATGGGTAGTTTACCCACTCGGAATTTCCACTATACTCATATTATCTACCGGCTCTGGTGGTGATAACTTGAATAATACAAAAAAAATGCCCTAGATTTATTTTTTTTTTTGCGGAGACAACAACGAATGGGTTAAGACACATTGACCTTTAAGGCTGAAAAGGTCAAAATTCCTTAACCCAATCGTTGTCCTGTCTGCAAACAAAATTGATGTTCTTTCATCCATCCTACGCATGCTTTTGGCTAAATTTATGACAAGTCCTCATTTTTCAATTTTATTTCCATTGTCATTAATCCTCATTCGCGCAATTAGGACTAAAAGCTCTAACTTCAACCATATGCGGCAGCGATATGCTGCTAGCCGTGAACCGCTCAGTATTCCAAGCCATCTTCTTTTGGCGTCGTTTTTGGAATTCGCCATTGTTCTTTGTGGTAATTGATTGCCAACGCCAACGCCAATATGATATGTAATGACTGCTTCATCAGCGCCTTGGTTCCCCACAAATAACTGCTAGTCCGCTTGATCATAAATCACAAAACCTTCCTGTGTGTCCATAGAATTCGCCCATCCTTTGTTCGACCTGACCATTCCTCAATATTATTTGTGCTGGGATTTGGGAAGCCACGACAGGTCAGTCAATGGTGGAGAATGGTAACGACCGTCTTGAGCTTCCCGAAAAACAAGAAGTAAGACGAGTAGTTAAGCGTCATGTTTTCGTATCTAACGATAATGTGGTTCGTACGTTAAATATCTTCAAATCTGGACGCGCATTACTATCCAAAAATAAGCGGAACAACTTGTTGTTTGCAGTATGGCGATTGGCGCTAAGACGCCCGCCGCTTACTTAGAGGCTCCAGCGATAGCCACAAAAAAAACCGAACATTTTCGTCTGAAGTGGAGCACGCAGCATAGAAGAAATAACCAGACAGATACAGTGGGCACCACCGCGCCGTGGGCCATAGTGTTTGAGGTACGATACTGGAGGAGCTTGGCGCCACTTCAGGTCGGTCGCCAATAAATAATGTTTGATAGTGGACAAGGGATCGAATGGGCAAGTACTAGTATGAGCCACCGAAAAATCTTACCTATGTTAGTCTGCGAGAGATCTCTGTAATCTCAACGCGATAGACTAGTCGCCTACCGACTAGGTCATATTACCCTACAGGTACGGGTTATACTATACAAATATGTATATCCGAGTTACCTTAATTAGTTAAAAAACGGAACAATAGAGACATTTATCTCATTGCATCTTCGTCAAGTCACAGTGGTAATTGACGGCCACTTTGGATACCCTGGCGCGCGTTTCATTTCAAATTCTCTAATAATTCGTAAATCGGGAAAGTATCACAGGTAAGACATATTTCGTTCCATTGTATGCTTACGAAATGATTTCATTTTTCTGCTGGAAGTTGGCGCCAAGCAATCACCGTACACATTTGTTCGGATCGTAAAAAATAAAATGATCAGCATTTCTGGCAATGAGTCAAATTTTTGTTGAATATTTGGAACAATACGTACTATACCTATACACATATATGTGTGTACATACTCATGCATATGCAAAATGTGTAGTGTGCGGATGTGCATATATTTGACATACTGGCATCCGAATATTTATGTAATAGCGGACGTATGCTAGTGCTGCCAGCTCAAACCGAAGGCACCGTAGCGTTCCGAATAGAGATGGGCTACTATGTATTAGTATCTCCGTATTTTTTCGCAGGTAATCACTTTTAGGATTAAGTAATTAAAATCCATTATCCAGTTTATTTCATGAGAAAAGAACGCTGATTTTGTGTAATTACGAATAAACATTTGCAATTAGCATTTAGGAACTGGACCGGTAAGCAGGAACTGTTACTCGCCAGTCACAGTCACAGTTGGAACTGCTACTCAAAAATATCGGTACGGCCCATCCCTATCTGTGACTGTGACCAGTAGTCACTGTGACTAGAAGTGACTGCGACTAGAAGTGACTGTGACCAAAAGTCACTGTGACCAAAAGTCACTGTGACCAGAAGTGACTGTGACTAGAAGTGACTGTGACTAAAAGTGACTGTGACCAAAAGTCACTGTGATCAGAAGTCACTGTGACTAGAAGAGAAGTGACTGTGACTAGAAGTGACTGTGACCAAAAGTCACTGTGACCAAAAGTCACTGTGACCAAAAGTCACTGTGACCAAAAGTCACTGTGACCAAAAGTCACTGTGACCAAAAGTCACTGTGACCAAAAGTCACTGTGACCAAAAGTCACTGTGACCAGAAGTCACTGTGACTAGAAGTGACTGTGACTAGAAGTGACTGTGACCAGTAGTGACTGTGACTAGAAGTGACTGTGACTAGCAGTGACTGTAGCTGTGACTAGTAGTGACTGTGACCAGCAGTGACTGTGACCAACAGTGACTGATCAATTCAGTTGCCGACTGTGACTATTGGGAACTAGTATTTTTGTTTTCCGGGAACAGGTAGTCACAGTGACAGGCGAATACTCGGTTCCTAGTCACTGCTACCGGAATATCGGCCCATCCCTAGCATTTATAGTAACAAGCAGATACTAGAAGATTACGGTTTACCGAGTAAAAAGTGTCTGCCAATCAAGCAATATTATCAGGCTACAAAATTAGCAGATTCCCATGTTAACATTTTATCAAATCAACATTAGCAGGTTACGGAATGCACAATTTGATGGTAACAGTTCGTTAAATAAACACGTTAGCTGTTTGAGGTTGGCATCGACAAGTCAAGCTGGTTAAGGCCGGTACTCAGATCGCGTGGAATGAAAAGTGCCGTGAAATTTCATACAAAATCACAAAATTTTTCGCCGATAGAAACAGGCGTGAAATTGTTGGTAAGGTAAAATTTCATTTCACGCGATCTGTGTACTACCTTGAGTGAAATGTCAAGTTCGTGGATTTAACGAGGATGAAATTTTTTCGCGTATCAAATGTACGAGAAAAATTTTCATTGACAACTCAGCTGTCTCTGTCGGTGTCATTCAGGTTGTGATGTGTTTTCCCGGCGTTGTTTATAGATGGGCAATAGGTAAGCTAACAAATTCGTCGTTTTACTGTTTGACATGTTTCATTTGACCGGTACACAGATCGGGTGAAAAGTGAAAAAATGACATGTTCCACACACTTTTTTCTACGAGCCATTTCGCCGATGAAAAGTGCTGCTGTCAATTTTTCCATTTCACGCGATCTGAATACCAGCCTTTAAGTTGTAATATTTTGATTGGATGCGTTTACCGATTCTAAATGGAAGGCTTGCTAAACTATTGGACCGTCCCGTTCGGTTATCAGTAAAATGACTTTTCTTCCGGTGGGTAGTTTAAGGCTAGAAAAAACCTCGGTTCATACGTAGATGGCAACACACTGACTTCTATCAAACACCCAATAGGAAGTCTCGTGCACGATCCAATATTACAACGATCATTAAACTCTGGTAATATGGCTATTGTTCAAAACAAACTTCTCCGAATACATTTTAAATAATCCTATTAAACTATATTTAGTGCAGCTAAGAATATTCTTGCGGTGTTTTTTTTTTGTTTGCTGCATAGATGAATGTACATAAATATTTAATAATGGTGTGTTGTGAATGGCCGGAATATGAACGGATAATAAGGATGTCATTTGTAGACTTCCTCTAAAATTCCAATATGTATACTATATGCATACAGGGAGTACCGTTCCTGGTGGTAAATACTTTAATGATAGTTAGTGGTGTTCATTTGAGAAAAATTAACATATGACATGGACACTCTCTCTGTCTCTAGCTGTTACAGAGTTATAGCATTTTATGTAAATTGTGTCAAAAAACTTGACCCCCCCCCCCTCCCCCCGCAGTAAGTAAGAGTTTTTTGGGTTGCTGATCGCAAGTCTGATGTCCAAATGGCAAAAAGCCAAATGGGGGATCCAGAATGGCAACACTTTTTTTATAAACACGGCTGATCTTACTAGAAAAAAAACTGTTAGGGGGTTGATTTGGTTCCTGATTGCGGATCTGAAGTCGAAATAAAATAGCAAAAAAAAAAAATAACAAAAAATAAAGGAAATTCTGAACAGCATTCCTTTTTTGGAAGAAACGGTCAATAAGTCCGCAAAAAGCTTGTAGGGGGTTACGTGAGGGGTTTCACTTAACCTAAACGCGTGCAAACGGTTTTCGGGGAAAATTACATGAAACATGTGGTTGGTAAAAATTAAATTAAAGGAAACGCTCTTCACAAGTGCGCACATTATTTCCCTATGGGAGCGCGTATGTTACTGCACCATCAGTTGTTTGTGATTGCCCAACAGAACAATACTCGTGACTCGTATTCGTACGAGAATGTGAACGCGCACCTCGCCCAGGCTACTTGCTTCGGGCATTCTCGCCGAGTATACTCAAGTGCCCTAACCCCTTGTGGGGCATAGCGCGTCAACTGTTCCATGTGGCCCAGTTGACGTTTCGTTGGCATAAACTGGTTTCGGAGAATGCAGTTGCCAGCATGCACCTCCTCCACATCCATGGCCACGAACATTGTCGTGGATGGGATAACCGGTCATAAAAGCTTCACTCCACCTGATATCTATAAAATCCAATTGAAAAAACAATCCATTTTATTTGACACTGCAATATAACGATATGTAGATATGTCTTCTAATCTAGGCAGTAGTTCATTTCTCCATTCTTTTATTTACAATTACGACTCAGACTTCGACGAACCTAGCTTACCCACTCTTCTGTTCTTTCACTTCATCTCCAACTCCATCACGGACGACAGATTCGTTTCGTATGCGGAGTAGGTCTGCGAACCTAGCTTCTTGAACCTACTCCGCTGTCGGACTCGAAGTAGGTCGACCTGATCCGCAAAAAGGTGAGGATGACTATTTTTACAATCATCTGAGGGAATCATCTTGTTTTGGCAACGCCTTCAGGCGTTGAAGGGGTTTGGCAGCTCTTGGCCGTTGCTGATGAACGGGTCGTTCCGATGCATAGAACCGGCTGCTGTAGGAGTGAGGTGGAGGTGGGTCAACTACTCCGCTTTGGGACTAACTCCGGTTGGGCTCTAAACTCATAGGTAGGCTGCAGTTTCTTTTTGCAGTCTCAGGTTATCACAACGGACCTAGGATTCTGATACTTTGGGGAGGGGGCGTCGCTCAAACCTAACCTACCAGCGTTCTTACGCGTAACTATAACGTTTTCAACAGTAATTGACCAGTATTTTTACAACCGACTAAGACGTTTTCAACAGCGTAGTCAACATTTTTACAAGTTACTAGCATATGTATTGTATTTATTTTCTAGACATTTGTCCACCTGTAGTAGTGTGGTGATCGCGAAATTAACAATAACGTTAATTTTAAAAATTGTGGACATGTTACACGATTAAAATCAGCGGCTGCTTAGATTAAATCAAATTTCTTCCCCTAGTCAAATTACCTCATTTAATATAATTTGTCTCGAGATCAACTAGAGGTCAATTAAATGATACGCTTCAAGTTCCATCTGGCAAATATGTGCGTGCATGAATCTTCTTCAAAACGCTAAAAAATAAAAATAAAATAATAGAAAAAGATTCATTTATCTAAAGACCACTCCTACGTGGCGCAATTAAAAACCAATTTCGTTTATGTCTACAATAATTGTCGTGGACGACAAATTATGTGTATACATACTCGTATAGCAAAAAAAAAGGAAAAAATGAGCGACAATTTCTTTACAAGACATTTGACTATTTTGCGATATGTTCGTAAAGATACCACGCACTTATTGTTAGTACACTTATGGTACAGAAATGCTCGATGATGCGACACATATGTATGTACGTATGTAATACTGCCGTCAGCCAAGTTGTGTCCAATACGCCACACCATTGTGCTCCAATGTTGCTTACATTTACCGTCTACGTCTTTAAGAACAATACAAGAAGTTGATGTACCATTTGTCCAGTACACGATTTGATTCATAAAACCAGGTTGATGATGATGGTAATATACTCGTATGCATGACTTGAGATGTATTCGGTGCACTTTCAAATAGGAGCTCTGTATGAAGCAAAGTATGGGCTGCCGAAGCAGGACACGCACCAAAGTCGCTATCAACAAAGTTGAGGTATTGTGTGTGTGTGTCTCTTTAAGTGCTACAAGTGTGGGAAGAATTGGATACATGTAATAACAAATCGGCCAGGAAGTTGGCTTGGGTTTTTTTTCGCGCGGAAAATGAGAGGCCGAATCTACAATGTTGAGAAAAAATAGCCTCAGGAAATTTTTTTAGTACAGTTTTGTTGGGAAATATATGTATAGTGAAAACGGATTCTTATATCCAACAGACATAAACGGAAATACCAACGACAAAGGGTGCGTTTATGTTGGAGCTTCGACTAACGATTAGAGCAGCGCTGATAGTGATACATAGACCTGTTTATATTGGAACAAAGCATTTGCGCTCTCTTTTTTCCGACCTAAGATAAGAATTGCTCTCAGCGACCCTCTAAACGTTTACCGCAGGTGCAGCTTTTTGTAAAAGCAACTCTGCTCTTATCGTTTGTCGAAACTCCAACATAAACGCACCCTAAGATATCTACGGATATGTCACTACTTGGTCAACATTTTTTTTTTTTCAATACCTATATACCTACGTGGTTATGGTCTTGCATGTTCATCTTTTCATGCTCCTAATTCACGCTCGGTGGCCATATTCATTCGGTCACTAGATAACAGAGGTTCGATTGTCGGCGCGGTCGACAACTGCCTGTGAGTACTATTATAACTCCCACTGCGCTCCGAGCTTGTCAGTATACAGTAGATGCGGATAGGGGGTGCATGGTGCATGCCAGCAACAACACGTCCCCAAGTCGATATGCTATCGAAACGTCAACAATGCAAGAGATTTTGACACCTCCATGCGCTTGGAGGGGCCAAGGCAATTAACTAAATTGTATGCTCTTCAATTCCTTATTGAAGAGCATACAATTTAGACACATGCTTCTTCAGGACGAACGTTGAAATAGCCGCGGGACATGATTATACTATCATTAGCTGCGTTTTGGTGAACTCTGATTAAATATCATGAATCCGACTTTTCTCGATTTACCCTACATATGCTTTCCCCTTCATTAAAATATGTACCATCAACTGTCAATTTTTGGATCTGAAAATATTCTCCTCCGGATCTGAAAAGTATTCAGATACGAAGGAGAATATTCTCAGATCCAAAAGTTGACAGTTGACGGTACTTACTTCGCCGGAGGAGAAAACATATGAAAACTTCTTAGATCCGTAGGGGAATATTTTCTGATCCGAAAATTGACAGTTGACGGTACATATTTTACCGGAGGGGAAAATATACGGAGGATAAATCGAGAAAAGTTACTTCCATGATATATGTATAATCCGAGTTTGTCAAAACGGGATAATATCATTGCTTTATGCATTACCAATTAAATTTTTTGACATGTGGCTTGTTCATATCGGCGCAAATAACATAATTTCGCTGACAGATTGCCAAAATTACGGTACAATGTTCACACTGCACTGTGATTTCACAAAAACAAACTTCAGTAACCTCAACCTTTTTTCTGATTCGGCTGATAAATTATTTACATCAGCGTCCTCCCCGATGGTCTGATATCCATCATCAGACTTTTTGTCTGCTAAACACTTGCGGCACAAGTGTAAACGGTGACGGCGGCTTAACTTGTCAGTTTCGCTGTTGATAGATGTAATAGACGGTTTGGTGGGCATTCGAAGATATCCGCGGGAAAGGAGCCTAAGCTATAATAGCATAATGACAGTGATAGTCGGCCGTGCCATCTGGCGAAGAAAAAGGCCTCTCAACGAGCTAAGCAGCGACCTATGCTTGCTGTAGCTCAGTTTAGGAAACGTAGGCGGGGTTTTCGCCGCTCGTTGCTCCTGTCCCTTACGGGGAAGACAACCCAAATTGGGGATGAAAAAATGGGAATAAAAAAATGGGGCGATAAGGATGGAATGGTTGGTGGATGGCGCAGGTGACCTCGCTCTCGCATCGGGGTCCTGTTGCAATGGGACCCTCGGCTTCTGATTTCGTACCACCGAAAGATCACTACTCATTAAGTGCTGCTTTCGATCTGCGGCATATTTTGGTCTGGTAGTGCTGCCACTACCAGACCAAAATATGGTTCATTACAAATGGGCTGAAATAGGATTAGCAACATCGTTTCATACATTTTTTATGTGATTTTGTAAAAAACACAGTAAACGAGATGATGTCGACCTGTCAAATTGAATGGAAAACCAAAGCGTATATACCCTAGACTTGTACAGACCTAGTGGTGATACCAAAAGTCCCAATTGGCAACGACCATATGCATTAAAAGTGGGTCTCTTATATGGCCAGTTCATAGGGGAGGTTGGCACTCATTCAGTGGGATCTTGACCATTCTCAAAATCAATTAACTAACCCATTCTACAAATATTTATCTAATTTTTCAAGTCGCTAGCTTCATTCTATCGAAAATTAACGCTTATTTGAAGTTTCACTTGTAGGGGAGGTAGGGGTTCCTTGAGTCGGATCTTGTCCAGCATTCCATATACCAATTAGATCTCCCTACAAACATTTAAACAAAATTTCAAGTCTCTAGCTTCATTCTATCGAAAGTTATCGCTTATCTGAAGTTTCTTTTGTAGGGGAAGTAGGGGTTTCGATGGTCGGATTTTACGTATTTTCAATATTAGTCGACTGGATCATACTACAAACATTTGACCAAAATTTCAAGTCGCTAGCTTTATTTTGTCGTAAGTTATCGCTTATTTTAATTTTCATTTCTAGGGGAGGTAGGGGTTCCTTAGGTCGGATCTTACCCATCTTCAATGCCAACTAACTCAATCTCACTTTCAACATTTTACCAAAATTTCAAGTTGCTGGCTTCATTCTATCAAAAGTCATCGTTTATTTGAAGTTTCATTTGTAGGGGAAGTGGGGGTTCCTTGAGTCGGATCTTGCCCATTTTCAATACCAACAAAGTACGTCTTATTAGCAACATTCTTTCAAATTTTCAAGTTGCTAGTATCATTCTTTCGAAAGTTATCGTAATTAAAGGAATATTTAATTTTTGGAAATTTGTAGGGGAGGTAGGCGTTCCTTTGATCTGATCATGCCCAACTTACATAATCTTAAGTAACTTCTCACTTCAAGGTTACACGCCAAAAATCAGGTGTCTACGTCAATTGGTTCAGGAGTTATAGACAAAAAACCTGAAAAATAGGGTAGTACGGAGTTCTTTGTAAGAAAATTACCGTTAGTTTTCAACTTATCAGTTTTATTTTCCCAGGAGAGTATGAGATTACCCTCATGAGTAATCTACCAAGGCTAGAGCTTTTCATGTTTCTTTAATCGGGAGTTACAGATACATTTAATTTTTTTACATATGTAGGGGAGGTAGGCGTTCTCTTAGCCTGATCATGCCCATTTTCAATACCATCCAACTAGATCACACTTCCAACATTTGACCAAAATTTCAAGGCTCTAGCTTCATTTTATCGAAAGTTATCGTGCTAACGGACAGACAGACGGACAGACAGACAGACAGACAGACAGACAGACAGACAGACAGACAGACAGACAGACAGACAGACAGACGGACAGACAGACAGACAGACAGACAGACATGGCTAAATCGAATCAGGAGGTGACCCTGATCATTTATATATATACATTGCTATACCTCCGGAGCCTCCTTTAAGGTGTTACATATTTCCGTCGTGATAAAAACAATAAACCCTATACTATAAGTCTAGGGTATAACGAGATCATTTGCGGACTGATTTCGCAAAAAATCCCGAAAGTGAGCCGAAATTACGTCAATATGAATTGGTTACTGGAGTGTAATGAATTGTCAACGGAAACCTACACCAAAATATTTCCCTTCAAAATTTTAAGAGCAATTTTTAACACAAACTCTAGCTTCGTTTTACGAATGTTTGAGATCATGACTTGAAAACATTTTAGAAAGTCATCAGGCTCATATATGTGGTGATATGTTTGCCGAAGAATGAATAGATCGCGCGTATGAGGCGAGCCCACGCCTTCCGCTATTTGCCGGCTACTGTTTACTTTTTTATACAAACTTTTCAATTTCAGAGTTGAGTGGCTACGTTGGTTAAATTAAGTTTTCATCATAGATACTACTCTTTTCTCCTCGGCGAGATTCCTGCCATAAGGTACATTTTTAATGCGAAAAAAAAATCCCTGCATATTAAAAATCACAAGGTTATTGCATATAATCATAATCGTGCCAAATGGAAGTGCGGTTGAATGTATATACTTTTCTTATCGTATCCTATCTCCTCCTGTGTGGCTGGTTGGTGATCCGTGGGGGTGGGGCGGAGGTTCTTGATAAGCTCCCTAACATATGTCCCGCACCTCGTATTTTATAAATATCATCAAAAATTTATATAGCTCACCATTAACTTTTATGCCCATAGTCGGTTTTATTCAATGTTTACGCCAAATCTTGATACATAAAATCGGAAACATTGTGGGCAGCAGGTTAGCATAGTTGATGACTTCAATTTGTCTAGGAGAGCCCATAGGCATCGCAGTTTCTCCGGAACCTCCGCAATTATTTACTATATGTATAGAGCAAATGCATGGGCCATTTCATTCATTCATGAATATATTTTACTATCCGCATATCTTGGTAGTTTCATGCCTAGAGTCGTAACATTGAAATCTTTACCATTCTGTACATGTATGACATGCAAAACGTATACGTATGTTAAGCATACTATCGTTTGCAGATAGCCGGCAGTTTAATTCATAAAAAGACTGTTGCAATCAATTATAGAGACGTCCACAGACGCTACAATGTCATTTGTAGTGATTGGAATTTTTAGGCTGCAAAACCGTTAACCTAGGCATTTAGGATTATGAAAGGTTAGGTCTTAGGCAGCTAAAATAGACTGCAAAAATTTTGAATTAGACGCTGTTATACACAGGCACGATCACAAAACAATTAAAGCGCCAATTGGAAAAGTCCACAAATCTTCCTGCTGAAAAGAATAAGGAAACTAAGATGGCCGTTTTTAATATGAGTGTGGGGAGGGTAAAAAAAATATAAAGCATTTTTAAAAATTAATTCCATACATTTATATAACGTTAGTATATTTCACACACACACTTAAAATAACGAATATCCAGCAATATTCTATAATTCTTGGGGTTTTGTAGTAAGAAAAAAACCCTTATAAAATCGGTCAAATGCCTGCTTGTCCGTCTGTCCGTCTCTCCGTCTGTCAGTCTGTCCATAGAATATCTCACAAGCCGTGAACGCATCATGCATGAAATTTGATGGAGATAAGTTCAAATAATGTGATTCACTCGACAAGGGAGATGTGTTGGGGGTGAGAATTGTGGAGCTGCTTAACTTCCTTTACATCCCCGGTTGGGTCTAGGCATCCCAACATCCCCTGAATTTCCGACTATCATCCAATAACAAATTTTCACGGGGTTCTTGTTATCAAAACAGAGCTTTCTGCACTAATTGGGCTCTGGCAAGTCTTGTCTCGATTGAATACATGTATAAATGAAATGAAACCGGAAAATAGAGGGCTACGCCCGCAATCCGAGGGTTTTGTAGTGTCCCACGCCAATAGCAGATGAACTGTCCTACTCTTGGAGATGCTTAACCATTCATGTTAAGACAATATTGCAAATTGTAAGTTTGCATAAAAAATATTGAAAATAAATTGTTTGAATAATTATAGAGAATAGAGTCAGCGACAAGCATACACCCCCCCCCCCCCCTCCCTTCCCCTCCTCCCACCTCTCCTACCAATCATTACCCTTTTGAAAATGGTTAACTCCAATTCGCTCTACGGAAAAAAAAATATGCAAGTATGTTGTACTCGTAGTACTAGTATGTATGTATGTAGTGCAAGAGACCTGTTATGTGCATTTTTTGTATGGATGATATCAAAATGACCAAATCTAAATGAAAGTACTGCTATTAAATATTACGTGATTATTACGAAATTTGGAGATATTATTGCACATGGTGTTGATTTTCGTCGGCCATCAATATTTTCGACCTCGGATGAGTTTGAGAAATGCAGGGGTGTGCTAACTGTAACTATAGAAATATACTATTATTAACCTATTTTGAGAAGATATCGAAATTTCGTAATTTTTTTTTGTTTGCTGTGCTAGTTGAAAGCCATCTTCCTGTATGTTTTCATATTTGTAAGTGTAACGGTCTCGAAATGGTAAGGGGGGTGGGACAAATTACAATATGATCTCATATTTTCCCCTCTGCCTCTTTTCCCCTTTCTTCGCATTTTATGAAGTCGTCAAAAATGGAATGTACTCTGTAGTGCCTTTCTCATGATACCTCACTTGCCCATATCAGATGAAAAAAAATGTTGACCTTAATTTCCCCTCTATAGGAACCTCTCCTTAAAGCAGCAACCCACCTACCTCCCCCCTTAAGCTTCTCTCCCTTACCACTCCTATACCACCAATCTCCACCCTTTCAGAAATGGTTAACTCCAATCCACTTCACGAAAAGCAATAAACAATATTCAAGTATGCAGTACTAGTATGTAGCCGGTTATGTGCATTTTTTGTATGAATGGCATCAAAATCTCAAAATTTCAATGAATGTATTGTACTATTATTAAATATTAAGTGATTATTATGAAACTTGGAGGTATTATTGCCTATGATGTTGGTTATCATTGGCCATCAATATTTTTGACCTCGGGTGCGCGTAAGGGGTGCAGGGGTGTGCTAACTGCAACTATAGAAATGCACTATTATTAACCTTTTCTGATAAAATTTCAAAATTCTAGAAATCTAGATTTTCTACGTTAGTAAAATGGCGCATTTCTAAAAATTTTCATGTTTCTAAGTATAACGGTCTGGAAATACAAGGGGGGGGACAAACTCGGATGACATATTTTCCCCTCTCCCTCTTTTCCCGTTTCTTCAAATTTGAAAACAAATTCCAAAAATGGAATGTACTCAACGGTACCTTTCTTATGATATCCCACTTGCCTGTACCAAACGAAAAAAAAAATTTCGACCTTCATTTCCCCTCTATGGCTCTATGGGGACCTCCCCTAAAAGTTGACCTATTACGACGATTCGCTTTTTCCGGCAAATTATTGTAATTCTTCACATTCCTACGAAATTTCATGTATGTAGCTTTAGCCGTTCGTGAGATATTCCATGGACAGACGGACAGACGGACGGACATTTGACCGATTTCATAAGGGTTTTGTTTTTACTACAAAACCCTAAAAACCGACTGACAATGTCAAACTCAACATCGCAGGTCAGAACCAAAAACAACTTGACCGAACCCTTTGATACACGAGTCGGACAGAAGTAGAATGATGGGCTGGCCCTCATGCTGTTCAACCTTGTCTTTGAATATGTGATTGCTACCAGTGGACACAACAAATACCCTGTCAATATCAGCTGTCCGAATTGTGGGTATACAAATGACATTAACAACATGTCAATATCGCCCATGGAAGCGAAAAATATACTGCTAGCTATCGATCAAGCAGCGAAATAGGTTGCTTTACATATCGATAAGTTGAAATAAATAAATAAATAACTGGCGCGACAGTCCAATTTGAACCACGGCCTCGAGATGAGTTAGCATCATCTCATTTTCTAGATCGTGACGGTTTTTTGTGTGCAGAGGTATGTGATCAGCAATACGCTCAACCGAGTTATTTACCCCATAATGGGTACTCATTTAACAGCTGAGTGGGCTCATAGTCCGACACGTAAATCCCCGGAATCGAACCGGGGCCCAGTGCGTTGAAGGCGAACGTGCTAACCGTTGCGCCATCCGGACTACGATAAGTTGAAAACGAAGACGCTAACACAAAGAACCTGGAGATGCAGATCGAGTGTTGCAGAGATAAAGTTAGGCGAACAAGACATTGAAAGGGTAGAAAACCTCGTATACCTTATACTCAGTTGACGTTTCGTTGGCATAATTTGGTTTCAGAGAATGCAGTTGCCAGCATACACCTCCTGCACATCCATGGCCACGAACGTCGTCGTTGACGGGACTCGAACCCGAAACGCCGGTAGTCAAACATGAGACTGATGCCTCAACACACTGCGCTACCGGTCGCCCCAAATATGCCATGATATTATGCCAAGAAAGAAGAGTACTTCGCCGAATCTTTGGAGCGACGTGCGATGGAGACCAATGGCGAAACAACAACGAGCTGTACGAATTATTTGACGAACCAGAAGCCTCCAGATTTATGAAAATACGGAAACTGTAGTGGGCAGGTCATCTGCAAAGAATGGATGAACACAGAATCCTCAAAAGGGCCTTTGAACGCACCGGCAAAGGTGTGAAAAATCTATGAAGCGCTGGGAGGATTCAGTCCGAGAAGACAGTAGGAAGTTACTCGGTGTGCGGATTCGAAAACGGAAATGTGAAGATCGAGACGAATGGAGTCGACGACTTTCAGAAACCATTTTCCACCGGGGACGACATGGCCAATAAGTAAGTAAGTGATATCATTGAATACGATTCCAACAGTTTATGAAACGGAAATCGACAGTCATACCCGGTGATGCCCGAAGAATGCCTTTATTGAGTAAAGTCTATTGGCGCCATTTCTGAAATAGGAGCAAAGATAGCTCGTATTTTGGATCATATGCCTTAGCATTTCTAGAACTGCATTCATTACAATACTCCATGACCCCCCTTATTCTACAATTGAGCCTCAATCTAACACAGGCGTCTTTAAAAAACAGTCCATTCAACAAGTAGCGTATAGCACAGGTGATAGACAAAGGTGAGTCGTGACAAAGTCTACTTCGTAACACAAGTCCTCACCACGCCAGCATACTGTAGAACTTACTACTGTATTGACTGCTGTAAGATGCACGCATATACGGTCCATTCTTCAGATTCTATTAATGGTCGATGACGACAGTTCCAATCTTCACGTAAAGTATGTACCACACATTCGGGTCCTACATACGAGTAACGAGTATAAGTACGTAACTTTTTCCGCCACTACACAATTTTTTTCTAATAAATTGCGTAGACGTCGCGCAAATTGTTATAAACCATGTGGACGCAACATCTGAAAAAATCGCAAATAAGGTTCATTGCATGCATGAGAAGTTTCATGTCATTTCAGATACTCGGTATCATTTTTAGCCTGGCCTGACAAAGGTGGGTGCAGTTTGATGTTGATCTGTAACATCACCCATTTAGGTGTATTATTACTATTGTGGCTGTTGCTGGTTTCGTAGCGAAATAATCATAATATAAGATTGTAATTGCAACAAAATTACAGGAGGTGTTAAGTGGATTGCGGTGCCAAAACAGAAGTGGACTACTCGTATATACCATAAAATAGAATAATTTGAGAAGTTGGCAAAATTTACTTGCTTGATATGGGCATTTCAAATTGGCTTCGACTTCACAAGTTATTTTTAACTGAGTGATCTACTAAACCAGAATACCAGCACCAGATGGATAATTTTGTGCAAAATGATGCCCATATATTTAGGAAGATAGGTTGGAGCGTGTAATGGGCACATCCGAAGTTGCCCGTGGGGATGGAGCCTAAGGTTACCATAATGTCCATGCAGGTCGAGCAGTGCCATCTGGCAAAGAAAATGGCCCCTCAACGAGCTAAGCAGCGGCCTATCTTTGCCTCTTAAGGCACCCCATATGAGATAATCAGTTGTGGCGATTCGGTTTGAATATTCAATTTTTTTATTTTATTCAGTTATTTACTTGCTCCTTCTACTTTTTGTTTTTCAACTTGTATGAGCCAGTATCTTAAGTCCGAAGTACTTTAGTTCAAAGACGGTGTGGTAGTGGTGGTGGCTTATGCAGAGAGACCATTTGCAGCGATACTATTTGTGTAGACGCATAAACCTGTAAGGCATTATCCTTGGAATGGCCATCAGCCTTAGCCTTATTGATTTCCGTCCTGGTGAGCTTTACTAAGCTGGAGTCTTTTACATGGCTAATGTTACTAGCGACCGTTGATCCAGACGTCTCAAATCGAGCGTCCATAAGGTGTCGTCTGAGCTTAAAAAGTCCAAGGATGACGCAGAAGGACTACGTCCAGTTAGGGTTTCCGTCGTGTACTGAGCAAAACAAAAACGCAAACGTGTCGACAGAAAACACTCGAACACGACACGTGAACGTGATACAATAGGCGCATTTTTTTAACAGCCATGCAGAGCAGAGCAGGGTAACGCCACACAATTACACTAACAATTTGGTCTGAGCTGCTCTGGATAAAAGCTTATTGCAAGAATGCTGCTCCGTTAGTATTGAAATGCAGGTGGCGCAGGTGTCGAAGCTTTCGGGCAGTTTACAGTTTGGAAAGCACATAATGCTTCGTTTAGACGCGAACGCTGAACCAAGCACCGAATATTGCAAAATTGCATTGAAAAGCACCAACAATAAGAAGATACATTTTCTGCTCTTACATGGCCAACATGAATTCATGACTTCATGAGCATACGTGAGCATTTGAGTCGTTCCCACAAGAGATGGGAACGGCTCAAATGATCGTGAATTCATGTTGACCATTTAAGTGCAGGAAAGGTATCTTCTTGTTGTTGGTGCTTTTTAATGCAATTTTTCAATATTCGATGCTTGACTCAGCGTTCACGTCTAAACGAAGCATAAAATCAATTTCCTGTCAATAAATTCCTCGTTTTGTGTAATTACATGGAATAGTAAACATACAAAATGATTCTGCTGCCTAAAGGGAATTTTTCCGATTGTATGTGTACTAAGGATTTAAGTTACCTCTTGAAATTTGAAAATTTAATTACGCAAACTAAACTACATCCTCACTATAAGATACTTTCCCTGACTATCAAGATCAAGCGCCATCCAATAAATTATCTCGTAGACATGTTTACCCACTGCATATCGGTAAGGACCAAATTACACATGTGTCTTTTAGATAACATCAAATGTGATCCGTCGTCACCAGGTAAAACGGACCGTCAATAATAAATTAAACGAATAAATGAACTGAGCCGAATGTTTCACCTCGTTAAACGGCCACGGAACCTCCCTTTTTTCGACCTTCCACAGACGCAAAGGCGTCAATAGGCCCGATAACTTAGTCCAGTTTCGATAATGACCCTCTTAAGAAGGTGCGCCATGAATTGAATTGGAGTCATTTGGAAACCCTTCGTCGACCTTATCTAACTCCCATCAGGATTCAATTTCAGTAGCATCCATTTCAGATATGTATGTGATTTTCCCCGGATGATGAGGGCAGGGGATGAATGTAAAGGCCAAAAACTCGACCGACGACCGGGTGGTTGTATGTTTTGTTTGGTCTTTATTTCTCTCTTTTGTCACATGGTGGACGAAGAGTTTGCCGCCATAGTGCTCTGGATGATGATGAAAGGAATATCTACCACCACCACCGCATCTGTTGATAGATGGAATCCAATTGAAAACCCAAAGAATGTTGAGATGATGTCGGAACTTTAGATAAATTGATGCTATAAATTTGATTGACATTTCAACAGGATAAAAATCTAGGAATTCTGTGAACAAAAATTTCCTTTTGATGTAGTCAGGTTTCATGCTTGGAAATTTTATTTGTTATAATAATTATCCAAGTGAATCTAATTTTTCTTGATTTGCTTAATTAAGAAGAAATGTCGAGGAATGTTATCCTCTACGCCTCATAATAAAGTTGGTTGGCCTTGGAAGACTGTAAAAAGGATGATGTCTGTATGCGATAAAATCTAGCGAAGTAGTAAAACATGGCTTTTTCATTTATCAATGATAAGAACTACGGAAGGCTGGACTCAACTTTCTTTCTTTTCGAAAATTTTCGTAAGATCGAGCACGAGTACGCATTAAATCTGAAGTGGCAAGATAATGTTACTATCGTTACCAGTCATCTGAACTTTTTTAAGTGGATGACGACTTTGCAAACTTTTTGTCTTAACTCATTTTTTTTTTGGCATTAGTGCTAGCACTACCCCGTAAACGCATCATTGCAATCTGCTGAAATTGAAAGGACACAATTTTATTGTTTTTTTTTGTTCGTGTGCTTTTATAATGTGGAGTCTATAAAAATAAAACTTTATGGTAAAAGTCTTTCATTCATTTCGCCTTTGGGGAATTTGCTCTGATTTTTTTATATGTTCACGATTATGTGTATGATGGGATCGTTGATATCCTTTGTCAGATAGTACATAAAAGTATATTGTTAGCTTGTAAGTTTACGAAAAGCAGTTTTATTGGAAAAATATGATAGTAAAGTCAATTTTCTGCAATCGCTGTATCATTGTGGCGAACATTAAATTCATGGCGAATGTCCTAATATTAGATGCTATAAAAATAATAATTTAAATGCAAAAAGGGTTTATTACATGTTATTTATTTTGTAGATATGTACAAATTAGTAGAAGAAAAATTTAAAGGGCAGAACACTTATAGTATATGGGGTCAATTCTTTCATATTGAAGTAAAATATAAAAGTCTGAAGAAAAATTCTGTCCAAGAGACAAAGACGATTAAAAAACAATAGAGCTCAATCATTTGTCATATGCTCCATAAAAACAATACGATTCATATAAGGAATGGACCTATTTCCAGTTTGTTGAGAATAAAGTGGAGTGGCAGGACCAACGGAACACGTTAGACTCGTGTGTTGAGTTTTTATTGAATTAAAAAAAATCATCTCCTCTCTACGTGAACACATACCCCTTCTCCACCACCTCAACATTTTGTTTGATTTTAGAGATTGAATACTAGAAAATTTATGCTATTTTCAAAAAGATTATTTTACAGTTATATTCCATGAACGATGGTTCATACAAGTGGTCAAGCTGGAAAGCTTGGCAGAGACTTATGTTTTTTTTGTAGTTCGGATGGCGCAACTGTTAGCACGTTCGCCTTCTTCGCACTGAACCCCGGTTCGATTCCTACTGAATGCAGTAATTTTCGATAAAAAAGGGAACTTACGTGTCGGGCTATGAGCCCCCACTCATCTGTTAAGAGAACCCATTATGGGGTAAATTGCTCGGTTGGGCGTATTGGTGATCACACACCTTTGCAGAAAATATACCGTCACGTTTTAGAAAATGAAATGATACCAACTCATCTCGAGGCCATGGTTCAGGTTGGACCATTGCGCCAGTTATTTATTTTATTTTATTCGGGGCTTACCAACATAAACTTTTCCGGGCATTTTTTTTGGCACAAAATACGTTTTTCAGTCAACTTGCGATGGTGCTTTTAACGGAACTATTTTTATAGTTTTGAAAAGAAAAAAAATATGATATTTGGAGTGCTAAATATGAATCTAAGTTTTACCAAAAACATATTTTGGTCAAAGAACCCTTTGTAGACCAAAATAACGGAATGATATTTTTCCAGTTTTGTCAACAGTGGTGGATCTAGAAATCGAGTTTGGAGGGTTCCCGACTTTGCCCGTTACTTGCAGAGCTAAGGACATGTCCACACTTATTCAAATTTCGGCCATCAAGAAGTATGCGTCTATTAAAAACGCGGACGCATTCTTTATTGGAGTATGCAGTAGTGAACGTACAAAAACCACGAGCCAAGATTATTTTAAGTATAAGGGCTTCTGTGCAAACACCGCACACATAGAAAGCAATAGGGCTCGTTCTGTTGCTACCAAGAACTCATCACCCGACATTAGCCAAATAAGTAGTAGTATGATAGTATCCAGTACAGTAACAAGTGGGATCTGGAAAATCTATTCCTCCTTCTTGTCCAGCAGGACAGGTTAGAGAAAATAAAAATTCGCTCCTCCTTGTCCTCGTCACAGAAGCTTCTTCAGCATTCATTACAGGAGATGCGAACCCTCATGGCGTTCTCCTCAACTATGCAGTGGTGACTACTACAACAGCTCTAATATGCTGCCTTTTCAGTGACAACAGATTAGCGTTGCGGTACGAATCTTATCTAGGCCATACGGCCACGGTTTTGTTGAAAGGCATGTTTTACCATTTATCCATGTAGAAATGGTGCTGCTAAACTGCTTGCTTTAAACTTTAAAGTTAGTTGGGAGCCCGCGAAATATTTCAACGAGTTTATGCAGCATTACTTGTTGTACCCCACCTTGCAGTGAGTTCAGTCCTGGCCAGAGCAGTCCACCAGACAACTACCCCAAACATAAGTACATAAGAACCACGCCTTGTACAGTAAAAACTAAACTCGTCCCATGCAGCACAGGGGACTCTGCTGGTGGTATCCTATACTTCATTGTGAGCGAACAAGCTCTGTTTTGTTTGAATTAAACTCTACCCCATAGTTATCAAGCCCAAATGACGTTAAGCGTACTAAAGAGCTCAAAATCATAATAATGCATCGCGTCAAATTGTCGCCGTAATGGTTTGTTGTGAGAGGGCATTCTCCAACACCTCACTGAGAATAGGAAATTTACCAGATGTGACCATAGTCAAGTTATCCGTATAAGCACACACCTTCCAGCCCAACAATCAGGTTTTAAAGCAATCTGTCTACTAGTTCCAGGAAAAGTTAGAAAACATTCACTTTATTCAGGCGATGCTCCCAAACAAGTGTGCCAACATAAGCACTAAGAGGTTGTAACGGACGGTTTGGTGGGCATCCAAAGATGCCCATGGGGACGGAGCCTTAGGTAGCATTATGACCGTGAAGGTCGGGCCGTGCCATCCGGCGAAGAAAAAGGCCCCTCAACGAGCTAACCAGCGGCCTATGCTTGCTGTAGCTCAGTTCTGGAGATATGGGCGAGGTTTTCGCCGCTCGCTGCCCCTGTCCTTCAAGTATTAACAAAAATTCATAGGCCTGGGGAAGACAACGCAAACAAGGGAGGTAAAAATGGGGAATAAAAAAAAATGAAGCGATAAGGATGGAATGGTTGGCCGATGGCTCGATTGCCCTCGCGCTCGCATCGGGGTCCAGGGGTCTAATGGAAGCCTCGGCCTCTGGTTTCGTACCACCGACAGATCCTTACTCATCAGTTGCTGCCATAGATCTGCCGGTGGAAGCAGCACCACCAGACCAGAATATGGTGCATTACAAGGTTCATGGAGGAAAATGGAAGAGGAATCCGTAGCACGTCAGGTGTCTCTTGCTTTCGCTGTTAGTTTTATATAGTTGGGACGCTAAGCGACATAAATCGACGCCACCTTGCAAAATATGATAGAGAAATGTCGTTGGGTACGAATGTTGGTGGGGCCCATATTTTCAATTTAAGAGATGGAGCCATCTTGGACCCCGCGGCAGAGCGGCTGTGTGGGCGAAAAACCGCGAAATTAGAGCCCTTTTTTTAATATTCTCCTTGTAACTTCTAAACGGAGCCTCGTTTCGAAAAACTTAATAGGTTGTAAATTAAAGAGCGTCAAATTCTACACCCAACGCATTGCTCAAAGTTGAAATTTGGTTTAGTAGTATAATCAAAATCGATAGTCGAAAAACGTCACTTTTTGAGGCTTTTGAGAAAAATCACACTATATCGCTTTTCAAGCTCACATATCTCTTTAACGGATACTCCAAATGAAAAACCCTACAAGTAAAAGTTGAAGATATTTTGATTTCCGGTTTAACGTGCCCAATACTTTTCAAATCGGTTCATTTTTAGTGTAGTTGTGAGTGAAAATGCTGGAATGCTTTCTTAGCGATTCCGGCTTTAATAGCTCTATTTCGGTAAGTATAGTAGCTGAAATTTTGTTTTAGTCTCAATTTACAGATAATTAAATCTTGTTCAAAAAGTCTTTGCTTGATAGCTTGGCTTGATAGCTTAGGTCATAGTTACGCTTTTAAGGGTTTTCTAGAAAAAAATAAAACCCTTATGAAATCAGTCAGTAGTCAGCCTGTTCAAAGAATATCTCGAAAAGAGCTGAAGGTATGGAATTTGGTAGAAATATGAAGGATTACTACAATTTGTGTCATAAGGCTTTTCATTAGTGGCCAAATTGCCATAGAGGAGAGAGTTAGTCGCCGCTTAAAGCACATATATGATGGCGGCATATAATTAGGATAGCGACGTTAAATATCCAGGATGTAGATATCCTTAAGAAAAAGTTTAATAATAGTATACTCGTATTTCGATAATTTGATTTGCTACTCTCTGCATATCCCGTAGGTGACCTTAAGAGAGAAGTAATAATGCCAATCCGCTAGCAAAGGGTGCAGGTATCTTGTTATAGATACAATTTACATGTACATAGTCATAATTCATCATATCTTTTGAACTAATGGTCGTATGGAATTGCGGTTAGTTTCATTCTACTCAAAATGATGAATACATTAAGAGCTAAGTTAAAAGTGGCATAAAAGCTTTTTATTGTTAACTTATTTAATACGAAAGCTTATTTAATTAATCAGAAAATCGGAAAAAAATGTGAATATGTTTTCATTTAATGATCGTATGGAATTGCGGTTAGTTTCATTCGACTCAGAATGACCAAATACATTAGGAATCAACCTAAAATGGGCAGAAAAGCTTTTTATTTTTAACTTATTTAATAAAGCAGCTTACCAAACTAATATCTTTTTTTGTTTAAATGAGAATATCTTTTGAACTAATGATCGTATGGAATAGCGGTTGATTTCATTCGACTGAGAATGACTAAATGTATTAGGAATCCACCTAAAAGTGGAATAAAAGCCTTTTATTTTCAACTTATTTTATTAAATAAAAAAATATTTAACAAAAAGAAAAAAATCTGGAAAAATGTGAATAACTTTTGAACTAACTGTTGTATGGAATTGTCTTTAGTTTCATTCGACTCAAAATGACCAGATATATTAGGAAACAGCCTAAAATTGGCATCAAAGCTTTTTATTTTCAACTTATTTAATAAAAAAGCTTCCTTAACTAATCCAAAAATGTGGAAAAATGTGAATATCTTTTGAACTAATGGTCGTATGGAACCACGGCTAATTTTATTCTACTCAGATTAACTAAATACATTAAGAACCAACCTAAAACTGGCTTAAAAACCTTTTATTTACAACTTACTTAACGAAAAAGCTCATTTAACTAATAAAACAATCTGGAAAAATGTAAATATCTTTAGAACTAATGGTCGCAAGGAATTGCGGTTGGCTTCATTCGACTCAAAATGACCAAATACATTAGGGACTACCTAAAACTGGCACAAAAGCTTTTTGTTTTCAACGTATTTAATATAAAGACTTATTTAATTAATAACAAAATCTGGAATAAAGTGAATATCTTTTGAACTAATAGTCGTATGGAATAGCGGTTGATTTCATTTGACTCAGAATGACCAAATACGTTAGAAACCAACCTAAAACGTCATATAAATTGTTTGAACTTTGAAATTATGGAAGAAATTTAATCATTTAATTAATTAAATTAGTCTGACAAAAAATTTAGCAAAACTTTTATAAACAATTTTAAAGTATCTACAAATTGAGGCTAAGCCAAAACTTTTAGCTGTTTTATTTATCGAGATACAGCTATTAAGGCTCAAATCGCTAAAAAAACATTTTTGCATTTTCGCTCACAACTACACTAAAAACGAACCGATTTTAAAACCATTGGGCACGTTAAACCGGAAATCAAAATATCTTCAACTTTTACTTGTACGGTTTTTCATTTGGAGTATCCATTACAGAGATATGTGAGCTTGAAAAGCGATATAGTGTGATTTTTCTCAAAAGCCTCAAAAAGTGACGTTTTTCGACTATCGATTTTGATTATACTACTAAACCAAATTTCAACTTTGAGCAGTGCATTGGATGTAGAATTTGACGCTCTTTAATTTACAACCTATTAAGTTTTTTGATCCGAGGCACCGTTTACAAATTATTAGGACAATATTAAAAAAAGGGCTCTAATTGCGCGGTTTTTCGCCCACACAGCCGCTCTGCCGCGGGGCCAAGATGGCTCCATCTCTTAAAATGAATGTATAGGAACCACGAACAATCATACAAAATGGCATTTCTCTATCATATTTTGCAAGGTGAAATCGCTTAGCGTCCCAACTAATAAACCATTTTCGAGTTTTTCCTCGAATATTCCAAGACTTAGTTCAATATACCAAACATTTTGGAGGGGGCTGCATCGGGATCCGCCACTGCTTGGTAAAGTTTTTTTTTTCTTTTCACTGTTTTCGGTTTTTGCTTAATATCTCCCTAAAAGTATACGTCGTAAAGAAGAAGACACTCTTATGGTGGACATCCACGGACGTCCAAAAGCCAAATTTTCCCTAGTCGAAGCCGAAATTTCCCTGTTAAATCCAAAGTGCGACCGGGGAAATTTTGGCTTCGACCAGAGAAAATTTGGCTTTTGGACGTCTGTGAATGTCCACCGTCCAAAGCCTCAAAAAGTAACGTTTTTTGGCTATCAGTTTTGGCTATACTATTAAACGGGAATTGATCTTTCAGTAGTGCGTTGGATGCAGAATTTGACGCTCTTTAATTTACATTCTATTAAGTTTTTCGGTCCGAAGCACCGTTTAGAATTGATGAGGAGAATATTATAAAAAAAAGGGCTCCAATTTCCCGGTTTTTCACCTGCACAGCCGCTCTGCCGTGGGGTCCAAGGTGGCTCCATCTCTTAAATTGAAAGTATGGACTCCACCAACATTCATACTAAACGGTATTCCTCTATCATATTTTGCAAGTTGGCGTCCATTTAAGTTGCTTACCGTCCCAACTAAACTACTGGACTTCCAAAATTGGAGGACGCGGTCACTTGACCGAGATAATTGGAGGACAATGATCCAGGCGGTTAAGGCTCCACGTCGAGTTGTAGCGCAACGATGATGATGCCAGATTTCAGTTAACTTTTCGGAACTCTATTTGTATACCTACTACAGTAGAGCCTCGATTTACTCCAGTTTAATTTATTCGAGGGCTTTTCCGTCCGTATCCCCTATATAAAATGAACGGCGACTGGATTTGGTTGGACAGGTGACAATGGAAGACCAACTGGCTACTCCATCAGTCGCCATTCAGACTTCGTCAACGAACAAGAATTTGAATAGCTTCGATCCTTTCACTCATAATTAAACGGATGTTTAAGTTGTTTATATAACTTTATATTAGTGGCAATCAAATACTTTCTTTCAGTGAATTAAACACTAAATACTCCATTTTTGTTTGCTTTTCTTACACATTAATAGTTAAATTTTTATTAAATTTTGTCTATAATGTGATTAATATTCACCATTTATATATATATTATATGTATGTCAAGCATGCTAATTGGAATATACTAGACAAAGTATTGTATCTGTTTTAAAGGTTGTATATGTTGTGATTATCATTATTTTTGTTTATTACATATATATATAGGTATTAGTTATTAATTAATATTTAACAAAAGATTATTAGTATGTGCAAATAGTGCTACGTCATTTTAAAAATTTTACATTGAGACTAAACCGCGTTCCTCGGTTCATAGTCTCCGTTAGAGACTGATATAAATTCAGTAAAATTTTCAGATATTATGTAAATTTCTAGTGCCTGTATAGAAAATCCAGATACAAATAAAATGCCAAAAATTGTGCACGGTTTTGTGTATGTGTATGTGTGCGCGGGATTTATGCAAAATAAATGCCTCCTTCGAATTTGAATTTATGTTTTATTTTTAAATTGAATTTGTTAGATATTTGTTCTTTTTTCAACTGTGAATGGATGTGCTTTCAAATTGCTTTTTATTTTCCGACAATCACACATGACTTTGACTGGTTGTCCTTTTTTTGGCATATTATCTGTGAAATGATTGGGATTATTTATATTCACTAGATGCATCGACAATATCCAGAGTAAGTTCGATTCAAATCCCGTTTGGAACGGAAAGATACATTTAAGAATGACAGGACTTGAATTGATCTCAATCTTGGGTATGACAAGGCTCGGATTTGTGTGGTGTCTGATATGTTGTGTACATTTTGACACTATGTTTTTCATTAGGTCAATGAAAAATTTATTTAAAATTAATGCACATGTATTATATTGTAGTTATAAGTGTGTTTCTAGTCTAACAATATATAACTTGAATATATATAATATGCATCCTTATTCATAAAAATACAAGTTTCTATCCTTTTTCCAAAAATTCCTTCATTTAAGGAAAAGTACTTTTGTTCTATTTAGTTGTCATTTCTGGTTATGTTAGAAGTATGTCATAAGGTTTATCTGAGATGGCAATATGGTTATAGTATTGCCTTGAAACGGAGTTTCTGAAAGGAACTTCTTGATTTTTATTTTATTTGAAAGCAGCTTCTTATTGGTGAAATCTCCTCTCAAATGTTCGCATTCATGGAATAATCTTACGTGAAGGGATTTTTTCGTGACAATAACAATTGTGTTTTTTTTATATGGGTATTTAGTTTCATTTGAATATACCCTGCGTCTAAGATTACATCAATGAACGAAAATACTTTAATCTTATGCTATTATACTTGTTAGTTTCATGTAGTCCTTTTAGAGAATTTCGCCGATGTGGAGTGTTTAAGCCTGGGTCGTCAACGTGTTGTAGAACTCTGAGCCGGATACATATGATTGCCTTCCGCTTTAGTTAACATTCAATCCTTTCTTTGCGGCAATTGGCAATTTTTCGCCTTGCAAGAAAGGATTCAATGTATCCTCCTGAGGATGAAACTTCTTGGCCACTAAATTCTTATGATCGCTGGTATGGAACTGGCGAGCCAAGAAACTTTCCAGATCGGAATTCATTTGGCGATTGTCTTCGCTGGTATCCTGTCCGGGACAATCGAACATATGTTCTCCGTCGCACATACATTCCTGAGAAGCCTGATATTCGCGACTAAATGAAGCCGTATTCTCGAAATCAACAATGCAGCCTTGTTCTTCGGTGTAGCCGTACGGGCATGGATTCGGTGGATTGCAATATGCCGGCAAGCTTGCATCGGTTTTCACTTGAGGTTTGACACGTTGCGGACCTTCACCACCGCCGCCCGAAACATACTGATGTCCCCACAGTGAGCTGTGCTGAAGATATTCCTGATCTCGTAGGGATGGATTGGGATTGCCTTCCAGCAGAGCGTCGTAGTCCATTTGCTCGGCTTCCAAGTCCTTGGAAGCGCGTGCCATTAATGCCAGATGTGCAGGCATGTCATTAATTGGATCAATGTAGGAGTCCGAGCTGTCTACCAAGTCTTTGCCCATTCGATCGACCATTTCGCGGAGAAACAGATCAGAAAAGTAATGATCTTTAGCCGACATGGGCATGTAGGGCTGCACCTCACAGTGGTAGCCTACGACCATTAGCAGGCCAACGAAGAGTCCTCCAAAAAGCTGCTTCATGATGATGATCTAAAATGGAAATTGATAAATGGGATTAGTCAACACATCAAATGTTAATTATTGTTCCTAAAGTTAGAGATGTATTATCAGGGTCGTGCGCAGAATTTTCACAAAAGAAATTCACTTAGTGCCTAAGAAAATCCTGTTATCCTGAACGAAATACGTCCAACAGTATTCCATTGCATTGTCTTATTACGGCGATTCAGAGGATACTGACATTGCCTAAATTGTAATTCATGGCCGAGAAGGTCCTTCCGTCGTAATCAAGAACTCAAAATACCATCAATGCTAATCCACTGAATTGGCCTAATCGCTCAAGAAATATCCATATTGTCCAAATTTCACTTCACGCCAAAGAAAATCTTTGGATTTTACCAAGGAATCCGAAATTCCCTGAAGGGTACCCCTGTGCATTGGCCTCATCCCCCGATTTGAATTGCCTAGAGTTAACTTCTTTTGTTCTAATCGTTTGAAAATTAGCCGTACATACAAAAGCCCCGGTATGTATATAATTTACCGTGTCCATTAGCAAAAGGTTGCGTTAGGTTTGAGGGTCACCGCAGCACACTTAGACCAGAAACGTAAGTCCCTTGTAATACACTGAGACTGCAAAAAGAGATTACAGCCTACCTAAAAAGTTAGAAAACGAACCGGAGCTTGTCCCAAAGCGGGGTAGATGACCCACCCCCACCACTGCTAATTCCTCAAGAATTCTTGCCAACTAGCGCCGGGCATTCGCAAAGAAGGTATAAAATAGTTTCCTCCTTATCCACAGAAATCAGCGGAAATCGAAGCCTCCTGGCGTGCTCACGAATGAGACAGTGCCCAGTGTCCATACTCACCACCACACCGAACTGCTACCTCGACATAGACACCAATTTTGTGGTATGGCTGATATCGAACCTTGGCCAAATCTTAGCTATGCGATATGTAAGGTAATTAGTCCATCTTAGTGTCACCATACACTGTCGAACTCGAGCACGAACCTGGTACAAATGTCCTCTGACACACACATACACTTCATATAGGTGTGAAGAAAACCGGTCCACTTGTACTAGGTTCGTGCTCTAGTTCGACAGTGTATGGTGACATTTAGGTTGACTGTGATGACTGCAGCCAACTTTATACTCGATTTTAGGAAATATTTTATTGTAGATAAGAGGATGGGGATGTCACTCTTTGTCTGCTGTGTCACGTCGATTGTTCCATTTCTAGCAAGCTCATCAGCCCTACAATTTGCGGTAATAACGCTGTGTGTGGGGCGACCGGTAGCGCAGTGCGTTGAGGCATCAGTTTCATGTCTGACTATCGGCGTGTTGGGTTCGAATCCCGTTCACGACGACGTCCGTGGCCATGGATGTTTGTGTTGTCTCCCCCCCTGTCGTGCGGGGCGTACTTATAAGCCACAGCATCTTCCGACTAGCGCAAGTAATCAGCTAAATAGGGGAGCAGGAGGTGCATGCTGGCAACTGCCATCTCCGAAACTAGTATATAACAACGAAACGTCAACTGAGCGACATGAGATAACTGACGCCCTATGCCCCACAAGGGATTAGGGCAATTGAGTAATACCGCTGTGGCGTGGAGTCCAACATAGCAGAATATTGAATATATGCTCGGGTTGGAAGTTGGTAGTCGAGATTAGTGTCATTCGCTAGAGTAGCAACTATGCTAACAGTTTTTCCACGGATCCACGCTCTCATCAGCAAAAACAATTTATTACAGGACTCTGGCCCTCCATCACACCGCAATTTGGTAAAATTTGTTTTTGTCCGGGTTTTATCATTTTCGGATATAATGACACGGCGTTGACCGAGTGGTTAACAAACAACTGCACCACTCTCCGGCCTTGGTAAGACGCCTCTTTGCGAGCGGCCACCGGAGTTTATATACCGCGTCCTACTGTAGCCGACATTTTCATTCCAAGGTCCCCAAATTTGACTGCCGCCATAGTCATCGGTCTCCA
Organism: Chloromyia formosa; assembly: GCA_964017055.1. Taxonomy (NCBI): domain Eukaryota; kingdom Metazoa; phylum Arthropoda; class Insecta; order Diptera; family Stratiomyidae; genus Chloromyia; species Chloromyia formosa. The sequence goes on along the minus strand of OZ024815.1, from coordinate 153,307,270 downwards.
GGGTCGGCAAAAAGTAATTCATGACGAGAAATGGAGGATCATCGGAATGGCTAAAATAAGAGGGAATATCTATGGATCCTCGGTCAATGGAAAATTTTAAAACGCAGCTCGTTGGGCTTATATTGTTCCTGGAAAATTCAAATCCACTCGAAAGACTGGAAGAACCCTTATCGTTTCTGCAAAATTGAAACCCACTCCACTTAGGAGGTGGGGTGAGGAGGGCGCTTTCCGACAACGGCCGCCCTGTTCCCCTGAGAACAGAGCACACCTGACTCCAGTGGACAAGTCAGATTTACGCCTGCATTAACCATCGTTATTGCTAGCAAGAATGCTTCTCTCAACGAGGTGCCTATTGTCACCACTAGTACCTCCTTGTCCACATCGTACAATGCCCCTCAACAATCTACATCGACAGTCATGAATGTAGAGACAGACCAACCCTTTGAAGTTTTCCTACCGGTGTACTTTAACTCTTGACTCGGACTAACAGTCTTATTTATTTGTTCAAAATCATCGTAGCTTGACCTAGATTCGACGTTTGGAACATTTTCCTCAAATTGTAAGTCCAGCAGAAATTCGGCTTCTGCAAACAGCATTCATCGAATCTTTTTAACAAGTTCTCGGTTTCCCTCTCAACATTGCTCCGCTGATGCTTCCTTTCAATATTCGTTTGGACATGCTGCTATTGTCCAGCTTGTCTTGCAGTTCGTACAGCTCATGGCAGTACCGGATGCGCCATCCAGTTGATGCCTGTTTTCAGAGAGTCGAGTTATCATTCTGAATCAAGGATTGGAAGATGCTATATTTGTCAAGTAAGTCCGGAGGTGTTGATGTCCTTATTGACCTAGGTACTCATGGTAAGCTCGAGTCTATGCTACAGCATGGAACTATTCAGCGATTCATCATCAAACGGTATGAAATGCGCTATACTCCATTCGAACGACTTAGCAGCAGCAATGAAAAATATTTTTCAATATCTTCAGCATCCCCATAAGGTTATGAAAATAGTAAACAAATAGTAAAACATTCGAAAAAAATCACATTGATAACTTGACATATGCCAGGCATGGAAGATACAAACAGCTGTTTCCAAAAACGGTATCTCCTGGTTAAATCGAATCCCTTGGTTGGGTAATGTTACAGTTATTGTTCAAACACTTCACTCTCAATTAGAGAACTAAAAACGAGTTTGAATAACTGCGAATTTGTATAAAATAGCTCACTTTGTCGTAATCCGTTTACGTTTTTTCCGGAAGGGTTAACCGTACGATTCGTAGGAATTTGACGAAACAGACATTTCCCTCCAATATAAAATCCCCATCACCTGTTAGCTTTCGTGTAAATACCAGCACATGCTTTTCATGACACTATCAATTTGACAACCTGTTGCTTGACCCCTCCAACAGCGCAACGATATTCGTGACGTCTGAATGTGGTATTAATCGATATCATGCGCTTTGACTACGCATGGCATTTTGAAAACGGCTGGGAGTTAGGGTTTTTCTTCATTCACACAAAACGTAATGGAAGCCACAGATATGAAGAAGCGGTCGAACTAGGAAACAGTTTTCCTAATAAAATATATTCGATTCAGCTTCTTAATTCGCCGGATTTATTATAATGAGCGTTGCTCACTTTCGGATCCAGTCCGGAGAAGAACACACCTTATTTCAGTTTTCCTATTGAACTCGAGAATGTTAAATAACCGAGTGTCCAAATCTGCACGGGAAATCACGAAAATCACTTTTCTGTTTGTTTTTTAGATAGAAATGTTTTCTTGACGAAAACGAAAAACTAAAAGAAAGAAATTAAAAATAAATAAAGAAATTGAAAATAAAGTTGAGCTGTCTTTCACTATTGAAAGTGTTATTTTTCACTCAGACTCGACACTTTTCCTACGAACCGAATATATTTCCGCGTTCACCTTTACACGACTGAAAAGTTTGCAATTTGTGAATGAAAGTTACCCTTTGCAATTGGGAAATGAGCAGTCTTGCGATAAGGGCGCAAACTCCACTATTATTCGTTGTGGTGTACTGTTAAAAGCTCCCGGGCAATGGAGAAAATTCTAGTGTTTAACCAGGGACATCTGTTTGTGAATACTTGGGCCTATGGTGGACGAATTCGAAAGTTCAGTTACTATCGAAAATTCAATTCAGTCCCTGATTGGCTTAAGATTCGTGAACAGACCCTAATAGGGCAAAAACAATATAATAAATTATAATGATTTATATGTATATATAGGTACATTACATAGGCTTCAGTCCGATAACTCCGCCGAAGCCTGTCCCAAGCCAGTGTTATGTGAAAGCAGGAGGTAAGGATACTACTACTTTGCCTTAACCCCTAGCGGGGCATAGCGCGTCAACTACTCCTGCGCGCCATCGTACTCTGTTCTGGGCAATGGGGCGCAACTCCCCAAAAGACTTACCCAGTACCTGACACTCCTTTGCCACAGATCGACGCCATGTGATTCGAGGACCCCCTCTTGGTCGGCCTTGGTTGGAAATGGGGTTCCATTTCATGGCATGCAAAGCAATGCAGTTATCACTCTTCCGCAATGTGTGACCTATCCACTGCCATTTTCGCCTGCGTATCAATTCGTCGATTGGCATCTGACCCGTACGCCGACTTTGCTCTTCATTTGATATTGTTTCGGGCCAGAAAATTCTTAAAATTCGACGGAGACATGAGTTGACGAAAACTTGCAGCTTTCTGGTAACTCCTACGGAAACTTTCCATGTACTGCTCCCATACAAAAGCACTGATAGTACCAGGGAGCGAAACAGGCCCAGCTTGGTCTTGATGCTGAGATAACTGCCCTGCCAGATTTTGGACAGCATGCCGTATGCGCGTTTAGCCTGGTTGATACGACGAGCGATGTCCTGCTCCGTACCACCATTTTCGGCAACAATGCTACCCAGGTAGACGAAGTTGTCCACCTTCTCCACAGGCTGCCCATTAATATTGATGGCAATAGGTGTCCGATTTCTTTTTCGCAACGGCGGGCTAAGAACCTTGGTCTTGTTGGTATTAATCTTTAGCCCAACCTTGCTTGCCTCCCTCTCGAGATCTAACGCCATTGCGGACAGATCCATGATTTTGTGGGAGAGTAGGCATATGTCGTCAGCGTAGTCAAGATGTTGTAGATAAGATGTCAAAGTCCATTGAATTCCTCTGTCGAGTCCGGATAGGGCTGCATGCAACACATCGCCGATCACAATAAGGAATAGGATCGGTGAGAGGATGCACCCCTGCCGAACTCCACTGCGAATCTCAAAGTCCCCCGACACCTTACCTTTATGCAGAACGCGACATTTCATAGGTTGCCTTAATAATAGCCACAAGTTTCTCAGGGATGCCTCTCCTGCGCAAGGCCGCCCAGATAGAATCCCGGTTCACACTATCGAAAGCCTTTTCGAAATCGATGAAAAGCAAGTGAAGCGGAGAATCGTATTCAGCGCATTGCTCGATGATGATTCGCAAGGTGTTAATGTGATCGACACAGGAGAATCCGGATCGAAAGCCAGCCTGCTCTTCATCAATTGTGCTTTCTAAGTGGGCCTTTAGTCTTTCCAGGACGATTTTGGCTATTATCTTGGCAACGGCAGTAAGCACACAAATGCCTCTCCAATTATTACAGTCTGTGAGGCTACCCTTCTTTGGAAGTTTGATGATCAAACCTTCCTTCCACTCAGTGGGAAAGGTCTCTGTATTCCACGCTTTATCAACAAGTGGGTGCAGCAAATCGGCAGTTACGCTTGGCGCTGCTTGATAAAGTTCGGCAGGGATGCCGTCAAGTCCGGCGGCCTTTCCTCGTTTTAGTGCAATAATTGCAGTGACTATTTCCTCTTTAGTCGGGGCAGTGGACCGTATACGCACATTTTGATGGTTAGCTAAATTATCTATATGAGGGGGAACTTCACCAGAGGTTACACGGTTCAAGACCGCGGCGAAGTGTTCTTTCCACCGCCTCATTTGATCTTCTTCCAAGATAAGTAGCTTTCCATCACTATCTTTCACCGGATGTTGGCAGGAGTTGCGACCACCTGTAAACTCCTTGATGACACCGTATACGGCGTTTAAGTTGTTACTTCTAGCGGCTTCTTCTGCTGACGCTAAAAGAGAATTGGCATAAACTCTTTTATCGCGTCGCACACTACGCTGAACTTCTCGAGCTTTCTGACGGTAAAGGAGTTCGATGCTGCTTCGATTGTCGTCTGATGCTGCAGCCAAACGAACTTTCAGCTCCTTTCTTTCAACAATCCGCTGCCATGAAGCGTCGGACATCCAGGGCTTATTCCGGCAATCCGGGTTTGGGCCAAGGATGGTATTTGCGCTATCAATGTACGCATTTTTTATGGCATCCCAGTTTTCGTTTATGTCACTATTTGGGTGACTAGTTATCTCAGCCGCTTTTTGCGCAAGATGGTCATTATATTGTTGTAAGACAGCTGGATTTTTTAGTCGAGCGGTGTTGAATTTGCGGGGCCTGGATCTTTCGTCGCTGGGGCGGCGCACGGCTGCAATACGCAATCGAACATTAGCGATCATAAGATAATGGTCTCTTCCCATCCCAATATCGGCACCCTTCTTGTTTCGCACGTCCAGGAGGCAACTCTTGAATCTTTTACTAATGGCAAAATGGTCGATCTGATTTTGTGTTCTGCGCCGATCAACAGAGGACCAACTGATTTTGTGGTGGTCCTTATGCTCAAACATAGTACCACCGATGAAGAGACTGTGAAAGTTGCAGAACTCTACAAATCTTTCACCGTTGTCATTACGATCACCAAGACCTTGTCTCCCCATCACATGTCTGAGCCCATAGTTATCAGCGCCAACTTTCGCATTCAAATCACCCATAACCATTACAATGTCACCTTTAGGTGTTCTGCTCTGAACGGCGTTTAGTTCTTCGTAGAAGGAGTCTTTTGCCAAGACATTGTCGGGTTCAGTAGGGGCATAACATTGTATTATTGAGATGTTCCTCATTTTGGTCCGGAACCTGGCGGTCAAGACCCTGTCAGAGACCGGTTCCCAGGATAAGAGACAGTTTCGCGCGGCTCTGGTTAAAAGGAGTCCCACACCTGACTCACGGCGACTACCGGTAGCTTTACCGGAGTACAACATTACAGTGCTGCCCGTTGGAGAGATGAATTCTCCGCTGTTCCACCATCTTATCTCACTAACTCCTAAGATATTTAATTTGTACCTCAGAAATTCACTCTCTAATTGAAGAAATCGTGCGTTCTGGGGACCTTCTGATCCATTGTCCAGGAGAGTACGCACATTCCAGAATCCAATCTTTGTCATTGTACGATAGCCAAAAGTCGTAACCGTTGAGTCAGTCCTTATCCGAGGCATAGTTGACGTTTTGTTAGCATATAAAGATTTCGGATAGTGCAAGTTGCTGGCATACACATCCTGTCCTTTGATTGTCGGTTTTAACGACAGGCCCTCAAAGGGAAAGGCCGTGGTATTTTTTTTTCACACTCCACACCACAGGGGTACCTCAACCAAATCATCGCACCGCCATCACTGGCGGCTTGACGTTGGTTGGCAATGGTCAGTGACCACTGCCGTTCCAGGAGGCGCCCACGCGGAGGACTATGGAAGAGGAGTTTTTGCCCCCCAAGCCAGTGTTATGTGAAAGCAGGAGGTAAGGATAGCTGTATCCTTAATGGCTGAGTCCCACCTAAGCGTCTCAGGTAAATAGGGAGGCATGAATCACGTACTCAGACCTGCAACATAGTTATGTGAACGCTGGCACGTTGCGAACCACCTGAAGCAGCTATCAGCGAGGCCACCCCTGAATAGCGTTTACCGATGGGCCGACAATCCAATCATGTAAAAATGACTCCATGTCAAGAAATCTGGAAAAAAAGCCTCGGATTGGACCAAGCCGGAACGACCACATACATTTTAACGGATTATTCTTTCGGATTCTGGAATGTTGTCTCCCTGAACAAACCGGAGGCCAAGAAGGTTCACCTAATAGGTCGAGAAATACAAACTAAGCATCACCGCTGTCCAGGAAGCAAATTAGCTTGGAAGCAAGATAAACGATAAGAAATTGCACATAATTTACAAAAGCGGTAAACCATCTGAACACAAGAAGTTTGGAGTTTCATTCATCGTCAAACGCCTCAAATCGCACGTTATTCACTTCAAAACCAATGAAAGATTATATACGATTTCACAACCTCTATCTCATCAACGTGCACGCCCCCAATGGAGTCAGGAAGAAGCAGTAAAAGACGAGCTTTACGATCGCCAAGAGACACTTTTCGACTCACTTCCAACAAACCACGTCAAAATACTACGCGAAAATTTCAATGGGAAACCCGCACCGTCAACCAGATTCACCATGTCTTCATATGAAAGAGATGGGCTCCAAGTGTGATGGATATCCCATCATGACAAGGAGCAAACTGCGATTCTGACCATCAATTTGTTAAAACTATTTATCGGTGTTCGATTCCTTCAGTGCATCAATCACGAGTCAGCCCTGACATAATCTTTGCGGTCGACAAATTCTTGAGAGATGCTACGGCGGCGCAGGCAGAAACAACCGCCTTTGAGGAAAAACTAACGCCTACGCCGATATGTCATCGGTAACACAGTAGTACATGGGTTTTCGGAAGAACTAAAAAATACAATCAAGGATGCCGTAGGGATTATCGTGGGAGACAAAGCCCGTCGAGTGCGAAATGGCTTGTTCTGCGAAGAGGAAGAATGCCAAAAATCGCTAGACGCTAAGAATGTAGCCCTTGATCACATCTCGTGGCTACGGCTCTGGCCGTACGGTTTGGCAGTCCAGCCTCCCGACTCTTTGAGCCTGACTTCACTGCACGCCGCCAGCTTTTCCATAGAAAGGTTGAATGATGGAAGACGCGGGATTACGTTTAGCGCTTCCCAAGACCATGTTTGCTTGGCACCTGTAGTACCAAGACGTGCCGTTCTTTGCTCCCTGCCAAGTTTTCCTTGTTGCATAACGACCTATATGTAGGAATCAGAAGGACTGCTGCAAACAACAAAACATTCTACATGCAGCTGACGATACGACCGTACACTATTATCCCCCTACCAACGCCACTGATTAGTGGTGTGATATTTCGGACTTTCTACTTACCTTTCAAAACGCCATCGGATTTGGATGCTTCTTCGATATATCAATTTCCAGGAAACATCTCATTAACATCAAATCGATTAAGGCTCAGTAGCTCAAATACTTCGCTTTGCCCCATATTTATCGACGTGTCTGTTTGTTGAGGAATGAAAATCTCGCCCACCACCAATCACAGCATAATATTGTACATATGAATCACATACGAGTATAATGACTTTAAGTGTTGCTGAGAGCTGATAAGCTCTTCCGAAAATAAATAAATCAATCGCTCACCTAAGGATTGACTTATGCTAAATTAAGTTACAAATATGATTATGCATTGTAGATAAAAGTTGATAATGCTATAGTAGAATGGCGAAAAATCTGGATAATCGAATAATAAAAAATTATACTGTAAGCTAAGTAACGGACCGTTTGGTGGACATCCGAAGATGCCCGTGGGGACGGAGCCTAAGATTGTATAATGACCGTGAAGGTCGGGCCGTGCCGATGCCGTCTGGCGAAGAAAAAGGTCCCTCAACGAGCTAAGCAACGGCCTATGCTTGCTATAGCGCAGTTCCAAAGACGTGGGCGGGGTTTTCGCCGCTCCTTGCCCCTGTCCTTTACTTATTAATAAAAATTCATTGGCCGAGGGAAGACAGCACGGGAGACAAAAATTTGGAATAAGAAAAAATGAGGCAATAACCATGGAATGGTTGTCGGACGGCTAGAATGACCTGGCGCTTGCATTGGGGTCCAGGTGTAATTGGACCCTCGGCCTCTGGTTTCGTACCACCGACAGATCATTACTCATCAGGTGCTGCCATCGGTCTGCCGGTGGAAGCAGCACAACTAGACCAGAATATGGTTCATTACATAACGTTCGCACTTGAGCTGATTTAGTATGGTTGTGATGTGACATTTTAAGCAGGTCCCTACCTAGTGTATTCTCCAGCATTCGATTAAACTGGACAACAAAAAATGTCCAACACTAAGAGTGTCACTTCACCTATAGTATGGGAAAATGAAAGATACCACTCCATCTTCCCAGTTTTCTATTATATTAACATAGCCTATAGAGTGTGTAATTAGGAGGTCGCGAGAAACAAGCACCTGGCTTTTTGTTTGACGTCATCGCCTAGAAAACACTACTTGGCTGTACGAGTTTGTTTTTACGTAAACGAGTAATGCTGATTGCTGATGTGTATGTAAAGCTATAAAAGAATGTGGGGTGGTAGAGTCTCCTCCAATCACTATACTCTTGATAAAAAAATGTACGGATATAAGCTATTCTGTTATAATTTTTCATCGTGATAAGATAAGCTTTATTCTTAAGCAAAACATTCTTGAATGAATTTAAAGTTGAAAAGCAGCTTAGGAGGGTTAGCAGCTGGTTTTAAAATTTTAAGTAGGTCCTGAAGGAATGCGTGCGTCGTATCCAGTGTTCACAGTTGACGTACACCTTTTTTTTAATATTTGTTCATTATAATCAATAATCGCACCGCGCACCCCGTTGTTTCTTTCTGGTATTCTCCGCCCTTAATGTATCCTTCTTAACTCAATGGCATTTCAGACGAGTCCGTATAACTGTGGATGACATATGAATGAGAACGATGAAGGCACTAGCATAAACTTAATGGATTCCACGAAAAGATTGTTAATTGCCGGTATTTTGGGGAATTATGAATGAAAAGTTTCCACCGTTTACTAGCATATAGTTACGCTATTAGCATATTGTTACTCGCAATAATGGAGAGAGTTATTATTTTTTTTCTGTTTTCGTCCTCTGATGTCATCGAGCAAATTTCCCTGCAGGTATAAAACGTGAACTCATAATTGGAAGTTTCTTGTTCCACTGGTAATGGAATTCTACGTAACATGAAATGACTAAAATGATTATTTTACTATTCCTAGAAACACCTTGACTTATGACTTAATACAGTGGAATTCTTTCGGAGTCAGTCCAACGTTGAGGCGTTTTGATTCAATGTCAGTGCAGTTATATTTATAAGATTCCTGGTAATTTATATAATAGCTGAAAACCAAGATATATAACGGTCTTTAAAATTCATAACAGTCATTAATTCGAAATTCCAAGAAAAGGATTTTCAGGTAAAAGGGAAATGCTCTCTTGAGTTAATTTTAAATCGGATTGAAAACTCGCTAATTGCAAGAATTCAACGAATTTCGACAAACGAGCTGATTTTTCTGCATATTAGCGTTCTTTGGTCTGAAACACCAAATTATGGCAAGGGGATCGGTTTCGAGTTGTCAGCAATGCAAAACTATGCTTTGGTAGGCAGTAGAAACATATTTGGGACCCTTTTATTAACCAAATTCGGGTAGTTTTGTGTTTTGAATCACCAGACAGTTAAAAATCCTGGTCTATTATCAATGCTAATTCGGTTTAAATATATGAGGACACCAAAATTGTATTAGATTTGAATAAAATGAAAATATTACAATTGCTTCCGTAAACTTCACTGGTTGAAATATTAAACTTTGCTGGCAAAGTTGTTGGTTTAAAATTTAATCTACAGATATTATAATCTATGGAACACTTAATCTTACGTGTTTTTTTAACCCCTCTAAGTTTTTTCTTCATCGGTTTTTTTTTCAGTTTTCTAAACTTCCAAATTATTTGTTAAGCCCATCGCAGGTCAGCCGTGGCGCAGCATCGAACCTGTGAACTCCGTGTTGTAGAGTTGCGACTTAGACCACTCCGCCACGCAGCATAATATTTTCAACGGACTGCGAGCAGTTATGCTGAGACTTGAGACTCAAAATATACTTTGTGGGGTATACATTTTTAACAATTGGATTAGAAATTTTTAAACTTTTTAACTGTGCATATTTACTGGTCTAATCCTTTACCCTAGGCACCTCTCACACGACCGACATTTCACGGGCTCATGAGCTCATCAACTCGTCACCTCATGGACTCTGGATTTAACATGGGCTTAAATGGAAGTTTTCACAAGATCTGCCCGTGAGTTTGGCTCATCGACCGTTTGAAATTAAAAAATAAATAAAATGCCGAAGATATGAAGCCTCTTTGTTTGTATTGTCTTTCCTTAGGCCTGTGAAGTCTTCATTAATATGTAAGAACAGGGGAAACGAGCGGCGAAAACCCTGACCACGTCTCTTGAGCTGAGCGCTGCTTAAATCATTGAGGGGACTTTTTCTTCGCCAGACGGCACTGCTCGATCTCCGCGGTCATTACGCCACCTTTGGCTTCGTCCCGACAGTTATTTTCGGATGCCCACCAGCCGCTTCATTACATATTGCACATATTTATTTTTGAAGCTGACGATTACTAAAAATATAAACTCTATAGAATTACTTTCAAATCAAAGTTATGCACACCGACAACTGTGAAAGTGACTTCAACATAATTCCTAAGTACCTAACATATATTCAAAATTCAAACTTACTTAGAACGTCATTATTAAACAATCAAAAGCTCACTGGCGACCCATCAAGACGAATTTATTTGCTCCGGAACCCACTTCACAAAAGGAGTCTACTTCCGTTTTACGTTTCACATCATTTCTAACAGATGGTGGTGGCCTCTTTGGCATATCGGGGTCAAACGTAAATGCCAACGGCGGAAGGTGTGAACATTTCAGCGTGAATGATGGACGTTTATACTCGCAGCTATCACGGCATCTTCAGCCATAAACCTAAATCGGGCAGTTTAGATTGCGGACGATTAATGACACGTTCGGAAAATACATTTTTGGATCAATCTGCCCACACATCGTTATGGCCTTCATATGAACATATTAATATCAGCGGAGAGTCTTTTCATACGGACGGACCCGTTCTTTCTAACATGACCTAAATGGGTCAAAAGGACTGTGAATGCTTATGGTATTCATAGGTCACACTGACTCTTTTTTAGAATGAGTCATAAATCATGAACGAACGGATATGAAAGCATTCAATTTAGAATAGGCAGGACCAACAGGGTGCAACACGCTCCAGATTTGTTGATTGTGCCAAGTCATAAGAAACCTTTACGGATATTTCCAGCGGACATGACTAACTTGATTGTCATTATTTCTGAAGAGTGAGGCGCGGGGCACAGTTGACCTATGTCAAGTCTAATAACACAATTACCGTCAACCATCAATCGATGATTCCATCGTGTACAGAGTACGCCTGCTAATACTTTTTCCCCGATTTCGCTCCATATTTAATGAGAGCAACAACAAGTGAAATGAAAGGACTAGAACTAGGAGAGGCGATGGGGTCAGTCGGTCCGTATTATCACAGCCAGCTTCAAACATAAACATGCGAGTGTATGTATAGTGCTGACGTCAATTGAAGGCAAATGAAAGTGGTGAATTTGTAAAGAAAAGAGTTTCAGGGTTAAATATTCATTTGAGTTCGCCCCATAAAGCAGCTGGGAGCCGACAGGGGGACGACCCAAAATGGATTAAAGAGCATAAGGTTTCGTATCAAAAGCCAACAATCTGAGGACCACCGCTTTGATTGTTGGTCGTTTCATTCTCCGCACCGACGACGCGCCAGTCCAAGCCGGTGCTACACGTTACATTCGCTATATGGAAACCTTTTTCCGACAAGCACTTGTTGATATCCTTTCGATTTCCGTTCGGATAGAGACTGTCCCAAAATAGTGATAACAATTGTCAAGTTATTGCCAAATGAAGGACACTGGTGGCGCAAGTCATATTCTTGGAATGAAATAGAATGGAGAATCTAATTCGGGTTGGTTTCTTTTATTGCCTCTGTTTAAATACAAAGTGACGCCGCGCCGCGCCGTATCGCACCGCGCCTTGGCGAAGGACATACATTGTTGGTTTTTATAACTTGTGAAGTAAACAGGCAGGGGGTAAAGTGATCACAGCAGTCTAAGTACGAATTCTGGTAGAACTGCTGGTAGATATTGTAATGACAAAGTAGTTCTTATTTTTTTAATTATACTATAAATGCAGAAAGCAAAATGTATGATAGCTACCGGTTATGTCTTTTTCAACGGGATGGGATTGATGAGGGAAATATTGAATTGAGTTCGATTGTTTATGTATGGTAGGTGGGTTAGTAGAGTGCCTGTGCGAAAGTGTGCGCTGTTTTTATGCCACACGCCTCATAACAGGAATAAACTGCTGTTATCAAAGTCGTTCTGAAGTCTTCATCCTCAGACACATACTGTGGAGTTGTGTAAACGTATTATATTCCCGATACCCTTCGAGGAGATGTCGGATATATGTATCTCAGAAGAAAACATTGCCCAATATTTGATGCCTGATTCTTTCAAGAGCCGGGCAATTGCACGACAAATGGAGCAGAGCTTCCTTCTCCTCCTTATTCCTGCAGCTCCGGCAAAATACAGTATGTTATAAGTGTATGCTATACCCAATCTGGTCGCGTACACTCCCACTGGCCAATGCCGCTGTAACTTCAATGCGGTACTGCTTGATACACATTCCCCGCGAAGCTCACCATATGTATCGAATGGATACTCACCGACTACTGGGAACACTTCCTGCGAATCTAGTAACATTATATCTAGGGGGAAGATTAACTGGTCTTTATCTAGCTTTGAACCTTATATATCAGCTAGCCCAGATGGGATAATCCCGGCTAATCTGCATCATTCCTCGGATTATGGACTGAGGTGGAAGTGATATTCATCGCAAAAGCGGGTCGAACTTCACACGTATGCCCAAATGATCTAACACCAATCAATATATCGCCCGTTTCCTTAAAGTTAGTGGAGTTGCTCATAGACATTCATCTACGTGGTAGCAATCCATCGAACCTCCGGCGTACCTCCCAACATGCCTATCTCAAGGGCAAATCAGTAGATTCAGTTCTACACTCTATTGTGGGCTATATTCAGAAATCTTTGGGCAATAAAGAATATAACATGTTTTTTTTTTGTTTCATATCGAGGGGGCCTCTGTGGAACTTAGCTGTCAATAGACTGCTTTCAGACCTGGAAGCGCTAGCCTGCATGGGATGTGCTCAGGCGGACGACATTGCCATCGCCATATCGGGCATATTTCCTGGTGTTCTTACTAAGATACTGCAGAATTCCCTCTCACTGTGAGTTTTTTTTTTAGCATTTTCTTATGCTGGATTCCGGGTTACAATTGTTTCGCAGGAAACTGTAAAGCAGACGAACTTTCCAAACGTCGCATAGCTACGATGGTCTATCGACATGTAATTAGAAAGGTTATTTTTTTGAAAAGACATGCATATGGTCGACAGTCCTACACATTAGAAAACTCACCGGTTCTGTATGGCTTTATGACGGGTTTTTCCGGTGTAAATAAGATAACTTTTGTGCGGATAATATTTTTACACCGATAGCTGAATTTCAAAATATCTCGAATAGATTAAATATTATCCCCCAAAACGGTGAAAACAAATTATCCGTACGGTGAATATGTCATTTTTATTCAAATCGAAAAAGTTTGGACAACAACCAATGACACAGCTGGATTTGAACCCTCCAATGGAAGGATGAATACATCGGGCTGACACCTCAGCGCGCTTATCTATCGACTCACTGAAATGCAGATACGTGTTTCAGAAGAGGAATAGAGCTAATAGTCACTTTTGGCTCACCAGATCTCAGACCATTTTCATTCAAAACGTCAGACCGGTTTTAATCCACGAAAATTTTTTGATTTATCAGTACTAACATATTTCATTCGAAATGAAAAATTCTCCATGATGAGAAATTTTCATGCGAAAACAATTACTTTGCCCTTTATTTCGCTTGAAAACCGGTCTTTTGAGTAAGAAGGTAAGTTCAAGTGTCGGCGGCGCTCCACACGACACCTGAACTCCCCTTCTGACTTAAATGAGAGCTATCACCAGTGAAATTTTTCGCACGAGAGAAGTTACGGCAACTAAAATTTTGGTGTATACGTATATATCACCATATACGATAATCCATCCCCTTTTAGGTCAATGGCCTTAATTTGTATTCATAGGCTAATATACCAGTGCTCGTTGCCCTTTCCGATGGATTACCAAAGAAACAAAATAAATTACATCCAGCTATTACCCTAATCAATTCCAACTCCTACCTTACAACATACTACCGTATGCTTATGTAAAATAGCAAGCACTGCTGACGCAATAAATTGTGTAATCATCTTTTTTATGCAGGAGAATCTTCAGATATTTACCATGTTTCGTAAAATATCATTACACGAGTATATCCTTTTTATAGTCGTCAATTCATGATAACTCGCTATGACGTATTTTCAATATATCCTTCAATCCGCCAACTATCACAATATCCATGTCCTATATAGGTCCTCCCCCTCCTCGTTTCGACAGCGGTGATATGATCGATAATATACTCAGTGGCAGAAGCTACATAAAAGTAGGAAATGGAAGTCAAGTTTTTGCAATGGCATAACTTTGCCGCATCTTAGCATCGTCAACGTAATTTTAAAATCGCGGGGCAAACAGAAAGTACAAGTGGAATAGTCGATTCGAAGGAAATGAGGAGAAGAAATAAGTTAATGTGAAGGAGATCGGGATAAATATTGAAAGTTTGATGGACAGGTGAAAATCAGCCTATTAATAGCCGCGTTAATATTTAAACAGAGGGAAGACAAAAAGTTAGTCCGAGGATAGCGTCGATAGCGGACTGGTCAAAAGCCGTCAGAAAATTATATGAATTTATCAGTGGTGAGTATTCTGATCAAATTTTCGGCTGTCGTCAGAATAACATTATAATTTATCAACAAAGTCCAATGACTGGTCTCCAACATGATTCCTGCAAATTCCCCAAATGAACGTTTTAATACCTACTGTCTCTAATGGAAATGCACTAGTTGAATACTGTTTCATATCTACTCTATTGCCGTTCTAATCAAGTCGATGGCAGTTTCCATTACCTCCACGACATGAATCCTTAATACGTGCACGAATGCAATATAGATGGCAAAACTGGGTCAAAGAAAACGATAGACTTGAGCGTCCTAGCGCGTTAACGTATTGCATGGCAAATTGGAAAAGTCGTTGAACTATTAGTACTCCACTGATCGGAAATCCTTGAGATTATTCTCCTATAATTTATATATACTCGTTTATCATAGATATGCTCCCCGCTTATCAGATTGAACACCGTCTATCGACTCGAACGACAATTGACCCAACCAACAATGGCATGAGTGGCAGGATATCGTGAGTACACATCTGTTGCCTGTTGATATCATAAGGCCTTAAGACGGTCGAGTAATGGATAATTCCATTTAATCCGAAGGACCTATTTCCTATTCCACACAACTGCAAATGTTGCTCAATGAAGACGTCGGACGAGCTATACCCTAGCGTAATTCTCCGTTCTATTTTCGTCGTCCTTGCTTCAACATGTACATCGAATCTACGAGTAGTTTATGCTAATAGCAAATGCAAGCAGCTTTTTTTTATAACGCATGAAAATTGTCGGAATTAAGGTTTTACGACAAACTCCGAAAATAGTTGTGTCGTGTGTATCGATTTGATTTGGTTTGAGTCTTTATGGACTCTTGACAGGATATATTTGTATAATAACAGGTGTGCACTATTTAGGCAAGTTGATTCGGACAACACGAAAAAGTGATGTCTATTTTTGATATCAACATCAATTCGAAGCATAACAAAAAATAATGGATGGTGTGTGAGGCTTGAGATATTAGTCACGAAGTTTTTTTAGGATTATCGACTTCGAATTTGATTGCTAAAAGCGAACGATACTATACGAGTATTTATATTATACTCATAAGCCTTAACCCCTTTTGGGGCATTGCGCGTTAACTATTCCATGTGACTTAGCTGACAACACAAACATGCCGCTCTTGAGCAAAAACTAACGCCTACGCCTATGCTACATAACATCGGCAACACATGTGTACATGGGTTCTGGCAAGAACTAAAAAGTACTATCAAGGATGTCGCAGAGACGGTCGATTAAAAGATGACAATCAAATTTGATCCGACCAATAAAACTGCTCACCTGCCTGAGTTCAAGTGCAGCGATCGGATCCACATCAGGGGAGGGATGACTAAGCGATGACAGAAATGAGGCTCACATTCGCAGAGGATGTGCTGAGATGTCTCTCTCATCAGGTCTTTTACTGACGGACTTGGGGCGCTCTAGGAATTCTAATAATACCTACATGCAGTTTTTATTGACGCACCGAGAATCGAACCCATGTTATCTAGACTACTCAGCTACGCACACTCGTCGACTACAGATCGGCGCCATAAATTTCTAGGACACCCCCTTCGACGGCTTTCATTGTGAATGGGATCCCATTTCACCTATGTTCAGCACATCATCCTTCAGCAATGTGCAAGCTGTGCACTGCCCAGTATTGATAAACAGAAGTATAAAATCCGCACAAGCTTCGTCAGTTCGATTGCGCTCGTGGGCATTCATTTTGGAATTACTACTCGCCTAAGAAGTACCTCCTTTAGCGTCCTATTCAATTAACAGGAAAAATGTATATTGGACATATACAGGCTAAAGCCAACCCTGACATTAAAATTGAAGATTTATCTTCTCATAACCACCGTGGAAAACTGTTATCAAAAGGATGGACTTTGCGAGAAAACTAGAAATTTGCCAGTCCTTGTGTTGATGAAACCAACTGCTTTTTTGATCATACGTCATTGAAAATTGACTTAAAAAAATTCCGAAAAAATTGGCGCCCAATGTGGGGCTATAGAGTGGGATATAGCGCACTGAGCCACTCTCCGCCCAATGTGTGGTCGGTGTTATTTGATCTAATCAATGAAAGCGACATGTGCAAGCGACATATTCGTACCCGAATGTGGAGTCGGTGTGATTTTATCCGGTATCTCAGTGCGTAGAGGCACCAGTCTCATGTCTGAATACCGGCGTTTCGGGTTTGAATCCCGTCCACAATGACGTTTGTGGACATGGATATTTGTCTTGTTGTTGTCTTCCCACTGTGGTGCGGGGCTTAATAATAAACCGCAGTACCTCCCGACTAGTCGTAGATAGGTTGCTAAATGTGGGAGTAGGAGGCGCATGCTCCGAAACTGGTTTATGTCAACGAAACGGATTTCCGGACAGGCCGCCGGACAGGCCGTTTATTTCAATAGACGAATGTATTTGGTGTACAACTTTGCTTCCGTCGTTTTCCGACACAGCCGTCTGTCAGAAAATGGCGGAAGCAAAGTTGTACACCTAATACATTCGTCTATTGAAGTAAACGACCTGTCCGGCGGCCTGTCCGGAGTTCCGGATGGTGTATGTTCGCCTTTAGCATATAAAAGATTTCGGGTGATGCAAGCTGGTGGCATTCATACCATGTCCTTTTTTAGTCGCCTTCTACGACATGCCCAGAAAGGTCGTGGCATTATTCTTAAACCAGGGGTAATCAAAAATCTTGAGATATATTTTCTTCGTGAAAATTAAATTATCTATGATTAATTCATACATTTGACGGAGAACACCAACAAAATATTTAATCAAAAATATCAACTGGAGCGTCACCTACAACATTCACCCTCAAGAAACATCAAAAACCTAGACTTGTTCGAATTTCTTTTTATCTTTTTAACTAACTCATTAGCCACGCATATGCGAGTATCTGTAACTAATCATAATCGGATACGCCTCCACTTAACCGTCATTTTGTTCTTTCGCATTTTTCATCGGCAAACTTTATGTCCCGGGACCAAGTATACGACAATACGTAGGCGTAGCTCGTCCTGGGCCAACATGAACTTTCAACCTAAATTCTGAATATGTACTAAGCTTTTCAAAGCCAACAAAAAAAAAATCCGAGATAACACATTCTGAAGCATAAAGAGCGCGTTGTGTTAGAAATTTTAGAGTGCAATCGACAAACGTTAAATTCCAATATTCGCAGTTGTCCAATTTTAGTTAGAGTGTTGAAAGGATTACAGCATCATCTGAAGATGACATAAGTTACAGGCGGAAATCAGATTTCCGGAAATGTTGGTTGAGTGAAAAGTTAATTTTTGTATTCAAAGGTCAAAAGTCAGCTTGGATATACACACTTCCAGTGAGTCCTGGCATGGTTTCGTTACTATACATTGCAGTCGGACCTCGATAACTGTACCCCCATAAGTCGAAACCCCCTACAAGAAAATACAAAAATTTATTTCCTTACGTTCGAAGCTGAAAACGTCCATTAGTATAAAGAAAAATAGTCTCCATAACTCGGATGTTCATGGGGCGCTATAACTCTCTTCGGATCATTCCTATTTGACCGGGCGAAGCATAGTGGTTCGCTTTTTTGACCAATAGTGTGTGAATTTCTCACTTCACAAATTTGAATAAATTTTCCAGAACAACCGTTTTAAATTAATTATTTAATTAAAGCCCATACCGCATGAATTCAAGTGGAAATCTATTTACTTATTAACATTTTATGCATTTTTTTACCTAAGGCCTAATAAATTATTGAAACCTACTTGGTTGAGTTTGTTCACAATAAACGAGACTAGGAGCAAAAAAAAAACGATATATAAATGACCTTTGACCTATGAAAGCTTTGAAATGTTAGCGAGATTACTACAGGGAATAAACAAATTCATAGGGGGCGAAAAGAAAACAAGGAATAAGAATTATACTGGCTGGCTATAAAACTCTGATAAATAAGTAATAATAAGCATACAATTAAGTATACAACTTCTGAAAAATTTATAAACCTTTTTTGGAAAATTACAAAATCAAGTAGCACAAAATTTTAAGTACTAAATAATTTGCAGCCAAAAAGCACCCATTTCTTGTCTTAAAATCATAGCTAAAAAACGCAACGGAAAACGACAAACTTTGAAATAAAAAATTTTACCAAAAAGAACGGTTGCGGAAGGAACGAAGAACATATCTTCACCAGCGTGCTCATAGCAGTATTATTGGCTGGGTTTCTGGAAATAAAAGGCTGATCCCGCTGGACTGAGTGATGTAAATAAATATATACTGTCCTTCTGGGAGTGAGTGAGATAGAGAGATAGTCGCGGTATCTGATCCAGCATCGCATTTAATGATAGATAGGCTGGTAGTCAGCCTTATTCCCATCATTGTATCGAGGGAAATGAGATTGCGGACGAACTCGCAAGGCCCTTCCTCCCATTTTCTCGGAATCCTACTGTGGTCTGAGCCTTACTTCAGCCAAAATATTTATTAGAGAATGGTCTGAGGCAGGGCCGCTGAGAAGGGGCGGAAGGGAGAAAACGTCCCGGGCTCCTGATTTTACAAAGTCCTAGAAATTTTAAACGTGAAACGAAAAAGTCGATCAGTTTTGTAAAAAAAAAAACGAAGATGCAAACCAAGGGTTTCTCTAGAATGGAAGAAGAATATTTTTTTTTAACACTATACAAAAAGCGACAGCAAAGAGAGATCCGCTTAACATTGCGCATTAAAATTTCGATACTTGTTTTTATACAAAAACTTTCTATTTCCTACTCTCCCTTTTCAATTTTCCATTTGTCCCGGTGCAGGGCTCCCTCCCTACTCTCTCCGGGCTCGGCTTGGTGGATACAGATTCAGATGATGGCCAGGTCTTGATGCGGCTTTGGGTGGACTGAAACATAGCTATATATTACCCACGTTCTGCCATCGTGATCCTCTTGCACGCGAGACCCCTCCCCCCCCCCCCCCCCCCCCCCCCCATAGACATAACATGCCGAAAAAGTGGTAAGATTTTTTTATGTATTTCTTTATGGTCTTACTTTTTGTCTTAAACTTTTCAGCCGAGTTAATCGTTTAAAAACCATTTTTTTCGTAGTTTTTCTGAATCCTGTTTTAGTGTAATTTTCCTCCGGACAATTTTTTAAAGAAGAAAAACTTTAATAATTACTTTATGTATTAATGTTCTTGCAAATGTACAAGTGCGATTCATTTCAGTGAAAATTGGAATTGTTTGTGACACTTGGTTTCATTCTGCACACCAACTTAGTATGCGTCTGTAGCGCGAACTGCAGAGACCGTGTTTCGAGTAGTAAAAAATGCCCGGTGCGTTACCGAGCTAAGCTACAGACGCATACTAAGTTGGTGTGCAGAATGAAACCAAGTGTCACAAACAATTCCAATTTAATAATTAGTTCCAGTGGCAATTTTAATTTGACTGTATTATCTGCGCTTACGGGAAGGGTCCAGAAATTTTAAATACCATTCGCAAGGGCCGGGCGACGTCATGTCTACAAACCAATCAAAATATTATTATTTTATATTTTATATGTACTCGTATATTCTTCTTATAGTCCGGATAGCGCAACGGTTAGCACGTTCGCCTTCTACGCACTGGGCCCCGGTTCGATTCCTACTGAATGCGGTAGTTTTCGATGAAAAAGGGGATTTACGTGTCGGACTATAAGACCACTCAGTTGTTAAATGAGTACCCATTTATGGGGTAAAT
Source organism: Chloromyia formosa (assembly GCA_964017055.1). Classification (NCBI taxonomy): domain Eukaryota; kingdom Metazoa; phylum Arthropoda; class Insecta; order Diptera; family Stratiomyidae; genus Chloromyia; species Chloromyia formosa. The sequence goes on along the minus strand of OZ024815.1, from coordinate 153,286,768 downwards.
AACTCGGTTGAGCGTGTTGCTGATCACACACCTCTGCACAAGGCATACTATCATGATCTACAATAGAAAATGAGATGATACTAACTTATCTCGGGGCCATGGTTCAAATTGGACTGTTGCGCCAGTTATTTATTTTATTTATTTATTTAACTAAAACTCTCGCTACTTTCCAAAAAATTGTTCGCACCACAATTGAGTAGTAGCAGTAGTAGTAGGCGGCTGCTAATATGAACTCAACTAAAACGACAATTCGGATCGCACTTAGACTCCTGAGCAAAGACGGGTGGTGGGGGCTACTCGCCCAAAAAACTGAAAAAAATGGATTCACTCGACTAAATCACTTACTAAACTACTTGACTGCATTGTTGCTATTCAAACATACTTAATGTCATTTTCCACTGGTACACGAACTGCTTTCATTTCCAGTGAAATTCCTCAAAATTCCAATGCCAATCGAACATTCTATGAAAATTTAAATTTGCTTATGTATGTTGGTGCTCCATTTGAAAAGACATATCAGGTGTCAGATGTTTGTTCGTTTCACAATAAATAAATATTTGTTTATTTTTATTATTGTCATTGCATCAGCTACATGAATGTTCTGTCAGACCAAATAAATTGGTGTGACTAAAAGGCAGAACAACTCTGATTTAAAAATAAGATTTGAGTGAATTTTATCCAGGGCAATTTCTTTGCCAATCTCGCTCTCAACCGGAAATGACATTAGTTACTAAATTACTCACCACTCGACTAAATTACTAGTCTAGTCCGAACAAGGCTTTGATGAATAACCATACTTACTCATTTGCCCCAATCCTTAGTGGGGCGTAGCGCGTCTACTATTCCATGTGACCTAGCTGAGTGTTTCATTGGCATAAACCAGTTTCAGACGATGCACGTTGCCAGCATGCAATTTCCTGTTTCCATTTAGCCGCCCACCTGAGCCAAGTCCAGAGATATCGTGACTTATTATTACGCCCGCACCACCACCATAAATACCAATGGCCACGAACGCCGTTGACGCGTTTTGAACCTGTAACGACTGTAGTCGGACATGAGACTGACGCCTCTACGCACTGAGCTACCGGTCGCCCCCATTGAATAAATAAGCATAGTGTGTCTAAATACACACAATTGCCGCCAGTTGTCGCTTCCCAGACAATCTGCAAGTCACTGCAGGCTCATTAAAAAGTTCCGTTCCATGCAAAACCACATCAATCTATTACAGATATGATCTGAATACTAATTTATTGGTAATGAGAGCATATGAAAACAGTCTGTAAATGACCTCCAACTTGCCACAGTCACAGTACATACATTATCAGCCAATACCCCCGGAATGAGGGATGAAACTTTCATTCATAACAATCGACACAGGACCCGTCCTCGCTAGCTAAACTCACTATACGACGGTATTTGTATTTTGGTTTGCGTCATTCACAAAATGTGAAACAGTTCGTCCTTGTGGCCTTCATCTCGCGACTCTCGATGATTCAGCCAAAATCTGGTATCTACACACCGAAATCCAATTTGATTTATTGAATGAAAAAGGTTCGCATGTAGGCGGCTAATCGGTGAAAAGCCTGTACAATGGCAGCGAATAGTTGGACCAATATTTTCTTTTTTGGGTCCTTGAGAGGTATACTATACAACTCCGAAATAAAAAGGATGACTTTGTGGTATTCGCAACACGTAGGACCGACAAATACGTAGCGAAGCTGAATAAACATTTTCATGATGGTCACTTTGCATACAGAGCAGCAACGGATTTTATTTTTCATAATCAATCACATCCCTTGGACGTGTCTTAATTTCAAAAATACCAGAGAAAAAATGCGATTTGCGTCAATGAACGACCGATTAGAGTTCAAATTACCCGACGACGATGATGTCGACACTTGAAATTCTTATACAAATCGTCTCAGCCTAGAGGCTCATTTTTCCAAAGAAGAGGGAAAGGGTGCATTTCAAGCATTTCTCATTGCTCCCGAATGGAAACAATGCTCTCCCATTAACCCGAAACCGAAACTAGATATCCAAGCGGCATGGCAGCCCATATTTCACAGGCTATTATCGTCGACTTCTCACAACATCCGGACTACAGCAGTTGTTATAGTTGGACGAATCCTTGCCATATACAGTGGCACTAGTCCATAGTCGTGTACTGGGGCAAGGACAAAAACTACATTAGAGTGGCGCTGTTTGACGTCATTCCTCGTAATTGCGTCCTCTTGCTTATGTCTCGAAGTGAAGCAGGAGCCATGGTGGATTGTATGCTCTATGCTTATGTTGGTGTTACTCCAATCGTCATTCCTGTGCATGTAGTTGCGTTTCTAGAGTGGCTACTTTCCACGGAGGAGCATTGAGTGCGAGATGCGAGTACTTCATACATCGTCCTGAGTATCCGAAATGTTTGTCTGGTCGTGAACGCTCCAGTACCACTGACAAATTTTCCACTTACTTTTCTCATCCTTTTTCTCATGTGTGCGGATACGTATTGTGCGCTGCGGACATAAATTCCGGTTACTGCTGAGCATGGCGACGAGATGCAAAGGTCAAGGATTAGATCTGTAAAATAAATAGTCGTCGGAATAATGGTAGTGCTAGAAAAAATGTGATGGTTGAATATCACATTACTTTCCTGATAATGCCTAGTACTAACCTTTTCTTTTCGTGCGAACATAAAGTACATACAAACATTGTCAACAGGACGAAACTTTTGACAGTATTTGAATGAAATTTCGCACGAAAATAAATGGTTAGTATTAGGCATATGGGAGTAAGCGGTGCATCGATTTTAGAGTGACACATATGGCTTCAACAGGTTCCTCTGCAGAATCTCTCTCAATTGCCCTAACCCCTTGTGGGGCATTGCGCGTCAACTGTTCCATGTGACCCAGTTGACATTTCGACGGGATAAACTGGTTTCGGAGAATGCACCTACTGCACATCCATGGCCACGAATGTCGTCGTGGACTGGATTCGAACCCGAAACCCCGGTAGTGAAAAGTGAGACTACGAGTAATTCCTCAACATACTGCGCTACCGGTCGCCCCATGTATTCACACACATGCACATAAGGCTTCAGCAGGTTCCTCTGCTGAATCTACAAGCGGCAAAAATAAATTTTCATGCTTGGATCTAAATTATAATGCTCTGATCAGCTTGTTAGTTTATACCCCAGGTGACGAGTGGCAATACTGGATGATCGAAGGAAACAAATCAAGGAATTTTGAAACTTTGTCCAATTTGTTTAATACTAGGAGCATATCATACTAGCATTCCCCGCCCGCGCTTTTTTTTTACTCAGTGTTGATTAAAGTTGAGTTTGAACGAATCTAAAATTGCCTTGACCCCTGGAGGGGTATGGGCGCGTCAACATCTCTTGCATAGATAGGTCTTGTTGACGTTTCTTTATAGATATTTAAATAATATCAATTTCGGATGGTGCAGTTGCTAGTATGCAACTCCCATTCGAGCCATCTTTTACTGACGTATGCCTGACATTATTCCAAAGGCCAGCCCGCAACCTATAGTCATCTACTGGCTTTACAAATCTGTTGTGCCTCAATACTCATTAGTTTCTAGTTGAAGGCCCTTAGGGTAGCGACCTAGTGCAAAATTCAGAAAATAGCCAGTTTTCTAATTTTTTTCTGGGGCCCTGAAAACTACTCATGAGCCTGGGATATGCTGCTTTCTCTCGATATTTTTGGAGAGCAAATTGCTGTAGGCACGGCCACCCTCCTTCGCGAATCAGGTCACTGGTTCTCGTCAGTCACCTGCCACTCAGCAATAATTATTACAAACAACCTGAATATCTCGGAAGAAACTGACTATTTCTCCCCTAGACTTATGCTCAAAATGAATTCCATGTGCATGATAGCTACTCCGAATTAGTTGCCTGAGGGTGAATTTCACGTGCCACTTCTTTAGACAGCAATAAGGATGGTTCCAAGATGGACGGAGGATAGAGTGGAGGTTTGCGCTGATAAATTGGACATCGTTTACGTGACCACTGAAGCGTTCTACAGGCGGAAGTTACTGCGATTTTGGAAGTTTTTACCTGGTTTTGGCCGCACTCCATAGTCAGTAAAAATATCACAATATCAACGGATAGCCAACCGCGATAAGGTCCTTGGAATCTGCCCTAATAAAACCTAAGAAAGTAGCAGATTGTCGCTCGACCCTTATCGTTGGGGGAAATTATTTCAATATCCCTCTTTACTGGATTCCAGACCACAGCGACTTTGTCGGTAACTGGCAGGCAGTTGAGCTTGCTAGACTTGCGAAGTACTGCAGTAACATAATAATATTTGCATATCCATTGCGGCATATACTCGTAAACTGACTTTAAAATCTGTAACCATTAGCAATGTAAATACGAGATGGATTAAACGTACGCTTGATTCTATCCGCTCGTGTCATATTATATCCTAGAACTGGCAGTATATTATGATAGTTCGATCGTGGGTGTTATCACTGGACACTATCTTATTGGAGATCATGACAGAAGACTTCGTCTTCCCATAGCAATGATTTCTGCAGAAGCTCTGGAGACATGAAAGAGGAGGAAAGTTGCTTCCATCTTGTCTGCTCTTGCCCGACGTTGGTAGGAAGGAAGTGGTTATTTCTTGGATCCTACCTCTTCTCTCACTTGGAGGATCTGAAAGTGCGAATGTTGGTATAGTTATTAGTAACCAATAGGGTATAGGTAAGAGCCGCGTACAACAAGTTCTAAAATCATGTAAATACATTTCATATGAGAAAAGATTCGCCATACCTGAGCTTCTTCCAAGACGTAAGACAGCCCAAATATACATACTTTGCAGACGCATATAAATTTTGGCAGAAAGAATGGCGAAAAGAAATTTAATTTGAACCCGATAGCTACCAGTACTATTACCGCGACACAAGGAGCTCGAGACCAGTCGAAGAATTTTCACGGTAACTTGTTAATGGTTTGGAGCGCATTTAGCTTTAATAGAAAGGAACCAATCTGCTTTGTATCTTATTGGATGAATGCGAAATATTGTGTGGATACTTTGGACAACGTTTTAGTTGACTTCGGAGAACTGCCTAAGACCTCCGTATCGGCTTTCGTACATCTGGTCGTTCTGCTTACACCGGCAGATCGAAGGCAGGACCTGAGAGATATGTCAGTGTACGAAACCAGATTCGGTTGTTTTCGACGTTTTGGCCGCAAACGGAGGAAGGCTCAATTTAAGCAAGTTGCTGGATCTTGATGTGGCCTCCTCCATTTCACTATCATTTCATTTTTTACTTGATTGGCTTTATCTTGTTAGGATTTGAAATTTTGTTTAATTACGTTTAAATGATCAAATTTAAAGCTTTCGTTAACACTTTTCATTAAAAATGTGTTGTCCCAGTTACTTATTTGGCACACTTTAGTAAGTCTTATCTTTTTGACTTTCAATTCCAATTGGGGCATCAGGAAAAATTCTATAATAAAATGCGGAAGCGAAAGAAACAAAAACCTACCATAGAGGCTTTTAAATTCGTTGTAGCTGTTTTTTTCTGGCTTTGGAGCCCAAACTGCTAAAAATTCGCCATGAGAAAATAATCGCTTTGTTCTAGAAGTTTAATTCTGGTTCGCTTTAAAGGAAGGTACAATACTTACCTAAGTTTTTCGTGCGAAATCTCATACAAAAACTGTCAAAAAGCCGGTTTGCAAGGAAATTAACACCCTTCTCGGTACTCAGTTCTTCGCATTAAAATCCCATACACAGACAAAAGTCTCCACACAGTTGTGGGCAATTTCCACGCTAAAACAATTACTTTGCATTTTATTTCGTGTGGAAAGCGGTCATTACAGTGGTGGTGGTGCAAGTGTATTGTAGAGCGCTGCGGATATGTACTGCGTGCAAGTCTACACTGTCACTTTTTCGTGGGAGAGATAAGTGCAACATTTTCGCACAAAGAGGTTAGTACCAGCCTTAATGGAGGTTTCGTCCGTTCTGGATCGGAAAATCCTCCCCTTAGAGCTGCCACTGATGCCAACGATGAATGAATTAAGAAGAATAAGGCTTAGACGATCTGAAGATGCTCTTTATCCATAACGGTTCATACAAAATTGTTCACTATGGAAGAGGAATTTAAGCAATAGAATCTGAAGTCTGATTATTATACAATTTCGTTCATTCGAAATTTCAACAAAATATATCCAACAGCGGTTCGCCCGAACCATCGGGTTCAACAACTCGCTGACTTTTCATTCCGCACACGCACTCGAGAGGAATGTATCTCCATAAAATTCTCGATACTACGATATTCTTTCAATTGGCATTATTTCATAGCTGTTTGTCTAACGCCCACCACATCCACACTAACCGTTCATTTCACGTATTATCTCTCAACATTTTTGTTCCAGCATTTTCTGGATCAACAATTACCCTAAAATATGCGGTGGTGAACCGAATATCATCCAAACGATATCAAATTCCTTGTAATTTTCTCTGCTCCTCTGCACCATTAAAATGATGGTGGCGCTAGTAGCAGAAACAGCAGCAGAAAACGCAACGATTCCCAGTAAAAGAGAACTTCTTGCCGGGGAAAAGGTCAAAGGTAAAATAATTCCCAGACAGCATTAAAGTAGGTGGCACAGAATGTGAGAGGCGGTTAATAAAATGACAAAGAGATAAGCTCAAGTGTTAAAACTATCAGCCAATATTGTCAGGATACGTGCGGGAAGCAGTGGATTTGGTTTCTTCTTGCTTCTGGGATGAGTATATATAGCATAAGCCCATTTGTGGAATGGAGTGGGAATTTATTCGCAGGAAATAAGATCTTTTTATCGTAACTTTGGCACAGGCAGATTGTGGAGCAGGTATTCCTGAAATTTTACTGCTGTAAGGACACCATGGCAGGGGTAGTCTGCGTAATCCGTGGATATGCACTATGTGCCAGTTCTGGGTAAATTTTGTTTTTTAAAACTCATGACAGCTAGGTATAAGGAAATGGACTGGAGACAATTCCGTCAATCGATTTTTTTAACTTCTAAGCTCTCGTGCTTAAATGTATCGAGCGAAGGTAGGACATTTTTCAACCTTTTCGTTATTTTAAAACTTAATTTTCACCAAGGGGACCCTCTTCAGTGGAAATTGTCTTGTTTGAGTAGCATCTGAGTGAATATCATTCGTTTGTCGGAGGTAACAGAAAAATCGCTATTATGTAAATGTGTCTTTTCTTTGAAAAGTTCATTTTGACGTTCCTAGAAAGAATGTTATACGTGGTTCTTTAGAAATGCAGTAACAATGCTAAAGTGACATAATAATATGATATAACGTTACGAATAATACCGGTATTTTAGAATCTTTTCGGTTTTGTAATAGCAATTGGACATTTTTATGATTTCCAAAGAGAGGACAAATATGGAATGTGCTGATTCCATTGAATACCAACAATCTTTGAATTTATTACAATAAGTTCTAAGGATTCTACACATTAAAGCAGGAGTGTCTACTGGCCCGATATAACAACTCAATATTCATTTCATAATTGGGATGCAATTATGGGACTTTTCTTCTTTGTTAATTTTGACTTTATATGGTTCTTTGGCCGAATATTTGTAGAGGAATTTGGTTTGTAGGTATTCAAAATGGGCATGATTTGGTCAAAGGAACGCCTACCTCCGCTGCAAACGTAATCTCAAATAAATGGCAACTTTTCACAGAATGGAGCTAGCGATTTGAAATTTTGGACAAACGTTTGGAGTATGGGTTAGTCAGTTGATCGTATCTCCCCTATAAAGTTGTGGTAAAAAGACATCACTTGTCTCAAAATTGCACCTTTCTTCCCTACAAAAGTCCCTTCGTAGCTTCATCGGCTAATTTCTGTTCAAACTGACAATATGGGAAACACACTTTTAATGCATATGGCTGTTTCTTTTTGATGTTTTAGTGTCACCACTAGGTCTGCACAGGTCTAGGGTATATACACTTCGGTCTCGTTTTCCTTGTCGATTAATATCAATTTTTCTTAATTTATGCCACACTCCCATAATTAAACATGTACGCGTGTAATTCAAAGCAAAAAAACTGCAAATCCATTACATCGAAAGAGTTCCTACGCTTTCCACCAAAACACATTTGCCTCACAGCTTGGCTCCACTTTCGCATCAGCCATTCTCAAATAAAACAAGGATAAATTTTCAGCCCGATTCCACCCACACGACCTTATATAGAAACGATCCACTATGACCCCCTACGACCACACAAGAGGATCCAACTCGTTCAGATTTCATTTTCATTCCATCTGAGATACAAGAATGTTGAATGCAAATAAAGCACCCTTCAAGGACTTCTGAATTATCAAAAGACAGCCCCGAAAGGATGGCGATGAAAAAACATTGCCAACAAAAAAAAAAGAAAAACGAAGAACAACTCGAATGAACCCGCACAGTCCTTCTAATGAATTTGTCGTCGTACAGAATCATCGGCTCATCTATCTTAGACCGACATCAAGAACAACAAAAACGTCTTCTAAGTTTGGTTGGTGGTAGGAAGAACGTCGACAAGAAATGGTCCAACGGAACGAGAGAAGGATTGCGGAAGCCTGTGATGACGTGTTAGCGCGAGGCAAGAAGTCGTTCAAGAAAATCTTATTCCTAAAATAAAACGAAAACGTGGCTGAAAGGATAAAAAAAACATACTTTGCTTTCACTTCTAAAAATAGACTCTCGGTTCATTTGGCTAGAAAAGATGGAAAGAAAAGAATTGCGGCTTTAGATGTTAAGATGAACTAAAGTGAAGTCAAGCGGAAAGGACCTTTGTGGAGGTGCCATAATTTTCTGGTATCCATACATTGGTAAGGTTTCTGTGCATTCTGCTTCCTACTGCCATCTAATATACAAGTCTTGCTATATATATAAAAGGTGACCAGGCGGCTAAAAAAAAATTAGGAAAACTCAAGATGGGAGGACAGAATAAGTGTTACAGGTTTCAGGTGTTTTTCAACACCTCTGCATCTTGCTGCTATTCTTACGGCCGTCACTGTAAACATCATTCGCTAGCCGAAGAAAGAAGTGGTCACAAAGATGAATGGATGATAAGTGGAAACCCTCAACGACCAAACCAACCAACAAGTAGCATCCTTCGAATAAAGCTTGTGGTGCAATCAACGACGCATATACATATACTTTCGATCTATGTCTTCGTTGATTTAGGCGAAAAACAATAGCAACGATGTACGAATCTGTAAATCCTTGAAGAATCCTTTGGAGCCATAACAAGTCTTACAGGCATTACAAAATCAATGTCTAGATGTGCGTCTCTAGTGGAAGAAATCTAGTGGAAGAAAATTTTGTAAACAACAATAAAGGGATCCGATAGTGTTGTCGTATATGCTCGTATAAGAGCGGTTTCCGACTTGCCGATTTTTCATCGAAATATCGGTCGGTATTCTCAACCACTACCCATGATATAAGGAAGACCAGATATCGCCTTGCACATGCCGGCTCTCTGAATACCTACGCCACAAGCTTATACTATTATATGAATACTTAATATTTGGCTTTTATCTCTGTAACTATTAATCCTAGCAAAAAACTTTTTGATGTAAAATTGAAGATCACGAAAAAATGTGTGAACAACTTTTAGGGTTTTGTATAAAAACAAAACCCTTATGAAATCGGTCATGCGTCCGTCTGTCCGTCTGTCTGTCCGTCTGTCCATGAAATATCTCACGAACCGCTGAAGCTACATGCATGAAATTTGGTGGAAATATGTAGAAATACTATAATTCTCTGGAGAAAGCGATGCGTCGTAATAGGTCAACTTTAAGGGGGGGTCGCCATAGAGGGGAAATGAAGGTCGAAATTTTTTTTTCGTTTCGTATAGGCAAGTGGGGTATCGTAAGAAAGGTACCGTTGAGTACATTCCATTTCTGGATTTTTTTTTCAAATTTGAAGAAAGGGGAAAAGAGGGAGAGGGGAAAATATGAGGTCCGAGTTGGTCCCCCCCCCTTGCATTTCGAGACCGTTATAGCTAGAAATATGAAAATTTACAGAAAAGCGGCATTTCAATAGCACAGAAAACCGAAAATAATAGAATTTTTAAATCTCATCCAAAAAGGTTAATAATAGTACATTTCTATAGTTGCAGTTAGCACACCCCTGCACCCCTCAAGCACACCCTAGGTCAAAAATATTGATGGCTAATGATAACCAACATCATAAGCAATAATACCTCTAAGTTTCATTACAATGACATGATATTTAATAATAGTACATTGACTTAAAGTTATGCATTTTGACACTATCCATACAAAAAATACACCTACCGGCCTCACGCATAGATATGCGTGTACTACTTACATGTTGTTTTTCGTAGTGCGAATTGCAGTTATTTAATGAACTAACTTTGGAAGGGTGAAGATTGGTGATTGGTGATCCTAACAATAACTATTCACACAGTTAATTTTTTTAGGGTTTTGTGTCTTAAATCTTACAAAATCGGTCAAATACCTGTCTGTCCGTCTGTTCATAGAATATATTACGAACGGCTGAAGCTGAACACATAATTCGGCGAGAATGTGTAGAAATGCTATAATTTGCTGGAGATAGCGTTGTGTTGTAATTGGCCAACTTTAAGAGGCGGGGGGGGGGGGGGGGGGGGGGTCCACATAGAGCCGAAATTAAGGTAAATTTTTTTTATCCACTGGTATAGCCAAGTGGGATGTCGTGAGAAAGGTAATGTTGAGTACATTCCATTGGCATTTTCTTGAGATTTGTAGAAAGGGGAACAATGGAGGAGGAAAAAATATTATACCGTAATTTGTCCCAGCCGCCCTGAATTTCGAAGCCGTTACACAAGTTTGCAATTTGCAATGTCGTCTTAATATGAATGGTTAAGCATCTCGAAGAGTGGGACAGTTTATCTCGTATACATACATATCTATCTACAGCTTCTCGTATTAAAACTATTACTTTGAGAGGTGACAGATGCAGTCTTTTTGTGAATTGGCATGTAAGATACTATATCATGGGTAAAACATCTAATTATGGTGTTTTTATTCAGCTGAGAGGTACCAAGAAGAACAGGGAGCCAGTATTTACATGCCAAAATAAGCGCTTGCTACAAAACCCTCGAATTGCGGGCGTAGCCCTCTATATTCCGGTTTCATTTCTATCTTAAATAGCTTTCGAGATAATCCCATTCAATGGCTCCCTGATCGCACTAAGTTGAAAAAACATATCAAGCAGAGCCACGTCGCAGTGTTTGTCCAGTTGGTGTCGGAGAAATTCGCGCTGCGCAAATACCACAGACGAATTATTCCGCAAAAAATGGAAACCATTATTATACAATAGCTTTCCATGGCTTATCGACGTGTATTCTGCATCTGCTCACTTGACGAATGTCAAAGCAGAATTAAAATTTGCCGCTATTTGCAAAAATGTTAGTATCTTCTGATAGGGTGATTGATTTTGCGCTACCCTGTATATAAAGGGTGCCTTTAAAGCCTCACATCGGCCAGCAATTAGAAGACAATATGCCAAAAATGACACGAGATTTTGACTTCCCTTAAGTTGTCATATGAGCCATTGGGAGAATTAGAACTAAGACAATCTGTTATACATATTATCGGTGGGTTGGCCGTCACATGTTAGTAACACGGTAACACTTGGAAAGAGGAATCATTGCTATGAAGCTTACTGTGCGTAGGAAGTTAATGGGTGGTGAAAAGGAATTTTTGCTATAAGCTTTTATGCGACATTGTCTTCTTGATTATACCTTCAAAGGATCTTAACAGTAATGCTCATATTTTGTATAAGACGATAACGAATAACATTTTACTGATGACGGCTGTAATTGTTCAAGTGAAGCGTCAAAGGAATCCTCCTACACTACACTACCAAGCAAAAAAGTGAAACTTTTAATTTGTTCGCAGATGATGATTAACATCGTATTGGATGTCTCTTTCTATATTCTTAGGAATTAATAAGAGGCAGAGTTACAATGTGAATATAATGTAGGTGCTCTTGAGCAAAGCACATTTCTAAGGTGTACACCATCCCACAGGAATCTGGTCATCTTTCTGGCTAATATACCTTCTGAGTCATCCCTTTTACATTTTCACGGCGCCAAGTGTCCTGCTATCCATTCAATTGTCTGGAGTAGTTTTGCTATTGTACCACCTACGTAAATGATCCTATAGAGTTGCTGAACAATTTACCGCCATCCATTGCCATTCAGAACAGTCGTCGAAATACATATACTGTCAAAGCCAAGCCCACCCACACTTGTTGGCCTCGTTAAGATTCTCTGCCGTCTATATTCCTGATAAAAACCATTTGGGCATTTCTTTAGCTTATTCCAATTTGCCTAGTCGTCGCGCGAATCCATTCATTTTCAATTAACTCAAGCTGAGCTGAATTTTGCAGCAAAAATTCAATGCATTTTAGTGTTGACGCTTTGATAAAGCCATCAGCGAGGTGCCACTGCTTGTACCTTTGTTGGTAACACGACCAACATATAGATATGTGTATGCGGCAATACAGGGGATTTACGATTTTACGCCCTTCCGTCAACTCACCCGCCCCCACGTCAATATTTTGAACACTGCATTGTCCAAGGCATATCCACGAAATAGGGGTTGTGAAATTTTGTGAATGAAATTGCTCGTTTCGGGAGTCCTGCGCGGGGTAGTGTAGCCAAAGGGATGCGGCAGGTCCGTTAGACAATGTTGGACGGAATGTCGAGAGGAGTAAATCAGAATGGCGCATGACTACGTCACCGACAAAGTCTGTGCTGCTTGGGGATTGGGGTTGAATGAGTTAGTGGGTAGATAGTTTCACCCACACGACGTCAAACCGCAGGCCAACTTTGACTTGCCCCTGGGCAGAGCAAGCTTTCATAATGCTTCATAATTCATAATTCAAGAGAGATTGAGAGAGCTCTCAGCGATATGTCCTTTATGGCAGCAAAAACAAGAACTCCCGACTCTATTATAAGTACTGACAAATCTCCTCAACCGTATATGCCTTTGAGTCCTTACATAGCCCCCCATAGCCCCATTCGGATCGAAGCTAAGAAGTTATGTATGCTACGAACGTAACAAAGCTCACTCTCTCTTTATGCCCTTCCCCATTTTCCCCGTTCACCATCATTCCCCACACCTTGGCATTTGAGTTTACGATCCGATGCTAAACAGGATTCTATTTTTAGAAACAGCCAAGTTCACTATGGCGTCTGTGATAGGGGATTGGGATGAATATTGTTCAGGCAGAGCATGTACATAGGTGAACTTTTATTTCGGCGTAAAATTATAAAACGCAATATGTCACGAGTGGGTGTTTAAGGGCATGATTTGTATGTCCTTTCAGTACACATTCTTCCTTATATCTACGGGCGGTTTCAACGAAAATCATACAGGAAAAAAATCGGTGCTATCTGCGAAATCATGAACACGCTTCCGCGCCACCCTATTCCTATCATGCTTTCGCCCATTCGTCGAGGGGATAAGTTTTGTCGGGCAAACAGGTGTCGCCATGTGGTTTTCACTGTTTTTCACATTGGTTGGGATTTTAAGGCGTAGAAACGGTAGATTGTGAAAATATGTTTTGTATAAAGCCGCTTGATTTTTTTTATACAGTGAAATATGCCATGCTATGTTTTGTAATCCGCTAAAAATAAACTTGAATTATTCATGGTCGTGGATTTTTCAGAAGTCTTTTCTTGATAAAATTAACTAGAAGAGCCAAGTTTGGGTAATTTATAGTATTCCCTATCGTATATTCCTCAAAGTTATTAACAGAACTTCAAAACCAAATTAGATCCTAAAGCAGAAGATATTATAGAAATGCAGACAGATCCTTTTATTTTTTAGGTCATTTGGGTTTAGAGGTGAAAAACGGCTCCCTACAGACCCCTGAAATTAGTTCCCCATGCGCCACGTCACCTTTTACTTTATTAAACTTGAATTCAATTGCCTTGACAGTAGCATGGGTGCGTCAACATCTCTTGCGTTTCTATGCCTTGTTAACGTATCGGTAGCGGTTGCTTCTCGGACGTGCTGCTGCTAACATGCACCTCCTATCCGCGCTGTCTTTATACTGGGAGCTCTGTTGGTACCCACACGCAGTTTTTATTCTCACGAGGATCGAACCTCCAAGCTCTAGATCGCAGAGCGGTGACCGAACGAACACGGTCACCGAGCGCAACATTACAATACGACTATTTAAAAGTAGACAAGAAAGCCATTAGAACTGCCAAGAATAAATCTTGGAAAATCTTGGGTTCAGCGAAGCTGTTAATAATTCCCCAAAAAGGTATAGTTGTCCATGGTTCATCAAGTGGCCGGACGGAGTCTGAACTGAATCTGCTGCCGAAACACTCGAGCACCTTATAACAACCCTCTTTTCGGCCAGCGAGAATTGTTGTAGTGACACTGAAAAATCAGGTGAGCAGTTCACCCAGTGGGAAGAAATCGCATCGGTTATCATGGCCCGATGTGGATCATCAATAAATTCTCGCCATATAAGTCTCTGCGCCCTGTTGGCGTTTCCCCGTTAACTTTATAGCTAGTATCCATATCCGGAATCTGCATAGCACTTAACCATGTACCCATTTTTGGAAACTTGTACATGTCACAGTCATTCCAAAAACGGGCAGATGTGGCCATGAGTCTGCGAAGGACTTCAAGCCTATCAGCTTCAGTTCCTTTGTAAAGAAGCCACTGGTACGAATCATGGATGGTCATATACGACATTTCTGCCCGAATCGCCTATTTCAAAGTATCAGCTTATCAATGTGTATCATAAAAGTAAATCGATGGACATGGTTCTCAATGAGGAAGTACGCATAAAAGGACATAACTTACACTACAAACAACATACCCTAGCTTGGATAAATCTTGCTTCTTTGATGATTTGTTACAAACGCCCTAATAAAGAAAAGTCGTGCAGACAAATGATTTCTGGCGTTCTGGTTTCTGGTGTAAAAAAGGATTCTACTGTTATGTATGCATTGTTACGTTCTTACTGCCTAAAGCAGAAAGTTGGGGTGAGCCCACTGGTGCTGAAAGCAGAAAACTATTAAGTGGTTATCCACTATTGATAGTTCAAACCTATCTTGCACGCACCTTCCTTAGGCTGGCAGAGAACAAGCAGCACCAACTCGTGTAATGTTAATTCCCTTAGCTCCGCTTGGGGCATAGGCACGACAACTTCGCTTGTATTTCTATGCCCTCCTTTTGGCGTTCCTCTTCTGACCATAGCATTGCCCAGATAACTCTTTTAGATAGCAGTGCTGCCATCCAGTTCCTTATGCTTGCGTTAACCCCTGCATTGTAGAGGGCATCCAGTAGCGCTTCAGTTGTAACATTATTAAAGGCTCCGGCTATGTCTAGGAACGTGCCGAGCGTGCATTCTTTGTATCGTAGAGAGTTATCGATGGTGGAGACTACTTCGTGCAGGGCCGCTTCCACGGATTTCCCTTTTGTTTTGTTTTGTTTGATAGATAGCCCGGTACGAGTGACTCTCTAATGTGTCCATCCAGTGTTATATATATATGTTTAACCCATATTTTTGCCTCTCCTGTTTGTAGTGTCTTCCTCAGGCCTTTGAATTTCATTAAAACTTAAAGGACAGGGACAACCAGCAGCAAAAACCCTGCCTAACGTCTCCCAAACTGAGCTACAGCAAGCATAGGCCGCTGCTTAGCTCATTGTGGGGCCTTTTTCTTCGCCAGATGGCACGGCTCAACCTACACGGTCATTATGATACCTTAGGCTCCGTTCCCACTGGCATCTTTGGATGCCCAACAACTCGCCCATTACAAACTGCACGTCCGAAAAGTTAGATGCTCTCTAAACGCCAAGGCATATGCAAGCCATACTGACGCACCTATCAATGCAATGGACAACAACAATAGTCCGATGAAGGATGTGGTTTTTCGGAGCACTTCCTGTAGTCCGGTTTACACTAAATTTGGTACGAACTAATGGTATATTCTATTTCTAGCCTAAGTCTTTTCTAAGTTTACTCTTTCAGGCATTTCCCGCTGTTCGATTTCAATTAAATTTGATACGCAGGTTCTTTCAATGATTCCTAACTCGACGATAACGTTTTCGTGATGCTTCAGGTGCCATTCAGGACAAATGGACCCTCTCGATTATGATAACAAATACGCTGGAGTTCTGTTAGGGGCATTTTGAATCGTTTAGTCAGGACGAAAAAACCTCCTTGAGCATGAATTGTAACATAAACAAAATCTAGAAAAAAGGAGTATTTTGTAACTTTCCTTCACGTTCAGTATGAGCCCACTTCTATATCATCATTGTCATTTTATCGCTCTACAGTATCCTATCAATTGCTTTCCAATATTATTTACAAAACAAAATTATCTTGCAAATCTCAAGTTCCATTAAAATCTACCTTTTCTGTTCGTCTAAAACGACTTTGCTATTCCGTTATATTTGGCCGGAACATGAGAAGTTGTTTCGATAAGAAACGGAAAAACCTGATCCTTCAACGCCCACGTCCTGGAAATATCCTTTAAATCGAGAGAAGCCGGCGAGAATTTCCATGAAAAGAAAATTCCCAAGACACATAACATTGATTCTTCGAAAGCCACTCGAACCTTTCCTTGGGAGTTTGTTTTAGCCGTCTATCCTAAGTTGCTGAGCAAATAATTACTTGCCGGGTCTTGTTGACTCCAGCTCCCCGAAATTCACCTGAGCGAAAAAAGATCCTAGCGGAAGGGAAACTCGAAAAATCGGATAGCAATTAAATAATATTCCGGGCACGTAGTCTGAACCACCAGAAAAATATATGCAGGACGTCATTGGCGGTGCGGGAATTGGCGGGTGGACCGAGATTAGGCCGAACAAGATGCCGGCCTACGCACGCTTCCACCCAAAGCCGCCGCGTCGTACGTTAGAATCAATATATATGTTAGGTATCCCGTATACGTATATTTACAGTTATAAGTAGTTGCACGGTAAGAAAGCTATTTTTTCCCGAAACACGTCATTCGCAAACGGAAGCTTTCACTGCTGTTGTTTTCCATTCAACTGCGTGTGGTATACACTCGTATTTTCCCTGAGAGTCCTGAGGGGAAATTGTCGTAGTGCAACAACGAGTGACGACAGAACGACCGAACGTGTGAAATTTTCCCTTTTCCTCCCACACGCAAGCGTTATCGATATACATATGTACATATATATGTATATTATATGCCCGCCAGATGATGGCCGTAGGCCACCAAGCTTTTCCACGAAGAAGATAGTCCGACGACAACACTATTTCCGTGACATCACAGCCAGGGATAATTCCCAACTTGGCGATTTCACAAGCTCCGCAACTCATCCAGGGTGAATTTTCCCCAAATAATGATGATTCTGGAGGAAGGGGGTGGTTAGGGAAGCGGAGGGTTGATCGGATTTTCGCGGGGGCATTTTCGGCTTCATTCGAAACGAATGGATGGTGTCGAGCTAAAGGAAAAACAACAATCGACCGCCACCTACGCTTTCCGAACGATGGAGCAAGTGGGAGGCTTGCGGGACGACACAGAAAGCCTAAAATATATCCACCGGGTTCGTAGTATGGGGCGGTTGATGTCGTATCTATCGTCCTCGTTGCGGCGAAGAGCAAAGGACATGGATTCATTCAGAACGCGTAGGCGACAGATGAGGGTATCGGCCAGTTCGGCATGTCTTCGGTCTCATGAACAGCAGCCCCCGAAATTCAAAGGGGGGCTGACTGGGTATGAATGAAAATATTTTGCAGCCAAGAAACGAAATCTATATAAGGAGGTGAATGGCTCTGTTCGAACTTACTCTCGTCTAGGCCGTCGAAGAGCTAAGGTGAACGTTAAAGGAGAAGAAATCTTGCGAATAGAACAAGTGCTAACAGTGCAGTGAGTGGCGGATAAGTAACGTTTTGAGTTCCTCGCATTCTCTCTCTCTCTCTCCCTGATCCGCCTACGCAAACACCCTCTCCAATTTAGTGAATTAGATAGGAGACGCGTTATAATAAATTGAAGCAAGCAGTGGATGATCTATTGTATATGAGAAATTTAATTTGTTGTGGAGTTCCGAGAAAGGATTATTGTGTTCATCTGTGTGAAGTGAACAATTCCAGCCGGACACACTAGCCCCAGCGAAAAAAAAAGGACTAACAAATCAATTATCAGGACAAGGATAAAGGACTTATTTTAGCACAGTGATTGATTTTTCATTGAGGTGAACCAAAAAAAAAATTGTTACCTTGCAATATTGCCCCCGAAAAAAAATCACCTTTACGAGATTGCCGTTATTGGTAAGTACACTATACTTAGCGTCAGAACTACACAGGACTTTCTGTTTCATAATACACTGTACCCATTATGCATGCATATTGAGGATGCAAAAGACTAACCATCGAAAAGTGGGAACCTGTTGAAAATTGGGTTAAGTTCGCTACCCCTAATACTCTTGTCTGTGCATTTACATCCACTACCTCCACAAGCATGTATATTCGCCCTTATATGCAATTCAAAGTGCTGCTGCTTCGCTTCTGCCCCAATTTTCATGAAGTCGACCTATTTATGCATTTAGCA
The DNA here is from genome assembly GCA_964017055.1 of Chloromyia formosa. Lineage (NCBI taxonomy): Eukaryota > Metazoa > Arthropoda > Insecta > Diptera > Stratiomyidae > Chloromyia > Chloromyia formosa. Next base: position 153,268,214 of record OZ024815.1, on the reverse strand, counting down.
CAACACTTTTTTTCAATGCGTTACAGTACAGAGGATATGATACTCCTTTCTCCATTTTTATTGATTCACTTTCAGCAATAGTCGGAAATGAAAAGAGAAAATGTTCAATTTATACATTTTCGGGGGGTTGCACAATTTGAATTTCAAATTGTAGTTTTTCGCAAGGCAAAACGGCTGCTGATTTAGAAAGCGCAGATATTGCATTAATCACAATATTCGAATAAATTTAAAATGAAACGGATTTTAATAAAGCTCTCTTGTTTTTTTTTTATTGAACAAAAAGAAATGAAATCATTGTGGGTAGCTCATTTTCAAAGGCACAAAAGATCCTTTCCGAACTTCTTACTACTCCTACACAGCATAAGGATAGATTAAGCCCTGAAAAATTGACTTGTTTCGTTTGCTTCTGTTCTGAGATTAATATTGAAGTACGGTTTCCTTAAACGAACCGTATGAAAAGATTTCATCTTTTCGCCCACCCGAAATTCCCTTCCCTTATCATTGTATGAAGAAAATCAAACTGCCTACTCACAAAAATAGAATGAAAGTTTCACATTCTCATTATCCGCATACGCACTTTCTGTTTGCTATGATGCGGGGCAAAGTCCTGGGCCCACGTCAAACAACAGTTCGTAATTTGTCGATAAATGAGGGTTTTTCGTAAAAATAAAAGATATTTCCAGAAAAGGAAAAGTCTGACAACAGGCGAAACGGAGTTTTTACATGAGTATGTAAGTTTTAATGCATTTTCAAAGCAGCTTGCTTGGTCGTAATTAGCTGTGGAAGTGAAGAAGAATGGAAATAATAATTTTTATTGGGATAGAAATTCAAGCATTGGAATGAGGAAATATTTACGTAGAATTCCAGTGTAGTTGTCAATAGTGTTAAAATGTGGAAATTGAAAAGACAAAATGATTTGCATTTGGTTTCCAAATGGGAAAGACATAACTCCTCATGCTCCTCCAAACCCACCTCCCACCGCATATCTGTTCATTTCTTCCAATTTAACGTATTGATGGGATTCGGATCATTGTAACCGCTTTTCCTTTTTCGACAGAACAGGATAAGCACACGGAAACATTGTCCCCGATAATTCTCGATGGCCAGCTAGCGCAAGAAACTTGTTCGACTTTGCAGATTCAAATATCGCTGCGGGCAATGCAGTTTACTTATACAATTTAGGTAAATCATACAGTCTATTTCCTGTGAATAAAATTTTTAATTGCGTAGTTACGTGGAATTACAAAAATGACACAAAAAGAGTGCTTTTCACCGGCACTTTAGGCCCGTACTATGCAAATTTTCATTTTGACCCTTTTGCTTCCAAGATGTCCAGGATTTGCTTTGACAAAAGTTGCCCCCAAAGAACTAACTCTTTTGGGTGCGCATCCTTAAGTAAATGTACGGTACCTGCACGGTTGTCGGCCTGAATTCCATGAGCTTCTACGGCTCACATTTGTCGGCCTGAATTGCGTATGAGGTCCCATTTCAAAGCAGTCCAGTAACCCAGTTTTTCTGCAATGCGTGACCTATCCGCTGCCATTTTCGCGTGCATATCAATTCGTCAATTGCCAAATGACCCGTACTTCGGGTCATCTCTTCATTTGATATTGTTTCGGACCAGCGATTTCATTCGACGAAAATCTGAAGTTTGCTGGTAACGCTTATGGAAACTTTCCATGTGCTGCTTCCATACAACAGCATAGAGAGTACCATGGAGCGAAACACGCATAACTTGGTCTCATTAATTGCCTTGACCCCTCCAGGGGCATGGGCGCGTCAATATCTCTAGCATTTCTATGTCTTGTTGACGTTTCGATAGCATATCTACTTTTCGGAAATGCAGTTGCTAGCATACACCTCCTATCCGCACCGTCTTTATACTGACAAGCTTGTAGCACTGTGAGTTTTATATTAGTACTCACGGGCTCTGTACGGTATTAGTACAGAGCGGCCACCGAGCGCGATCATTTAACCTGGTTGATACGACGAGCGACCAACAATCCCACGTAGTTAGACGAATTGGTCAACGTTCTCCACAAGCCGTCCATTGATGCTGATGGCAAGGGCAACTTTGATTTCTTCCTCTTCTATGCAACGGCGCGGCGGGCTAAGAACCCTGGTCTTATTAGTTTTAATCTTTACCCCAACCGTGCTCATCTCCGTCTCAAGATCTAGAGCCTTCCCTGATATTCATATCGCCAGCGTATTCAGAAATGACATATAGGTCTATCGAATTTCCCTATGTGCCCTTCATATAGTGTTGCATGCAAGACATCACTAATCACTTAGGAGAATGAGATAGGAAATAGTGTATATCTATTATAGACACGTTATCTAACGTCTGAAGGAGTGGTGGATCCAATAGGAGGAGGAAGATGTGTGCAGGATTTCTCCACTCATACATTTTCACACAAAAACGCGTGCTCATTCCAGAGTAAAAATAAAGCCAAGCCAAACGTAAGGCCAAGCCCGACTGAGGTGGAAGCTGATTCTGTATCGTAAAGCGAGACTATTGAGATCCGCACGCTCACCATCTTCTTGCGTCAGCAAGTTCGGCCTGACTAGCCTGACTCGGCCAGATTGGGGATAAAAACAAAGGGACAGTATGGGTAGAATGGTTGCCCGGCGGCTCACACGCCCTAGCGCTCGTTTCGGAGTCTGGGTGTAATGAGAAACTCGGGCTCTGGCTTCATATCACCGTCAGATCACTACTCAACAAGTGCTACTTTCGATCTGTCGTCGATGGAAGTAACACATATGGTTTATTACACGGGCCAAATTGTTTATATCGGGTTAATCTCGTAAAAGATTCTCTCAACTGCTCAAGCTGAACCATGTCAGGGTTAGAACTATATGCGCCCTCCTAACTAAACTTTCATATCTTAGAGGCCATAAACAATCGGTATAATATTGGATGCGAGCTGCCGCTTCTGTGAAAGGGATGACGAAATGTCATTGTGAGTGTGAGGCGTTATCTCGACGTGCATCGTGGAGTGTGTTCTGGCATGACCTTCCCTGGAACAGAAGTCGTCGACTCGATTTCACCCTCCCTTTTTAGCAAATTTGTCAGCACGATCATGCTTGATCGAGAGGCCCAGCCCTGTTACTAGACTTGGGCTTATAGCACACTAGGCCATTTAAAAGGCCTCGGTGCTGAAGGGACCATTTAACCAACAACCCTTTTTCCAATCTAATCTTATCAGCTTCAGTTCGAGCTCTCAACGTGACCCCAACTGACAGATTGATAGACATATGTATACTCTACCCGATTTTGCAAGGTTTACATACTTCTTTTTTTTTTAAGTTTTTTTGACGTTTCAAAGTCTACCCATCTTTGTCGCGCCACTGGTCTCAAGTGTACTCGTATATATAAAATTGGATTCGATCAATATGAAACAAAAGCCAATTTTATCCTTGAATTGAACTACGATAGCATATGTTATCATATTTATATAACTTATTCCTCGTTGAGCGCAAGGATGAATTGAAATTCATGGAATATGCTGCACTAGGAAATTCAATTTGCATTTCTAATGTTCAAAAATAGTCTAGCTACAATGTTAAACGTCTTGATCTATGGACCATGAATCTTGAAATTCGCCCCCAGGGAATTCAATGTGTTTGCGTTTGCGAGTACTTTCCGCTGTCACACCTAACGCGCATATCATAACAAGGTCCTTATTAATTTACACAATGCGAAGTTAAACACCCTCTTGCTCCTGTTGGAAATACATATAACTATATACCAAGATTCGAAGAGTCCTGGTCTCAAAATTTGTATTAAGCAAATTCTAAGGCAACGAGCTTACCTCGTCATATAGAAATATCCAACTATTTCGTTTATTGTCCTTTAATTCATTAGGTACTCGTATAAATTAATTGAAAAATTCATTTTGCTTTGCTAAACAATTGTAATATTGCGCCACCCACCGCCATATATCCCTCAGCATCATCATTATTGAAAATAAGGATTAAATTAAACATCCACCCACCACACTATTATGGAGTAGAGTAGGTGTCCTAAAGAGAAATAGTCCACTTACCAAGGATGTTTTCGACTAATTTGATTTTCTTATCTCGTCTTCGATTATTCGCTGTTGGTAGGATACATCGATGCTTTTTGGTTCGACCACCTCCGCGCCGCGCCGCGCCGCGACGAACACTGTGAGGCTGTAGCAACAGCTGAAAATAAGAGTAGCTACGAACGGAACACCAAGGACAAATCGACTATAAACTGAATTATCCATGTATATATGAATATAGAAATCCTTGTCGTTTATAGACTCGTGTATTCAGAGATAAGTTCAATTATCGTGGCATTATCAAACTTCGGTTTTTTTTCTATAGATACTGTCGCCATCGTGACAAATTGGTAGATATTTCATTATGCCAGATTACCAATGACAAGGCTATTGGATGTGTGGGCTGAATGTCGATATGACGTGTATATGGGGATAAATATTTTTAGTAACAATATTTCGTGTTAAGACAGACAATAATTGGACTAATAATTATTTGTGGCCTGAATACAATATGACTCAGTTTAGTGGTATTTTTAGAACATCGCCCACAAGTTTACCATTCTATTTTGGAAGGTTATTAGAGATCAGTTTTACAGAATACTCGTACGTAGCACCGTCTCGAAATAGACATTCGTGAACTTAAATTACCAACTATGAAAAGCTAAATATGGACGTCATCATAGAATTATTTACTACTGCTACTATTTGTCCTTACTCCTAGTGGGGCATAGCGCGTGAACTACTCACATGCACCTTAGTTAAGGTTTTGTTAGCATAAACAGGTTTCGGACGATGTATGTTGCTAGCAAGTACCTTCTGCCCACTCAGCCTGCCTAAAGTCGGGAAAGTTTGTGGCTTATTTGCACGTCCCACATACACAGTGGAAGACAACACAAACCATCCATGGCCACGACGTGGACGGGATTCGAACCCGTAACTGACCCGCAGCATGAGGCGGCAGACTGACGCCTCAACACACTTAGCTACCGGCCGCCCAATGAAATTATTTACTTTCAACTAAAACAGCCGACAAAAACCTCCAATCTTTATTGCATTATTGATGTACGTTTACGTATATTGTCATAATAGCATTTTCCCTTCTAAGCCAGTAAAATAAAGCCAATTTATAAGCTTTATAGGGAATATTAGGAAAATCTGGATATAATTTTAATCCCTTCTATAAATCTTAAAAAAATGGAAACTTAAGGCGGGCAAAAATCAGAGAAATTTGAGCTTTTTTTTTTAAATATTATCCTTATACCTTCTAAACGGTTGCCTGTCAAATTATTTCAACACTAGTCGCATTAATTAGAGTCGTTTCGAATTTTTGATAATTTGCATGACCTGGTACATTGTTGTAAAATTTCAGTTTTCCAATTCCCCCCCCCCCCCACCACCGCATACGCCACCATCTTGGAAAAAATCGCATAATTGCTAATATATTAATAATTGAAAAATATTGGCCACGTTAAACTTGAAATCAAATTATCTTTATTTTTTTGTTCTGAGCTTTTCTGTTTGCAGCATCCGTTTCAAAAATATGTTAGCTTGAATAGTGATAAAGTGTGATCTTTCTTCTACGCCTCAAACATTGTCGTTTTGACTATACTACTGAACCAAATTTAAACTTTGAGGAGTGCATTGAACGCAAAATTTAACGCTCTTAAATTTAATACTACAAAGTTTCACGATACGAGGTACCGTTATAATGATAATATTTAAAAAAAGGCTCAAGTTTGCGACCGTGCAAACTCAGTTTCCATGTATGAATGTAGGACAAAAGAAAAGATAAATATTATTTCCAGATCTTTCCCTACTCAGACATGAGACGCCTCTACGCACTGAGCTACCAGTCGTCCCATTACAAAAAATAACTTATGCACACTTTCGGTCTGAACCGTTTCAAAACGAAATGACCCACCCGACCAAAAACCGAAATGGAGCATGTGCAAACTGTTGATTTAAACCGAAATTATGGATTGACTTGAAGTAAATCAAAATAGTGCCTGCATGCACAGTTTCCGTTTCAAACCGCAAATGTGCATTGAAGCATTATTTCCATATGGCTTATTTATTATTTATTTTTCATTTCTTCTTTTTATTGATGAATTTTTTCAGACGATAGCAAAACTACCTAATCACGCTCTACTCGATTTTCATCTCCTATTACAGATATAAATACTCCAGATCAATCAATAAAATGCTGTTCTTCCTCGCCACACTAGTTCTCTACTTTGCCACACCGAGCAATTCGCAATCGTATCCGGTGTTCGGTACGAAACGATATAATCGAGCTGTAAATAATGTTCAAATGCCAGTGCCAGCTTCGCTCGTGCCCAATCCGTCATATTACAATTCTGCACCGAAATATTATTATGACCAGCGACCCGCTTATGCAGAGCCTACCTATCACGAGACCTACCCGGATGACAACCCCTACTACTACTATCCGCGCCAGGAATACTACGGCATGCCTATATTCCACGGCGAATACAAGCCATCGCCCTACTATTATGCCCATCCACCCAGCTATAGTTACTATGACGATCGAGAAATAGCCACAAACCCAATGGATGATCTACACGAAGAAATTCTGCAAGAGGATGAACGAGAGCGACAGCGAGATCTGTTTCCAATGGGTCAAGATGGATGGTACGAAGGAGCCGGCACTAGCCAACAGGACGAACTGACAAATAATTTCCTGAAAAACCTAATAGCCTACAATAGACAGATTAATGCCCAAGAACAGCAGCAGCAACAACAACAGCAGCAGGAACAGATGGCCTTAAACCAAAATGACGGGCGACAACATCTGGACTATCAGAACGATAGGGCATCACCCATATATGAAGACGAATACACCGACTATCCGGCTTCATCGGAATATGAGTATGTGCCCGAGGATAGAGAGGAGTCGTTCAGTGCAAAGAAATTCACCAAAAACGATTCGCAACAACGAGAAAAGAATTCCGATGACGGGGATGAAAATGAACGTCAATTGAAGTATCTGGCCCATCAACATAAATCACAATCCGCTCCCGCCAAAGAGCACAATCATAAAACAGCATCGGAATGGGAGCGAGCCGTCTTATCGAAAGGCTCGAAACAGCATGGTCAGCACAAAGTTGCCTATGCCGAGGAAGAAACAACACCGGAATATGATGACGACACTTGGATCAACTGGGACAGGAAACGTAGCGCCAACAATGAAATGAAGATCTTTCCGTTCCTTCAAAAAGATGACTCTGTCGAGGTGTTGGACGCAAGACAACCAACAGCGAAATCAGTTTTAGTGAAAGCTGCACCATCAAGGCCATCATCGATTGCATCGACAACCTCTACAATGACCACGACGACGACGACAACAACGCCCACAAAATCCAGACAAAATGGCGGTATTTTTACCGGTCAAAAAGAAGTCGTTCTGCCACGACCAGCGGCTCCATTTCCCCGAAGTATGTTCGGCAAGCCGCTTCAGGGTGCTGCCGCACAATCTTCAGTTTCGAATTCGATTCCAGAGAGTCTAGAAAAATCTGCACATAGTATGAAGCCTTCGAATCGGGTTTATGACACAATTAAGCAGCTGATTGCAATGCAGCAAAAATTTGAGCAGGTGAGTAGCGATAGATATTTTTGTTTGGAATTTATTGTTTAGTTAAAGCTTATCATTGAATAAAAAAAAAAAAAACAAAAATGGTCGAAAAAGGCTGATCATTTTCAGTGCCCAATGTGAGGTCACTGTGACTTCATCTATTGTAGTTACTAGATACCATGGGGAGTCACTGTGATATTACCTAGTAACTAGAAAAATTTGGGTTACCTCACATTGGGCGCCGAAAATGTTCGGGCTTCCTCCACCACTTTCCGATTATTTTTGGTACTGTAAATTTTCGCGGACATAGCATAGAAAGTAAGTCTTAAGATAGCCTTAAGACAAAATTAAGATATGCAAGTACTGTGACAGCTTTACAAAAATGCATGAATAGGTTTCGGTTTTCGTGCCTTAAGACTAACGGTACCGCGCGCTTATTCCATTTTCCAGTTCGGCCTAAATAACTAGATAATGTTGCGCTGACCCCACATTGGGCGCCAAATTATTTCTACAATTTTTTTGTTTAACAATTAGCAAATCTAATCCTTCCTTTTGCTTCTCTTCTTTTATTCTCTCGAATAGAATCCATCAAAGTTACAGAAACGATTTGTCTCGAACGAAGAGAGTTTAGTTCACGAATTGAACAGCTTAAAACGACGAACAGCGTAAAAACATTCTCACGCCGAAGTGAAGCCAGAATAGGTGTGTAAATATTTCCACATGGATTCCTATCAACTCCAATCTTGAAGGTAAACTTCTTCGCTATCAAGGCATCTAAAACCAAGTAATTATTTTATATACAGTATATAGATAAATTATATAGAATAAGTAAAAATTTTATTGTATTATATAACATAAACATGAAACATAACAATTGGAACGAAAACTATAGCAACTTTACTTAAAGGGTGTCAGACACCCACAATGAAGAGTAAAGGGTAATAGTTGTTCAAATAAAAAAATGAGCATCATAAAAGGCGTTAAAAGAAAAAAAAACACTTCAGTTTTTTAATGTATACAATTTTGAAGCATATAATGTATTTCTTGAGACTGATTGAATTTCTTTTAAAGGAAAATTTAAACAATGAAAAAGTGTATGAAAAATCGGAATCCTATTTTCAGTGTTTGATTTGACAAAACGCACTGACATTTCAATTAAACACGACTACCATAATAACTTGTAAATAATTTTTTAAACGTAGACTCTCTTATTTTAATGCTATTATAAGGCTAACCGCATACTGGTTCGCGTGATTTCCTTCAATTGTTTTGCATCTTTGCTTTGTCCAGTAAAAACAACTCAACTAAACTGATTAGCTACATATATTTTTTAACAGCCGTGCAGAGCAGAGCAGAACAAGACCACACAATTACACTAACAACTTGATTGATTGTTAGTGTAATTGTATGGTGTTGTTCTGCTCTGGTCTGCATGACTTTTTAAAAAAATACACCTTTTGTCAGTTTGACTAATACTCGGTTGTTATCGTATCAACAAACTGTGTTTGTGTATATGTTAAAACAAATAATTCATTATGAAATATCTGCTGACTAACATCTGCCTACTGTTCTTCAGTCCAGTCGTTTGTTTTGCCACACGTTTATCACCTAATGTGATAACAGTCGAGTATTTTTCAAATTAACAGAGTTGCATCACTTCCATCCCGGTACAGGATAAATCAAAGCTGTGGCAAACGCGATCCAATATGCGGACAGCTTAACACACACAATTGCAACGAATACTTCAACGACTACTTATTTTGACAACATGTTGTCTTCTCGATGAAAAATGGCAACTAATAAAATTTCCTTTCAAATACGTATATTATTATTTTAAACATACAAATAAGTTGCGAAGGCAATGATTTTAAAATATTTATATTTACAAGCTACCATAGTAGTGGCAGGCGATAAAGAAGATTTTTTTGCTATGTATCTGTCGTTTTAATTAATATTCACTGTGTGTTCATACTGCCTAAGGCGCAAATTCACTCTAAGCCCATTCTCAAGCGAATCTTCGCTTCTGCCAATAAGAATCGATGGTTAAGCTTTCGTTCTTGCGGCAGTTGGTTCTTCGCACCGGAGCAACCCGTTTCACAAGAGCTGCCAAACCCGTTCAATGCAAGAAGGAAAGTGTGATTGTCTGTTACATGCCTCGCACTGTTTTATTTCCACTGGGATCAACACATCTCGGCGCAACTGCTTTCAATGTTACTTTTTTGCACCGGCATTGAGTGAAACCCTGGTCCGTGGATCTGCTGCGCATGCAACCGAGAGCTAGACCCAAACGATACCACGGTGGGTGCAGTTGCTACAATCAGTGGTGCCATCTAAGAAACTGCTCTGTCTGGACTCAACCATCACAGGCGTAGGAGTTCCTCCTTTAGTGCCTACTGTCTTTATTCCTACCAAAAACCATCCTAAAACTCTTGGAGTCACTCTGGCCATGCTGGCCACGTCATCAACCCATGCCTCAACTGTGTGCGACAGGATGCGTAGTAGGAATAAGATGCTCAAAGCCTTGGCCGGTAGCACCTGGAGCAAAGAAACTCTAATGGTCCCGTATAAAGCAGTCGGAAGATCATTGGCCAACTATGCCGTTCCTGTACGGTCACAGAATCTCTGTGACACACAGTGGAAAAACATTCAAGCTTGGCAAATGCCACTCTCCGTACTGTCATCAGCTTGAGGGGCCACAACAAGCTTCTTGCCAAACAGTATCTGGTGGGTTGTTACCGGAAGGAGCATCCAAATTTCAACCTAATAAACAAGACGCTGCACCGCATAGACATGTTAGTCGTGACATGTCGTGACGAGGAAAGACTTCCGAGAGCAACGAGAACGATACTCACCCAACTTCGGTCAGGCTAGTGTTCATGATTTAACATCTACCTATCCCGCATTGACCAGGACTTTTCAAACATCTGTCCTGCTCACAATGGAGCACCTCATGATGTGGACCACATCTTCCATTGCCCAGCTGCACCCACGCACCTGACTCCCAGTTCGCTGTGGGTGAACCCTACAGAAGCTGCAATTTTTATATCCCTCAACACCGGGGATGACGACGAACCGCCAGCATGTATCACACTAACACACCGAAATTCCGACCATTACTACAACAAGAACAGTTTAAAGGTTATGATGTATACTCGCACATTGTAGGCACTGGGGGAAATCCACTCCGGGCCCATTCTCAAGCGGGTTTCCGCTGAACTGAGTATCGAGAAGAGTATTTTTGAGACAGCCAACATTAAATACATTTGAAAGATGCAATTAATATCATTGGGCCATTTTAAATGAGTGTCATTGTCATAGATCTTTGAAATATTCTCGTTGTAATTTGTGAATTTTTGTAATTTGAACGCTGAACATGTGGTAACATCATATTCAATATAATGTGTAAATTAATATAAAAGACTACTCGCTACAATGAATTTTTATAACAAACTTCCCTTTAAAGAAAAAATTAAATGCAGAGAAATAGCGAATAAAATCAGATTAACTTTTAAGATAAGGAAAAAATTCTTTATTTTTAAAGACTACCGCCGCTTTTATTATTTATACCATTTTCACGATTTTCGGGGCAAATTCATATATTTTCGTGACAAATTCACAATTTTTCCAATTCAATTTCATAATTTTTCATTTTAAATCTATTTTTTTAATCAAATTCATATTTTTTTTAATTCATAATTTTTCAACTCAAATCCATTATTTTCTCAGTTCAAATTTACATTTTTTCAGGTCAATTTTGTATTTTTTTCAAGTCAAACTCTTAATTTCATCAAGTCAAATTCAAAATAAATAAGTTATCAAATAATAACGTATTCTCTGTGAATAAAAAGGGCTTCATTGGCTTCTGCAAGTCAATCTCTCCCGATCAGTGAATAAAAGAACTCGTTAAGTAAATAATCTTGAATTTCCTTTAATAATTTTTTAAGCATTTGGTTTTTGTTCCCGATTGTTCCTTTTTATGTACAACATTCTTGCCTGAGCGTAAATGGTGAAAGTGCCATATACGAATAAGGTCACGATCGAAAGAACAATACGTAACATTGTTTTCTACTAGGGACTAGACACAAAAAATTATAAATTTGCCCCAAAAAAAAATTGTGAATATGATTTGAAAAATTATGAATTTGATTTGAAAAAATTACGAATTTGCCTTGAAAATGCATGAAATTGCCTCGAAAATGAATTTTGTTTAAACCAAAAAAAAATCAATATTGTCAATTATTACATCTGCTGTATGTCTTAGAAATTCAGGTAATATATTTTAGCTTTTAGCCGTTCTGTTATATTATTTCTTTTATTTCAAAGAAACGATGGATGATCTACATGCCACTCAAGCTTATTCTATATTTGTGTACATTTTGCATAGCTAGATAATTATAGTCAATCATATGAAAGTGCCAAATTCTACATTCAATTATATAGGTACACAGACATAAATTCATTGCACCTTTTTAATTTTTTTATTCTTTTGTTTTATCTTATTAAAAATTCGGCTTTACTAGGAATAAAATGCTTATAAGAGATTTTACCTTCTCCATTTTGTGGCTTCTACTAATGTAATAAAGTCATAGTTTTAATAGTCTGGTTTCCGCTTTGGCTGAAATAGTGCGATGCTATGGCTCAATTTCAGAGTGTGACACGTTTTCGTAGGGCTCTTACTGAACCAGTGGATTGTAGGAAGTTGTATCCCTGTACCGCTCAATGGCATTGAAATGAATCGGGGGTGATTCCCGTTTCAGTTCTAAGAGCATTGGCTTGGTCTGTAACCCTTTATCCAAGTAAACCTTTAGCGTCCCTAAAAGCGCCTGTGCCTTGAGCTGAGGTCTTCTCTTGGTGACTGCAGCTAAAGCTCTGTGAATCTTGATCTTAAGTCCATTTTCATTTTCAAACCCCTCAAAGGATCTGATTTTTTTTTCGATAGGGCTCCAAATTTTTATTCATACTTTGGAAGATTCAAGCGCTTTGAAGAAATCAGTGTCTTGACCCGATCTTTTTTTCTGTGTGCATGCTTCAGGCATTTTCGGGACAGGGATCTGGTTGTTTCTTTTCGTAAACTCTTTGTTCGATTTGAGAGGGTCGTCTGAAGCCGTCTACGGCAAGTTTTGGCTTGGCGTGGAGTCATTTGTTCTCGTTGGATTGCTCGCGAATGTCCAGCTTTAGTGTATCATATTCTAAACTTTTCACAACAGAAAAATAGCGTTATAATGTGTTGATCAAAACCCATTTGCAGCGGATAATTTTCAAATCACCTTTAGCCCGCAGTCACACGAGCATATAAAGTACGTCCGTTGTGCGTCGATGAAAAATTCACGTCCGTTATTACATAAAATTATAATAAATAAATTAGGGCAAGATAAGATACCTATCTGCGTATCTTATCACTGCGACCATGAGGTCATTGTGCTTTAGCCTTCACTAATCCAAAAGGCCATCAATCAACCCGATGAAGGCCAATAGATGAATTGGAACACTCCTAATCATAGCGGAGCTTGCTATTGAATCTGGGGTGTTTGGTGGACTATTGGTGGACCCGTGAGTTAACCAACGATTAACCTTCGGTCCGCTCTGCCCTGGCAAGATTATTCCAGTACCGCCACCTTTCGTCGGCAGACCATTCCCTCGCCACCTCCCTGGCTATGGCCCGGTTCAAACCGCAGTAGGGAGCAGGCCCGAAAAATTTCTCCGAAGAAGCCTTGTCTAGCAAGTTCACCCGCAGCTTCGTTGCCATTAATGCCCCGACGGCTTGGAAAACGCTGGGCCAAATGCCCATAGCGGCTGAGATCCAGGTCTTCGGACCAAAGATCCCTGCACCCTGCACCTGCCCGGCGAGCATCAGCAAACGTTCCAACGTTCAGTAAAATCTGCATCACTGTGCAGCACCCTCACCAATATGTGATTCATGTGTTTATGTTTGGCATAAAACCTAGCTTAATCGATTAAATTTTCAATTTTCCGTGTCAAAATCAAAAATTACAATTTAAATTGCACGCATTTTAAAAAATCGAGCTTACCACAGATGAGAACTACTTATTTGGTATCAGTTGTCCCCCCCCCCCCCCCCCCCTCCTAGCCAAATTTAGAGCATCTTACGGTTTGTAGCGTAACGTTTCTAAGCTTTCCCGAAACGTAACCTAAAAGTATAATCTAAGAAGAAAAGAATTTTGTTTCAATTATATTTTTTTATATTTTTTAATTAGAATCCGTTTTTCTTGTCAAATTTAACTCCCATAATACAGACGAGAAAAAAAAAACAATTAAAAAAAATGAATGAAAAACATTTTGATAGAAACCCTTCAATGGCAGCTAGAAGCTCGATGTTAATTTTCGTAAGACTAGAAAGATATATATAAATGACAAAATAACATTAAAAATATATCAACAAGTAGTGCATGCATCCAAATAAAACAAAGCAAAATAAAAACAAAAACAATGAAGGACTTTATACGATAATGTGTAGAGGATGAATATATAGTTAAAATTTCAATAATATTAAAAAATCGCATTAGCACATTTTAATAAAATCATGATTTTTTTTTCAAAGAATGCATAAGAAAACTCCTTCCATAATATTAACGAATGTCGTTCGAATACGTAAACTAGTTAGGTGATGGGATGGGAATGTATTTGATGCGTGGAGAGCTGTTTAAAATTGAGCAAAATAAATGAGATTAACGAGAACAAAAGGAGACTGAAAATGGATGGAGTTTAATATATATAGCTATTTAAGAAAAGATATTCAACAAAAATAATACAATTTCACTATAATTAAACTAACAACAACAAAACACAACAAAAAATAATATAATTTCAGGACTCAGTGAACTATGACCCCAATGAATTACTCTCCTCTCCCCACAAAAATTGTGACTGAAACTCCCATTTTCATCGTGACATATCACAAAACAACAAAACATGCCAATTTACCCTATTTAGATAGTGCGAATATACCGTGAATGCATCGCAACAATAATTTCACTCTGAAAAATATAAGTTCGTACTGTCTAAAGCGGGAATCGTTGGTTCACAATGAATTTCCGCTTTAGGCAGTACGACCAGTGTACGGTGGCGTGCACGAGTGATTGACGCGCTATGCCGCAATAGCGGTTAAGGTAAAGTTATAAGTCACAATGAAAATATAACAAAGTGGCAATTCCATAAAAAAATTTAAATAACACAACATTACGAATAACATACGAGTATTGCCCAAAATTTAGGGATGTCAAATTGATGCACTTTGAAGTCTTTTGTCGTGGTGAATTTTCCACAAACAAAATGGAATTTTGGGGGCACCTTGCGAATAGTTATCGCACCAAATTTGGGTAGATATGTCATTTGCAAAAATTCCCCAATCCCATACAAAATGTTTAAGTAGTTTTGTCATTTGGAAGATAATTCATTGGAGGTACATATAATTTGCTAAGCCCAATTTAAATTCAACTAAATTTAAAAACATGCATTACTTTCAAAACAAGCTTTTCATTTACAACATTTATCTAAACTTAAGTGCAACACACTAAATTCTATTTCGAGAGTATGGACTGCAATTTCAAAAATATCATAAATTTTTTATTAAATTTGAATTCATTCCAAATCGCCTAGCTTAGACTTAGTAATTTAAAAATGAAAGTTTTTTTTAGCGCTTTCCAGAGAATTCAGTAATGGCTTTTCTAGTCCTCAATTTTGAAGCCATCATGTACACATGATGAGGAAGGATCATAGAATTTTCCTACTATCTACCTCATTCCCATTCATACCCACATCTTGTGAAGCTTTTATAAAACGTTCGCGATTTCTTTGGCAAACGTCGAGATACGACTACAAAAGCCAGGACAATGAAAGAACGTAAAGATATAGAAGTCACCATCGTCTGGAGTTAGTCTGTGAAAACCTCGACGAATATGTGATTCGCGGCTAGGCATCCAGTGCATCATCACAGTATTACGAGTTTGTGATGTGTATGCACCAGGCGACTTTGCCTCCTTGAGAAATGAGTACATACTTCCCGAACCTATAAAATCACATCGCCACATACTATATATAGGCCTGCTTATGACGCATCCTTTTTTCCCGGCTCTCGTCGACATGCATGAAAGACAAAATCAAGTGGTCCCTTTTCACTTGGTCCTGGATAATGATGACTTGCAGTCATCGACCAGGATTTTATCCTGGCGTTTTTCTTTTGACTTCTCAGGCTTCAGACTTTGAATACTCAGCGTTTAAGGACTACTTATCGCTACATGAAAAGTGCATATGTATAGAACTTCAAAAGAAGCCCTGTCTGAAGATGCTAATTGAGAAATTTCGTATATGTAGGAATATGAAGAATTTTTATTAAAGGACGGATATTGCGTGCAGTTTAAGGATGTTACGTGGCGTTCACGTTGCCTCCAATGCAACGCCTAGCCGGTCCATACACCGTACGATGGCTTGGGATTAGAAGCGGTCATCGCAAGAAAAGGAAAAGTTATAAGATATGGTAAAATATGGTCTCTTGCAGTCGACGAACACATTGCACGCAATGGCGTGGGAAGTCGGACGATTGCGTCGATGAGCTAAGCCACTTGGTAATTTGATGTGAATACAAGTGATAATTGCCTTTGCGATTTCATGCTAGTACGAGTGGCACTTTGTGATTAAGTGCGTGAAAAAGTGATCATCCAATCCAATGTTGACTTCAAACCGATTCACTTTCAACTTTGATCCAATGAGATTCAATACGGGGCCTGGATCAAAAACCGATCAGTCGGTCCTGAATGCAAAACGGATCTGAGAGAATGAAACGACTATTTGAAAAGCGCTACTGATTATTGCTGGAAACAAAATTTATCGCCACTCTTTGAGGTTGAACAAAATGTAAGTTCAGGTAGAAAAATGTATGTTGAATATTTTGCGACTTTTAGATTTGGAGTCTTTTTTTCTATTCGGGGCTTTTGTGGCTTGTAAACCTTTTATGTACACTAATATTCAATGAAAAGACAGTATGGCGAATTCGAAGCAGAGAAATAGGATTATGGACATTGGCGGTCTATTTTTTCTCCTCCAATCGCCCACAACAACTCATTTTTTCCTCAAATATGTTCTTGAGTTTTTTTTAGGAACATCGCGACATTGCATGAGGCGAATATTTCTGAGATTGCGCTTACATTTGTCATCTAAAAGATGATGACTGAGGAGAGACTTTTATACACTTACCGGCCATTCCAAAGTTGTAGTTGCAGTCGCGATTGAATTATATCTTTATATTATAAACTTTGCATGGATCCTGGGAAAGCCTAAGCGTTGACGTTGAGTATTGAAAGATATGTGCGCGCGCTGTCCGGCTCCTTAAAAAAAATGTCTGCAAATGTTTAGATGTTATTACATGATCTCATGCATCATCAATTTGGATTTCAGAGCCCAGTGAAATCCAAAATACTGGCTCTATGTGGATGTGCTGCACCTCATACAAATATTGCTACTTGGAGTGATATTTTGGTGAAACGCCTGACAGACGATAGCTAATCTGAAATTGTTAGCCAAGGTACAGAGAACGGCTTGCCTGGCGATCAGCGGAGCTCTACATGCAACCCCATCCGCGACCATTGATATCATGGTCAACCTATTGCCGCTAGATATTAGCCATTAGAATAAGAGGGATCTACCGGTGGACAAACTTGGGTACTGATCACTGAACGATCTTGGACGATTTAGATATTTTTCAGTCAATAGATTACGCCTCACCAAAGCAATGGTTCGTTAAGAATCATTTAGACCTGATTCTACCACTGAGTTGTGGTCCGTCTCTACCATATACGAAAAATTGAAAATTTTCGCAGACGATTCAAAGACTGTCGAAGGTGTGGATGCTGGAGTACAATCAGAGGAGCTAAATTTTCACCTTTCTTTCCGGCTACCGGAAAGTTAGCGATCGGTAGCGCAGTGTTTGAGGCTTCAGTCTTATGTTGACTACCGGCGTTTCGGGTTCGAATCCCGATGACGTTCGTGGCCATGGATGTGCAGGAGATGCATGCTGGCACCAAGAAATTTGCAATCTTGTGGATTGTTACAGCAACCCTGCTACCTAACCTAACCCAAGCATCGTGTTCGCCAACTGAGAGCAAACTAAAATTCCTCATGCAGGCACGATCAATTGAATCTTGATTAACGCGACGTCCGTCAGTATTTGCACTAGCCTTTAGGTTAAATTCGAAATACCCGATTTGAGTCGTGGTGAATGTAAATAACGGCTTTTTTCTCTCAATGTAACGCCCACTGGATGCCAGACCTAAAAGGCACGCAGAGAGTCTCAAAAAATTAAAATATTTCTGCATATAAAGAGACAAGGAAGGAGCGAGAAAAACGCATCACAAATCAAGCCATGTCAAGTAGAGCAATTGGTTGTTTTGACATTTATTAAATCCTAACATTGGGTTCACACTAGCGGCTAAATCATTTGATCTGGCCAGATCACTTGATCTAAAGCTGTTAGATACATACAAATGTAACGTTTCTGATCAAGCAAACTGCCAGATCAAGTATAGTTTCGCCGCTAGTTTGGACCTTCTATAACTCTGCTTTTCGATTCTGCACTTTCCAAACGTGATAGACAACACCGACACAAAATACACACCAAAGATTTTATACAATTTCACCGTAAAGTATTCTTTCAATTATCATTAATCGTGTGTTCGTCTATCAATTGATTTTTAATTGGAAGATAGTGGATAATATGAATGTTTATAAAACTGGTTTGAATCCTTCAAATATGTATATACACAAGTATTTAAAATAAAATTAGCTTTAAGCAAATCAAAAAAGAAAAATCAATGAAAAGAAGAAGTCATCTACACGTACCTTATGAAAACTAATTGTAATTGAATTTATAAAAAAGAATGATGATAACAAAAATCTGTAAATAAAACTCAAATGTAAAAAAAATCAATAATATATTTAATATAGAAATTTACAATGCTAATTGCAAAATAAAGTGACATTTATTTAAAGCATAATTGTGATGTGCTCTCATTTAATGGCCTACGAAAAGCTTTCAAGGAATCATATTCCTCCATTGTTAAGTTTGAATTTAATTTTGTTTGCGATGCGTTGTTCGTTTTTTTTTATTATTTAGTGTACTAGAATATTGCCATATGTAGCTTTTTAAAGACAAATTAACGCTTCCTAAAATCAAATTAACGCTTGTCCAATAATCAAATTAACGATTTCAATTGATTTGATGTCGAAACCATTTAACACTTTTCCCGATCAAACATTTGATTTGATCTAAACAAGCATTAATTTGAATTGAAAAGGCTTTAACTTTTCTTGAAAATGCTATATATATGCGATTGTCATTTTATGCAAAGCTTAACAATTTTTACTGACGTTAATATAACGTTTCCTGCCACCTTGAAAATATTTGAAAAAAAAAAAGAAAAATATTTCATGTAACTAAACAAATATATTTCGAGTCGAATTAAGGATTCATAACTCAATCACTTTTTTTCAAAACAAATCAGAACATATTATATATTTAGATTAGATATTCAAATTATTAAAAAAAAGAAACATATTATCGAATTATTATCTGATAAAATACGAAGAAAGAAAGGTAACAAAAATTGGATATAAATGAATAGCTGTTTTCTGCACAAAATTGTTTGAAGTATAACCACGAAAACGTATAAAAAAAATCATGTACATTTCCGTAAATTTAAGTTAGATATTATAATTCGGTCTAAGATACAAGTGATTTTAACTAAAACAATATTAAAAAAAAAACATGTAAAATACATTAAACGTTCAATAGCTAAAATGGACATTAAATACACTAATAATATATTCAGTAACTATTTTAGTACAGAACTGAATTTAAAGTTCATCAATTTCACCACGAAACATAGACATTTTAACAAAAAAAAAAAAAGAATTCAAATTCTTTGTACATATCGCTCTTTATATAAACAGAAATTTTTATAATTCAGAGATAATCTGAGAGTACATGTAAATAAATTAAAATCTAATATTTATACTACACAAAAATAAACAAAATTTGCAAAGAAAACAAAAAAAAATATGAAATTATATTTTGACACTCCCAACATTGTATATTTCGGCCAGACATTTTAAAACTGTTTTTCGATTTTTACAATATATTACTTTTTTGAATATTTTTCTGGAATCCTGATGCTGAATGAAAATATTCTTCTTATAGACATCAATTGCTAACGATAAGATATTTTGTATATTGCCGAAATCCAAACGACACAAATTGCAACATTTCCATTGAATAAATTCATGTAAATATCTAAATATGTATATATGTAACTACACTGCTAAACTATAGCAATTGTTCATAAAAGAAAAGACATTAATTGAACGAATGTATATATAGATTAAAAAGAAAGTAATAATCTGCTGTAATATGGTTGGATGATGAAATAATCACAACAAAAAAGAAATCAAAATTGACTGATATACTATAATAACTGAATAAAAGAAAAGAATGGAACTAAGTATCATTATGCAAATAACATTTGTATACATACACAAAATACTAGCAAATAACAGTAAGAAATCAGATATAAAAAATATTTTATTATCCATAATATACAACAACAAATAATAAACAAATAGCTTCAAATTGAAAATATATTATAAAAATATATATAATAGCTATTTTGTTTATTAGAGCTACCAGAAATATTGAAGAAGAAAAAAACAGCATAAAATATTGACAACTGAAATTTCTACTAAACCCATATTCTTATTAAATAGCAGATCAACATGAATACCCATAAATACATCGTATATATGCATTTCCAATAGACGATACAATATTGTAACAATAAAAATAATAAATACATAATACTATATATAAAAAAATAATATACATGCATTAAAATATCGAAATAATTATTTAAACAAAAATTGAGTCTTTGAAAAAAATACCAAAAATATCAGAGAATAGACAAGATCCATTATAAGCAGCCCTAAATATACTAACTATTATTAAACGAATATGACAACATATTATTTGAAAAGAGAAAGGAAAAAGAGACAACCAAAAAACTATAAATAAAATATATAAAAGAAATAATAAAACTCTGTTGTTTTAATTGGATTGACGAGCGGGAGATAGAGCACAGCAGCCCGGCTAAAGCGCACCACATATAAGTCTCGCCTTACCCAAAATATCGTGTGTGTATGTGTTGTGTGTGGTGGCGAAGTGCCCTTTTGATGTCAACATAGCAAGGCCTCGGTAAGTCGGCCTCTTTTAGATAATCAACAACCTGTCGGTTTTCTGAACTTAATGCTAATGCACTAGATTCAGAATTATCACAGGAACAATTGCGACTACTCCCAACTAACAATTTCACAGACATAGGCCCATTTCCTCAATGTCCTGTTAAACTGCCTGTACGCTAACAGGGACTTACTTATCAAGAGCCTATACCTAAACCATATACAACACCCAAAATACGACGAAGTATGGGGATTTTCTCCCCTTTTTTTGAACGGCATTATCGTATTTTGAGTGTTGTATATGATTTACGTTTAGGCTTTTGATAAATAAGTCCCTATTAGCTAACAGGCAGTTTAACAGGACATTGACAAAACGGCTCACAAACTCTCTCTCTATCTCTCTCTCTCCTTTTCTGGGTCCTGTTAACCCCTTGTAGGGCATAGGGAATTAGCCACGCCTACTTTCTACCTCGTCCTGTACATCGCCATTGGTTTCAGCTCACTCCACGACTTGCCTATTGAGGCACCCTCTCTCATAACCGATCTTCTCCAGGTGTTACTAGGTCATTCAACACGGCGGCTTGCCTTGGTTACCTGCTGGTAGACACTGGTTCACAAAAGTTTGCAATCTAAATGTTATCTCGTTAGTCACCTTCCGAGTTGAACAGCCATATAAAAGCACTGATTTTACGTTGGTTTTGAAGATCCGGAGTTTGGTGCGTCTGGAAATGTTGTTGTTTTGCCAAAAAGGAGTCAAACTGAAAAAAGCTGCTCGAGCCTTGTTGATGCGAGACTGTACATCGGCATCCACTCCACCATCTGCTGTAACTACGCTTCCGAGATAGCAAAAATAGTCAACTTTCTCGACTGCCTGCCCCGAAACACAAATTTCGCTTCGCTTTTCTGGATCCAAGCTCAAGTACTTAGTGTTGGCAGCGTTGATTTTAAGCCCCGCATTACGGCACTCGCAATGCAGAACATCAGGCATTTGAGCTACTTTATCCGATTTATTTGATAGAAGACAAATATCGCCAGCATAGTCTAGAGGTGTTGAAGGTATTTGAACAACTTCCATCTTATACCTTTGTTCTGGTGTTCTTGAAACGCGCCGCTTAGTACATCATTATTGTAAACAGTAAAGGTGACAAAACGCAGCCTTGTCTCACTCCGCTATGCACCTCGAAAGGACCTAATAGCTTACCCTTGTGTAAGACGTGACATTGGGCTCCCTGGTAGGACTACTTGATGATGAAAATTATTTTATCTGATATGCCTCTCCTACGTAAAGCCCTCCAGATGTATTTTCGGTCAACGCTGTCAAACGCCTTCTCAAAATCGATGAACATGAGATGTAATGGGGATCATCACTCTGCGGATTGTTCAATAATAATTCGGAGGGTGTTGATGTGGTCGCTACATGAGAACCAATCACGAAAGCCGGCCTGCTCATCATGCAATGTGCGGTCAACTGTTTGTTTGATCCGGTTCAAGATTATTTTTTTCATCAGTTTGGAGACTGTTGGGAGAAGACAGATCCCACGTCAATTATTGTATTATAATCCTTCAGGTCGTCTTTCTTCGGAATCTTAATAGTGACGCCCTTCTTCCTCTCTTTAGGGAGAGTTTCGGTATCCCAATACTTTTGGATAAGGGGGAGAAGAAAATCCGCAGAAGCATTGGAATCTGCTTTAAAAAGTTCCACCGGAATTCCATCTATCCCCGGGGCTTTACCCGCATCGATCGGTTTAATAGACGCAGTCACTTCCAGCTTAAATGGTGGGCTGGTATCAACTCTGGCTATTTGCGGAATACCTTCTGCTACTAATGAAGATACATTCGAAGGTACAAAGGTGTTGTTGAGGACCTCAATTAATTGTTCTCTCCATCTCCGCAGTTAGTGTTCTTCGGTTACCAGTAGAGACCCATCTCGTTCTTTCAGGATGTTCTGTTGCAAAAGATTTGCCAGTTAATGGCTTGATAAACTTAAAAAGGGTTCTACTGTCATCGTGGTAAACCGTTTCGTCTGCCTACTCCGGTAATGCGTTGATGTAATTTCGCTTGTTCCGTCTTATGCTTCATTGCACGCCTGTCTGTAGTGAGTTGGTCTTTGGCTGAACCGTCAGCAGCTGAGTTAATCTGTTCCTTAACTCTCTTGCGTGCTGAGATTAGAGACCATATAGAGTCGCTAATGAATGGTCCCCTACCGCGTTCCAATCGACCCGCAAATGTTACGCCACACGAGATAAATGGGTCCTTAGCGACGTTCCATCTATTATCAATTTTAGGATTCTCACAAGGTGATGGTGCAATAGCCCTCTCGTGCAAGGCGGTGGAATATGCACACGTTTTCTAGAGGGTCTTTAAGCTTTTGCACATTAAAACGTGGCAATATTCGTGCATTTTGAGGGCACTAGATCGCTGCCGTTCGTAAGCGTATTTCTTCGATAACAAGTTCGTCGCTGCCAACATCAGTACCTCGCTTCGATTTGACGTCCAAGAGACAATTCCTCCATGTCTCGGAGACGGCCATATGGTAAATCTGGTTTTCTGTTCTGCCATCCAGAGAGGCCCAGGTTGTTAAGTGGCAGCGTTTGTGCTTGAACGGGGTACCGCCAATGACGAGTTGACGAGAGTTGCGAAACTCCACGAACATCTCGCCATTTGTGTTCCTGTCCATGATTGCCCATTAGGTATTCTAAGCCTACATTGTCAGATCCAACTTTGATAATTTTTATGTCACCTTTGGGAGTCTTGTCGAAGGTGTTGCCAACCCGTTGGTAAAAGGCGTCCTTAGCTGATTGATCCGCTGGTTCAGTCGGGGCGTAGTATTGTGATGTTTCACAAACTCCCACACGGATTGTAAAAGCTCTTTAGTAACACACTCTGAGACTCTCCTACAGTAACACTTGTAATAAAATTTAAAGTGCCTCTTTTAGCGGAATCATTCTTAAACTTCAACTATTCTAGAGTAGCTGAGACTTGAACTTTTGTAATGAGATCATCTCTACACTCTGGTTTAGAGCGTTAAAAGACTTTATACTTTAATTCAGGCTTCTTTGCGATATTTCAATCCTTGAAGAGTTATCTACTAATTAAAATGTTCCTACAAGCAGTTAATTGTTAAGGTAATTTTAAGAATGCAGCATTCAGAGTTTAAGTGAAAAATAGCATCTACTAATGCAGCTATGAGTCTTAAATAGGGCCGGCGAAAGGAGTGTTGAATGCGTTAAGACCTCAACACACGAAATTAAAATTAATAGCCATAAAACATGTACCTTGGATTTTTTTTAAAACTGTTTTGATTAAAATGTGTAAGTGATTTTTGTAAATATTTAGGAGTAAATCCTTATTCGTAATAGTAGTTGGGACGGAAAGCGATTTAACCTTGCTAAATATGATAGGGTAGTTAGTGGCGTCTTCATATACCTCACCCTTCACCACCTATAGCCGATTTAGCTATCAATTATGCGTCATATTTTTCACTTGCTGAAGAGGTTCTTCAGTGTCCGGGAGGGTCTGAACGACCATACCCTCGACCTCCGTCCTCACCCAAAGCTGAATACGCGTTACAAGTTCATGTACTCGTAATTGATATCATAAAATAAATAACTGGCGCAACAGTCCAATTTGAACCACGGCCTCGAGATGAGTTAGCATCATCTCATTTTCTAGATCGTGACGGTTTTTTTGTGCAGAGGTATGTGATCAGCAACACGCTCAACCGAGTTATTTACCCCATAATGGGTACTCATTTAACAGCTGAGTGGGCTCATAGTCCGACACGTAAATCCCCGGAATCGAACCGGGCCCAGTGCGTTGAAGGCGAACGTGCTAACCGTTGCGCCATCCGGACTACTTTGATATTGATATCATGGATCGCCGATTTTTATTAACAATTTCGCAAGAAGAGCCTTCCAAGGACAAAGTTTCACTATCAGACTCAACTTAACATCAGAACCAAATAGAGCAAAAATAAATAACAGAAACATAAAATTCAATCAGCTCATTTCAGATGTTGAGCCAATTCTGATGTCTCCAAAATATTTTTATAAATAAAACAAGCCTTCTCGCTTCGTCTACCTAATCGTCATCTAATTTCGCAAAACTTCCCCCGAGACAGTTCGCATTCGCAGTCGTCAATGCATTAATCAGAAAACATGCTTTGTCACAAAGGAAATCATGTTGTACAATTCCATGATTACCATCACTCGCCATCCTTTTCTCCGTCATTGCTTGTTTGCTTGTCAATATCTATGTATTTATTGCCCTTTTCGGAGAAAGCCCGTGTGTACGACCTTTCAACTTGCGAGAGATAAAACCGAACGTATCATTAATCTTAATTCATAATTAACACGAAAAGACAACTGAATTATCCTGTTCGAGTTGAAGAGCCTCGGCCCCATACTTTCCAAATTCAAACCGAGTTCTTTTGCCTCTAACGCCATCGCCTGACGATTGTTCCAATACTCGGTATACGAGTATCTTTGGATTCTATCAACGAAAAGGTTTCACTTATTAGATAATCCTTGACGGCTGATATCTCTACTGCAACCTGTAGAATATCCCGGCGAAGGAATCATATGAGTGTGAGTGATATACGTATAGAATATAGTTGGACCATATCTATACGCTGTTTGCCATGTTGTCAGAATCTTGTATCGAGTCTAAACCGACAGTGTTGGCGAGATTAAGCAGCCGAGCAGCCATAACCCTTTAAGGTTTACTTTCTGGGGTTTTCGGTTCTCCTATCGGGGGAATGTAGTCCGGATGGCGCAACGGTTAGCACGTTCGCCTTCAACGCACTGGGCCCCGGTTCGATTCCGGGGATTTACGTGTCGGACTATGAGCCCACTCAGCTGTTAAAATGAGTACCCATTATGGGGTAAATAACTCGGTTGAGCGTGTTGCTGATCACATACCTCTGCACAAAAAAACCGTCACGATCTAGAAAATGAGATGATGCTAACTCATCTCGAGGCCGTGGTTCAAATTGGACTGTTGCGCCACTTATTTATTTATTTTATCGGGGGAATGAAATTTTTATTTTGGTTGACGCTTGTTCGCGATGTATCGAGCCGGATAGGTGTTTTACCAGGACGAGTTTATAAGCTCGTCTGCAGTTTCAAACTAGGTTCGAAAACCTTAATTCTGATTTCTCTTTCAGAAGCACTGAACACCATTTACAACAATAGGCACAGGTAAACAATTAGAACAGCAACTCCAAAATATTAAGCATGGTAGAAATACTTGAAGATTAACAAAAGAATTTAAGAATTTTCTGACTACAAGCCCATATACAAACCCTGAACAAAAGATGATAACAAAGTGGAAACCGTTCTAAAAGCCATAAAAAAAAAAAACAAGAAACCTCTAATGCTTTAAGGAGCCAGAGAATAATAATGCGAGGCCAGCACACGATGATAATATTCTTTGTGCGAAAATGTCAAAGGTCAAATTCAAACACCACTTGCTACAGGATACGCAGAATACTACCGACGATAAATTCTCGTTGGCTCATGTTCCCCGTCCGTCTCTTGTGGGCTGGAATTCTATGAAATGTCAATGTTTAGTTGTTTTTCGAGCAAGCATATACGGCAGTATTCCTGATAGCTCGTCGTATGTACGACTCGCATATGTCATTACGAAACATGGAGGCCCGACGAAAAATACTTATAAAAGAAGGACATGAAGACCTTACGCACCTAGATAGCCTACAAACAACCGGGCGGAATATTTATATGTCGTCATGCCGTCTTTTCATTGCTCCTTTAGCACGACGGCGACTGCTGCTTTGTCATTTACGTGCATGCTGGAAGACGTGAAAAGCCACAGGCTTGGCATTATAAACAGGCCCCTTATGGCAAATAGATATTGCGTCGCGAAAGGACTCATGAAATTTATCACCACATTTCGATATCGGCGAATACGATAAAAGAAGTTTTGTGTGAACGGAGTACTGAGAGATTGAGTAGTTATTCAGTCAGTTGATGGGTGAGTTATGAGAGACTTCATCGTTCAATATTCATGTTAAGGTGTTACGATTGATAGCGAATATGTTTAATACCCATAACGTCAAGATGATTTTTATTATTTCATCATTTTCAACAGATGTGTCGGCTTTCCTATGGAGGACTCTCAAGAGAAAGTCTAATGCAACGAGCTGATACCAACAGGTTTTCCTATTCACGAGTTCTATGACGAACCGGAGGGGGTAGTCACTTTTTGATTATATTATTATTACTATTTGCCTAACCCGTAGTGGAGCATAGCTCCATTTGGCTTAGTTGACATTTCGTTAGCATAAACTGATTTCGGACGATGCTTGTTGCTTGCATGTACCTTCTTCCCATTCAGCCGCATACCTGCGACCAGTGGGGAAAGTTTGTTGCTTAAAAGGGGCGTTCTTTTGCTTTTCTTAACCTATATAGGCTAGTGAAATAGCACGCATTTTTTTTTTTGCAGCTATCCAGGTCAAGGGTAGTTAACCCGAGCTTTTGTGTAAAAAAAAAACCTATAGGCGCTTTCTTTTGCAATTCTTAACCTGTATGGGTTAGTGAAATAACACGCAATACAACAACAATGCTACCCTATATATGTTAACGCTAAACCTGATAGTTTATCGAGGGCCAATCCTAACCTGGATAGCACACAAGTAAAGCTTTTATTTAGGGCGCATCTACCGGTTGCTAGAAGAAGTTCTTTCACTCGACTGTGTTTTCACCTAATTCTCAATTCTCCTCAATTAAATTCAATGGGATTCCACATTTTTTCCAATTGGAAAGGTGATTTTTATCGAAATATTAGGAAACTACTCGGAGTCAATTATTTTTTTCTATCACAGTTGCATTTGATAGGTTCAATGCTTGCTTTTGATGTAATAGAATGAAAGTTTGTTTTTAATATTTTTCAAAGATTGAAATTATCCCACCAAAATTCAAACTTTATCTAAGACAAAATCCATTTCATGTCAAATACATGCTTTACCCTGTGTGGATCAGATACGTCGTTTTTTTTTGTTTACAAAAGCTGTGCTTAACTAACCTTGACCTGGATACCTGCAAAAGAACGCGCTTATTGTTACGCCCACACCACAGGAGAAAGACAACATAACATATATGGCTACGGCGCGAAGTGGACGGGACTCGAACCCGTAACTGACCGATAGCATGATGAAACATCAGACTAGACAATTAGTAAAAAAAAATCTATGGTTTGCTACGATCACAATTTGACACTAATTTCGGTTATTTTAGACTTTTTTTCACGTTCACTCTCCCCGGGGAAGGTGGCTTTGGGAGCGCCAGCAGATTGGTTCCTGTTAACCACTTGTGGGGCATAGGCATGGACATATACTACTGGACCAGACATGAGCCAGAAACGTTGAAGTAATTTCAAGTAATTTTCTCAGAGTTGCAGATATGTGTGCGTGACACAGTCATTGCCGTGCGAAAAATGGCATAAGATAAGTTTGAGAAGCCACGAATTTTTTCAATTGCGCAAACGCGATCGCAATTCAAATAAATTAGAGGGAATACCTCAACAAGATAAGGGTGGACGGCTAATCTAATCGTATTGATGTGAAAAGCAACGTAGTGTCAGAATTGCATATATTCTTAAATTTTCTTTACAGCGAATTTTGTCTATAACAAAGGAAAATTTCGGCCCCTGCCAATTTACTATAGAGAAGTTCGACTGTATGATAAAAATTTAAAATAAATTATACTTGCACGTAAATCTGAAAACTTCGATTAAACCTTCTGAAATTGAAAAAAATATAACAATCCACTAGTTTCACAAATAATGTGTATTTTACACAAAACTCAACTAAGGACCAATCAATAATTTCATTATTTCCATTGACTAAAGGTCCCTTCTCAGCTAGAGTATTCCTTATTAGTTTCACCATGTGTGAAGCATCAAGCATTACAAATATTTCACTCGCGCCATGTAGAAACTTCACAGTATTATCTAAATCTACCATACAACCTAATAATTTAACCATTGCTGTATTGGAATGAGCACCATCAAAGGTAAGAGACGTTAACTCTACTCCACACGTGGATAACTCGTTAAAGCAATGCTTAACAAGTTCCATTTTTTGTTCACCCCGAAGAGAGTTTGTTAAAAAAGTGGAATTTTCCATGAAATATTAATGGCAACTAACGCGAACACAAAGACTTCACTAGCGATTGCATTTTCCGCTTCTTGCCCAAAGTTAACATCCCCATGATAATTTTGCCATCAAATTCTACACCACGGCGAATATACATTTCGTCTATTACCAACGAACAGACAATTTTTGTTTTGGATGCCAAAACAACTTGTTTTAGAGTCGGAAATGACTCACTGGTTAAACCGGGCGCGCCATCTACTCTTTGATACCATCTTGACAGAGTTCGCGGAGATGGCAAGCATAAGTCGAAGGCAGTCCTGACATATTCGTATCCACGAGGGGAAAAATTGTTCAATGCAAGTGCAAATTTCTTCAAATCTGCTGGATATGCGCCTGATGTGGGTTTTCCATCTTTTTTCCTTTTTAGTTTAGATGCTAAAGTGAAAACCACATTATTAGATTCAATCCAATCACACTCTTCTTCCTGAAGTAGATTCTTTTCACGTAAATCTCTTAAAATTCTTTTGAGCGATGCTACTTTCTTCATTAGTTGCCGAAGTTTTTGCTACAAAGTTTTCATACTTTTCTCCTTCTTCACTAACTTTTTAAGTCGTGAGTTGCATGTATTGGCACCCTCATACGGTCCCGCAAAACTGCTATCCATTCTCCTTTTACTCGGCGATCAACTGGAATCCTTAAATACATTCAACATTTTAACAAAGCGGCTATTTAAATTTAGAATGGATAATAATTGGCGTACTTTTTTTTAACCTACAAATTATAAGCTTATTATTGTTTATGCAAAGTAGATAGCTACTTAAAAAACAACCCAATTATGGATTATTCCTTGAAGCAGAAATATCATTTTATTTTTTCATATGCGGATTTCGGAACCCGTACGTTTCCTCCATCTGTGATCATGTACAGAATACGGATGGTATCACTGATGAAGGGAGAACATAACTTCCAAAATGCACAAATGAGAAAATAAAATTACATTTTTGCAAAGGAAAGGTCCGTAATTTACTTTTGTTTTTTAAACTTACGAAAACACAAATTAACTTTTTTTTTATTAATTTTTCAATTTCATAACGGATAAAATCCCTTTCGAGGAAAACTGCAATGAGTCGGTATGAGCATCGAAATTTTTTCACGATTTGAATTTTTCCCGCCATCTGGTTATCGAAAGCAAACACCAGAAAACAGTTTAGGATTCACTATACCCACAAACCGAAAATATCAGACATGGCGCTACTGTATTTTCAGCGAAATTTCCCGGCATAAAATCACTTTTTATCAATTAAATTTGCAAATTGAAGACATCCGTTATAATGCATCTACTTTATAACCAATTTATTGACTCATGTTGATAGAATTTTATGCGTTATTCACTGGTGTACTGCCAACAAATTGTAAAACACACTTTCCCGTAAACGAAATACTGCAAAGACCCACTATACCAATTTCCAAAATTGTCACAGAGACATCGCTTAATTAGCATTCATTTCTCACAATAATATGTAAGGTATTCCGGGTCTTTGATCGCGCTAAGATTTCCGTCAATTTTATGACCCGATTTCTTTCAAATTATTTGTACACGGAACAAGATGGCGAATGGCGGCGAATTCATTTCATTATATTTCGCTCAAAAACTTTATTTGCGCCGAAAATTAGAGATCAAAGAAAATACGTACGATACGCGCAGAAATGCATTCTTCAGTTTATAATTTATCACTTTGCACAAAACCGTGGTGTCCTATCACAAATTTTACGATAAATACCCTAGGAGCTATGAACTTACCTGAAAAATGAAATTCCGGCTCCTGTTTTCCGCCCATCACACGAACAACTTTTAACGCAGCACTTCATGACACTTTCTTTAAACACCGACGAACACTTTCTGTGTCAAGAATTTACACAAATCGCGGAAACGGCTCGAAATTTTCCAAAATTTTACAAAATGACTGACACTTGGAGCCACGTGTGCTACGAAATGCTTGGAGAGAGAAAGAGAATGAGAAGGCCATTTTGCCGAATTTGGCCAGTGTTTCTCAAACTGATGCACGAAGTTAGTTCAAATCATATTTATAACGTTGCTTGTTTCACGCGTTATTTACACTAACTAAGCATTGTGTATACAATTTAAATTGATTGGCGTGGTTCTTATGGCAGTGGGGAGTATACATTTTGTATCTGATGTCAAATTTTACAAAAAAAAAAATCATTTTTGTGAACTGATTTTAGCTATGATATTTGTGAATGAAAGCCGATGGGGAATCACTAGTTAAACTCTCATTTCGACCTGCGGCGTAGGCTGAGAGCAAAAATGGGTCGTGTATATACATGAAATTTGCTAAGTATGCGTGTAACTTCAAAGGACTGTGAAGATCAAGATTGTGATGTCTGGTCCAGTAGTATATGTCTATGGGCATAGGGCATTAACCACGCCTAATTTCCACCTCGTCCTATTCAACGCCATCTCTTTCAGCTCACTCCACGACTTGCCTATTAAGGCACCCTCTCTCTTAACTGATCTTCTCCAGTTGCTACTAGTTCGTCCAACAACTGCAAGAACGATTGACAACAATTACAACTTTTGTGTGTTTTTAGGGGTTGTCACTATACATCTTTTCGACCTCGAAAGCTATTAAATCAACACGGCTCTTTTGTATTTTGGACATTTTTCCCTCTTACTGATTCCCGGGGGAAGGGGAGAGTAGGAGTGGGGGGGGAGGGAGGGGCTTCAGCAATGCCACCATTCATCTCAGCAGCCCCGAAAACCAATGTTTTGACACTAGTCCCGGTAATTTTGGAGATTATTTTTTTGACGCTCGCTCGCACCAATGTGGGGGTTGGGATAAGTGGCTGCGGCCAAATCGAAAAATTTAAAACGCTAGAACCTATGAACCTGGATCATAACGGACATGCATATGGAATTTTCATGGAAGTATATCGAGCCGTTTGGCTGCATACGAGTAAGACGAACAAACATACAATCAATTTTTATATAACAATCTTACCGTGTGATATGGGAAGCATGCCATCCTTCATCTTTTCGAGTTCATATAACTTTCAAAGGCGTGAGGATATATGATATAACACTTAAAACGAACAACAACGTGACTCTCAGGGTCGAGGACTGGAAGATCTCTAACGTGTTACTCGGACAACTGCTGCATTCCTTTTACGGTAGCTTTCACGGTGAACGAAGTGAAACCGTACAAAAATCTCAGCTGAAAAGACCGAATGAAACTCAAATAAATTTATATAACTGTCCAGGACAAACAATCTAAGTATGGGGACAATACAGGACTTGAAGTCCTAGGTCGAAACCTTCAAAATGACAATATCTACTTCGATTTCGTGCCGCGCTAAAGTTAGCCAATATACTCGTTTCCAGTGGTGGAATGTAGATCTGATCCTGATCAACCTTGAAAAAATGTCATGGGAGATTTTCAACATCTGCTATAAGCACAAATTCTGATTAAGAACATACAAGGAAGCCATTAAAACGACAAACAGAGATTCTTGATGGAATTACAGGTAATCAATTAAATTAGCATTGAATTCATCCGAAGAACGAAAGGCCTGAACCTTATGGTTAAAGGTTCTACGATACGTGACGCGTAAACCCGTCGGGCGCGTCAAATCTGCGATACGCGTCCCGTGTGAGCAGCAAACGAGTTTACAACAACGTGTAACTTGTTAGCTGACGTTGGGTGCCGACGGGTACTCATCGGCGGTAGATGAGTCGATGAATCCAACAAAAAACTCATGAAAAATATGATTTCCGTCGAATCTAAAACGCACCTCGTGTAAACACAACGACGTGTGCATTGTTTCCGCATCAGTAAAACTCGTTTCGATACCCGTTTCTGACGTTTCGTCCGCGTAAATGCGTCTTATATGTAAACACTAGTCGCAATTACGCGACTCGAGTCGCTACCGTAGCGCAGTGTGTTGAGGCTTCAGTTTCATGTTTGACCACCGGCGTTTCGGGTTCGAATCCCTTCCACGACGACATTCGTGGCCATGGATGTGCAGGAGGTGCATGCTGGCAACTGCATTCTCTGCGAACGAAACGTCCATATGGAACAGTTGACTCGCTATGCCCCACAAGTGGTTGGGGAAATTGAGTAGTATACGCGTCCCGTGTATTAGAACCTTAAACCTTCTAATCTCTTACCACAGCACTCTTCTCGAAGAAGGGACGAAGAAAGAACTCTATGTATGGGGAGAAATCGCATCGGTTATCACGGAAGAGAGAACAATGAGAAAAGCCATCAATAACTTCTCGCCATACAAGTCTCTGGTAGACGGTATAATCCCGGATGCCTATTGCTAAACAGGTTGGTAGATTCAGCTTTGCACTCTGAGTTAAAAAAAAATAACTGGCGCAACATTCCAATTTTTTGGGCCAAGGCCTCGAGATACGTTAGCGCCATCCCATTTTCTAGATCGTGACGGTAAGTTTTGTGCAGAGATGTGTGATCAGCAACAC
Organism: Chloromyia formosa; assembly: GCA_964017055.1. Lineage (NCBI taxonomy): Eukaryota > Metazoa > Arthropoda > Insecta > Diptera > Stratiomyidae > Chloromyia > Chloromyia formosa. Next base: position 153,234,744 of record OZ024815.1, on the reverse strand, counting down.
CTTCAACCGAGTTATTTGCCCCAAATAAGTACTCATTTACAGCTGAGTGAGCTCATAGTCCAACACGTAAATCTCCTTTTTTATCGAAGACTACTGCAGTCAGTAGGAATCGAAGCGGAGCCCAGGGCATAGAACGCCTGTCAACCGTTGCATACGGACTACTCCTTAGTTAGCTATCGAAAAATCGATTTGTTATAAGGAGTATACCATGGTCTAGTTCCTAGACATTGACATTTTAATTACGTCAAAACAGAAACTATCATCGACGCGCTTTCAAATTTGCATACGAACATATCTCTCTGTGAGCTTATCAACCTATTATAGACATCGGTGGCTGTTCAAACTAGTCTGGGCTCATCATCAGAGCGCAGAAAAGTAAGTAGGCGCACCAGTAAAACCAAGGTAGTGCTAATTATCACAAAGACCGGAACATACCGGAGTTTTAACTTCCACAACTTAATGGCGACTCTTTAAAAATATTGCCCAACGTCAAATAACTTCCGAGGATACATTAAAACCGTTTAACTTAAAAATAAGGTCAAATAATTACCATTCGCTTCTCAAGTACAGCACAGTACTAATCAACAAAATCATATTTCTTCAGACTTACAACCAGATTCCTTAAAATGCATCAGCATGTCTTGGTAGTCCACCTCAATCAATACTCCATGTTATGCATTTTTCACTCATTTCTGAGAATAAACAATACGCCAGGGCCTTCCACTACAACCATATCCCGACAAATTTTTGTTCACACAACAGAACAACCACAAGTGGAAAAAATCTGGCTGTTTACGACCCGACTCTCATTAATTGTATTCCGCCCTTATAAAAAAAAGGACGCCCCACGAAGCAATCTCCCACAATTGCTGCACATATCCTTATGTACACTAAAATCGAGCCACCAGCTATCAGTTGATAATGTTCCCATTTTACGGAATGCTACGCTTTTTCGCATGTACCCAGTTCGTGTACAAGGAGCGTAATGCGGCATGGGTAAAAGGTGCATGTGTCGCCAGCCTTCAAAAGTTCATCGCACTTCGAGTGGCCTGGCCTAGATTTCCCTGATTTCACCTCTCTGCACATTTTGCTGAGACTCGTTTGCAACAGACTCGGCCGGTTCAAAATGGGACAAGTCCTTCGACGTTCGACACCCACCCACCGCCCGTACCCAAACCCATCCTTGCTTTCCCGCCCGCCGCCATCAGTTTGCAATGGCCGTTTGTGCAAGAAATGGCAAGCGCCCACAATTGCACCGTCCTAGTTTCAGGGCGACCTCAGGCGTACTACACTCGTTTAATTTTCTCTGGTCTTTCCACAGTTCGTACCAATGATATCGTAATCGTAGCCTAATCTACATCCATGCAGAGCCGAAAATAACATTCCGATAGATTATCCTAAGGACACTATAGTGCAAACCTGATGCTGAACGCCCGAATCGTCGGTCGTCTCAAGTACGCTGCTAAATAGGCTGTAAATGAATTAAAGGTTTCGCAGTTGATGCAAACTGCACTGATAATTGAAATGGGAACAGTGCCGGGACTATGGGGCGAGTTTAGAAATTCCAAGTGCCTTGGCCAGACTTGGGGGCGATAGTGTGCTCCAGTTTAAAAAAGGCTGACCCAAATGTTTGTTCCGGGCAAGCTATGTGGGATGCTTTTCAACTGGGAGGGTATATATTGAAAGTGGCTCCTGATACATGTATTTCTGCCCACGAATGCATTTATCACGGACTAGTTGTCGCTTCTATGTATCCCTATTTGAAATGCTTCGTCATTATTTCTCATCGGTCATTGCCACTACTCCGGGATTTGGCAAATGAAGAGAATTCTCGAACATTGTCCTTTGTGATGCTCCAGTATGAAGAACGTGTCTAAGTGAGCAATTAGCTGCTATTCAATAAATGAATGTGATAATTAAATGCGAATATATCTCGTTTAAATTTGAATAACAATTAAGATTGTCCATCCATTTTGATTAAAAGGCAAAAGAAGAACCACAAGCACTGCGATGATCAGACTATTGTGATATGAAGAAAGAGAGAGTAGTGGATCCAACCTGCTCAATTCGATCAATCAACGGAGATGACCAGGTTTAATGTCCTCGACCATAGCGAAGGCAATACCGAAATATTCTGTTCGACGGTGGGCCTGGGCAGGAGCTTCTTCTGTTACGGGGTTACATTGTTGGCCTCACAAAAACGTCACCTGCATCTGATATGAGATATGATGCATATAGTTGTCATGTGGCCTCGAAGACGGGAGTAACCCGCGAGACGTCCACAAATAATTCTGACCTTGTTTCTACTCAGGTTGAGTAGATTGAGAGTACGAGAGTAGACCGCAATGAATAATTGTGATCGCCTCAGACCAGCGAGGGTTCGCCGCAGCCCTCTCGCTCCCAATCCCTGATTTAATTCTTGGCATAGCAGTTTGGAAGATCACAAAAAGGATTTATGCCAATATGGTCGTCAGCAGATGGCAGGTACGTTGCCTTCAATGTCCGAAGGCCCAGGGACTCAGTAGAGTCCTAACTAGGCTCAAAGTTCCCATCTCTAACAATCATAACCACCGCGCTCGATGGACGTGGTCGTTCGGTCACCGCACTACGATACTAATCTAGGGCTCGGAGTTCAAATCTCGGCGCGATCAAACACTGTCTGAGAGTACTAATAGAACCCTCACAGTGCTCTGAGCTTGTCAGTATAAAGACGGCGCGGATAGGAGGTGCATGCTAGCAAGTGCACTTCCGAAAAGTAGATATGCTATAGAAACGTCAACAAGGCAAGAAATACTAGAGATGTTAACGCGCCCATGCCCCTGGAGGAGTCAAGGCAATTAACAACATACATATTAACCATGCACACCATAACTGCTGAGACTTCCATTTATCACATACAAAATAAATCCTGGTAGGATTCAACTACAGTTGTCACCAAATCCCACCCTTGACTCCCACCCGCCTATCGCCTGGTCATATCCTCACATCCATAACAGTGTCGTAAATACTCTACTAAACGCACAAATGCATTTGGAAGTTCAGTAACCCGATTCCTTGCTCAATCCCAGTCATTTCAATTGTTTCCGGATCGCATGAAGTCGTATTTGTGCCAGGAAACTTTTCCTGTTGTGGGAGTGACTGAAAAACAAGACCAACAGCAGATATCTTCGAAAATAAAAAGGAAATCGCCCAAAAATGCAGTAACGCCGTCGCCCACCCACCGATTAGGATAACAACAGAGAAAATTTGTATCTTTCATATTGAACGCCATCCAGATAAGCCAAGAATAGGGCATTGGAGACACTCGTACACAGTAGCGTAGATGGCTTTTAGCGTTGGGTTATATTTTTTGTGTTCGAGGAAGGATTCGGATCCCTCATCGCTCGAGTGCACATCTGTTTTCTATGCATACCTGCTAACAACCGTCCTTTTTTAAAAAAAATTTAGTAAATATCGAACTATACATACTCACTGAGTTAGCTGACGCCATTTTTCAATATATTAAAAACAAAAAGTTGATGAAAAGCTCGAAGAGTGTCATCAAAAAAGTCATCAGGAAGTTTGTGGTGATATCCTAAAGATAGGTTAGGTTAGGTTAAAGAGGCAGCTGCGCACAAAACACAGCACACATAGACCTCCACTGGGTCCGTTGTGATACCTCATAGGCGCAGAGACCCCATGTGAGCCTAGTCGTCAAACCACCCGGATCTTTCAATGAAGCGATGCAGATGACTAGCATCTACGTCCTTCAGGTCATCGAGGTCAATAAAGTAGAGGGATCCTAAAATATCCTCTCTTCTACCGGCCAGAGCAGGGCAGGTGCACAGGAAGTGATGTACTGTCTCCTCCTCTTCTTCGTCCCCACAGCTTCTGCAAAAATCATTGTATGGAAGCCGGAGACGCCTAGCATGCTCACCTATCAGGCAATGCCCCGTGATGATCCCCACAACCTTTCTGAGATGCCTTCCCTCCAGCATCATCAGCCCTGAGGAGCGGCGAGGATTGAAGTGCGGCCAAATCTGCCTCGTAACGTTGCAGGTATTACCATTTAGCCAACCGATATTAGCATGGCTTATTGCGTTTGCTCCAATTAGCTTCTTGCATGCTGCTATAGGCATTTTGACATTGCGGAAACATCCCACGTCCATAATGGTCGTACCTGCCCGAGCCAGCTCGTCTGCCTCGCAGTTTCCGCTGAAACCACCGTGAGCCGGAATCCAGCACAAAGTGATGTTGAAAAAGTTGCCGAGCTCCCTAAGAGCGGTGCGACATACCACCACGGTTTCCGAAGTAGTAAGGTTTGCGTCCAAGGACTTATCCTAAAGATAAGGTCCGAAAAAGTTTCAGCTTTTGTGGCTCGTGAATAACGGTACCATGCGCCAACTCGATTGTCCATGTCGATTTCATTGACTATAGATAAAATCATACTGACCCCACGTTGAGCGCCGAGTACTTTCAAGTTTTCTATCGTAAATTCTCACTGATGCTCTACTGAGACGAGACAGTTCGTACACTGAAGGTCCAAATGGAACTTTTAAGGTGCTACTTCACGACAATTTCCCATGGTGCTTCCCGTCAGTAGGTGACCCCTCCCCAACTGCGAGACCCCACTGGGTTCTCGAAAGCCAACTGTTGTAGATAAGATGTCAAAGTTCATTGAATTCCTTCACCATGCTCCGTGCTATTCAGTCAACTCTAGGCAGTTCCTCCATATGGGTGAATGCAGAGTTGTCCAAAAGATGGCGTTCTTTGATCCCTTTTGTGGTCCGTTGTCGTAGACGAGCTGATATGCTTAATGAGCGCGGTTATCTTACTATCGGATACGCGGATGATTTAACTATCATAGTCAGGGGCAAATTCGAATATACCATCACGAAGGTGATTCCCCATTCTCTCCCCCCCCCCCCCCCCCCCCCTCCTTGTCTTATCGACGCCACTGCTCGTACACATGGCAAAAAGTACCTCTCGTGTAGGGAGTGTACGTAAATCGCTTTTCCCATTCAAAATGAAAGCCGAAGTGCAGAGCAATATTATATTTGGCTTTTTGGGCGGTGGCGGTGGTGGTAGTAGTAAGTAGTAGACGAAAGGGATTCATGCCAACGCAAGGAGCAAGTCAGGCTTTTGCTGAGTTCATCTTTTTCGCTTCTTAATGATTTGTTTGCTCGTGGGAGATGCGGTTTGGGACAGTCGCCTGAAATAGATATCTTTGACATAATTTAATATAAAAAATAATTAGACCTAGCCAGAATCGAGGCGAGTTAAGTCAGTAATGCAGACTATATTTTGAAGCATAGCTTCTGATAAAGTTCATCATAAGAGCTTCTGCACACTACAGGAGATTTGGATAAATCTCGAGATTTAAGCAAATCTACCCCCAAATCTCCAAGATTTACCATACATTTATTAATCTAGATTTCGACCGAAATTTAAAACAAATCTGGTTGAAATGTTCTTTTTTCGCCTGAAAGTATGCTTTCCACATTTCAACACACTCTACGCGGTATATTCTAGTGAAAAATGTACATGTACAGCACTTAATTTTGGTGGCGGAAGAAGAACGGATGGTGTGCATGGGTTTCGGGATTTGCAAATCCACCTAGATTTAGGTCTCTGGTGTGCATTATATATTGTAGTACTATAACACAACGCTGAATTCATGCAGCTTAAATGATTTTCAAATGAAAAAGAAACGAAATCTCCTTTCCCTGCAAGAATTATCTTTTGAGATAGCTTCAATATAACTTCATAGTCAGTCAAGAGTAGTCCCCTAAGTTAGCTAGCTTATTCGCCTGGTTCGGCGTGTCCTCCCTATTTACAACTAACGTCAAGCATCCAGCTAGAAAATGTTCAGCGGATTCCAAAAATAGCTGAACCACATCCTCACGTCCTAGAATCATCGACCAGCTTTTCTAGATGGCACCCCCTCACCAGTGTTTTTCTACCTTCGGACAAAATTAATGTCCTGGAGTCCTGGAATGTGTGCGAATTGAAGGCTGCCTGAGCAAGTCGCCAATGTGCAACTTCTGTAAAGATAAGAGTCCCGAAGAGGGTGTGGAGGTAACGCGTACTGTCGTCGCCAATATGAAAAGTAGTTTTCATCTGGAACGGATAGTCTCGATGGCATGCAGTACTTGTTTGTATCCTCTCTATTCACTGCTGGGCCATTCCTACTCATCCCGTTTCTGTGGGAGGAAGGGAGTGAATGGCATGGATCTATTTTTGGTAGCAAAGCAAACTGTTCGTACGAGTATATAACTGAGCGTTCGCTCATTGTTGATGTGGGAGCCGAAAAGGGCGACGCGACGCGGCGTGACGGGCCACAATATACAGATCAGGATCAGAAGTCGAGTACTGACTGAGGTGAAAGGATGAGTGGGAGTACGTGTGGAGCTGCTAAGCTGCTCGATGCAGGCTACATTCATAGGTTTTGTGTGTGACTATCTTCGCCTGGGCGCCACTTAGTCTGCGTGTTTACTTCGCCAAAAACTTTTAAATTATTTATTGCATTAGAATGGAGGATTTTTCCTGATTTTCCCATAGCATATAGGGATGCTGAGTGGTTGTTGTATGCGAGTGTGGAGGGTACATGTGTTTCGAATGGTTCATATTTATGTTTTGATAGATTTCATTGTGATTAGTAAAATGTTTATTGAGCGAACGAGTAGATATGGTTCATTGCAAGTATTACGAGTATGTATATTGGAAATACCCTTGTTGGTGATGCGGTGGTGAATGATGCATTTGTTGTACTTTATATTAATGCAGTTTTATGGAAATGGAGAAGTATTGGAAGTTGCACGTATTTTTAAAGTAGATTTCAACTAGGATAGGGCTTCTTTAAAAAAAATCAATTTGTGACCCCATTATTCCATCGGAATTTCTTCGCGACCCCATGCACGCACCCACTATTCTTCCTGCTGAAGAGAACAAGAAAGGCAAGATTGAAGTTTTTGTAAGTAAAGCCGAAGATACACCATTCGGAATTCCAGTCCAGAAAAACTGATCAGGCCCGGCCTTGAGGAATTCCGGATCGTGTATGGCCGTTTCAGGCCGCCTTCAGGCAGCCGGATTGGCCTTTCAGGAAAATCGTTCCCGCCAGGCCTCCACCACACACTTTCCGGAATTCAAGCAAACCGGAAGGCCAGGCCTCATCAGTTTTTCCGGACAGGAATTTCGGATGGTGTATGTTCGGCTTAAGGAGGAGTGAAAATTAACAAACATTTTGAACGGAAGGTTTCCAATATAATGGTAAATTTGACTCGATTTTATTACACACGGCCAAAAAATGTTACTTGTTACTGTAGATCAAGGAACCGTCTTTAACGGTATTGTCGGTTTTCTTTATGGTTTGCTACTGTTTAGTTAAAATAGTTTAGGGGGGCAAAAACTCCTCTTCCATAGTCCTCCGCGTGGGCGCCCCCTGGAACAGCAGTGGTCACTGACCATTGCCAACCAACGTCAAGCCGCCAGTGATGGCGGTGCGATGATTTGGTTGAGGTACCCCTATGGTGTGGGGTGTGAAAAAGATACCACGACCTTTCCCTTTGAGGGCCTGTCGTTAAAACAGACAATCAAAGGACAGGATGTGTATGCCAGCAACTTGCACTATCCGAAATCTTTATATGCTAACGAAACGTCAACTATGCCTCGGATAAGGACTGACTCAACGGTTACGACTTTTAGATATCGTACAATGACAAAGATTGGATTCTGGAATGTGGATCAGAAGGTCCCCAGAACGCACGATTTCTTCAATTAGAGAGTGAATTTCTGAGGTACAAATTAAATATCTTAGGAGTTAGCGAGATAAGATGGTGGAACAGCGGAGAATTCATCTCTCCAACGGGCAGCACTGTAATGTTGTACTCCGGTAAAGCTACCGGTAGTCGCCGTGAGTCAGGTATGGGGCTCCTTTTAACCAGAGCCGCGCGAAACTGTCTCTTATCCTGGGAACCGGTCTCTGACAGGGTCTTGACCGCCAGGTTCCGGACCAAAATGAGGAACATCTCAATAATACAATGTTATGCCCCTACTGAACCCGACAATGTCTTGGCAAAAGACTCCTTCTACGAAGAACTAAACGCCGTTCAGAGCAGAACACCTAAAGGTGACATTATAATGGTCATGGGTGATTTGAATGCGAAAGTTGGCGCTGATAACTATGGGCTCAGACATGTGATGGGGAGACACGGTCTTGGTGATCGTAATGACAACGGTGAAAGATTTGTAGAGTTCTGCAACTTTCACAGTCTCTTCATCGGTGGTACTATGTTTGAGCATAAGGACCACCACAAAATCAGTTGGTCCTCTGTTGATCGGCGCAGAACACAAAATCAGATCGACCATTTTGCCATTAGTAAAAGATTCAAGAGTTGCCTCCTGGACGTGCGAACCAAGAAGGGTGCCGATATTGGGATGGGAAGAGACCATTATCTTATGATCGCTAATGTTCGATTGCGTATTGCAGCCGTGCGCCGCCCCAGAAACGAAACATCCAGGCCCCGCAAATTCAACACCGCTCGACTAAAAAATCCAGCTGTCTTACAACAATATAATGACCATCTTGCGCAAAAAGCGGCTGAGATAACTAGTCACCCAGATAGTGACATAAACGAAAACTGGGATGCCATAAAAAATGCGTACATTGATAGCGCAAATACCATCCTTGGCCCAAACCCGGATTGCCGGAATAAGCCCTGGATGTCCGACGCTTCATGGCAGCGGATTGTTGAAAGAAAGAGCTGAAAGTTCGTTTGGCTGCAGCATCAGACGACAATCGAAGCAGCATCGAACTCCTTTACCGTCAGAAAGCTCGAGAAGTTCAGCGTAGTGTGCGACGCGATAAAAGAGTTTATGCCAATTCTCTTTTAGCGTCAGCCGAAGAAGCCGCTAGAAGTAACAACTTAAACGCCGTATACGGTGTCATCAAGGAGTTTACAGGTGGTCGTAACTCCTGCCAACATCCGGTGAAAGATAGTGATGGAAAGCTACTTATCTTGGAAGAAGATCAAATGAGGCGGTGGAAAGAACACTTCGCCGCGGTCTTGAACCGTGTAACCTCTGGTGAAGTTCCCCCTCATATAGATAATTTAGCTAACCATCAAAATGTGCGTATACGGTCCACTGCCCCGACTAAAGACGAAATAGTCACTGCAATTATTGCACTAAAACGAGGAAAAGCCGCCGGACTTGACGGCATCCCTGCCGAACTTTATCAAGCAGCGCCAAGCGTAACTGCCGATTTGCTGCACCCACTTGTTGATAAAGCGTGGAATACAGAGACCTTTCCCACTGAGTGGAAGGAAGGTTTGATCATCAAACTTCCAAAGAAGGGTAGCCTCACAGACTGTAATAATTGGAGAGGCATTTGTGTGCTTCCTGCCGTTGCCAAGATAATAGCTAAAATCGTCCTGGAAAGACTAAAGGCCCACTTAGAAAGCACAATTGATGAAGAGCAGGCTGGCTTTCGATCCGGATTCTCCTGTGTCGATCACATTAACACCTTGCGAATCATCATCGAGCAATGCGCTGAATACGATTCTCCGCTTCACTTGCTTTTCATCGATTTCGAAAAGGCTTTCGATAGTGTGAACCGGGATTCTATATGGGCGGCCTTGCGCAGGAGAGGCATCCCTGAGAAGCTTGTGGCTATTATTAAGGCAACCTATGACGGCGCGAAATGTCGCGTTCTGCATAAAGGTAAGGTGTCGGGGGACTTTGAGATTCGCAGTGGAGTTCGGCAGGGGTGCATCCTCTCACCGATCCTATTCCTCATTGTGATCGGCGATGTGTTGCATGCAGCCCTATCCGGACTCGACAGAGGAATTCAATGGACTTTGACATCTTATCTACAACATCTTGACTACGCTGACGACATATGCCTACTCTCCCACAAAATCATGGATCTGTCCGCAATGGCGTTAGATCTCGAGAGGGAGGCAAGCAAGGTTGGGCTAAAGATTAATACCAACAAGACCAAGGTTCTTAGCCCGCCGTTGCGAAAAAGAAATCCGACACCTATTGCCATCAATATTAATGGGCAGCCTGTGAAGAAGGTGGACAACTTCGTCTACCTGGGTAGCATTGTTGCCGAAAATGGTGGTACGGAGCAGGACATCGCTCGTCGTATCAACCAGGCTAAACGTGCATACGGCATGCTGTCCAAAATCTGGCAGAGCAGTTATCTCAGCATCAAGACCAAGCTGGGCCTGTTTCGCTCCCTGGTACTATCAGTGCTTTTGTATGGGAGCAGTACATGGAAAGTTTCCGTAGGAGTTACCAGAAAGCTGCAAGTTTTCGTCAACTCATGTCTTCGTCGAATTTTAAGAATTTTCTGGCCCGAAACAATATCAAATGAAGAGCTAAGTCGGCGTACGGGTCAGATGCCAATCGACGAATTGATACGCAGGAGAAAATGGCAGTGGATAGGTCACCAATTGCGGAAGAGTGATAACTGCATTGCTTTGCATGCCATGAAATGGAACCCCATTTCCAACCAAGGCCGACCAAGAGGGGGTCCTCGAATCACATGGCGTCGATCTGTGGCCAAGGAGTGTCAGGTACTGGGTAAGTCTTTTGGGGAGTTGCGCCCCATTGCCCAGAACAGAGTACGATGGCGCGCAGGAGTAGTTGACGCCCTATGCCCCGCTAGGGGTTAAGGCAAAGTAGTAGTACTGTTTAGTTAGTCGAAGACCTTCCGAAAGTCATTAAGCTGCGTTTTTTTCGAATTTAATTAATGTAGGGTTGTAAACTGAATAGAGGAGTACCGTGCAGTACTTGAGTCAGTCGACGACTTCTGGATGACATGTTTTTAATCCAGAAGACAGAGTGGTTCACGAAACAATCAGTACAATTTCTATCAAGAGCGCATACGGCATGCTTTCCAAAATCTGGCAAAGCAGTTATTTGGGTCTGTTTCGCTCCCTGGTACTGTCTGTGCTTTTGGTATGGGAGCAGTACATGGAAAGTTCCCGTAAGAATTTCCAGAAAGCTGCAAGTTTTCATCGACTCATGTCTTCGTCGAATTCAAAGAATCTTCTGGCCCTAAACAATATTAAATGAAGAGCTAAGTCGGCGTACGGGACAGATGCCAATCGACGAATTGATACGCAGACGAAAATGGCAGTGGATAGGTCACACATTGCGGAAGAGTGATAACCGCATTGCTTTGCATGCCATGAAATGGAACCCCATTTCCAACCAAGGCCGACCAAGAGGCTCTCCTAAAATCACATGGCGTCGATCTGTGGCGAAGGAGTGTCAGGCACAGGGTGTCTTTTGGAGAGTTGCGCCCCATTGCCCAGAACAGAGTACGATGGCGCGCAGGAGTAGTCGACGCGCTATGCCCCGCTAGGGGTTAAGGCGAAGTAGTAGTAGTAAACAGCAAGCACTATTTTATTACACTCCCACGACGGCCGGTTCTACGCAAAGGAGCGACCTGTTCATCAACAACGGGCAAGGGCTGTCAAAGCACCTCAACGCCAGCAGGCGTTGCTAAAAGAACAACAACCATTTTATTACGAAATACATCATTTTAAAATATTTATTAAAAATATAAATTATATGTATAGGTATATGTATGGGCATATGTTGTATAAATTTCTTATATTCGAAAGCGAAAAAAGATTTCCAAAAAATGAAAAAGAAATGTATTGAATCGTACAAATACAAAAAATATATTGTATATATAAACTTTTAAAGTAAATTAGAACAAAACTTGTAAAATATAATTTTCTAAATGTATAATTATATGAGTAAATCATAATTGCACTTATAAAAAATAAACTGTTTTTCTTTTGCATAATATTTGTTCGTTTAATGATTATCTTAATCCGTAGGGAAGTATGCAATTGCAAAAACCGGGAAAATCTCAAGCATTCCCCAAAAAAGCATCTATAGGACAATATTGCATCTTGAATTTTGACCATTATCTGTTTTTCCGGTTGCTTTATGCCATTAAGGAGGTCTTAGACATCATGCCACTTCAGCTATCAAATCCGCTATCAGATCTGCTATCAAGTCGGCCGTCCGGCCTGATTCCCGGCAATTTCGACGGCATGTTTGATAGCTAAACTTGTACGAACCTTAAAAAAAGTCGATTGCAAGAAAAAATCTCTATATGCGTGAAAAAATATACATGTGCGTTGTATGCGCGCGCGCACGTCTGCATTTATATGCAAAATACGAAAATTGAAGAAACGATAGTCGGTTTGAAATCCAACATCGATGGTTCACATGTCTCAAATATTGGCAGCATTGAAGTGCGTTGAACACACACCACAGTACTCCGGTAATTGCGTTATAAAATTCAATGAACTCGCTGACTTCCCTATCTGACTATTGTTGCTTCTCACCCCCCACAAATCAAACATTCTATTTAAGTTACTGTACCCCTAAATACGATTTCAAATAATTTCTTCTAAAAATGTGTAAAATCATAAAAACTATAAACTATTCGTAAGTATAAAATAATATTTGGCATGCATAAGATAAATCGACTAAATAGTGTGACCTTAGCTCATTCATCGGCCGAGTGGCGCCCCAAGTCACCAGCTCAAAGATTCCATCCCGAGGTAGTTTTAATGAAAAGCACCCCCTCCCCCCTTGACTAAGTCCCACCCTAATTCTCAAAGCAAAAATCATAATTCTCGGGATCATCGGGAATAGGCGGTGGATCCTTACTAATATCAACACCCTCAGTGTCCAATAACCGTAACTTAATCTCCATGGAGAGCAATGTTTCGAAATCATCCTCCATTTGCTTGCTGGTCATCGGATTGCCGAGTAATGCATTGATGCCATCCGTCCAATAGTTGAATGTCGTTTCGTCGGGCGCCACGAAATCCAGCGTCGGCTGATCCATATTGTCGAATGTTATGGAAAAGCCCAAATTGATAGCCGACTTTCTCGCTCGCATTTCCTTCATATGCGGACACTCTTTGCCGATTAGCAATTGTCTGATATCGCACACCGACACCTTGTTGAACAGCTCGTCTAACGATGGAATGGTTTTTTCATCACAATCTCCGTAGTGGATCATTTTATAGTTGGGCGAAAGTCGAGCGTACCAGAACTTATCCTTGCTACGCGTTCCGCGAGAGTATCGGGAGAAGCGCGTACCCTCGATGAGAAAGTTTCGACGCTGTTGCTTGATTAGCTCCTCAATATTCGGCGTGATCTTCTCCTTTAGCTTAACAATCGAAGATGCTGTCGACTCGCACGCCTCTTTCGATGTGCGCTCCTGTTGGCGGAGCGTCGTTATGGTTTGATAGTTGAGTGTGGCAATTTTCGACCGGAAATCGTCCAAATTATTCGGCAAAGAGCTCAAAGCTCGTGTGATTTGTTCTCGCACTACGCTGAAAACTTTTAGAAAATCTTCTGATGTTGCCCGCATATCCTTCCACGTGCGATTCAACGTGACAATACAAATACAGAAGAACTCCTCGAATGGATGATCGTGTGAGAAAAACATTGGATGGAAGACGGTCGATTGTTCCGACGGGGGTTCTCCAATCCGAAGGATTTCACACAAAAGCTTCACTAGCTCAATAGAAGTACGACCGAATGGGCATTCGTGTTCATCGGCACGACACGAGTTCTCGTGCACCACCTTCGTATATTGCTGCGTGTAATTTCGGGCGAAATACACCATACAATCGAGAGCCAGAACGCCAGGTGGTGTTTCGAAGAAATCCTGTGCCGGATTGATATCGCACTTGAATCCGAGTTTCTTGTAGTACTGGGAGAAGTTCACGTTACCGCCGCGTCGCAGCTGATCATCATTACCGCCCGAACCCGAGTAATCGTCGAATGCAATACGTCTAAGCTCTTTTATTTTGTCATGTGCGTCTTGATCCTGTGCATTCATTTTCATTCGCATTCGGCTCTCGAGCAGTCCCAGCGTCAATGTCTGCAACACGTACAGCTGATGCGACATTTCGGTTCCCAAATCCGAGCTAATGGCACTGCTCAGTATGACCGATCGATACACCTTCGTGCTGAGTATTTGGGCGATCAGACGTTTGTGCTCTTCGTCCGCTTTCACGAACAATGCATTTATCAGGGCAATTGTGTTTTGCTGAACCACAGTGGAAGTGGACGATTGGAGAAGTTTCAAGAGATCATCGAAGGTGACATCCTTCTCAATCTGCGCATACTTCATGCTGTTCTGCACGATGTTCTCGAGATTCGAGAGCGCACACTCAACACACTCCTTTGTGAATCGATCGAAATGTCCAATGATGTTGATGTTGCGTGTAATGAAGGTGTTCTGAAGAATTTCCCACGAAACGGTGCCGTGCTCCATCAGCTCCACGAAACTCAACATGCTGAATTTGAGAATGTTCACTTCGCAATCGGGATCCTCAATCATGGCAATGATTATATTTAAACCTTGCTCCTTGATGAATTCCAGGGCGAATGTCAGGTCAGAGCTCAGTTGCGACAGATTCTCCAGACATTCGATCTTTTTGCCGGTGGAGCCGGAACGTAGCGTTTCCAGAATGTCGTTGGCCGTTTTCGCCGGTGAGTGACGAAGTTGAAGGACGGAACCGTTTTTCACTTCGTTGCGATTCTTTTCGGTCACGTACTTGTGATTGTTGGACTCGCAAAATTGAAGAGCGTAATTTTCGGAATCGGTGATGTTCCAGTTGTTGCATAGCTCTTGGATGATGCCTGCGGTGTTAAGGGGAAATAAATTAGTATTTAAGTTGTTTAGAGATGTTGGTAGACGAAACAGACGAAAGGAAGCATTTTAAAGCTCGCCATTTACTACCGATCCGAACTATTTGCTGGTTTGATCGATCCAAGCCAATTTCATAAAACGTGCGGAAAAAAGAATCTCATTTCCGCTGTTCTATAGATAGAAAGATAGATAAGAAGAGATGGACCGTGGGCTGGCCCACTAGCGCTGCGACCTGATGGTCTATTGTGCACAAACGGACCACGTCATTTTCTTAGGAACGATAGGAATGAGAAGATTTTATTTCCGCACGTTCTAAAGGTCAGCATACACGATCGCCATCAATCATCAACCGTTAATTTGATAGAACGTGCGTAAAAAACATCTCATTTCCACAGTTCTATGGAATTGGTGGTTCGATGCAAGATCGGCCGTGGTTCGATGCAAGATCGGCCGTGATTCTGCGCGATCATGTGTCGCGACCTTAATAAATTTACGTAGTTCCTCCGAACCAAAATTGTTTCTGCACGATAGTGTGTGGAAAGCTTCGAACAGAAGGTGTGTTTTTTTGAACATCTATCCGGTGCAGCTTAGGCCGGTTTCACATGGAACGCACGATACACGAGATTCTAGTAGAAAGCTCCAGTGGCGAGCAAGCTTTCACACGAGTGCAATTTAAAATTAATCATCGCACATACAAAGCTCGCTCGCCACTGGTGTTTTCTGCTAGAATCTCGTGTATCGTACGTTCCGTGTGAAACCGGCCTTAGGGTATCCCCATGCATTACAACAACTTAACCCTGTACGTGCCAGTGGGGTGGCTAACCTACACTCGATAGATTGTACAACTGTACCAGAATATGCCGTTAATATGACAATTGGTGCGAAGTTTCAACGACATTCATTCTGTTTCCACATTTTATATTTTCTCATCACTACTATCTTATATCCCACATACATGGAGCGATCCGTCGCTCGATCGATCGGCCGATGGATCGGCACAAAATATCAGCTGATCAAAATTATATGGAACTGTAAAAAAAATCGTCAACGATAAGCGCATACACAGGCCGATATAGAGATCGGGTGATATATCGGCAGATCGATCGGTGTGTGTATGGCATGTTTAATATTTAGGCGGTCGTAATTGCTTGTCATTGCAGCAGGAATCTAGTTGTAAGCTCTACGTGTTTCCCGCATCGACGCATTCACAAGCAGACCTGGAAGTCTCCAGACGCACAGCACATACCGTCAACTGCGCAACTAACACCAGTCTGATCCTGGGCTGCGACGCTAATGCCCATCATGACATCTGGGGGAGTACCAACACAAACGAGAGAGGCGAAGCGCTTCTCGAGTACATTTTGGGAACGAACCTACTGCTCTGTAATGTCGGCAGGGAGCCCACTTTTATTACCAAAAATAGGCAGGAGGTCCTCGACATCACTCTTGCCTCGGAGGACATTCACCACTTGATCAGTGGCTGGAGAGTATCCGAGGAACACTCTTTTTCGGATCATCGATACCTACAATTTAACCTTGCGGAACGACCTGCGCTCACTCCACGCACTTTGAATCGTAGGCGCACAGACTGGTCGAAGCATCGAGAGTCTCTTTTGGAATTGTTACCACCCTTAGCAGTTCAACCCTCCAACCAACATGAACTGGATTGCATGGTGAATACGCTGAACGGAGTAATCAAGGCAGCGGTATCCTCATCGTGTCCTGTCAGCTCTTATACAGGAAAGAAGAAGCCACTGTGGTGGAATGGTAAGTTATCCGAGCTTAGGGCTATATCCAGAAAGGCCTTTAATAAGGCAAAAGCTTCTAGGCTGGAGTGTGATTGGCAATTCTACAAGAGGCAACTTAGCCTTTTCAAGAAAGAGCTGAGAAGCGCTAAACGAAACTCGTGGAAGAGTTTCTGCGAACGCGTGGAAGGGTGTAGCGAGGCCTCTAGACTTCGTAAAACTTTATCGTCGAATCCACCTCCGCCCACTTTTCTGCAGAGGCAGGATGGCTCATGGACATCGTCAAGCAAAGAATCCATTGAACTTTTGCTTGACACACACTTTCCTGGTAGCACGGCGGCCAGCTCTGCTGGGGCCCTACACACTTGCCAGACGGCAGCATGTGACGTTACGAGCATTCTGTCGAAAGATAAGATACTGTGGGCGATCGGCAGTTTCGAGCCGTTTAAATCCGCTGGACCCGACGGCATTATTCCAGCGGACCTACAATACTCATTAGATATTATCTATCCTTGGGTGGAGAGTATCCTAACCGCTTGTCTCACACTGGGCTGTGTTCCGCGCATCTGGACGGAAGTTCTGGTTGTTTTCATCCCGAAAGCCGGGCGCTGCTCACACGCGCGCGCAAATGACCTGCGACCTATCAGCCTCTCTTCAACCTTGCTGAAATTATTGGAGCGGCTGATCGATGTTCATCTTCGGAACACCATTCCACCTCAGTCTCTATCTTCATCGCAACATGCCTACTGGAAAGGAAGATCAGTGGACACTGCTCTTCACTCTCTGGTTAGTGGCATTGAGAAATCCCTTGAATGTAAGGAATATACCATGGTTGCATTTTTGGACATCGAGGGAGCGTTCAATAATGTTAAACATAGTGCAATCATCGAAGCACTCTTGAAACTGCATGTTGATGACTCGCTCTGTAAACTTATTAGTTTGCTGTTAACTTTTAGGATTATACGTACCACTATGGGTACTTCATCCGTCAGTAGATGTGTCTGCAGGGGCACCCCCCAAGGAGGCATACTGTCTCCACTTCTTTGGAACCTGGTAGTCAATGGACTGCTCCTGAGATTGGAAGAGCTTGGTTTCAGCGTTACGGCGTACGCGGACGATGTTGCCATTGCTGTTTCCGGGAGTTTCCCGGGAGTCCTTAGTGAGTTGCTGCAGAATGCTCTAGGTATTCTCACCGAATGGGCACGCCACTGTGGTCTTGGCGTTAACCCTGACAAGACCGAACTTGTCCTCTTCACCAGAAGACACGAACTACCTCCTGTTGAGCCTCCATCACTTGATGGTAAGAAACTGGCCTTCAGTGACAGAGCTAAGTTCCTGGGTCTTATTTTTGATAGGAAGCTATCGTGGAAGCCCAACATACTTGAGCGGGTGAATAAAGCCACAGCTGCGCTCTACTCGTGTAGGAAGGCGATTGGCAGGAACTGGGGTCTGCAACCGAAAGTGGTGCACTGGCTGTACACAGCGGTTGTGCGGCCAATTTTACTGCACGGCATTTGTGTGTGGTGGACGGCACTAAGAGTGGCGGCCTATTGCCACTTGTTAAGTAAAGTGCAAAGACTAGCAGCGGTTAACATGACAGGGGCCTTTAGAACAACTCCGTCAGCCAGCTTGGACACGCTGCTAAACCTGCTCCCGCTTGACATTTTTGGCGAACAACTGGCAGGAATCACGGCCCTGCGTCTTCGCGAAGCAGGCCAATGGCGCACGTCAAATACTGGCCACTCTGCTATTCTAGGCAACCTGGATCTCCCTACGGAGACTGATTACACGTCTCCAAAACATGTTTTTGATAGGAATTACACTAGCAGGATTCCGTCGAGAAGCCTATGGGCTGACAATGTACCCTTCACCCCCAACTCCTTGGTCATCTACACGGATGGCTCTAAGACCGATTACGGAGTTGGGGCTGGTATTTACTCGGAGGGTCTGGGAATCAACTTATCCTTCCGTCTTCCTGATTTTTGTAGTGTCTTACAGGCTGAGGTTACGGCGATCTTGGAAGCTCTAACCTGGCTAAGAAGTCATGTCGTGACTGCAAGAGACATTACTATCTATACGGACAGTCAGGCTGCGATTCGCTCGCTTGACTCTGTTCTCACTTCATCGAAAACCATTCAGAAGTGCCGCTCGGCCCTGTTAGAGATGGGTTACTTCTTCAACATTACCCTCTGCTGGATACCAAGTCACAGTGGCTTTGTGGGCAATTGCAGGGCGGACGATCTTGCTCATGAGGGGACAACAGGTGTCGTCAATGGAGACCGTATTGATATCGGAGTGCCAATTGCATCGTGCAAGGCGGCAATTAAGTCCGTTGCGGTGGTTAGGGCTAACAACAGATGGCTCAATTTAAATACTTGCCAAACGACGAGAATGATCTGGCAGAAATTCGATTCTAGCCGCTCTGCCTCTTTGCTATCTTTGAACAGAAAGCATATTGGTAGGGTGGTGGGGACTATCACAGGGCATTGCCCCATCGGCGTGCTCGCATGGAGGCTCCGTCTTCCTCATAATGACTACTGCAGGAGCTGTGAGGATGTGGATGAGGAGGAGAGTGTCTTGCACCTTCTATGTCACTGCCCAGCACTGGCCATCAGAAGGAGGAAATTCCTAGACTCTTGGTTTTACTATGACCTGGAGGACCTCAAGGACATGAGCGTGATAAAGCTCAACCGCTACATTGCCAGCACAGGCTGGTTTGGAACCTAGGTTTCTTTTGGCGAGGTGTAATGTTATATGGTGGTATCACAATGGACCCATGAGCGGTCTAAGTGTGCTGTGTTGTATCATGGCAGCCCCTTAACCTAACCTAACCTAACCTACCGTCAACCAAATTGACCACGTCCTCATTTGCAGGAGATGGTCGTCTAGTGTCATGGATGTCCGCTCCTATCGAGGAGCAAACTGCGACTCAGATCATCACTTGGTGAAGACGACCTACAGATGTAGAATCTCCTCAGTGCACCAGTCAAGAATCAGCCCTCCCAAAATCTTTGCGGTTGATAAGCTTTTGAGTGATGCTACAGCGGTGGCGTATACTACCGCCCTTGAGGAAAAACTATAACCTATGCTACACAACATCAGCAACACAGGCGTCCATGGGTTCTGGGAAGAACTCAAGGGTACCATCAAGGATGTCGCAGAGAAGGTCGTGGGATATAAAGCCCGGCGAGCGCGAAATGACTGGTTCGACGAAGAATGCAAAAATTCACTTGACGCGAAAAACGAGGCCTACAGACAATGGATTCAACGAGGAACCAGAGCCAGAAGAGAAAAATATGACGGAGCTACGGCGAATATCGAATAGAATAATTAGACGTAAGAAACGTAAATACTTTGACGAGCAGTTGCTGAACATAAACGAAAACTTAGCTAATAGGAACACCAGACAAGCGTACAAACTAGTAAATACAATTAAGAACGGCTACCAACCCAGGACTAGCCTTTGTAAGGACAAGGATGGAAACATCATCAGCGACACCGATGGTATTAACAAACGATGGGCCTCTTATTTTGAAGAGCTTCTAAACCGACCATCTAACATCCCCACACAGGAAGCTCTCGACGATATTGTTGATCTAGGCCCACCCATTCAACCCCCGCCAGTAGAGGAAGTTGATCTCGCGTTGCGGTCACTAAAACGAAATAAAGCGCCGGGCGCTGACGAGATTCCAGCTGAACTGCTAAGATTCGGTGGAACGAGTCTAGTTGATGCCATACATCAATTACTCCTGCGAGTATGGGAGAACGAGGAGATCCCAGACGATTGGCGCAGAAGCATCATCTGTCCAATTCATAAAAAGGGAGATAAACTGCGGTGTGAGAATTACAGGGGCATCTCACTAGTTTGTACGTCCTATAAAATTTTGACGAAAATTCTGGAAAATAGAATAAAACCGTACGCAGAACGAGTCATTGGCGAATATCAAAGCGGTTTCAGACCTGGTCGCTCCACAACCGATCAGCTCTTCTCAGTCAAACTGATACTCCAGAGGTGCTGGGAATACAACGTAAACGTATACCAAATCTTTGTCGACTTCAAGCAGGCATACGACAGTATCGATCGTGGAGTATTGTACAACATCATGCTGCAATTTGGTATACCAGCAAAATTAGTGCGACTGACAAAGATGACGATGACCAACTCCGTCTCACAAGTCAGGATCCAGAATAGACTTACTGATCTATTTGAAACACGCACTGGTTTGAAACAGGGCGATGGACTGGCTCCGACGCTCTTCAACCTAGCACTGGAATACGTTATTCGGGCCATGAATTTGGACAACAGCAAGACGCTACTCATCAAGTCGACACAATTAGCAGCGTACGCCGACGACATCAACATCATGTCCCGAAGATTGGCTGACGCAGAAGAACTTCTGCATACGCTTGATACCGCTGCAAAGGAAGTTGGATTACGTATTAACGAGGGTAAAACTAAAATAATGATGCAATCGGTGACAAGGACACCTGCACAACCGAGCATCAACGTGGGGGACCTCAACATCGAGTTCGTGAACAACTTCATCTACCTGGGTTGCAACCTGTCAAGGGACGCCAACGAAACTGACGAAATCAAGCGACGGATACAGTTAGCTAATAAGACTTTTTTCTCGGTTCTCCCCATAATGAAATCGAAGCATGTGCACAGAAACACGAAGCTCCGCGTGTACAAAACCATTATACGACCAGTGCTATGCTATGGCTGCGAAGCATGGACCCTAACTCAAGCCTCCGAAAACATGCTAGACACTTTCGAACGTAAGGTTCTACGGCGAATTTTCGGGGCTGCTTGCGATCGAGATGGATGGCGCATCCGGTACAACCATGAGTTGTATGAAATGTACGATGAGCTGCAAGTCTCGAAAATCGTCAAACTACAACGACTTCAATGGGCAGGGCATGTACAAAGAATGGACGATGATCGCATGCCTAAGAGAGTAATGAATGCAGAACGAGTCGACGGAGCGAGACTGCGAGGACGACCGAGATCTCGTTGGGAGAGCTCAGTAGGTGTGAACGCCGCGCAGCTGCTGGGCTCCCAAAATTGGAGGACGCGGTCACGTGACCGAGATAATTGGAGGACAATGATCCAGGCGGCCAAGGCCCGACGTCGGGCTGTCGCGCCACGATGATGATGAATTGCTTGTCGCTACGGTCAATTTTGAAAGCCAATCAATTCAAACCGAACTTCCATCGAACCATTAAATATCATAGGGGGGATTTTTCCCGCACGTTCTATGAAATTGATGGTTCGATGGAAGTTCGGTCGTGGTTGTGCGCGTTCATGTGTGGCGACTTAACTGACCCATATATGGGCTCATAGCAGCCTAAGACCCGCCATAGACGGTGCGATCCATCCTCAGATCGATCTGACAATGGATCGCCACAAAATATCTGACGATCGAAATTATATGGAACTGCCAAAAAAATCGTCAACGATAGTCACATACACGGTGCGATCGATCTGACGATCACACTGGCTGCGTTCTGCGAAACTTACAGGATCAGACAATTTGACAGTGAGTAACAGAGATGTGAAGTATTGTATATCCGTAAGTTGAAGAGAGAGGGTCACTTATCTGTCAGAATTTTAAGAGGAAAAATTTACCGGAAAAATTTGTTGGTTCGTTTCCCCAGCCCATGATTTATAAACAAATACATCTACCACACTCTCTGTCTCTTTCGCTCTGGTGCAATTATTAAGAAACAGGCTTAACGAAAATTGGTTGGTTGTCATTCTGCTCTCTCGTGTGCGTCAAATGTGTGAATGTTTCAGTTATATGCATCTTTCTTTCACTTACGGATACACAATGCTTTGCTATCTCTGTTGCTTACTGTCATTTCCTTAACCGGTCAGGCTTTCAGGACCGAGACCAATATCGTCAGATCGATCTGACGTGGGATTGCATCGTATATGGGGGCTATTAATAGCCAATTTCAAAGACATGACCGGCAATCTCACGCCTAGATGTCACTACAACTTAGCTGTCATTTTGACAGCGAGCAACACCCACACAGCCATTCTTCCAGTAGGGCCAATTCCGCGACACCCCGATATAGGCCTGTTCCTAATACCGGGATCCCGGTTTGGTACCGGTTTTTTTTCAGTACCGGTACCAAAAACTAAGAGTACCGGTATCCCGGTTTTTTTAGTACCGGTATTGAGTACCGGGATCCCGGGATTTCAGTACCGAGTCTTTTCAACCATGAGCCGGTTTTATTCGGGATCCCGGGATCCCGGTACTCAGTACCGAGTCTTTTCAGTACCGAGTCTTTTCAGTACCGAGTCTTTTCAGCAACGAGTCTTTTCAGTACCGAGTCTTTTCAGTAGTACCGAGTCTTTTCAGTACCGAGTCTTTTGAGTACCGAGTCTTTTCAGTACCGGGATCCCGGTACTCAGTACCTGTTCTTTTCAGTACCGAGTCTTTTCAGTACCTGTTCTTTTCAGTACCGAGTCTTTTCAGTACCGAGTCTTTTCAGTATCGGGATCCCGGGATTCGAGTACCTGTTCTTTTCAGTACCGAGTCTTTTCAATACCTGTTCTTTTCAGTACCGGGATCCCGGGATTCGAGTACCTGTTCTTTTCCATAAAAAAGACTCGTTCATTGCTGGACCAATTCTTCAGGTTTTTGGAAATTGTTATTGGAAATGTTCATAGAGTCGTGTCGTGCATTGAAAGATTTTTCAGATACACATCGTAGTATAGTATGTTAGTTAGTACGCACATAGATATACGAGTATGTACATTGTTCATACATAATTGATTTTGAGTTTTGTTAGGATTGAGACTGAGATGAGAGTATTTATTGTATTGGGAATAGGATATGTAATTGGGTATGATATAAATATGAAATACATATGAACGAATATGTATATGTACGTATGTATTGTACATAATATAATAATATAATGCGTTGCATTGGTCAATAGCCGGCCATACACGCTCTATCATTTGCAAACGTACGCCAATTCGATCGCCCCATTTTTTTCCGAATGATTCGCCGCGTTCGCAATCCCCTGCAAAATCGCGTCACCTGGGTCGCCCAATTTTTTTGCGAATGATTCGCGGCGTTTACAATCCCCTCGAAAATCGCGGCACCTGGGTCGCCGAATGATTCGCCGCGTTTGAACGAGCAGTGAAATTTAAGTAATTTTGTGCGACCAGACGGTTCGTGGCGTTTTCGGTTTGCAGATGATAGAGCAACAACAATTTGTATGGAGACGATGTCTAGTTGGGTGCGTTGTGATTTTGCAGATGATTCGCCGCGACCGAATTTTTATGGGTTACCTATAGTGGCGGTAGTAGTAGCTTGCATAATAAAATATGAGAAGGATGGGTCCACGCAGATATTTTGGTCCTGCTGCAGGTGTGCGTCAGGATAAAAGGATTTGTTTATCGATGAGGAGAGATATATAGGCAAGATGGGTGTTGTATGACTAGGGGTGCTGAGACGAATACGTTAGACTGCCGCTGAAGGCATTTTGAGTCCTTTGGTAACGAAAAAAGACATGCTTTGCAAGGAAAGCCCGATCAGACGAGTATTTCCCCATGAAAACAGGGTAGCCATTCAGGGGTGGGCAAAAAAAAAAGTGCTGGATGCAGATATGCTAGCACGAAACGGCTGCAGGTACATGTACAAAGAGTGAAACGGGCAACCTAGGGCTACATGCGGGGGTTCGCAACGCCCTAGGAGGGGAGCTAGCCCAGCTCGTTCCAAACCGAAATTATCCATGCACACTTGTGCGATACTGCGGGTTGTGAATTAGCAGTCGCTTGTGTGAGTT
Organism: Chloromyia formosa; assembly: GCA_964017055.1. Taxonomy (NCBI): domain Eukaryota; kingdom Metazoa; phylum Arthropoda; class Insecta; order Diptera; family Stratiomyidae; genus Chloromyia; species Chloromyia formosa. The sequence continues at coordinate 153,210,510 of OZ024815.1, read as the reverse complement.
GCCCACTTCTGAGTGACCACCCTGTTTTCATGGGGAAATAGGGCGTTGCGAGCCCCCGCATGTAGCCCTAGGTTGCCCGTTTCACTCTTTGTACATGTACCTGCAGCCGTTTCGTGCTAGCATATCTGCATCCAGCACTTTTTTTTTGCTCACCCCTGAATGGCCACCCTGTTTTCATGGGGAAATACTCGTCTGATCGGGCTTTCCTTGCAAAGCATGTCTTTTTTCGTTACCAAAGGACTCAAAATGCCTTCAGCGGCAGTCTAACGTATTCGTCTCAGCACCCCTAGTCATACAACACCCATCTTGCCTATATATCTCTCCTCATCGATAAACAAATCCTTTTATCCTGACGCACACCTGCAGCAGGACCAAAATATCTGCGTGGACCCATCCTTCTCATATTTTATTATGCAAGCTACTACTACCGCCACTATAGGTAACCCATAAAAATTCGGTCGCGGCGAATCATCTGCAAAATCACAACGCACCCAACTAGACATCGTCTCCATACAAATTGTTGTTGCTCTATCATCTGCAAACCGAAAACGCCACGAACCGTCTGGTCGCACAAAATTACTTAAATTTCACTGCTCGTTCAAACGCGGCGAATCATTCGGCGACCCAGGTGCCGCGATTTTCGAGGGGATTGTAAACGCCGCGAATCATTCGCAAAAAAATTGGGCGACCCAGGTGACGCGATTTTGCAGGGGATTGCGAACGCGGCGAATCATTCGGAAAAAAATGGGGCGATCGAATTGGCGTACGTTTGCAAATGATAGAGCGTGTATGGCCGGCTATTGACCAATGCAACGCATTATATTATTATATTATGTACAATACATACGTACATATACATATTCGTTCATATGTATTTCATATTTATATCATACCCAATTACATATCCTATTCCCAATACAATAAATACTCTCATCTCAGTCTCAATCCTAACAAAACTCAAAATCAATTATGTATGAACAATGTACATACTCGTATATCTATGTGCGTACTAACTAACATACTATACTACGATGTGTATCTGAAAAATCTTTCAATGCACGACACGACTCTATGAACATTTCCAATAACAATTTCCAAAAACCTGAAGAATTGGTCCAGCAATGAACGAGTCTTTTTTATGGAAAAGAACAGGTACTCGAATCCCGGGATCCCGGTACTGAAAAGAACAGGTATTGAAAAGACTCGGTACTGAAAAGAACAGGTACTCGAATCCCGGGATCCCGGTACTGAAAAGAACAGATACTGAAAAGACTCGGTACTGAAAAGACTCGGTACTGAAAAGACTCGGTACTGAAAAGACTCGGTACTGAGTACCGGGATCCCGGGATCCCGGTACTGAAAAGACTCGATACTGAAAAGAACAGGTACTCAGTACCGGTACTGAAAAAAACCGGCTCATGGTTGAAAAGACTCGGTACTGAAAAAAACCGGTACTAGTACCGGTACTGAACGAATACCTGTGAGTACCGGGATACCGCTTGTGGTACCGGTACTTGAAAATATCAAGTACCGGTACTGAAATCTCAGTACCGAACAGGCCTACCCCGATAATTGTTCATTCACCTCACATACCGGAAATTCGAGTCATTTCAGGCGTCCACTTACCGGTCAACGGCTGCCGCTGATTGAATTCAATGAGCTGTGCATTCTGCTGGGCCATTTCCACGGCGATTTTCACGATATGTGAATCCTTGAGGGCGGGCATCTTTTTCGGCAACATTTTGCGCAATGTATGACAAAACGACTATGCTAGAAACTTCAGTACGTTGCGCACGAGCTACTTGTTATCATCGATCAATACACAAACCCGACAGAGTACGAAAATGCAGAGAAATGGTCGAAAACACAGTACACTAATCGACTTCCACCGGCTAATGACAAAGCCCTCTCTTGCTTGACTGTCCATTGACATTTCACTTTCCAGCAGCAGGGCTGGCAAAATGAAAACAAAAAAGCAATCCCAATGGAAATTCACTTTCTCTTTTTTCGCACTTCCAGCCATCAAATGCCCCCTCAACAGCTGTTTGGAATGTTGTCGTCCACGCGCTGTCAAATAGAGCACGAGTGCATGCGTCCACGTCCACTTTCCATCCAGCCTTTCAACGGATCACTTAATCCTCGGGCGATGCGTGTTGTCATCCCGGCAGTTCTGTGAAAATTGAGAGCACTTGTCGCGAACGTCGTCAGCATGGAGAAGACACCACCCGTGGAATCGCCTTTAAAGGCGCTACTCAACAGCCCTTCGCCAAGGCCACTCACCAACAACTTTGTCTATCCCAAGGTCTGTGAAGATGATGAAATATTCACTGGATTTGGTAATTAACGATTCGATGTGTTCATTTCAGCCTCAGAATCCGCATAGTACAATGATCGCTGCCGTGCCGGCTGTGCCTGTCGGGCCCAAGGATGCCGTGAACTCGATGAAAATGCAGTAAGTGTCGGAGGGCGACTTGCTGTGGTTGCCAAAAGGGCTGGCTGCTACGAAAGCATGACTGGAAATATTGTGAAAGTCTGTCCGCTCTTTTTTCCTATAGTCCAAGCATATTGTTTGGACTTCTTCCCCCGTTCTCGGTGCAGTAGAACAACTTTTTCACAATTTTTTTCAATCTGTCGAGTTATCGTTTCTTGGAACATTTCACAGTAAAGCCAATTTCCTGTGCATATTCTTAAAATCAGTCAAAATCAGCCTCGTGTATGTTATGCAAACGTAGCCGTGGGTGCATACAGATGATAACCCAATTTAATTCGAACCGCTTGGGACGTGCGAGGTGGCGACATTTCGGTCTATAAATAACCACCACTCATCAAAGAGAACGGATAGCAGCATAACTCCTGTCATAAACATCAAAGAGCGGTATTGGATGCCCTACCGTCCACGATCGAGTGCAGGGCTATTTTAATTTTATATTTAACTTGTCTGCAAACAAGTAGAAGAAAATTGATTCCCCCGATACGAATCGGAAGTGGGGCATAGCGCGTCAATTATTCTTGCGCGCCATCGTACTCTGTTCTGGGCAATGGGGCGCCACTCCCCAAAAGACTTACCCAGCGTGCTACACTCCTTTGCCACAGATCGTCGCAATGTGATTTTAGGACCACTTCTTGGTCGGCCTTGGTTGGAAATGGGGTTCCATTTCATGGCATGCAAAGCAATGCAGCTATCACTCTTCCGCAATGTGTGACCTATCCACTGTCATTTTCGCCTGCGTATCAATTCGTCGATTGGCATGTGCACCGTACGCCGACTTAGCTCTTCATTTGATATTGTTCCGGGCCAGAATATTCTTAGAATTCGACGAAAACATGAGTTGACGAAAACTTGCAGTTTTCTGCACCCCCGACGAACTCCACTGCGAATCACAAAGTCCCCCGACACCTTACCGAACGCGACATTTCGCGCTGTCATAGGTTGCCTTAATAATAGCCACAAGCCTCTCAGGGATGCCTCTCCTGCGCAAGGCCGCCCATGTAGATCTCGGTTCACACAATCGAAAGCCTTCTCGAAATCGATGAAAGTGAAGCGGAGAATCGTACTCAGCGCATTGTTCGATGATGATTCGCAAGGTGTTCGATCACATTATCGAAACAGGAGAATACGGATCGAAAACAAGCCTGCTCTTGTTGTTGTTGTGGTAGCGATGCTTCGAATACTTCAGTTCTTCTAACATCGAAGGGGGTTGCAGCTCTTGGCCGTCGAAAAACGGGTCGTTCCGGTACGAAGAACCGGCTGCTGTCTGCTCTTTATCAATTGTGCTTTCTAAGTGGGCCTTTAGTCTTTCCAGGACGATTTTAGCTATTATCTTGGCAACGGCAGGAAGCACACAAAGGCCTCTCCAATTATTACAGTCTTTTTTTTTTTTTTTTATTATAGAGGGGGTTAATCTTATTGTTCAGGAGACACTGCCGACTACTGATGTCAATTGTACGGCAGCGATATGGGACTTTCATCTTCAGTGTGCGACTACTTACCCAGTAAAACCTTCAACCCTCTTTCTCCACCATTCTCCCTACGGAACTACCTCTCAGTATTACGTCGTAGGGCTGGTTTTGGCTAATTAGCCGTTAATCCTTTGCGTCCTTTTTCGTAGTTGCTCCTCTTTCCTCAGTTCCCTATGTATGTCGCATATTGTGTGAGTTACGGTCTCCCAATTGGATTCAGATCTTAACATATGTTCCACTATATTATGTGGATTAAGGTCACTGCCAAGTTCGACCTCCAGTGCTTCACGCTTACCTCTATATCTTGGACAGTGAAAGAATACATGTTCCGGGTCTTCCGCTATTCCTGGGCACCTCGGACAGTCGGACGAATCGTCCAGCTTGAATCTGTGTAGGTACTTCCTATATCCGCCATGACCAGTAAGAAACTGGGTTAGATAATGGTTCACCTCTCCATGTTTGCGGTTCAGCCACAATTCGATTTGCGGGATAAGTATGTGTGTCCAGCTTGCCTTCGGAGTTTCATCCCACCGCTGTTGCCATTTCCTCAGAGACTCGCACCTTTCTCGTTTTTTGCGCGCATTATATACGTCCGGTGGCTCCAAACATCGGCCTTTGTGCAATCGGTCCATTTCGTCTGCTAGAATATCTACGGGGATCATACCTGATACAACGTAGGCTGCCTCATCTGATGTTGTTCGGTATGCACAGCACACTCTCAATGCGTTCCTTCGATAAACGGAGTTGATTCTTCGAATATTACAGGCGTGACGAAGCGCGTCGATCCAAACTGGTGACGCATACAGAAGTATAGAGGTGATCACTCTAGATAATAAGAGTCTCCTACTCGGTCGTGGTCCTCCCACATTTGGCATCATCCTCGCCAAAGCCACAGTAGCATTAGCCGCCTTCTTGCATATGTGCTTGAGGTGCTCTCCAAATGTTAGCTTCGCGTCAATCATCACCCCCAGATACATAATTGCTGGCTTAGAAATAATTATGGTGTTTCCGACTCCGATCCTCAGGGTATTATTTTTTCATCGGTTGCTGATGAGAACGGCTTCCGTCTTTTGTTCAGCTAGCTCCAGTCCTACTTTATCCAACCACAACTTAATAGTTGTGATTGCTTCGGTGGCATAAACTTCGGCCAATGCTGGATCCTTGGCCACCACGACCACAGCTATGTCATCTGCGAACCCGACTATCGTTTCTTCTTTGAGTACTGGTAAATCCAATATGTCGTTGTACATGATGTTCCACAGCAAAGGGCCGAGTACAGATCCTTGCGGTACTCCTGCTGTTACATTGTACTCCCTTGGTCCTTCGCTGGTTTCGTACTGTAGGATTCTACACGAAAGGTAGCTCTGTATAAGTCGCGTCAAATAGTCAGGCACACCTATCCTCTGCAAAGACAAATGAATGCATTTCCAGTTTGCCGAATTGAAAGCATTTTTGACGTCCAGTGTCACAACCGCGCAACATTTGCTATTATTACAGTCTGTGAGGCTAGCCTTCTTTGAAAGTTTGATGATCAAACCTTCCTTCCACTCAGTGGGGAAGTTTTCTGTATTCCACGCTTTATCAACAAGTGGGTGCAGAAAATCGGCAGTTACGCTTGACGCTGCTTGATAAAGTGCAATAATTGCAGCGACTAATTCCTCTGTAGCCGGGGCAGTGGACCGTATACGCACATTTTGATGGTTAGCTAAATTGTCTAAATGAGGGGGAACTTCACCAGAGGTTACACGGTTCAAAACCGCGGCGAAGTGTTCTTTCCACCGCCTCATTTGATCTTCTTCCACGATAAGTAGCTTTCCATCACTATCCTTCACCGGATATTGGCAGGAGTTACGACCACCTGTAAACTCCTTGATGACGCCGTATACGGCGTTTGAGTTGTTACTTCTTGCGACTTCTTCTGCTGAGGCTAGAAGAAAATTCGCATAAACTCTTTTATCGCGTCCCGCACTATGCTGAACTTCTCGAGCTTTCTGACGGTAAAGGAGTTCGATGCTGCTTCGATTGTCGTCTGATGCTGCAGCCAAACGAACCTCCAGTCCTCTTGAATCTTTTACTAATGGCAAAGTGGTCGATCTGATTTTGTGTTCTGCGCCGATCAACAGAGGACCAACTGATTTTGTGGTGGTCCTTATGCTCAAACATAGTACCACCGATGAAGAGACTGTGAATGTTGCAGAGCTCTACAAATCTTTCGTCGTTACGATCACCAAGACCGTGTCTCCCCATCACATGTCTGAGCCCATAGTTGTCATCGCCAGTTTTTGCATTCGAATCACCCATTACCATTATAATGTCACCTTTAGGTGCTCTGCTCTTAACGGCGTTTAGTTGTTCGTAGAAGGAGTCTTTCGCCAAGACATTGTCGGGTTCAGTTGGAGCATGACATTGTATGGTCCCGATGGTTCCATCCTTGGAAGTGACTTGTCTTGGCGATATTTCTACACAACCATCTTCACTACCTACAATTGTCGTTGATAATTCAGTCAGCGCTACTTCTTCAAGAAGCTTAAGGGTCTGCTCTCCCCCTAGACAACAACCTCAACAACGACCACAACATCAGCCAGAACACCTAACACAACAACCTCATCAACAACATCTTCATCCAATGCAATCCAATTCACACTCTGCCACTCGTTCTTCTTTACGGGTATGTGCACCTCCCAAGCAGATTTTTGTTTCGCGTCTTACATATGACACAACGGAAGATGAACTTTCCTCTTATGTAATCGAACGACTTGGATTTCGTCCTGCATTGTTTAGCTGCAAAAAGTTAACTAAGGACAACCTCCCGGATCAGCTTATATCATCCTTCAAGATCACTATACCTAACGAAGTTATCATACCACTCGATTCATCATTCTGGCCACCTGAATTAATTGTGAAGGATTTTACCAAGCGAACGGCATCTCGTCGTCGTCATCCAAAGAGAGTAGACTAAACATATCCTTGTACTATCAAAACACCCGTGGCCTTAGGACCAAATTGGAGGAATTCTATATTTCCTCACTTGCGTCCTCTCATGACATTATATGTATTTCTGAAACTTGGCTTGAACCATCCGTAGGCGATTCCGAAATTCTTCCATCTCATCATATCTTCCGCTGCGATCGTAATCGCTCTCTCACAGGCAAAGCAGATGGTGGCGGGGTTTTCATCGCGGTGATTAAAAAATATCAATGCTCTCTCTTGTACGCCTCAACCGACAATGCATTCGACTGTGTGGTTGTACGTGTATGTCTTTCCCCTTCATCCGTGCTCCTGGTCTCTTGTGTATACATCCCTTGTAATTCTAGCCTTTCCCTATATGATTCCTGGTACTCCGATGTATCTCGCTTTATTAATAGTGATTCCTTTTCATCTGTTGTCATTTGTGGCGACTTTAATCTCCCTCACGTTGAGTGGCCTCCCTTTTCGGGTTTTCCAGTTTCATCTGCCTCGGCTTCGCACCTTCTTCGCCTAACATCTTTTATGCATCTTTGTTCTGTTACCCAGATTAACTCTATTCGAAACGCCTCTAACCGCCTGTTAGATCTTATATTTACCAACATTCCTTTGCCCTCTCTATTCCTATCTGAACCCTCTCCTTATGTACGAGTTGATTGTCATCACCCTCCGCTTCTCCTTGAGTTGTCTCTCAAAACTTCGCATTCCAGACCGTCCCGCAAACCAGGTAAATTTAACTTCCATAAGGCTGACTACGATGCTCTTAATTCTAAGCTGGCTGAAATTGATTGGGTAAATGTACTGGAGCATCTTGATTGTGACTCTGCCGTTATCACTTTTTACAATATTCTATTTGATCTTATACCCTCTTTTGTTCCCTTTTCTACCCAGAAATCCCGCAGCAGCCCTGTTTGGTTTACGGCGGAGATTTCCAAGATTCTACATAAAAAGAATCGTTGCCGCCTACGGTACAAACGATTCAGACAACCTGCTGACCTTATACTTTTTCGAAGGTTTCGCTCCAAAGCCAAACAGCTTATTGCAGCCACCCGGAAATCCTACATCGTCAACGTAGAAGATTCCATTAAGCGCAACGAAAGCAAGCTGTTTTGGTCTTATGTGCGAAATCTTCGTACTACCACGTCTTCCTCCTCTATAATTTCCCTCAACGGTAATACTGCAAATGACCCCCAATCTATCAGCGAGTTATTTGCGACCTACTTTTCCTCTGTTTACTCACCCTCCACTTCTGTGCCCTTCTCATTCCCTATTGATTCGTCTGATTTCTCGTTTCCTCACATTTCTCCCGATTATGTTGGGCTACTTCTCAGCAAATTGAAGCCTGATGGTGGTGCAGGGGCTGATGGCCTACCAAATATTTTCCTTAAAAACATGCACTAGTCATTATCCCTCCCACTCTCTATTCTGTACAACAAGAGTCTCCTGTTAGGTATTTTTCCATCTCTGTGGAAGAAATCCCTAATCCTACCTGTTCCTAAAGGCAGTGGCGATCTTTCTTCCGCCACTAATTACAGACCCATTTCCCTTCTTCCCTCTTCCGCTAAAGTTTTGGAAAAAATTGTGAACGGTTTTTTGATTGAAAACTTTGGCCACTTAATATCTCCGTGTCAACATGGGTTCCAAAAACACCGCTCAACCACAACGAACTTACTGAAGATCACGCAGTTCATTACTGAAATGTTTGAACTCCACCAGGACGTTCACGTCATCTATACGGATTTTTGTAAGGCATTTGACTCTGTCAGCTTTTACAAGCTTCTCGCCAAACTTATTGCCTTTGGTATTCCTATTCCATTGGTTAAGTGGCTTGATTCTTATCTCTGTGACCGTCTTTGTGAGGTCATTTATAATAACTCGAAGTCCTCTCCTTTCACTCCCACTTCAGGTATCCCTCAAGGGTCTATTCTTGGACCGCTGCTTTTTGCAATTTTTATCAATGACCTACCCGCTTTACTTGAATGTGTCAGTTTGCTCTTCGCTGATGACCTCTCTGTGTCTTCCACCGTTGACTGTCTTAAATTACAGACAGTACTCAATTCGCTTTCGTCTTGGTGCTCAGACAACGGTCTACAGCTCAATCTTTCCAAATGTTTTTATGTATATGATCTTTTCCCTTAAACCTATCCCTTTGTCTTTCTCTTACACTATTAACGGTGTTCCCCTTGAAAGGGTGTTCTCTTTTAAGGACTTTGGTGTTGTGTTCGACTGTAAATTGAAATTTACAGATCACTACTCCTCTATCATAAACCGTGCCTCTAAACTCTCTGGTTTTGTCCTACGTTGTACTTCCCAGTTTCGTTTTATCCAGTCCGCTGTGCGCCTCTTTTGCTCCCTGGTTCGGAGTCTTCTTGGGTATGCTTGTGTAGTTTGGTCCCCTAGTCAAATAACTTTCTCAAACGAAATTGAGGCTGTACAAAGAAAGTTTACCCGTATACTCTTTTTTAAATTTGAACTGCCGTATGCCGATTACCCCGGTCGCCTGCTTTTTCTTAACCTGCATTCATTAAAAAATCGGAGGATTGTCTTAAATGAATGCTTTCTTTTCAAACTTTACCACGGCCTTATCAACTCTACCCTAGCGGAAGGTATTCGATTTAGGATGCCGCTTCGACCCTCGCGTAATGTGAATATTTTCGATCCGCCAACGGCCAGACTCGCCATTTATTACAACTCTCCTCTGCTCAGACTAATGAGGGTACATGATGAACTCCAACTTGGTCCTTTTGCAATGAATTTCAATGCATTCCGTAGACTCGTATTCCTAAGACTTAGTACATATCCTAACGCTGATCACCTTTAGGGTTTTCACACGTACCTTTGTTATTATTCTACAATCTTTGTCTTCTAATTTCATGCTTGTATACATTTATATTTTTTCTTGTTTTTATTTTTGTCTTTAGTAATAATTTTTATTCTAATTTTCTTTTTACGTATATACGGTTTTTGGAATTTCGTTCTGTGTATATACATGAATTAAATAAATAAATAAATATTATTGAGATGTTCCTCAGTTTAGTCCGGAACCTGGCGGTCATGATTCGATCGGAGACCGGATCCCAGGATAAGAGACATTTTCGTGTGGCTCTGGTTAAAAGGAGCCTCACACCTGACTCACGACCACCACCGGTAGCTCTACCGGAGTACAACATTGCAGTGTTACCCGTTGGAGAGATAAATTCTCCGCTTTTCCAGCATCTTATCTCACTAACTCCTAAGATGTTTAATTTGTACTTCCAAAATTCAATCTCTAATTGAAGAAATCGTGCGTTCTGGGGACCTTCTGATCCATTGTCCAGGAGAGTACGCACATTTCAGAATCCAATCTTTGTCATTGTACGATAGCCAAAAGTCGTAATCGTTGAGTCAGTCCTTATCCGAGGCATAGCGACAGGCCGTCAAAGGGAAAGGCCGTGGTATTTTTACGTCCCACACCACAGGGGGAAAGGTTTACCTCAACCAAATCATCGCACCGCCATCACTGGCGGCTTGACATTGGTTAGCAATGGTCAGTGATCATTGCCGTTCCAGGAGGCGCCCACGCGGAGGACTATGGAACAGGCATTTTTCCCCTAAATTCACTTTTCGCTCTTCTGTTCTGTTCAGTTCAAATCCCGGCTATGTCTTTCTATGCACTTCTTTCACTGCTGCAAATACATAATCTTTTAATCATATACAACCAAATATTCCCCCATTTTTCATTTCTCTCTTCTTCCAATTTCAGAAATGTCGTTTGCACCGTCAATCTGGGCTGTGATCTCAACTTGCAGAACATCAATTTCCGCACCAGAAATTCCGAATACAATCCCTCCCGATTCCACGGTGTCGTAATGCGAATACGTGATCCGCGCTGTACAGCACTCATATTTCGAACGGGCAAAGTCATATGTACGGGGGCACGTAACGAGATCGATGCTCTTCTGGCCGCCCGGAAATTTGCCCGAATCATTCAAAAGCTCGGATACGCCGTCAAGTTCCTCGAGTACAAAATACAAAATGTTGTAGCCACTGTAGACTTGCGATTTCCCATACGTTTGGAGAATCTGAATCACCTGCACGGTCAGTTCAGTTCGTATGAACCCGAACTGTTTCCGGGCTTGATTTATCGGATGGTCAAGCCGCGTGTTGTCTTGCTCATATTCGTGAACGGAAAAATAGTATTTACCGGTGCGAAATCGCGAAAAGAGATTGAAGATTGTCTGGAGTCGATATATCCAATACTGCAGAGTTTCCGGAAAAACTGAATTTGATTTTTGGTTTCTCAGTTAATTAGTCCGAATTAAGGTTTGCAATAAGCTACTTTTAAAAATTTTTTTATGCATTTTTATTTGAGTTTTAAGTTATACGTTTTAAGATTTCAAACTTGTTTGAAAAATTGTATTTATTATGCCAGGATCATAAGCATTTGATTAAAGCAAATTTACTAGAAATTATCTCAATTTTTCGAATCAAATTTTACAGATCGGAGATCGGTTCAAGAGATTTGTCCAGCCTATTGCAAGCACAATGATGAAGAGCAGGCTGGGTTTCGATCCGGATTCTCCCGTGTCGATCACACTAACACCTTGCGAATCATCATCGAGCAATGCGCTGAGTACGATTCTCCGCTTCACTTGCTTTTCATCGATTTCGAGAAGGCTTTCGATAGTGTGAACCGGGATTCTATGTGGGCGGCCTTGTATAGGAGAGGCATCCCTAAGAAGCGTGTGTGTGACTGCGCGAAATGTCGCGTTCTGCATAAAGGTAAGGTGTCGGGGGACTTTGAGATTCGCAATGGAGTTCGGCAGGGTTGCATACTCTCACCGATCCTATTCCTCATAGTGATCGGCGATGTGTTGCATGCAGCCCTATCCGGACTGGACAGAGGAATTCAATGGACTTTGACATCTCATCTACATCTTGACTACGCTGACGACATATTCCTACTCTCCCACAAAATCATGGATCTGTCCTGTCCGCAATGGCGTTAGATCTCGAGAGGGAGGCAAGCAAGGTTGGGCTAAAGATTAATACCAACAAAACCAAGGTTCTTAGCCCTCCATTGCGAAAAATAAATCGGACACCTATCAATATTAATGGGCAGCCTGTGGAGTAGGTGGACAACTTCGTCTACCTGGGTATGGGTAGCACTCTTGCCGAAAATGGTGGTACGGAGCAGGACATCGCTCGTCGTATCAACCAGGCTTCTTCTTCCTTGCCCTTTCATACCACTCTGCGGCTTCGCGTTGCTCTGCGTGTGGTGTTGGCACTTCGCCCATTCTGGCGGTATAAGCTCAGCTTCCTTCTGCAGGCAGCTCGGTCTTGGATCGTATCATCGCCGAGATTAATGCGTTGTTGTTGCTTCTTCATTTGATCGATCCACGTGTGCTTTCGTCTGCCTCGCGGTTTGGGTCCAGCAACTGGAACATTAATTGATAGTGCCTTCATGACAGAGTTCTCAGACGGACGCCTTAGAATATCAATCCATACAACGATCTTCGAGCTTTTCAGTGATCGGTTGCTCAACAAACAAGCAGCCTCGGATGTAGGTACTTTTGATACGATCCTTTTTGGTCACACCAGCTGACATCCGTAGCATTTTCATCTCAGTCGCAGTCATTTTACTTTCGTGTGTCTTGTACATAGTCCAGCATTCAGGTCGCATAAATGAGTGCGGGACGTACGACCGTTTTGTACACCTTGTCCTTAAGCTTTCGTGGCATCTTCTTGTCGCAGAAAACTCCAGAGTTTTCTCGCCACTTCATTCAACCGACACTGATGCGATGTTTAATGTCATCATCGCAGGTAGCTTCCTTGTTGACCATCGCGCCCAGGTACTTGAACCTTGTACAGGACCTCAGCTGCTCACCTTTAATGTAGATATCTGGTATCAGTCTCTCTGGATCTGAGAAAGGACAGCAAAGATACTCTGTCTTTGGTATGCTAATCCTCAGTCCATGATCCTCCAGTATCTTACACCACTTGGTCAGTGCAGCCTGCAAAGCAACGATGTCTTTGCTACCCTGAACAACGTCATTGGCGAAAAGAAGGGATATTTCCAGGCCGTCAGAGATGAGTGTTAATAAATAGAGCATGATGATGTTGAAGAGCAAGGGACTCAATAGACTGCCTTGGTGAACTCCGACTTTAACCGGAAATTCTTCAGACTCACCAGCTGTGCATCTAACTTTAGTGGTTGCCCCATCATACATGTCTTGTATCATCTTGACATATGCCTCGGGGGCCTTAAGTGCTCTTAGGGCCACCCATATAAGATCACGAGGAACTCTGTCGAAGGCTTTTTCAAAATCGATGAACACAAAGTGCAAATCCGTCCGTGCATCATGATGCTTTTCCACCGTAACACGTATGCACTGAATAGCATCGATTGTGGACCGACTCTCCACAAAACCGCATTGATTGTCACCCAACCGTACAATCTCTTTCAATCGATTGCAGACAATTCGCTCGTAAGTCTTCAATATGTGAGATCGTATCAACCAGGCTAAATGCACATACGGCATGCTGTCCAAAATCTGACAATGAGTTATCTCAGCATCGAGACCAAGCTGGGCCTGTTTCGCTCCCTGGTACTGTCTGGGCTTTTGTATGGGAGCAGTACATGGAAAGTTTCTGTAAGAGTTACCAGAAAGCTGCAAGTTTTCGTCAACTTATGTCTTCGTCGAATTCTAAGAATATTCTGGTCCGAAACAATACCAAATGAAGAGCTAAGTCGGCGTACGGGGCAGGTGCCAATCGACGAATTGATACGCAGGCGAAAATGGCAGTGCGTCCTATTGCCCAGAACAGAGTACGATGGCGCGCAGGAGTAGTTGACGCGCTATGCCCCGGTAGGAGGTAAGGCATAGTAGTATCTCCATCACTTGTTTCACCAACACTAAAACCGTCATAACAATAAGAGAAAAAAGCAAATTCTTCAAAGCTTTATTTCAAAAATTCGCGTGCACTCGTCAATAAAGCGAAGAAATATAACAATAAATTGGGTAAAACGATTTCCAAAAAAACAAATCATGTGAGTCATCGACCGCTATCACCGCACCATCTTTAACCAACCGCTACTCAGTTGCAGCCAAGAAATTTCGCATATCCCCTTAGCCCCGCCCGGAATGCACACACCCTGAACGTGTGGTCAAATGCCGTTTGACTGTTTCGCCAGAGTGGAAATTCTTCAAATGGGCTCGTCCAAAATGAAGTCGGTCTCATCATTGCGATTCGGCCAACAGACGAAAAATTCAAAAAGATTTAAGGCAACTCCACGTGAAAAGGGATTCTGATAGCGTCCACGCTTGTCACGAAGATAGGGATAGCGTTTGTAGTTGAACATTTCGTTTGTTGTGAGATTCATGCAGGCGTGGAGTATCTGCAAATTTAAAAGAGGTTTCGTTATACTTTGGATGATATGTTTCGACGTTGATTGCGAACAAAATTTACCGATGTACATGTTAGAATCCAACCCAATCCACAGAATACGATCGCTTCAAACAGTCCCAGTACATAGAGCAGGGTGAATCCTTCAATCATCACACAATAGCATGCAAAGTATATTGTGAACGTGCAATTAATGGCTACGGAAAGGACGAACAGGAAAAACCACATTCGATTTCTAAGTCCCACACAGTTGTATATGAACGGGCAATGGTGGTCAAAGTATGATACGCAACGATTGCAAACTCGACAGTGTTTGGCCCGCAGTGGCCTCAGACATCGGCAGCTGTGACAAAGTCTGGTCAGTATAACATTTCGTTTCTTCCACTTGTCGAAGTAGGGGATCTGCTTTATGGCTCTGTAGTAGGTGTCTGAATTCAACGGAATGTATCCCGGATCACGCCGATTGGCAATCACCCAACTTATCCACATGACCGCATTCCAGTAGATGAAACAATAGTGAGATCGACGAAGTATATTCCATGTGATGGGGATGCACTAGAAAATGGACCACGTGTTGAAAGGTCGTCCAGAAGTTGTTGCAATAATTCTACTTACCCGTATCATGTACATCGGATAGCCCCATAGAAGCACGGAGAACAAGAAAAGCAACAAAGGGCCCTTAGAGTCACCCGCCCCACCGAACAACCATCCCCATATCTCCGATAGAGGTGGTATCCATCGACTCTTCTTTTTCACTTCATTGTACAATAGCTTGACTACGTCATGGTGCCTGTGACTCTGAGCCAGCATAATCGGTGTCTTTCCATTCTTATCACGTGGCTCAAGTTCTAAGGTGCTCTTTTCGCACAATATGCGAACACAGCTTAAATTCCCCGACAAACTAGCCAGATGCAATGGCGTTGATCCAAAGTTATCGGTTTTCTGCAGATTCACTCCACTGTACATGAGTAGTCGCATCAGGTCGGCGTGACCTTTGTACGATGCCCAGTGAAGAGCCGTATCTCCATTTATGTCTGCCAGGTGATTGAGTGCGCCCATTCCCAACAGAAAGGCTGCCGTGGCCGTTCTTCCGTACATACAAGCCGTCATCAGTGGCGTCAATCCTTTAAAATCGGCCGCATTCACTGCTACACCGGACTGCAGAAGAACCTGCACCACGGCCACATGTCCTTTCCTACAAGCCCAATGTATGGGTCGCGGTCCTTGCGTGCCCAAACAAGGCAAATCAACCGGAGCATTCCTCTCAACAAGATATCTCATCATCTCAACATTGCCGTCCAATGCAACCCAATGGGCTGGTGTATAGCCGTGCTTATCGCGTGCCGCCAAGGACTCCAAACCGAACTTCTCCACCATATTTTCAACATCGGCCACCTCGCCATTCTTGATGATTTCAAAGATATCCTCCACGTTCGCCATGACTTCGAGATTCTCGTTCAGGATACAATTGCCACGTTGCTCCTGGAGTGGTAAGCGGTCAACCTCTTGATCTGTATGTGCTGCACTTTCCTCTTCCGCCACCATATTACATGAGGCGGTCAGGGGTAGCGCCCATACACTGCGGGCGGCCCCCGGACTCGGGTGTACCTTGCTGTTCTGCGTTCTGATGCTGTTTTCGGACGCCACGTTATAAGCAATAAGTAGGACGGTTTCCAGATAAGAAGAGGTGAAAAAGGATGTCTCAGAAACCCTGGAATTTGGACAAAGTGTAATAAGATTATGGGGTGGACACTACACTCGTATAATCAGGTGCTGTTGATGTAGAACTGAAGGACTGACAGATGGTCTGCGTGAAAATCGATATTTTTCGGGAACATTCATCAAGGACTTGCGCGGTGGATAATGAAAGAAATAACGGTTAACGATTTTAAATATGATATTTCAATATTGTATTCTTGAAATGTTATTCAAATACAATTAAATATTAAAATAAATAAAAATATTTTAATAATCAAAAAATCAGTTTTGTGTTTTTATTTATAAGTTAATAAAATATAAAACTAGACCGAAGCGTGGATACCCTAGACCTGTGCAGACCTAGTCAGACAACGTCCATATGCATTAAAATTGTGTTGTGTTTTATATTGTCAGTTTGAACAGGAGTTGAATATGGTTCATTACAAAGGCGATTTTTTTATAACATGCAATAATGTCCGTAGCCATTGAATATCATCGGCCCATTAGTGTTTACCTACGTAAGATTAAGAGATCATTCATGAGCGCTGAATGAATTTAATTGCGTTTTAATGAGCTGGGAAAAAGTTTAAGGTAATAATCAAGAACATTGCATATAAATGCGCTGGCAGGATCACGTCCTTATTTTCCGCCATTATTGGTCAGATTGTTCTAGTCAAATTTTTATAGTAAAATGTATTCCGCCAGCGAATACTTTGATATGGTTCTAGTCCTTGGAGCGTGTGATAATGATAGTGGCAGATCAGCTGCTGAATATAGATGAAGATTTCCGAACCGAAGACATTCCGATCCAAACATGGCATCTGACACTAAGCCGTCAAACCGATCGAGGCGGCCGACCTTCGTTAACAAATGCCACGAGTGAGGAAAGTGTGCTGAGTTTCGTTATTCGAAATCTAACTTGCAGCATAATCCCCGACCCCGTACCACACTATGCGTGACTCGTCGAGTCACGAGTCAAGTAGATAACGACTAATACGAATATGAGGACTGTGAATGAGGATGAGGTTATTTGATAGTATTAAGTGTAACGGAGACGGTCTGATGGGCATCCGGTAATGCCCGTGGGGACGGAGCCTAAGGTAGCATAGTTTACCGTGAAGGTCGGGCTGTGCCATCTGGCGAAGAAAAAGGCTCCTCAACGAGCTAAGCAGCGGCCTATGCTTGCTGTAGCTCAGTTCGGGAGACGTGGGCGTGGTTTGCGCCGCACTTTGCCCCTGTCCTTTACGTATTAAATAAAAATTCGTAGGCCCGGGGAAGACAACACAAACAGGAGAGGCAAAAATGGGGAATGTTAAAAAAATGAGGCGATAAGAATGGAATGATTGGCGGACGGCGCTCCCTCGCGCTCGCGTCGAGGTCCAGCCGTAATGGGACCCTCTGCCTCTGGTTTTGTACCACCGACAGATCCTTACTCATCAGGTGCTGTCATAGATCTACCGGTGGAAGTACGAAAATGCAATACTAGGCAATCTAAAATTAAAACTTACTTGAAAGGACAATCCTGGCAAACAGTACCCAGGGCTCCTCCGCGCTTTTTCCGGACACCGAAGATGCTGCAAATGCCGGCAATTGAAAGCATTTATAGAGGCCTTAGGTACGTAGCTAAACCACAAAAGACGAATACTAAGCAAAACTGAATCTAAAAAGAAAAACTACTTGTAATAAACCACCTGTAATGAACTACAATATATTATGGTCTGTTAGTGCTGCTCCCACCGGCAGATCGAAGCAGCACCTGATGAGTAGTGATCTGCCGGTGGTACGAAACCAAAGGCCGAGGGTCCCATTACACCCGGACCCAGATTCGACCGCTTGGGCGTCTGATCCGTCCGCCAACCATTCCATCCTGTACTCAGTTCGGGAGACGTGGGCGGACTTTTCGCCGCCCGTTGCCCCTGTTCTTCACGTATTAACACAAAATTCATAGGCCTGGGGAAGACAACACAAACAGGGTAGGCAAAAATGGGGAATGAAAAAAAATGGGACGATAAGGATAGAATGGTTGGTGGGCGGCTTAGTTGCCCTCGGGGTCCAGGTGTAATGGGATCCTCGGCCTCTGATTTCATACCACCGACAGATCATTACTCATCCAGGTGCTGCCATCGATCTGCCGGTGGAAGCAGAACAACCAGACCAGAATATGGTTCATTACAAAAGATGAGGATGTGTGTTTCTATGAGGATAATTCGCAATTGCGAACATTATGTGTCTGAATTCTTATAGGTCGAATGCCCACTTTTGCATCATTTACTTATCGCGGGTAAAACAAGTTGTTCAGCAACTCGAAAACATCTTGTTCACAATAAACATGTTGTTCAGATATATTTTGTTGTTTCCATTCACGTATTCAGGAGTGTACTCGAATTATTATTATTGAATCAGTTAGCATCGAAGAGTGTAAGCAACTGATAAACGGGTCATTTAGGGCACTAGGAATGAATTTTAGTTGGTGATGTTGATATGAAACTGGCTCGGTTCATCTGCTTATCCGACTAGCCAGTGCAAACATCGTCGACAATTTTGACATTAGAAAGACGGAGTGGGTATTGTTAGCTTCAAGCGTAACACTTTATTATTGGTTGGACGGTAAGGACAAACAAAGGGATGTGGATTAGCAGCAAGATCCCCGCTGATCAGAATACACTGAGTAGCTGTTTCTATTTACACCTATACAAACTTCGATGCCGAGCACACTCTTACCACTTACTACTTTTCCCATTGGCTCATCAGTCGATCTTGCAGGTCTCTACGATGTGAATGCATTATGTACAAAAATGCTCTGCTCCAGCTAGTCCCCCGATAAGCCCAGCAAAGAGCTTATTATAGTCGCTTCTGAACAAGACGAACAGTGGGGCAAGGTCCGAAGAAGTTGTTGTTTGCAGTTGATTCGTATAATGTCGTAGCGGTTTGAGATGCAGACGCTCAACAAAATGTAACTACCCAATCGACCCAACCAGATCAACCAGATTCATATAGCAGTCTTCATCAGTCTTTTGCCGGAGACCGGAGAGTGTACTCGTACTCGTATAGTGCCGTGGTTGTTCAGCGTAGGAAAGTTACTTAGTACGAAGTTCAAAATGCCGGTTGATATAAAGAAAGTTCTCGTCTGTGATGCGGTGGATGCTGCTTGCGTCGATCTTTTAAAAAGTCATGGAATCGATGTTAGTTCGTCTAATGAAGAATTTGTTCCTGTTAACTGTGATTTTTGATTTTTTTGTTTTGTTGAATTTTAGGTCACGTACAAATTGAAATTGCCGAAAGACGAACTGTGCAAGGAAGTTCAAGTAAGTTCAACTAGCATGCATTTGATGGCATACGAAATGTATGCCATTAGAAAAAGTCTTCGCGGTTCCAATAGGTTCTGATACATTCAGTTCAGCTCTACGCCTATTGACTAGAGGCACTTAAAATTGGCAACATGTTTCTAGAGTTCTGCTTGGAACGTGGTGTGGACGCAAATCATGCATGCACGCATGCCCAACGCCACTGTTCACTCTCAATTCTGTTTTCTGATTGAATAATTAACGATTGTATCGAGAGTCGGATTTTTTCCTCTATTTTAATTGAGTGCAATTCGGTAGAGTAGAAACATAAATTATATGATAATAAACCGTGTTTTTTCATAACCAGAAGAGAATAATGTGCCCTAATTACACTAATAACATTGCCACCGATAATTCTTAGTGGATAGCTAGGACAGGAAACCGGTGAGGTGCAAGAACGCCAGATAAATTAATGCCGTATGACGAAATTACGCCTTGAAAAGCGTCTGGAAGTCATATGGTATTTCGATATTTCTCGGTACGAAAACCCCAGCCCTAACTTCCTGTCACGTCTTGGAGCCATAGATAAACCTGCCCGGAGTGGCTTTTAAAAAGACTAAAGTAACACTGGTTTGAACACAGCAGAATATACCGTTGATTCAGTCAATAACCTAGTTCGGCCACCGTACAGAGGTTAGGGTCACCCAATCCACTTATATTGAGTGGGTTCAGGTCGCGCAACGTTTTAAACGCAAATGCAAACAGTTCGACTGATTTTGCTCGTGGACGGTCCGTTTCAGTTTACGTTTGATCTACCACATATCGGGGAAATTGACCAGAAATTTTTCCTGGTTAATTTCCGGTCAACCGGGGGGTAAGGGGTATTAGCGTATTTGACAGTTGTTAGTTGACGTATTGCATATGGTGTGGATTTTCGTTTTCGGTTTCTTGATTTTTACATGGCGTCTTGTATGCTTATTTACACCGGAGCAACAGAAATTTGTGGCGATTTTGCAGTGTTGTTCATTTTTCCTGAAACCGTCGCGAATTTAATTGAAGTTTTGTTTGAAATTCAATAGCGAATCGGCTATCAGGTGTTTAATACATGACAACTGCAAAACAAGTTGTTCGGGTTAAGAGTTTATGGTTGGGTGGAGGGAAAATCTTTACCGCAATTACAACGTTGCGGAACGTGAACGCAGGCATTCTGAATTTGGTTAAGATGGGACCACGTGAAGTACGAAAATTTTAGTTGTCCTCAAACATTTTCAGTACTAATTTATTTTTAATTAATTTTTTTCTACAAATATTATCCCCATAAATGCAAAGTTTTATGCAAAAATTTGATTTTTAAATTTTTATACAAAAATTAATCCTAATTTCTGCTAGTCTGAGATGCTTTATAAAAAAAAATACAAAGTATCTACACTGCATGCAGATACATCGGAACATGGATATGTCTTTGGCTACCGACTGCGTGGAGCCTGTTGTGTTGAAGATATCGACGTAAGTTTTATAAAGATCCCAGTATAGTTATACTGGATGAAATCATTCGACAAAACACTTCGCACACTTTCGGTAGGCATAAGACATATCCATGTACCGATGTATCTGGTGGCAGTGTAGATACTCGTCGTAATTTCGTAAGAAATTTATTTATACGTTGGGTTAGGCGAAGTAGACTTTTGTCATTACATTGTTACGTTACATCATTTACTACATTCGAATCAGGAGAATTCGAAGTTATAGATAATAACGGACGATGGGTACTAAAGTACGAAATGTACTCGCGCGTTTCTAGTTGGTCGATGTGGCGAGAAAATACTGCGTCGATACAGGTCGAATTGCGTGACGTCGAAACGGCGAGATTGTTGCTGAGTTCGAGTCCGAGCTCAGTACGCATAAATTGGATAAATTTTGGACCATGTGGTCCACGTAAATTCAAATTCATATCGCCGCTGAGAAGTATGGGGATATCGTGGTAACTAGATTTTTCAACCACTTCAAACAAACCTTTCAATTTCGGACTATACGCGAAAAGATTGAGAACGAAGAATTGTTGCATTCGTTCTAAGGAAGTATTAGGCGAAATGTATACGGAAACGAGTAGCGCGCGCTTTCCGTTGATTGTCGTCTCCACGGAGCAAATGTCTCCGATGCCGTCGTGGGCCGTCGCTTCCCTCTTGACCGTCATCTGCCGCTGATCGAATTTGAGGAGATCATGCTCGATCGATTGGAGAGCGCCAGAGAACTCCATATTTTCGCAAATTGTGACACCCGCGGAACGAACTGTAGATCTTTTGAAACGCGATACCGTACGAAATCCGTTTATTTCAAGTAGGCGATTGTTTTCGATCCATGTTTCCGAGAGCGAAAGTAGTTTGCACTGGTGAAGTACGAAGTCCGAACTTATATCGAGGGTATGTGCGTTTAACGACTGCGTATTAATATGACACGCTATTTGGAACCGATTTCAGAAAAGAGAGATTCTGCTCAATCATATTGTCTACAAACCTTTTGTCCTGGACGTTTTCGCGGGTCAGTTGTTTTAAGTTATCGCTTGCCTTGAACGTGCAGTACATACCGTCGGTCAATCGCATTCGCATAACTTTCATTGCCATGTAGAGGACGTGTTCTGGCTTCACTCCGCGTCGATCGGTGCGGCGAATTTCGCTGTTGGCCATTTGATACGGTGTCACTTTGTCGAGCGTAAATGAACGTGGTTCGCCGAGATAAATTGAAGGAAACGACAGCTCTTCGGCATGCTCGTCGAACAACAACGACGACTGGCGCTTGTTCATGCCGGGTGCTAATTCGAGGTACTTTTCCTCGCTCCACATCAACGTATGTTGTTTGGCCAGCAAAAGATCGTTGACGTTTGCGGGATCCTCTGAAATCGGTTCCACAAACGGTTCGCCTGCTGCTTCGGCTTCCGTCTCTTGTAAGGGTTGTAGCGCGGACGAACTTGGGTGAGCTTCCATCAAAGACTCGTCGATGCGAATTCCGTTCATTTTGTAAAGCGGTTTCGAGACGAGGAAACGAAGCCACGCTTTCACGACGGATTTCTGAACGTAGCCCGACAGATATGACGACTTGTGAATGAGGTGGCGTTTGATGTGAACGTTGAACGCGTAGTCGTCGTCGAGTTGACGTGGCAGTTCGGACACCATACAAATCTGTCGGGTACGGCGGATAACGAAAGCCGTTTATCGTCGCCATAATGGGCAATTTTCCGGCGCATAAACTTTTGTAACAGCTGTCACAAACGCGCATCTGCAACGGGTTGTCGTCCGGAAATTTTTCGCGGATCATATCAATAGCCTTCATCGGCACCGGTCTTAAGTCTCGTTGAAACCACAAGCGATCGCAGACGCCGCACGACACGCCGAATTGGTTTTGCATGAAACGAGTATCGAATTCGAGATCGGCCACTAATCGCTCGTCGATAAAGACTTTTCGCGGCGGCACGGGAATAACATTCATTTCGACCTCTTCATCGGCGGCTTGACCTTCCTCCACTGGGAATATTGATTGAACGTTCCGCTTACGTTTCTGATCGGCTTGCTCGCACGTTCGGCATCACTCATCCGTGGCGGCGTGTTTGAAGTACGCGATCGGAGAAAGGCTTCAAACTTTTCCGCCTCAGTGGTCCTCGAACTAAAGGCATTATCACGAACAAATACCAGAAATTCGTTGCTGTAGCGTAATTCTCTTATCCGTTTACGCTCACGCGAATCGCGTTTTTGCTCTGCGGCAGATTTGGGGGCCATAATTAATAAAATTTTTTCTTACTTACGCTCTTAAATAAAATACAACAAACAAAACTACAGTATAATGAAACAAACGAACACAATTTCTAAAAGTTTTTCACAAATTTACACAAGCTAATACAACAAATTGTATTTTTCGCACTAATTTTCCATTTTTTTTTTGCAATTGTACAGTTGTCTTTGCACAGACGTTGCAAGTTCGTTTGGAAATATCGAACTGATCGAAATTGTCCAAATTTGCAAGTCCATTTAAATAAAACTAAACTGGCTTGATAATTCTGAGAGCCTGGTTGGAAACTGATTGGAAATACTATGTAAACCAATCGGCCACTACATTCATAGAACTCGGAAAAATTTTCAATGGGCTTGTTTCCTCTTCTGACCCCCGAGTAGAAAAACAGACATTTCGTGTGACGGACAAATTTTTATGATGACCCCCAGCTATAAGACATATCCATGTCAATATGAACACATAAACCCCGCTTTCCTCTCCAATTTATCAAAGACTTTTAATTCTTCCCCGTTCGCCGTACGTGTGACCACAACTGATTTTTTTAGGGTGTGACGCAACGGGTTAACTTCGGTGTAGGACTCGTATGCCGTCCTGCTTAGGGGGCTCGAGGCTAGGGTAAGGTTTCTTTCCCATGAAAAGGCGGTTTTAGGAGGGTTAACGCTCGGGCCAACTGCTCCAACCGAGGAGTAGGTTCAGTTCTGCACCCATCGCACTGGGTTTAGCTTGTACTAGCTCCACTGGTTACTATGCGAATTCCTTCTAAACTGGGCTCTCTTATGTGACATTTGTCTCACCAGGGAACCTTAGAGCCCCATATACGATGCAATCCGTCGTCAAATCGATCTGACGATGGATCGCCACAAAATATTTAACGATCTCTGCTGGACACACATTGCCAATTGAGAAGTGACCCAGTTACACCAAAGTTGCATAATTTATCTATTAAAATTTGATATTTTTCA
Organism: Chloromyia formosa; assembly: GCA_964017055.1. NCBI lineage: Eukaryota > Metazoa > Arthropoda > Insecta > Diptera > Stratiomyidae > Chloromyia > Chloromyia formosa. Next base: position 153,186,473 of record OZ024815.1, on the reverse strand, counting down.
AAATTTGATGATGATTTTGAAGTCATATCAAAGGGAAAATCGAGTACCTTCCATTTGTGGTATTTGTTTTTTTTAGATAAGGGGATGAATGCTGAGAATTAAAAAAAAAAATTTTTTTTTTTGCTTGGCTTACCTCTCCCGTCCTTTTCAAATATTTCCAATCGAACCAGCCGTATACGACCGAAGTCTTTGAAACGAACCGTCCTACTATCCGCAAAGGGTATGTGAGGCATACGCTTTAGGGCTGTCCATCAACAATTACATGCAAAGATCGTATATCAGATTTGAAAAGTCGTCAAATTGTTTAAAAAAAATCAGCAAATTGATTTGTAAATGCGTTAATTGACTTTGAAAAAGAGTTGATTTGACTAGAAAATGCTATATTATGGATAAACTAACTAATTTTTAATTCGAAATTTCAGAATTACGATGCAGCTATTGTAAGATCAGACACTAAAATTACCGAAGAAGTCATTAAAGCCGGATCTGGCAGTCTGAAGGTAGTTGGACGCGCAGGTGCTGGCGTCGATAATATTGATATTTCAGCAGCTACGAAAGAGAACATCATTGTGTTGAAGTATGTTACTAGACCCTTTTCCAATATCTAACAATCGTGTGCCTTACAAAGAAGTTCATTTCCGTTTATAGCACTCCTGGTGGTAATTCAATAGCAGCTTGTGAGCTGACATGCTTTTTAATCGGAGCCTTGGCTCGCCCAATTATCCAGGCCGGGCACAGTATGAAGGAAGGGCGCTGGGATCGAAAATTGTACAGTGGCAACGAGTTGTATGGGAAAACATTGGCCATTATTGGATTGGGTCGAATTGGACGTGAGGTTGGAATTCGGATGAACGCTTTCGGAATGAAGGTAAACACTTTGTCCGTTTAACTCGTTGATTCAATTTATTATTTATTTATTTTTTCTAATTATAGGCTATTGGTTATGATCCTATTACCAGCGCCGAGGATGCCAAAGCCGCGAACATTACTAAATTGGAGTTAGATGAGATTTGGCCGCAGGCGGATTATATCACAGTGCACACTCCATTGATTCCAGAGACGAGAAGTAAGTTAACACACTAAGAATAAAAAGCTATAAAAATATTTCTGGACCTCCAACGTAAAAGGGCCAATATCCAAAATCACCAAATTTTGAGTTAGATCCACCATTCTTATCGCAGAAGTTAGTACTATAAATGAATAATTGGGAGTTTTGTTAATAGTAGTACTTTACGAGATAACTTTTATGCGTTGGGGTTAAAATGCTCTTATGCTTAGCACAAGAAAAGGCCAAAGAGTGTCCTTTGGCCCCATTCTTGAATGCCCTCGGTTGAAATAGGGGCCAATGATCATCACATTGGCCAAAGGTATCTGATGGTTTAAAAATGTCCAAGTATAAGGGGAAAATGTCCAATTAAATTCGTGAAACTATGGGAAAAAATTTATCAATTTCTTATTGTACAATAAAGTATGTACGTTGAAGGATATTCCAGAAAACCGTTTTCCAAAATTGACTAATGAAACAATTATGAGCCACTGAACACTTTTGAAAATTTAATTTAAAAAATTGTCATTGATCCTTTTACGTCTCAGGTGCAGATTTATGAATATGTGTAATCATTTCTTACGTTTTTTCTTACTAATAGATCTAATTTCCAACGTAACACTGGCCAAATGCAAGGACGGTGTAAAGGTGATTAATGTGGCCAGAGGTGGAATCATCGATGAAGCTGCACTCTTTGATGCACTTCAGAGTGGTAAATGTGGTGGCGCGGCTTTTGATGTCTTCCCTGAAGAGCCTCCAAAGTCGGAAATCACGAAAAAGCTCATTCAACACCCAAAAGTCATTGCAACGCCGCATTTAGGCAAATAAATTTACACAATGTTGAGAACTGATACTATAATCCAATATTTGTCTCTTTTGCAGGTGCTAGCACTTCTGAGGCTCAAATACGCGTGGCTGTCGAAGTGGCTGAACAATTTATAGCACTTGCTGGAAAATCTGAGAAATACACTAGCTACGCTGGTGTAGTAAATCGGGATGTATTACAAAAATACAATATGTAATCGCTAAACCATTCATTAATATTGTATTAAATGACTGAATCATATTAAACCATGTCAAATATATTTGGTATTATTATCTAAATGTATGATACTTGTTTTTCGGAAAATTATTGCTTTGTACAGGCGATATGACAGTAACCATCCATTTATTAACACAATACTATTTTTTTAGACAGTCTCCTTTTCTTAAGAACAGCCATAAATCAGATTATTAATTGGTCCAAACAACGCCTTATCATATGTTATCTTGCAAAATGTTCGCCAACCCATAACGTTATATCTCTAATCTATAAGTCATAAGCAGATACAGGGACTATCTGCCGTTCCTCATTCAAAACACGATAAAGTCAATAAAATATGAAGAACCTTTATGCGATAAGATAGAAGTCAAAAGATACTTTTAATTATATTTTATTGATCGGCAACATTGACGATATCCTTTTGAGCAAACATGCTATTTTTTGTGTGCAAGAAAGATATATGAAACGCAAGAGTTGCAGGAGACTGTGGAAATTATAGATGCCGCTCAGAAATTTGTTCGGTGAAGCATAGGAGGGGGTCGATCATTCATTGTAGGGAGCTCTACTTGATCTTAAATTTGATACTTCTCAGTCCTCCATAATTCTAACTTCAAGTGATTCGTGATTGGGCGACCGGTAGATCAGTGCGTAGAGGCGTCAATCCCATGTCTACGCTTGTTACGGGTTTAAGTTCCGTACACGGCGTTCGTGGCCATGGATGTTTATGTTATCTTCCCCCTGTGGTGCGAGGTGTAGTAATACGCCGCAACATCTTTCGACTTGTCGCAGGTAGGCGGCTAAATGGGAGCAGGAGGTGCATGCTAGCAACGTGCATCGTCGGAAACTGGTTTATGCCAACCAAACGTCAACTAAGCCACATGGAATAGTTGACGGGCCATGTCCCACTAGGGCAAATGAGTATCATTTAGTTTCCAGTCAAACTTTCTCCAGGCGTATTTGCTACTGTTTTCAAGTGCTATTTTTTCGATTAACGGGCTATAAATACCCGAAAAAAAACATGAAAATATCACTTTAACACTAGTAATGTGTAACACAGTAATAAGTCGCTCTTTTTGAACGACTCAACAGAATGAGCGAAAGGTTCGGCACAACGACATAGCCTCCGAGTCGTTCAATTTAAGAATGACACATACTGTAAAATTAACACTCAAATTCAACCTTGCATAAATACTACGTAACGCATAGAAAATCCACGATCATTCAAAATTTCTGATTACATACGAGGGTAAGGTGAAAGGTTCTCGGCCTGACAATGAAAGACTGCGATTTTCAGTTAAAAAATTATTTTATTTTTCTACATAATCTCCGTTGACTTCAACACACTTGGTTCAGCGTTTCTGCAGCATCAGTATTCGTTCTCGGAAGTGAGAGTCTGGAAGGCTGTGAAAATATCCATCTACGGCTCTCTCAACTTCTTTAAACAAAAACAAATTTCTTCAAGTTTGGGAGCAGATGGTGGCAAGTCAGTAGAACAGGGGTGATGGTCGAGCAAATTGTATCCCAAATCCCGCAGTTTTCCCATCGCCGACGCACACTTGTGTTCAGGCGCGTTGTTCTGGCGAAAGATGATTTGTTTCTTCTTCAAGCCAGGCCTCTTCTCGCGAATTTTCGCATCCAGCTGGTCAAGAAGTTTGGAGTAATATTCGCCTGTTGATGTTCTGCCTTTTTCAGGGAAATCAATTAACAGGCTCCCTTTCGTATCCGAAAACACGCTGGCAATGACCTTTCCGGCAGATGCGATCGACTTCGCTTTCTTTAGCGCTGAGCCACCGGCTTCCACCCATTGCTGCTGCTGTTTCGTTTCTGGCGAGTAGTGATGGACCCAAGGCTCATCCATGGTGACAAATCGCCGCAAAAAATCGGTCGGACCCCAATTGAATCGGTGCAAAGATTGCTGCGAAAATCGTTTGCGTATTTGCTCGGCATTCAACAAAGGCGGCACCCATCTTGCGCAGAGCTTTCGCACCTCTAATTCTTTGTGAAAGATGTTTCGCACACTTTCTTCCGATATCCCCACAGCCTCAGCAATATCACTCCCTTTCATTCACCTATCGTCCAACACGATATCATGCGCTTCTTCGATGGTTTCCGGTGTGGTTGCGATTTTTGGCCGTCCTTCACCTGGGTCCTCTTCGAGGGACGTGAGACCACATTTAAATTCAGCTGCCCATTTTTTAACGGTTGACATCGAAGAAGCAGAGTCCTCGTAAACTTTTGTTAACTTCGGATGAATTTCCATAGGAGTTAATCCATCCAAAACGAAGAATTTTATGACCGCACGATATTCAAGTTTCTCCACTTTAACAAAAAACACGCAATACGTCTACTGCAAAAATTCGTGTAATCAAACTACTTGAGAGAACAAGTTAAAACTTGTCATACGAACTAACGACACGTGCATCGAGGCAAGAAACATAAATTCTTGTTGATTGTAACGGTATTTCTGTGTCAGGCCGAGGACTTTTCACCTTACCCTCGTACATATACAGGGTGTCCCACTTTAAGATCGCCATAGGACTAGGGCATATTCCACACTCTGTTTGTGGAAAAATGCCGCCCAAATCAACCCTCTATCTTTTACCGTTACAGAGCTATTACATTTTTATGCATTCTTGTCAAAAAGTTTGACCTTCTAGAGAAAACTCCAATTTACCGGCCTATGGCTAATTGAATCCATAAAAACAAAATTTATTCAGAAACTTCACAAAATACCCGTTAGAATGATACCTCAACGGCTTCGAAATAAATAGAAATAAAACCTATATTTCATTACGGCACTTTGAATTGAGATGTCTGCAAAATCTACAAAAGTTGCCCCAATGTGTTAGCTTTCGAATGACATATAAATGTTAAGTACTTAGATTTGAAAATTTGCGAATATTACGTGTTAAACGAAAAAAATAAAAACACTGTCCGGAGATGGAATCGCCCTATGGCAATTTACTTTATATTATTATTATTTACTCAAAAAATAAAGGAACTCAAAAACTAAAAGTAAAAATGATGAAAAATCCAAAACTCAAAAATTTAAATTAAAAAAAAAAATAATAAAAAAAAGAAACCAAAAATTTAAAATGTTCAAAAACTAAAGGAAAAATCGAAAACTAAAAAGGAAAGATAAATTCAGAAAACTCAAAAGAAACAAGTAAATTTTTTCAGAAACCAATACATTCAGATGTCCTAGTAGTAAAATCTCAGGATACAGAATCCCGCGAACAGTATTCTTTGAGTAAATTTTAGATCCGCCAAATATAGATAATTTCTATGTCAATTACACTGCTCTGCATTACTCCGCATCGCATCTTTTCAACTCCCCACAAAAGTCCGCACGTATCCAAATAAGTGCTCATTGAGCTTGAAACTCGCAATCAGAGCAAAATTTGAATATTTCCCTGTGGGAGTCCCATACCATCTCACACCGCGTTCCCGCATTATTGTTCCTACAAACATGTACACATGTCTACAAACTGGTAATGTTCCTGAATGATGATGATACGAGCTCATAATTCTGTTCATGATTTTGGTCTTTAACCTTTGAGTGTGTTACTGATAAGAAATCATCATCGTTATCAGCCTCATTTCTCCCTGAGGCCATTGGAAACCTCTATCTCTGTGGGTTTGGTCCATTCTGTTCGTCCACTCGGCTCGAATTTCATCTCCGGTTTCCCTCTGAATCTCAAGCTAAAATCTGAGCGAAATTCACCAGCTACAGTTTGTCATCTTCTGTCGATTAGAAAGGATCTACTCTGGGAAACAACACGCTTAGACTACGGTAATAGTCTTCCTCCTATCCATTGATAAAATCAATTCCCTGCTTTACGGTTAAAAAGGATACAAAAAAGCATACGAGCATTCAAGTGTCGTGTTGTGCTTTCGTAGTATCTTGTGCTCGTAGGTAATACCTGCCCATATGTCTACGTACCTTTTCACCTGTCTATTCTGCAGTGTTGGTTCTGTGTGCCTTGCAAAAAAAAATCTGTTCGAATGGTTAAATAAAGACGTGCAAACGCGTCATTGTACATATTTCTTGCTAAAAGTGATAAGACATATCGTCTTCATCAGGCGCGTTTCGATATTATTTGTGTGAATACTGCCAAGTAAAATTTTCAAAATCATTACAGAAATTGCGCACATCCGTTATCAGTGATTGAAGCGGGTTCAAAAGTTTAGAGTGCACAGTGATTAGGAGTAGGTTGGAAGATTTTATTCGGTTTACTGATAAAGTGTATTCATGTATTGAAAATATAGTGACAAGTGTAGCTGATATCAGCAAATTTTCAGATCATTAACACTAACAGTGACCCGGCTTTAATGTAAGACTTACCCATTCAGTGATAAGTTACAAATCACAATTTTGTGTGGATATTTATGACGTCATATCACTACCAAGGATATTCAGTGATCTGAATTGATGAATACGTGAAAGTCACGTGCATTATATATTTTTCTGGAGCATTCATTAACCCGAACCATTCAGAAAATAATTGGGTTCGTTCGAAATTTTGTGCAAACGTGACAATATTACGGATATGTGATACCCTTGCCATTAAGTTATAGTACACAGTGAATCCATTATACTACGTACGTACTGGAATAAGTGTTGCCAGCACGGTTTACTGCAAAACGACTACTATCCTGAGTGGTTCAGTCAATTGAAATATTGTACATAGTCGAGAATAGCACTGACGATTAAAGTAGCAAATGAAAATCTGATCTCATATCGTCCGAAGTGAAGAATTTTAGTAAATGTTATTTGCGATTGGCTCTATTCTCTGTTGTAATTAGTTTCAGTTTTTCGAGAATGCAAACCAAAGGAGACAACACTTGTACTCAATTCTCAACGAATCTACATATGTCATTATCTCAATGTCTTCTCGTAGTCACTGCGTTTGATGGGGTTGATTTATATCTCGAAATTCTATCGATTTATTTAAATTTATCAAAGATAACGTTGAAAGATTCAATTGGAAGGATATTTTGTTGGAAATTTACTGCCACACAACCACGACCTGAGTTTATGACACCCATTATAGGATGAAATTGAATTTGAAAAGCTCATTTTTATTTTACGAGTATGCATAGTATATGTACATAATAATAAACTATCTATTCGTACATATAAGAGGTTATATTGGATACATCAAAATTACTGAATAAACTCTTCAAGATTGTCATACTGATGTCACATTACTAAAAATGCAATAACTCATGATGATGAAGAATACGGGAATACTCGTAAATATAAACCGTAAGAACCTTTCAAGTGCTCGTCACAGGCCGGCCATAGATGTTCCGGTATACCGGAGAGGTATACCTAACATGACCACTTTCCTTCGAGCGAATTTCGGTAAAAACGATCTTTTTCAAAGCAACTTTCGGTATCTAATTTCGGTACAAAATAATAAGTCGAAACAGACATACATACGTATTTCCTAAGAAAAATCCAATGCAACCTTCTATTCTTATATTAACTATTTACATATAAAGGTAGCATATAGTAGCAAGTATTGATGCCCTATCTTTTAAGAATCTTCAGGCGTAGATTTGCACTTTGGTATATTCTAGACTCTTGGAGAAAAGTAAGGGTGATCTTCATTCCAAAAATGGGAAATCGTCCCGAAATTCTATAGGCCTATTAGCCTGACTTCTTTTATGCACTAAAGAAAAAAAAAATCTGGACTGTTACACTCCTTAGTGACAGTCCACAGCATGACAAGCAGTTTTCGTACCAAGGGGGAAAGTAAACCGAGAATGCTCTACCCAGTATTGTGAGAGAGATTAAAATGACAATAATCTGAAAACTGCTCCAACTGCTTTCCTTGATATTGAGGGAGTTTTTGACCACACCTCTTTCTCAGCCACCGATAGTGCACTAAGATCTTAGGGCGCGGATACAACCAGAACAAATTGGGTGAGAGGAAGGCTTTACTCCAGGCGGCCAAGGCCCGACGGAGGGTAGTCGCGCCACGATGATGATAATTGGAGACCCTTACAGCTAATGTCACACGAGGCTCCTGTGGTGAATTGAGGTTGATAAGGTCTGTAGTTTCTGTTCAAGCATACGCAGACGATTTGGTGATCACCGTTAGCAAATTTTAACAGGTCCTGCCTGCGCATAGTTCAAGACTGGTGGTGCAATGCCGACGACCTTCGAATAAATCCATTCAAGACCATTGTCGTATCATTTTCTAATAAATAAAAGAAAACTTAGATTTCTCAGGTACCCTATCATGCACAACTCTCTAGTACTCTTGGCAGATAAAGCCAAATACCTAGGTGTCATTCTCAACAGAAAACTTCTTTGGTCGGATTACCTTATGGAAATCTCTGAAAAGACCACTAAGGCATTGTGGATATGTAGATAATTTGTAGGTAAAACTTGGGGATCCAGTCCCGTTATTGCACCCTGGATTTACCTGGCTATTGTTTAATCTATAATAGAATATGGGGCAGTGGTTCTCTGAAAAAAAAAGAGCACACACACTGGAAAAATTTAGAGGCTGACTTGTCTCAGTGTGGTAAGTAGTACGAGTAACTACTTGCCCCATGGCGGGTTTGATGGATTTGTCCAATTGCATTCCTTGGCAGAAGTGAAAATAACAACTACAAGACTTACGAGGGTAAGGTGAACAGTTCTCGGCCTGACAATTAAAGACTGCGATTTTCATTTCAAAAATTATTTTATTTTGATCTCCCATAACTTCAACACACTTGGTCCAGCGTTTTTGCAACATCAGTATTCCTGATAGTCTGGAAGGCTATGAAAATATCCATCTACGGCCCTGTCAACTTCTTCATTGGATGCGAAACGCTTCCCAGAAATAAATTTCTTCAAGTTTGCGATGGAAATCTGAGCGTGCCAAATCAGGAGAAAAAAGGGGATGGTCAAGGAAATCGCACCACAAGTCCCGCAGTTTTCCCATAGCCGACGCACACTTGTGTACAGGCGCGTTGTCCTGGTGAAAGATGATTTTTAGGGTTTTGTAAAATATTAAAAACAAAACCCTTATGAAATCGGTCAAATGTCTGTCCGTCTGTCCATGAAATATCTCACGAACGGCTGAAGCCACATACATGAAATTTTGTGGGAGTATGTAGAATTATTATAATTCGTCGGAGAAAGCGATTCGTTGTAATAGGCTGACTTTAAGGGGATGTCCCCATAGAGGGGAAATGAAGGTCAAAAAAATTTTTTCATCTGGTATAGGCTTGTGGGGTATCAGGAGAAAGGTAACACCGAGTACATTTTATTTCCGGTATTTTCATCAAATTTGAAAAAAGGAGAAAAGAGATAGAGGGGAAAATATGTGATCCGAGTTTGTCCCCCCCCCCCTCGCATTTCGATACCGTTATACTTAGAAATATGAAAATTTTCAGAAAAGCGGCATTCTACTAGTACAGAAAACCGAAAATCGTAGAATTTTGATATCTCATCAAAAAAGGTTAATAATAGTACATTTCTATAGTTGCAGTTAGCATACCCCTGCACGCCTTAAGCACAACCAAGGTCAAAAATATTGATGGCCAATGATAACCAACATCATTGGCAATAATATCTTTAAGTTTCATTACAATCACATAATATTTAATAATAGTACATTCATTTAAAGTTAGGCATTTTGACATCATCCACACAAAAATTACACCTACCGGCCTCATAGGTGTGAGTACCACTCTCATGTTGTTTTTCGTAGTGCGAATTGCAGTTATTTAATTAATCATTTTTGAAAGGGTAAAGTTTAGTTGGGGGCGCTGCGTCGTAATTTGCAAACTTTACCGGGTGGAAGGGGGGAGGGGTCCACATAGAGGCGAAATTAAGGTCAAATTTTTTTTTATCGACTGGTATAGGCAAGTGAGGTGTCGTGAGAAAGGTAATGTTGAGTACATTCCATTTTTTCGCATTTTCTTGGAATTTGTGGAAAGGGGAATAGTGGGGGAGGAGAAAATATTAGTTCGTAATTTGCCGATATTTATTTACCAAAATAAGCGCTTGCTACAAAACCCTCGGATTGCGGGCGTAGCCCTCTATATTCCGGTTTCATTTCTTCTTCAAGTCAGGCCCCTTCTCGCGAATTTTGGCATCCAGCTGGTCAAGAAGTTCGGAGTAATAGTCGCCTGTTATTGTTCTGCCTTTTTCATGGTAATCAATTAACAAGACTCCTTTCGCATCCCAAAACACGCTGACCATGACCTTTCTGGCAGATGCGATCGGCTTCGTAGTGGTGGACCCAAGTCTCATCCATGGTGACAAATCGCCGCAAAAAATCGGTCGGATCCCGATTGAATCGGTGCAAAGACTGCTGCGAAAATCGTTTACGCATTTGCTTTTGATCGGCATTCAGCAAATGCGGCACCCATCTTGCGCAGAGCTTTCGCATCTTTAATTCTTTGTGCAAAATGTTTCGCACCCTTTCTTCCGATATCCCCACAGCCTCAACAATATCACTCACTTTCATTCACCTATCGTCCAACACGATATCATGCACTTTTTTGATGGATTCCAGTGCGGTTGCGGTTTATGGCCGTTCTTCAGGTAGGTCGTCTTCAAGGGACGTGCGACCACGTTTAAATTCAGTTACCCATTTTTTAACGGTTAACATCGAAGGAGCAGAGTCTTCGTAAACTTTTGGTAACTTCGGATGAATTTCCTTAGGGGTTAGTCCATTCAAAACGAAGAATTTTATGACCGCAAGTTTCTCTATTTTAACGAAAAACACGTAAAGCTTCGTATACATGTGCATGTGCATTCGTGCGATGGATCATGCTCGTGCCGATAAAATTGTGCGCGCACACATAGTCCTACCGTACACATATGAGCAGGAGGGGTCTAGGGGGTCCAGATCCCACCCATAAGGTAAAGGCTAAAAATGTTCCATTTTTTGTCTTGTTGCGAACGGTACTGCGCGCCTATTCGATTGCCCATTTCTGATTCATTACTAGAACACTAACCTCACATTGGGCGCTGAATATTTTCAGGCTTTTTTGATAATTTTTCCACTATTTGTGGATTGTAGTAAGCAATTGATAGCACATTGTTTAGCTGTTGCGGTGCAAACTCCTTCAGGAACAGGTTGAGAACGCACCAATGACAAAAGGATGTTTACCAGAGTTCAGACTGTATGGAAGGGGGCTACTTATTCTTTTAGATTCTGGAGGAATATGAGATCAAGCTCAATTTCAAGGAGAGCCGCGGCCACTTGTGGCTGTTTTAGGAAAGATCTGACTAACTTTTAGTCCGAGTAGTGTGAACATTGGTTTTAAATCACATGAATATAATCCTCAAATTAGGTGTCAAGATCACTTGCTAGAATATGATTCTTTTTAATATCTTTTTCGTATTTAACTAAAACTATAAACGGGTTTTTCGGACGTAATTCCAAGACAGGTATGAAACCTGCCGCCAAGTGTGCTGTCATCAGGCCTGTCATCGAGCCTGCTATCTGTCTCGCCGTCAGGCCTGCTATTAAGCCTATCGACAGGCCTGCTATCAGGACAGCTATTCACTTTCTGATAGCAGGTCTGAACGCAAGCCGAACGGTATGACATGATTGATAACAGGCCTGAGAGCTGGGAAGTTTAGTAGCAGGAATTACAATTCGTCTAAAAATCCTTTAGAAATGAACCCATTTACTAATCTGCTTATAGCCTAACTCTACATTTCAGATTCAGGAGATGATGACGTTCCGAGCTGAATAACAAGAATTGACGACCCATTACGAAATAGGTTTCAACAATAAACGCTACAATGGATGTGATTCATCGACTGACACCAGTGATAATTTTACTAATTTTAACTACGCATGTCGTTATCGGCGCAAGACGAAGTAAGTATCAATATCCCGTCATAACATTGAAATTCCAAAACTGGCATGTGGCATTCGTGATATTCCAATCTTGTCAGTCGGCAGTTAATCAAAAATACGTTTTTGAATCAATGGTTCCGTCCTGAGAGTTGAAAATATTGATTTTAAAAAAGAGTTTGATAACCTTTTTCACTGACCCGGATGAATGATGATCATTCCTAGAATTCTAAAGCGCTATCACAATATTTGTTCAAAGGTCTGTTGAACTTTCTCTGTGCTTGAGTACAATTTTGATTGTGAGAGAGAGTCAATGATGCTGAAAAATGATGATCACAATAATTACCACAGTGCCAGTTGGATGAAACTAATTGGTACTAATTTGGGTAAATAATTCGATCTTTTTCAGAAGACTGAATGGAAAAGAGTGTGATTAAAGAGCTTTTTAGACGAAACCCAGTCCAACTATCAAACCTTCCGTCAGATCTCCTCAATCCTGCCTCTTCAGGTCTGCTTTCAATTCTGCATTAAGGCCTGCTATCAAACTTGTCGTCAGGCCTGCTATTAATCTTCTCATCTGGCCTTTTTTGGTAGGCGATGTAGGAATCTTTTCAAGATACCGATACTCATTTGCCCTAACCCCTTGTGGGGCATAGCGCGTCATGTAGCTTAGCTGACGTTTCGTTGGCATAAACCAGTTTCAGACGATGCACGTTGCCAGCATGCAGCTCCAGCTCCCATTTGTACTACGGCAAACGTATCGGTTATTTACTGATTTTTACTGACTAAAGCCCGTTATCTCAATGTCCTGGTAAACTGCCTGGACTGAGGGACTTATTTATCAAAACCTTAACCTAAATCATATACAACATTCAAAATACGACAAAATATGGGCGTCTGATCCGTCCGCCAACCATTCCATCCTTATCGACTATGTTTTTTTATTCACCATTTTTACCTCCCCTGTTTGTGTTGTCTTCCCCAGGCCTATGAATTTTTGTTAATACGCAAAGCACAGGGGCAACGAGCGGCGAAAACCCCACCCACATCTCCCGAACTGAGCTACAGCAAGCATAGGCCGCTGCTTAGCTCGTTGAGGAGCCTTTTTCTTCGCCAGATGGCACAGCCCTACCTTCACAGTCAACCTGCATCCTTAGGCTCCGTCCCCATGGGCTTCTTCGGATGCCCACCAAACCGTCCGTTACAGTATCCACCATGCCCCGTGAGAAACTGAGTTAGGTAGTGGTTGAATTCTCCGTGCTTCCTATTCAATCACCTCTCGATATGCGGGAAAAGCCCCGTTGTTGCCTTCTTCCACTGCTAAAATATCTATTGGAGCTTTCAAGTTACAACGTACGCCGCTTTATGTGATGCTGTTCGGTATGGATAACACACTCTCAATGCGCTTCTTCTATAAACCGAGCTAATATTTCTGGTGTTGCAAGCCTAGCGAAGCGATTCGCCCCATACTGGTGACGCGTAAAGCAGAATAGAGTTGATTACTCTGAACAGTAGGAGCCGCCTGCTCGTTCTAGAGCCCCCGATGTTCGGTATCATTCTTGCCAAAGCCTCAGTTAGGGCCGGTGAAAGTCTAACTTAAGACAAGACAAGAAAATTTCGCACTCTTCTTCCTCTTCGGCCCTTTCAGAGTCGGCGCCTCAGGCGACTGTCTGTCACGCCTTAGCCTTTGACCGGACCTAGCAACAGCGCCGCTTGCCGCTTTCTCACATACATACTTGCGATGCTCTCCAAATGTCAGCTCGCGCCAATTAGTACCCCCAGGTACCTGATGAAGGGCTTAGAGGTATTGATGCTGCTTCAGACTCTGGTCTTCAGAGAGTTCTTCCTTCTGCGATTGCTGATGAGAACGGCCTCCGATTTCTGCTCCGCCAGCTCTAGTCCTACCTTCTCCCAACCACAATTTGACAGTTGTGATTGCCTCGCGTTGGGGTGAATTTCGACATATTCTGGATTCTTAGCGACAACAATAACCGCTATTCCACCGCTGTCACCTCCTTAGGAACGGAAAGTTCCAGGACGTCGTTGTACATTATTTTCCACAGGAAGCGTGAATATACCCTCAATTCGCGGAATTAAATTCGTTTTTAAATATTATCAGGCCTGCTATCAATCCTAGCGTTGGGTCTGCCATGAGGCGTGTCACAGGGCCTACTATTAAACCTGCCATAAGGCCTTGTATCAATCCTATTCCTCTACATGTGTAAGCTAAATACACCTCTTGATCTGAAATTTGAGACATTCTTGATATACTCATATGAAACGTTAACTTTTCCTCTTTTCAGACCCCCTTCAAGATCCACGAATATGTGGTCCACCGCAATGTGACACTGAATCCGTCAAATTTCGCTATTACAAGGACACCCTCTATAAATACGAGTATGTTGTCCATATTAAATCCGATTTTGTTGGAACCGGAGACAACACTTCGGATCTTTATTTAACCGGAAATATTGAGTTAACCTTCAAAAAGGATTGCGAAGGTTTGCTGGCTTTAAATAGCATTGAAGTTCGCAACAAGATACCCACAGTTCCTGAAGAGTCATCGGCTGATGGGTCGGAAGACTATGACTATAGCGAATATATCGAACCGGATGCTGAAGTTGTTACGGACCTGCATCCGAATAGTAGTAATATTGCGGCAGATCTGACGCGTTATGACCTTCGTTTCGCCTTCGACGATGGCATCATCAGCGAAGTGTGTCCGACCGATGAGGAGCCCAGTTGGGTGTTGAACTTCAAAAAAGGTATCCTGTCAGCTTTGCAAAATACCATGGTACGATTCGATGTTGATCGAAGTACAACGGAGACGGATGTTTCGGGATCGTGCAATGTTGTCTACAGACTGGAAGGAGCGAACGAGACGAAAGTGCTTATTCGGAAGACAAAGGACATTGAATCGTGCAATAGCCGATATCAAACAAAATCGGTGCTGCAAACGAGTCCTTATAACTTCAGGGATAATAAAGCAGTGTGGCCTATTTTGAATTCAGTTAGCTATTGTAATGTGAGTATAGGTTTGAGTTGTGAATCCTTCATTGTATTTGTTAAACTTCTTTGTGTAAATTTAACAGCTCTCGGTTGAAAATCATATTTACGATTCTGTGAGCTGTTTTGAGCGTCACCAACTTGTTCCACTATCCAATAATAATAATACCGGCGCAGTAACCGAATCCTTCATCAAGTTGACATTAACCGGCGAAGATCAAGTGGAAACTGGCGATGCATCGTTTTCATACTCAGGTAAATATCAATAATCAGACGACTGATATCGATACCCAAATGAAAAATTAATTCAATTAATAATTTTCAATTCGCAGAAGAGGATCTAGTTAAGCGACGCTCCTCACTTCTATACGATCACAATCCCACTCCGAAACCAACCCACGGCGAAATCAAGGCTGCTCGTGATCTTCTCAAGCAAATGTGCAAATTAGGCTTTCCCAATATTCAGCGCGAATTTATCGATTATTTCATAAAATTCTTGGAAACGGCCAGGGTACTCTCGTACAAGGCATTGCATCAGCTCTTGGCTCGAGGATCCAGTATTTGTGCCAATGGAAAGTGAGTAAATTTATTTCAATCCAGGCTTTTCGCTATGATTGTCACGTTTCACTTGCACCGCAGAAACCATGTCCTCGAGAGTCTTCCATACATCGGTAGTCCCGCAGCCGTTCTGCTCATGCGAGATCAATTGGTGGGCGAAGCCATTCCGAAATCCTTAGCAAGTAGTTGGTTAACATCTCTCTCCTTTATGCCACGACCCGACGTTGAATCTTTGGAAATTTTTCTCTCACTCATTGAGTATGGAAAGAAAAAGAACGATCCAAACTACATTTTAGGATCAACAGCAGTGGTCCATACATTCTGCCGATATCACTCGAACTGCGAAAACTACGAACAAGTTCAGCGAATAGTTGAATTTTTGGAGCAAGAAGCGATCGAGTTGCTCACACAAAATTTGGAAAATCGAAAATTCAAAGAGCGAATGGTGGTGACTTTGAAAGCAATCGGCAACATCGGGATCGTAAGTGATACAATTTTGGATGTAATGAGGAAACTTGTGGTCGACTCGAACACCCCCGTCGAAATACGAGTCCAAACGATACTCTCCTTTAGGAAAATCGATTGCATCTCAAATAGGTAAGAGGCGGAACGTTGTTTGAAAAAAGGGCTTTTTCGAAATTATTGAATCCTTTCAGACAATTCTTTTTGAGTGTCTACACAAATTTCACGGAAAATGCTGAAGTTCGTATCCTGAGTTATGCTCAAGCAATGCGATGTCCTGATTATCACTCAATTCGTCTGATCAAGAGCACGTTAGAAGAAGAGGAAGTCAATCAGGTGGGCTCGTTTGTCTGGTCACATTTAACGAATTTGGCGAAATCTGCCTCTCCGGTACGAGTGGAAGCCCAAGGTCTCCTTACAGACGGCGACTTGGGCGATAAGTTCAAGCTAGACTTAAGACGATTTTCGCGAAATTTCGAACACAGTTTGTTCTTCGATGAATACAACTTTGGTATGTTTTAGAGACGACAAGGATACACATTCAGATAGCTCATTTGATTCGACTTCTTTCCAATAGGAACCGCGACCGATGCCAACCTTATCTTTGGAACGGACTCGTATCTTCCGCGACTGGTTTCGTTCAATTTCACGGCTGATCTTTTCGGCGAGTCTGTAAATTTCTTCGAACTTTCAAGTCGTATGCAAGGATTTGAACAATTCGTGAGCTCCATTTTCGGTCCCAAAGGTCCTTTTAACTCCAACTATTTTCGTAAAAAGTTTACAGTTCTAAACAAGTACTTTGGTGATAATTCTATCGAGGAGAAAGGTAAGTCGTACCACAAATTCTGGTACACGAGTATATCGTAAATACATACCCAAAATATAGCCAAACCCAATTCCCCACAAACAAAATGCCTAAACCGAAAATACTCAAACACAAAATCTCCAAACAAAAACGAAATTTACTGAATTAAATGATTAACTGGAGGTATTGACTAATTATTACAAGTGATTAACTCATATTTCAGATGGTTAAATGATTAACTCAAGAGATTGATTATAACAAGCGACTAACGAATATTTCAAGTGATTAAATTATTATTAAATTAGAAATGCTAGAGATGTTGACGCGCCCATGCCCCTGGAGGGGTCCACCTCCAGGGGCATGGGCGCGTTAACATCTCTAGCATTTCTATGCCTTGTTGACGTTTCGAAAGCATATCTACTTTTCGGAAGTGCAGTTGCTAGCATGCACCTCCTTTCCGCGCCGTCTTTATACTGGCAATCTCGGAGCACTGTGAAAGTTCTATTAGTACTCACAGGCAGTTTTTGATTGCGCCAAGATTTGATCTCTGAGCTCTAGACTAGTATCGTGACTACGGAAGAAGGTGCCTAAAAGGGAAATTCACTTGAGGGTGGGTCCACTACTGCCGAGGGCGAACAGTTACTTCAGTAGATTTCTACTTTAGATAGTTATAACACCACGAACTCGCAAAAATAAGGTCTTTAAATCACATATCCTGGCAGTGTCTTAGGTTTCAGCACTATTTGGATCGTTTATGAGGATTTTTGATTTGGAGATTTTGAGTTTGGAGATTTCTTTTCATTTGAACTTCCTGTGACTGGAAACTTCGTATATGGTTCCCTGATCGCCTCTCCATATTGCAGGTGAGTTGATCGATTTGGAAAAGTTGCGTGTGAAACGAGATGGCGAAACAATACTGAAGAGAAACAGTCGCTCTTCACCGGAGGCTAATGAGCTTCACAAAAAAGTCGACGAGTTGGGCTACAAACTCAAGTAAGTACAGAAATCGCTGGCTCATCTGGGTTAAGCAAATCCTTTAATTCCCTCAATTTTTCAGATACAAGTACGACATCCCACGCGCTGTTTTCAACCTTCGCGTTTTCGGCAACGATCTCAAATATCAGACTGTCGAGGGTATGATGGAGGTTATGCAAGGCTTGAGCGACTTGAACCCGATCAATAGCCTAGCTAAATTGCTTTCGGGCAAGGAAATCACCTATACGAAATCTGGAGTATTTTTGGATGCTTCATATAACGTACCCATGAGCTCAGGTTTACCACTATCGGTTCATGCTTTTGGCGCCTCATCGGTAGATCTGCGAATGTCTGGTAGTCTGACGAATCATGACAAGGCAGAGTGGAATTTTGATATTGAGGGAAAAATCAAACCCAGCATTTCAGTAGACGTATTGATATCAATGCAAACGGATTTATTCTACGCTACGGCAGGAACTCGGGTGAAGAGCAACTTGTATTCGAGCTCGTCTGTTGAGGCCAAACTGAAAGTTAGAGGATCGAATTTAGTGTCTTTGACTTTCGGTTTACCGCAAGCCAAAAATGAAATTTTGAGTATCAAGTAAGTATTCAGTTATGGGAAACCTTTAAACATCTTTGATAACATTGACTATTATCTATTCTGACAGATCCAAGCTACTTGTCATCCAAGACGCCGAAGAACTACCACAAAAGGGAATCGCACGTCGATACTCGAACGCAACTTGCTCATGGCCCATCATTGATCGAGCCATAGGACTCCAGTTCTGTGCAAACTACAGTCTGCCAGATTTAAGTAACGCAACCCATCAGTATCCCGGCTTAGCCCTAAGCGGACCCATCGACTTGAATATTCACTTGAACAAAGCCGATGTTACGGCTAAGACATTCCTTTTTGAATATCGGTCGATGCAGACAGGGAATAGTGCAAACAGCAGTTTTGTCTTCGAAACACCTGGATCGGCGATTCCCAGACGATTCGTGACCAATATGCATAGGACATTGGAAATCGTAAATGTTTCCATGTCCTTTACGAACGGACAGACAACACACTCGGCGGTTGGCTTTTATAAGAACAATCCTGATGATAGAATTTTGAATGCGTACCTAGAGAGCAATGGAACGAAAAATTTGATATTTGAGGTGAATACTATTTCCATTCGTTTGAAAACAATTCGTCAGACAAGGTGTCTTTCTAGATGGGTATGAACAGATCCGAAATTAAGCATGGCTGGATATACAACCCTCGATTCTACCTGTCGGTTCAACGTGATCGTATAGCAGGTGCAACCGGTACTATAAAGGTTATCAGTAAGAATGGAGTGGAACAGTACGATGTCAATCTGACGTTTGAAACGAAGAAACTACAATCCCGAATAGTTGGAAGTATCCTCAAAAAGTCGGTTTCGTATTCAACGAAATTTAAGGTTGACTATAGGGTGAGTAACCATTTGACCCCATAAACTTTCACAGTCAGTATTTTGAATCCTTTCTCGATCAGTTCCAGGATAATCAGATCGAAGCTATCGAATTTGACGGTGAAATTGCCGATCGCAGTCAACGCAATCGGTTGGAGTACAATGGAAGAGTTAAACTACAATCGACCGCATATCCGAGGATTAACCTTGCTTCCAATCTCACAATGCTCTCTCTACTCGGTCATACGGAGGGCAAGCTAACCTACAACAATGCCCCCGATCTAATGGATCCCAAATATACGACAACGTTGCGCCTGATCTTAGCTCGTACCAATTCAGACGAAATGACTGATATTGATAGCTACAGGACTACAGCATCCTTTGAGATTCAACGTCCTGTTTCGGATATTGATTTCCGTATTTTAATGAGGTATGTACGGGGAGAGTTACTAGAAGTAGTGCAGATAGTCTTATTTGGTCGCCTTTCTTTTTAATCAGTTTCGTGTCTGGTTCTTCCTTGAAGGTATTATCTTTCTCGACTCGGATTTAACGACAAAGGTAGATGAGTAAACGAGCGGAGACTAATGGACTTTTATTGATTTCTTTGTTTTCTTCGAATTATGAATTCTTTGGGTGATGACGATTCCTTACGTTTGGTCGACATTTATTGCCTTTTCAATCTTCTTGGCATATTTAGTTGAGACTCCTAACGTTTTTACTACTTTTCACATCCACCCCCTTTTGCCTCACACAAAATGAAGACAATTCGGATGAATGTTTATCACTGATGATAATTATGAAAATTCACCTGTGTTGTAATGTTTAAACTCTTACCACAAATTCCCAACGGCAGTAAGGAATACTTAAACTGGCCAATGGCATCTTATGTCGAAGCATTCGGAGGTGTATTTGACCCAGAGTTTTTATTAAAGATGAATCCATGCGATTTCCACGAGTATTCGGGATTTAAAGGGCCGAACACATCGACCATCCATTTGCCATTACAGAAACCTTAAAAGAAGCGAAATCGACTAGACTAGGGATATATGAACAACTGTTTTCAAGACATAGCATAGCACATAGCAGAAACGAGCCTCGTTAAATCACGACCAACGCAGCTCAGCCTTCAGTCATAGAACGAAGTTTACATGTTTATATTTTACGGGGAGGTAATGTGGGGACTTGGTTACGAGAAAACATTTACTGTGCCTTCCAATCCGACCACCAAAAAACTTGTATTTAGACGTCGATGAAAATGCAGATTCACAAATAGTCCCGCAAAGTCAGAGTTTAAATATATTTTTTTTTGATCCGTCAAATGGTTATTAATATGGTTGGGAAAGTCATTAGTTTGGTATCAAATATCTTCAAGCACTTTAAACTTAATTAAGTTTTTTTTTTTAACTCCACAGACACGAAGAGAGAAACAAAAACGGTCCCAAACATAATTTATTGATTGGCATACGTTATGCTCGCGACAAGGAAGCTACTGGAGCCTTCTTCCTATTCTTTCCCAGACTCAATTTATTTGCAGTAGACGCTGCGATGAACCTAACTGTCCCATCGTTTGACTCGTGTACAGCTCGTCTTAGATTAATTGAGAGGAATCCCAACGATTACAGTGTGAGTACATATTTTGTGTTTGCCAGGTTCATTAATTAGATTCTAATTTAAACACACCCTTTCCACCGTCAGATCGATTTCCAAGGAATGTGGTTCTCGCGACATTCAATTACAATTAAAGGCTCCTATCAGGACAAAAGCACTCGTATCAAATCAAATCATCATATAAAATTGATCATTCAGAGTCCGTCATTTAATGATACGGCTGTAAACATTGTGTATCGTCGAAATGAGATTGAGGTTATGTTCAACGGAAAAGCTGAGTACAATAAACAGCCGTATGGAGTAATAATAAATTACTCCAGGCCTGGTGATGGTCAGTACAGTTCACACGTGGAACTTCAGTTCCGCGACAAAAACTTTTGGCTTTCGTCGAAATTGATGGCATATCAACCGAAATCGCTGCATGTGGAGTTACATTTGGATAAGTAAGTAAATTTTCAGGTGATTGATTTCTTATTGTTGTAACGGTATGATTGTTCAGACTGTCCAGGACACCTAAGTGCCTAAACCTCCTCCGTAAGTGACAATTTGACGCGCGCTCGATAGCCAGCTCGATTTATTCGTAGTGTGAAGGGCTGGGTAAAAGGACTTTCTGTTTCGCTAGTGTTACATAAAAACAGATATCCGCGTGTCCGCAGGATACCAGAATGCAAACAAAATAGTACCTTAATGGAATAAAAAAAAATCGCCATTGAGTATTCGATCCTTCCCTGAAACTAACACGGGTGTGTTCTGATGGCGTTTGTAGCACCGCACACTAGCACCCCTCCTCGGATTAGGCGACCCGACATATTTAGCCTAAGTGGCGTATTAGCTTGTTGTGCGTGCCAAATTTTCACTTGCTGAGGAGGTTTCGGCTAGGTGACCTAAATGGTAACTAAAGTATTTGTAGAACAAAGGACGATTTTAAAATACCAACCGTTAAAATAAAAGATACATCACTGTATTGTTACACAATGCCGACACCATCCCCTTTCCCTACTTGGCCCATTTAAAAATTCGTTAGTCGTCTGTCATTCGGGCCTGCCCTTTGAAAATCCTTCAACCCATGTTTTCCTGAAATTCCCAAGTTGTCCTTATATTGTTTTAATCCCTTCTTTTTTTCAGGTTTCGCGATATCCACATCGACCTACGCGGCCTCTCCTTGAATCACCACAAGGAAGCCTCTGTGGAATTGAAATGGGACGCCAATCGTGATCCCTCACAACGTTTGGCTCTGATGGCCGAATATAGCAACCCGGAGTGGCGCAAGTATGATGCTTCAGTCATGATCACGTATCCGGATCGTACATTCAGTGGCGGCTTTCATGCTTTCACCGGAGGCCCAGAATACACGGCCAACGGACGAGTAAGTTGGAATACCAACGAAGCTATTACCATCAACTTCAGTTCAGGCTATGTACCCGGCGAGGCAAAGAACAACTGGATTTTAGCCGAAGTGGAGACACCATTCCCAGGATGGACCCGAAATCGGCTATACGCTGGCCTTTATCACGAAAACAATCAGCTCTTGGTGAACGGTTCAGTTTTGTGGGCTGACCAACAACATATAGGACTACTCTTCAGTGGCGACTATCTGACTCGCGATCCACTGTTTAGTTGTGAAGTGAAAATGGAGTTAAATAGCACTATACCGGATGTTCCTACCCTTAACGCCCACTTCAAACATAAGCAGGACTTGAAAAAGTTCAATACTATTGCCAATATACGTCACCATCTTCCCAATGACACACTGCAAACGTACAGCATTAAATCGGAGTGGCAGTTGGATAGAAATGAGTTGACGCGGTATATCAACGGAAGTGTCCAGTTGAAGAGTCCTTTCCAAGGATACAAGACAGCAGCGATTGCTACGAAATTTTCGATAAGCAGCGGACGTAACATCAAAGGCGGAGCCACCATGGATATTGAGGCTCGCAAATTTACTTTAGACGTGGATGGATACCTGCGTAGGGTCACGGACAACAGGCTACAAGTGAACATTACAACGCCCATCGAGAAATTCAAAACTATTAACGGACGATTTGGTGTCAACGATAAAGCGAGGCATGCAGTGGCTGAGGTACGGGCGCCAGCAGGAGCTTTGGGAGCCGAAATACTGCTTGACATCATCACATTTGCCGATTTCGATGTAAAGTTAAGTCTGGCGACTCCTTTTGACAATTTCACACGTTTCCTTGTGATCGGAAAATCGAAAGTGGACACAATTGATATGAGAGGTGGCTTGAACAATGTCACGGTCGGCTTTACTGGAGTCTGGAGATTGCATAATCTCACAGACTTTGAGTACTCCTATAAGGTTTTTACGCCGCTGAAAGGATTCGAAGAGAACGGAGCCATTGCCAAATTTATAAAACTTCGGGAATTCAACATGGAACTGTACGGCCGGCTATCATCCTATAAGCTCGGAATTGCTTTACATGGCCAACCCAAGTCCAATATGATTGCGAAGCTTAGTAAGGAGATTGTCAAGATGGAGTTCCAAGAGGATGAGGAAGAGGACAAAGACGAGCAGGATGAGGAAGACGAGGATTATGAATATGATGATGAAGATGATTATGCAGATTTATTGAACTACGTTGGCACCATGCAACTGGATACTCTTATTTGGCCCACCATCACTGGGTCCGCAGATATATCTGAGATCGTTGACTACTATTTGGTGTTGGGTGAATTAAAACTTCCGCAGGGCATTATTAATTTAAAGGACCGACTTTATTATCCAGATATGCTGACCATTAAGAACAAATTGATTATTAAAACGCCGTTCCAAGTGGTGCCGGAAATCAAGTCAACATTCCAGTACAATCTTGAGTTCAGGAAAACTTTTGTTACAACTCTGGATGTTTCGGTTCTGTATCGCGGTGAATGGAAGACTGCCGGTTACTTTGTCAACTACACAAAGACTACGGATGAAACTGAAGCTAGGACTCATGATGTTGCTTTCAAACTAAAAACTCCTCTGGCCGGTTTCCAGAAACTGCATTTGACTGGTTTTCTTGAATCGGAAGATAGCATTTATCGCGGCAACTTCACTACCGAAACCATGGAGACAACATTGTCATTTGGCGGATCTCTGGAGGTAAGTGGGTATTATGGTGATAATACGAGTAGATCCCATTTGTAATATTATTTCAAATCGATAGTCCGATGAAAACTATCTGGACACCTATTTGGGAATGTCCTTGAGAGCTCCTACTGTTCCCCACTATGCAAGTCGCATCTTCTTCAAAAAAGATTTCTCTGAGGTGGAGAATAGCATAACATTAGGCTTCAATACTCATATCGATGAAGTGGAAAATAAGGTAAGTTCCGGGAATGTGAATTAACGCCCCAGTTGGGTAAATAGTTGATAAATAATCCATCCAATCTCTACCCATCTTTGTTTCATTAGTTCCAAGCACAAGGTACCTGGCACTTGGACGAAGCAAACTACATCAGTGCCAAGGGACAAGTTGAGACCAACATTATACCTCTCAGGCTCGCCCAGACTTCAATCCTCGTCACAAAAACCCCTAATCCAATGGCGTCATTTTCCATTGCCGTATTGAACGCCAGAAACGAGAAAGCCGAGCTACACGCAATGGCTGTTCGGCGCAAGGAGTTTGTCATCGTTGAAGTGTCCACCCCATTGGCCAATTACAGAAATATCTCACTAAGCGGCACATTGACTGAACAGACGACCAGAGGTCAATACAATTTGCGCGGCAATTTTTACAGGAACACGGCCGCCTACACTGTCGATGGTCAGGTCTTTTTCATATCCGATGTCCCGGTCTATGCAAATCTGAAACTCTTGTCGAAAACCGGCGGTCCGGATGGTTCTCTCAGCTATAGCTTGAGCACTACCGAAGGCGATTATGGCAAGACGTTCCAACTGAAGACAATCGAGGGAGAACATTTGCATCAGATCGGTGGTGGTTATTCGATGAGAAGTCACCTCAACTGGGACTTTATGTTTCTGCTTCAATCAAGCGATCCGAAAATTTCAAAAATCTCTGCAAATATTACACTGCATCCGAAACAGAATAGTAAAATGTATGGCTCCATTGAGTTGATGACACCGTGCAGAGAGCTTGGCATCGATCACGTCCATTTCGACGCCAGCCTCAGCATGAAGGAGGTGGGTCAACTTAGTGGAAACTACAGGCTTTCCGACGCTCAAGGCAATGCATCCATAGCCTGGTCGTGGGTGTTCCTTGAGAACATGCAATTCGCCATAGAGAGTAATTTGGAACGGCTCAGTGTTCCGGCGAAACCTCGGATTTTCAGAGCTGGCTTGAAGTACATTAATCCTGACAAGAACTTCCAACGTTTGGCTGTAAGCGGAAAGCTGAATGTCGACTCGCTTTGGATTGTTGATTTAAATGGTACGCTCATGTATTTATCACCTCGCGACATCGCTTTGACGCTGGTCTCCCAACTGCCCAAACCACTTGGCGACACGCATAGAATATTGGCAAAATACCGCGGAAATTTGATGGCGAATGAACCGTTGGATGTCACGCTTGAGGCAAAATACGAATCGGATGAGGCGAGGCGAAAGTTTGCCACAAAAGGCAACTATCGTCATGTAGGCGATCTTCAAGGATTGGCGTTTGTCGAGTGGGGACAAAACCGAAACATAAGCAAGGTCGAGGGAAATGTGCACGTGCTGAAGAAAGGTGAAAAGCGGATGGAATATTCAGGGCGTGTGGTGACACCATTTTATAAGGGCGGCGATACGGTCTTCGTTAGTGGTAGTCTTGATCAGAAGGACATTTATCATATATATACGTAAGTAAATTGTTTAGAAAGCATTATTTAATTAGGCGCATTCCTGATTGGCTCATTTTAATTCGATTAGATGTATGGTGAACTATCCAGCAAGCCGAAGACTCATTGATGCAGACATCAACTTTTCCAGTGTCTCGAACATGTTCGGGTACATGAATACATCGATCCCATTCTTCAATATGACCTGGTTGAAAGGTGATTTTAACTTTACAAATTTTGGGTAAGGCAGTGATTCCTTTATGTGTTGCTGGACACTGTATGACCTCGTATCCTTTTTTTCAGTGGTGATTCCCTGCAATACATGAGAGCCTCGTGGGCTAAAGATTTTGCAATATACGAACATCGAAGCAACTTCAAATCAAAGGATTTAGATCGTGACGTTCAGGGTACCATATTGATTGAAGTCCCGCTCGAGTCTCGTCATGTGGCGAATGTGGAGTACGGATTGAAGGAGCGTCAAGTGATTACAACGGGTCACGCGAACATGGTGTACAACAAGCAGAACGTTTTGAGCTCTAAGTATACGTCGAAGACAGAGCAACGGGCAGGATTCGAGAAGAGTGTGGTTGATGTGTCGGTGGAGAATAAGCTCAAACCTTTAGCTGTTCATTATGTTCATTTGCGACAGTACGCCAGAAGTGATGCCCCGGATTATGTAAGTCACAATCGCGTTCGCAATCTTTCATTTGTTTGTCTAAACTATTTCTTAATTCCATGCTACAGGACATGAAACATATTCAAATATTTGAGCTGAAAAACGCAGCTAAATTTAATGTTACTGGTGAGCTTCACGTACGTTCAACTCTGACCGGACAGGAATACAAGATCCTTGCCATTCACCCGAATCGCACGGTTACTTTAACATCTGACTATGACACCCAGGACATGGCTACAAGACAACGATCTAAGATTGAGTTAGCACCTAATGTATGGATTGGTTACAATGTCAAAATGGAGAATCGATCAACTGTAAGTTAATTGACAGGTATTTCATTATGTTCTGGTCTCAATTCTTTATTTTCAGTATGAAAACGAGTCGCATGCTTTCATGGCCGAAATATCCTATCCCAAGCGAAATGTGTCGGCTGAAGGATTCTATATGGTCACAGACAAAATGTTCGATTCCGACATCGTAATCAAATGGGGCGGCCCGGAATCCTCGGAATACATCAACAGTAAAAATATCATGAATGCATCATTACAGTGGCGCAGTCATCCGTTATTGGACACAGACCGAGATAATCAAACGGTGTTGGTTAGCCTCAGTCATCCATCCTTCCGCAGGGTAATATTGCTTTTAGATCCAACAATCTAGGACCTTTACTATTGTTTATTTCTTTGTATTACAGGATGTGACTCTCGAAGGCTATTACTATCGCGATGACGTTCATTTTCTTAAAAGCAATGCCATTATTCAGTATACTACCGATCCTGATCACACCATTACACTGGGTGTGGATGCGAGGGATTTAACCGAAATAACGGGTAGTCGAAATTATTCGATTGAGATAAAGGGCGAACATAAAGCCTCCCAAATTGAGTTGGACGTGCAAGGAACGATAGGTTCGAAACCAGCTCTTTATAAGGCAGAATCTCATGCGCACTATCAACGGGGATACTTGTCCAGTCAGGATGGACTTTTCATTGCCGCTCTGGATTTAAAGAAGAGAATTATTCACTATCATGTAAGTACAGTGGAAATTATGTCGTATTATCAA
The DNA here is from genome assembly GCA_964017055.1 of Chloromyia formosa. Taxonomy (NCBI): domain Eukaryota; kingdom Metazoa; phylum Arthropoda; class Insecta; order Diptera; family Stratiomyidae; genus Chloromyia; species Chloromyia formosa. The sequence continues at coordinate 153,159,203 of OZ024815.1, read as the reverse complement.
TAACGTATGGGGTGGATATGTAGAATGTCCCTTCCTGCTATTTTGTGAGTTCAAGTCCTGGCGTTGCTATTGTCACTGTCGCACAAAAATGCCTCCAGGAGCTGCGTTTGGTCCTTATCAGTTCACTTTTATATAACGCGAGGTGCCCCTTATAGATCACCCAATCCGAGTTTTCTTTAAAAATATTTTGCTTTATTAACGTTTCTTCTGCATGTGACCTTAAGCTCACTGAGCTATCGCTACCCCACGCAGATTCAGCCCTACGTTTTTGCTTATTAGAGAGAACATGACCTATCAGCAGGCTTCTTTAGTGCCCCTGTTAGAATCTCTGCCATTCGATCCAACTTCTGTGTTATATATGGCTGGCCTGGTAGTGGGGGCAACATGATACACAAGACATTCTCTGAACTTACCACAGCCAATTCTCGTACGATTAATAATTACTGGATTAGAGCGATGAAATGTACATCATCATCATAGTGGCGCGACAGCCCGACGTCGGACCTTGGCCGCCTGGCAGCGATGATACATTGGCGAGTATGTGGGGGCGGGGAGCTCCCCACTGGTCTGCCGATCTCGACGATTTAAAAAAAAAATTATATTGGTCGGCTTCATTGCTGCATTGTCTGTTCTGGCTGGTTTGCCGATTGAGATAGGTACAGATTGCTAAATCCAGAGGGTATCACAAGGGACCCAGTGCTGCTCTTTGAGCGCCTTGCTATTCTCTTCCAAGAAGGAACTCAGGATGTGTACGACAATGCATTACACCATTTATATAATTTTATCGCCACGTGCAAGTAGAAATTATAATTCAGAGGCGGGGGCCTTCAAATAAAACTTTGCTGAGACCTCGAAAACCTTCAGCACGTCCCTGTATCCAAATGCCCCGTTGATGTAGAAATATGTAGCAACTTATATTAAGACCTACGCGTAGCCTCACTTCCGCAATACACTGAACAAGGCTCATATAACAACGATTTATTTCCCGCAAGACCCATACAAGAGTGTTACAACATTGTTTCGATTCCATGACACCCAATCATATTTTGCAATACAATTTTCTCATATGACACTCTTATGCACACTTACATATTTCAGAGAATGACCCCGTACAAGACAGTTCGCCTATGGACCCAGCCGTTCGGCTCCTATCCTGTATACGGTCTAAACCTATCTCTATGGGATACACCCGATCTGAACTCTACTGGATACGCTTTAATTGATTTAGCGAAGAAGTACACTCGCATGGAAATCAACTTAACATCGGATGCTTCGCACAACGTTCAAATGGTCGGTTACGTTCCCGATGCCAGGAGTGCACATTTTGATTTATGGCGCAACTACGATGAAATTCGAGTTATCGATATTGCATACTATTTACGTATGAACCATTCGCGACTCATTACAAGTCAACTGACGTGGCGGCCTAAACTGAAATCCGATATTAAGGTATGATCAGTGGATAGATTCCGAATATTTAGAAAGATGGTTTTTAGTCTTAAGGATAACGATTGTACTCGTATATTCCGCAGAACAAATTCAAAGATATCGCTACATCGTTTTATGAGTCCATGTCGGATGGTATTGATTTCTGGATTAAAACAGTTTACGTCGAAACTGTCGATACTATCAATGATATATGGATAAATGCAAAACCGTACACACAAGACTTCTTGGACGATCTCAGGTAAGTGAAGTTGAGATCATTAGGTACTCGTAATAGGTACGGGCAGGGTCTTAAATCATTTAATCTTTGCAGTGGCCTGACTGTCTTGGAATCGGACCTGGAAGAGCTCCGACATTTCGTTAATCGATCGTACGAAGCTAATGACTTTTACATAAAAACGGTGGTGAACTTCACTCTCACTGTCGTCGATGAACTTGCCATTCGTGATCACATTGAATCCTTGCCAAAAATTATCACCGAAATATGGCACATTATGGGCGATTCGGGTAAAGCATTAAGGAAGAACATTTTGTGGTTGTTTGAAACTCTCAAAGTTTCGTATCAGAAGGGGCTGGAAATGGTCAGTAAATTTTTGCATGGTGAAGCCTTGGAACATTTGTCAGGATTCATGGGAAAGGCAGTGGAGAAATATGATCGATTTGTGAAGGACTTGCATTTGTCTCTTATAAAATACGTGGAGAATTTATGGACTAAATTTATTGTGGTCCTGGATAATTACTGGAAGGCTACGCTAAGAAAATTGGAGCCACATGTTATAAAGTTCTTGCATTATATTGAGAGTGCAGCGTGGAATATAAGCAAAGAAGTTTTTGGTAAGAATATTTTGTTTTGAATGTAGGTTTGGTTAAAGAAGTCTGGTGTGATACCTCATAAGCTCAAGCACCATGAGAGCCTAGTCGCTAAACGGTCTGGAGCTGTCAACAAAACCGTGTAGATAACCAGCACTATGATTACGCACTCCAGCGGCAACCGGTTCTACGCACCGGAGCGATCCGTTCATCAACAACGGCCAAGAGCTGCCAAGATCCCTCAAGGCCAGAAGGCGTTGCTACAACACCAACCAGCACTTGCGTCTTTCCAGTCCATCCAGGTCAAGAAAATAGAGGGAACCTAGAGGATCCTTTCTAATATTGGCCAGAGCAGGGCAGGTGCACAGGAAGTGATCTGTTGTCTCCTCTTACTCCTCGTCCTTGCAGCTACTGCAATAATTATTGTAAGGAAGTCGAAGACGCTTAGCATACTCACCTATCAGGCAATGCCCTGTACTGATCCCCAAAAACTGCCTTAATTGCCTTCTCTTCAGCATCAGCAGCCCTGAGGAGCGGCTAGGTTTGAATGTCGGCCAAATCTGTTTTATAAGATAGCATGTACTTCCATTCAGCCGTTCGATATTAGCACGGCTGTGTAGTGCGAAAACACCCCATGTCCACATTGGTCGCCCAGGCTAGCTCATCTGCTTGGACCACTGTGAGCCGGAGTCCAGCAGAAAGTGATTTTAAAGAAGTCGCTCAGCTCCCTGAGAGTAGAGCGACACATCACTACATCGAAGTGGAAACTGGGACGGATTTTATCGCCGCCTGACTCTCGCTATAAAGAGTAATAGTCTTTGCTGATACGAGATTGCAACTCAGCCAAGCCAAAACTTCTGCAATTACTGTGATCTCCGCCTGGAAGACCCTACAGAAAACTGAAAGACGGAGTAACAAGCAATATCTAATTTGACTCGATTGACGACTTGTCTACTTTGTGGTAATTCATTTTATTAACAAATGCACTTTTTTTCACTTGGTCTTAACCACTATATTTATTCTTAGTTCCTGACGCGTTTCGCTCTTTCGAGCATTGCTCCGAAGATGCTTGAAAGAGCGAAACGCGTCAGGAACTAAGAATAAGTATAGTGGTTAAGACCAAGTGAGAAAAAAAATGCATTTGTTAAATATCTAATTTCTCTGAAAATGCACCAGCGCTCATACCTTCCTATGCTTTCGAACCATCAGCAAAATAAACTTATGTCATCCGACTCTGGAGTACTATTCACGCCTCACCTTTGCCGGGAAAGTATTAGGCGGGTGTATCGATTTTTCTGAGATAGTACACCGGAGAGGTGTAATCCGTTTCTTCTGGAATATCGGGATCGTCCAGTATAGCCAAGTGAGCATTATTTTCTACTGGCCTGCTTCCCGAAGAAGAAGTTTTGATGTATTGTATAATAGCTGTTTAAAAGCCTCTTTCACATAGACGTGAATTTTTTTCTAGGGTCTGGATAAATTGTTGGGTGACGTGACAATCGTCCTGCTCAAGGCAAAACCACACAACGGAATGGTAAATGGATAGTCGAAGTCGGTCAATTGAAAACAGGAAACAGAAAGTGGAAACTTGACTGGTCCCGGCAACTACTCTGATGACCAGACTTGACATTTTCAATTTGTTGAGCACAACTTTGATGGCCCTAATTGACATTTACGATTTTATGAGCACTACTGTGGATTCCATCAAGCCCCGAATTGACAGTATCAATTGAATGACAAAAACTTTGACGATATCCACATGATATGATTGTCATTCGCAATTAGATAAACAAAACTTTTATGACCAAGCTTGGCATTTACAATAATGAGCACAACTCTAATGACACAACTTGACATTTACAGTTTGATGAACACGAGTTTGATGACCCATCTTTGATAAAAGCCGGTTGACACGTTCAAAGTATTACTTCAGCAACGTGTACTTTGAACATGTCAACCGGCCTTAACCCAATTTGATATTTAACTTTTGATGAATACAGCTTTGATGACCCAACTTAACAGTTGCAGTTTGATGAACATAGCTTTGAAACCCCAATCTGATATTAAAAATATGACGAATACAACTTTGATGGCTTAGCTTGGCATTTACAATTTGACGAGCACAACTTTGACATTTCCAATTTGACGAGTACGACCTTGATGACCCAACTTGACATTTACATTGCATTTATTATCTCGAACTAAACTCTAATATTCTATCCAACAGATTTCATCTATAAACGAACCAACGAGCTCGCCGAATCGCCATATTTCAATCAGGTGTCCAGTTTTACACACGATCTGGACTTACTCTACAAGGATATCAGTGCCAACGACGCCATTACAAATTTCCGAAAATACTCAGTGATAGCATGGAATTTCGCCAAAGAGCGATATTTCAAATTGGTTCCATTCGGAAAGGAGCTAAACGACGTTATCAACGAATTGTGGGAGGAGCTGAAAACTCTGCAAAAATTGGAAACTGTCCAGTTTTTAATACAACGCTACAATGAAGTGAAAATCAAAGCTGAATGGCTCGCCGACGAGTTTGAATTCGACCGAAAGTTACACCAATTTTGGCATTTGATTCGCAACAAGTTCACGAGCTACACCCAAACGGCTTTGCAAGCAGACGATCGATATCGGGAGGCGAAAACTAAATTCATCTTCGATCCGGATGTGGGCGTGATCGAGTTGGAGCAAAAGTTGCCAATGTCATGGCATGCATTCAATGAAACGCCCAAATTCGAGGAGATTCCCGAGTATAAGTTGATGAATGACATTCAGACATTCTTCTCGGGATCCAACTTCTCCTTTGTGGGTCAAATCTATAGTTTGAGTCCGCATTTGGATCCCAGTATGTGGCTTCCACCATTCAAATCACATTCACTTCTGATAGGATCAAGGCATTACATGACATTCGATAATCGATTTGTTGCCTTGAATTCAAAGTATGATATCGTGACCAGTAAGAGTACGTTGGATCAATGCTCGTATTTGTTGACGCACGACTATTTCCAGAAAAATTTCACTTTGTTCCTGGAACCATCGGTATGTTCACTGGCTTCGTGTAAATAACGCCCTGTAACTATAACCCTGGAACGAAAATGATCAATCTCCCGAATTTCGGGATGATAGTTTACATGGTTCTTTGGCCCCAAAGCCTGACGGACAATTGATTAAAATTTTGCGAACTATTGCTGTTAAGTTTGGGTCCCATTCCTTTTCTTTTACTAAGACGAAAAATCGTTCCAAATTTTACCACTGCCAAAAGCGGAAATCCCGTCTGAGATTTCCCAGAGTACATTTTCATGGCTTTAGATAATCAATGTTCTTGCAATATGCAAGTGCGAATTATTTCAGTGAAAATTGGAATTTTTTTTAAGACACTTGGTTTCATTCTTCACACCAACTTAGTATGCGTCTGTAGCTTAGCTCGGTAACGCACCGGGCATTTTTTTCTGCTACTCGAAACATGGTCGTCTGCGGTTCAAGCCCCGCAATGGGACCAATACCCTCTGTTTTTTTTAATTTCTCCAAGCTTAGTGGTTTCCTATGGATAGAAGCCCTCATTAGGTCTTCCATATTTGCAGCTTCACGGCTTATACTAACAGAATTCTCACCCTTTCGTGGTCGTCTTGCACATGGACAGCTGGAAAGATGCAAGACCTGATGAGTGCTTCTATCCATACGAAACCACTAAGCTTGGAGAAATTTAAAAAATAAAACAGAGGGAATATGGGAACGAAATGGTATTTGGTCCCGTTGCGGGGCTTGAACCGCAGACGACCGTGTTTCGAGTAGAAAAAAAATGCCCGGTGCGTTACCGAGCTAAGCTACAGACACATACTAAGTCGGTGTGCAGAATTAAACCAAGTGTCACAAAAAAAAATTCTTGATTTTCGTGGGTTCGTATTATCTCAAGGGGGAAATTTAGGATGCCTAATGACGAAATTACCTTTTGGATTTTCTAGAGTGATTTTCCGCTCCGAGATCCTAGAAAGAATTTCCGCTTAAGGCAGTAACAACGCACGAAAATTCGACTCTTAGAAATCCCAGCTTTAGGCAGTACTAACCCATGAAAATTCACTCGGGAAAATCTCAGATAGGATTTGCGCCTTAGGCAGTAACAAAATTTGGGACTATTTTTCGTCAGAAAAGGATATTTGGGACGGTGCGCCAAAATTGTATAAACTTTTCTCATTTTCGTTTTAAGGCGATAGTTCCGGTGACGTTAATTAATAGAGAAACATCCCCTTATACCACTTTTGAATTGAGTTACCGGTTATTTTTCTTGTAATTTAGATCATCCGACAGAATAGCAACTTCATTTCATCGAAGAAACTAGTGCTTGCCACTGATACCGACATTTTGGAGATCGACGTATCCGGCGATAGCTTAGTCGTGAACAAGAAAACTGTAGCTCTCCTGCCAATACAGCTTGGCTCCGTTCTGATATCACGCGATTCCGACGTTTTAACCGTTGAATCGCGCGACGACTACATACTGAGCTGCAATCTCCAATTTGATTTGTGCTGGTTCGAACTGGGCGGATATTATTTTGGACAGAATGCCGGACTTTTGGGAACATCGAATAATGAACCTCTGGACGACTACACAACCGCTGATGGGACTATTACGACTAAAGAGGACGAGTTCGTTCGATCCTGGAGTTTGAATGGATGTGGTCGAGACTTGAAACTGAAACCCGAAAATTATTCAACCGAGCTGATGGGCTTGTGTACGGAATTCTTCCAGACCCCGTATTTCTCGACCTGTTTCAGCAGCATCGATCCGAAACCTTTCTTTGACATGTGCCTGGATATGGGACATAATTCGATTTCAACTATTCTTAAGGATAAGCATCCGGCACAGAAGGGGGCATGTACGTCGGCTCTCGGATATATCGAAGCATGTGCCGCTAAGAAGGTGCCCTTGCGTATTCCAGACCAATGTGTGCAGTAAGTTGTTCGTTAAATATTGTAGTTTGGTGTATTTTTTAAACACTCGATTTTGAACAGCTGTGATTTGAACAACGGATCGTACGTTGCTGAAGGAACATTCGTGGAACTCAAAGATCAAGACATACCGCCTACTGCCGATATCGTATTTATCGTGGAAGCGAAAAACTGCAATGCCAACATCACTCATTCGAAGAGCATTATGGCTATTACGAACGCCATACAAAAGGAACTAGCGAATATCAATATGACCAATAATCGGTAGGGTTTTGTATTTATTTTATTTTTTTAATTTGTCTTTTCAATATGTAACTGCTCTCAGATTTGCCGTGGTCGCTTACGGTGGGCGCGCTCCATTCGACAAACCCCGAAGCATTGTCCACAACAACAACGTTTTCAGCGATCATACTACGCTTCGACATTACTTCGATCATATTCAGACCAGTGAAGGACTTAGCAACGATACATTCCAGGCTTTAAGTACGGCTTCAAAACTGATCTTCAGACCAGGAGCTTCGAAAATATTCGTTCTGTTACCATGTTCCGAGTGTCAGTCGACATTTATGCGGGTAAGTTGAATCGAGAGAGGTCAATTCACCATGTGTAATCCGATCTTTCTTTATTCCCATGTCACACTACTCTTATGTACAATTTGTGTAGCAAAGTTATATGCGCATTTATCGAGATGGCAAAAACAGCTCCTAGAGCAATCGAAAAAAAACATCAACGTAATCCATTAAACTTCATATTTTCTGAATACATATCAAATCATATAATATCATGTTATAAAGACCATTCTAACTGGTTTCTGTAGTATCTCCCAGACTACTCATGGTTGCTCTAAGGGATGATACTACTGTTTCCACAATTAGTTGTTAATTGCCTTGACCCCTCCAGAGGCATGGGCGCATCAACATATGTTGTATTTCTATCGTTTGTTGGCGTTTCGAGAGAATATCTACTTTTCGGGGGTCTAACTGCTAGCATCTGCCTATTATCCGCGCCGTTTTTATACTGACAAGCTCAGAGCGCAGTGGGAGTTCTATTAATATCCCATAGCCAGTTTTTTTTGTTCGTGGCGAAGATCGAACTTCCATTCTCTAGAACTCTAGATCGTAGAACGTCGACCGAACGAGCACGGCCACCGGGCGCGTCAAAACTAAATTTTAACTTCAATAACATAACTATTCCCTTCCAGTTCGACTACTCATCTCTTCTGCAACTAATGCTTGAGGAAGGTATCAGCCTTCACATTCTCATGGACAAGGAGTTTGTCTTTGACAAATCGCGATTGACACGAATCTTCTTTGGAATGGATCGCGATTTTGCCTATTCTAAACGTGACTTCAAAGATTTCCGAGGAGATGTCGACTTACGAAAACAGGTGCGTGTTCCAAAAGAGATCCTTGGCTCGTGTACACCGCTGGCTATTGAAACAAATGGATCTGTTTTTACGTCGAATAAGCTGCGTCCGGAGAAACGCAATCCGATCAAGAAGTTTGCCACGATATTTGCCAAACGAGTTGCGAAAACGGCTCTACCGAATCCGTGTCAAGTGTGTGAGTGCACGGGACATAATACAGGCGTGGCGTATATGACCTGCACAAGTTGCTCGGCGTCGAGCCCCAACAGTATGGATTATGTAAGTTGAATGAAAATAACTAAAATGTATCAGATTTCGCTGATCTGGATGAAAGTATGTTGTTTCTAAATGGAATTCTTTTCTTTTTTTATACTACAGGACTTTGATGAAGCCGAGAAGGATATTAGTTGGATGTTTGACGACGAGGAGGAGATGATTGACGACGAGTAAAATAAGAATAAAAGTATTTTAGTTGTGTACGTTTAATGTATCGAAATTCGTTGATGTAAAGATTTTGATAATTTGAGTAAAATAAAATGTGTATGAATTGGAAGAAGCTAGTGATTTAATTTACAATTTTTTTTTTAATACGGACAGGGTATTGTTTGGTACCGTTGTCAACTGATTTAGACCACTAAATTGCAATGTACCATATTCTGGTTGTGCTGCTTCCACCAGCAGTTAGAACGCAGCACCAGATGAGTACTGATCTGTCGGTGGTACGAGACCAGAGGCCAAAAGCCCCATTACACTCGGACCCCGATGCGAGCGCGAGGGCATCTGAGCCGTCCGCCAACCATTCCATCCTTTCGCCCCATTTGATTTATCATTCCCCATTTTTTATTATTCCCCATTTTTTTTAATAATATATTATTCCCCATTTTTCATTATTCCCCATTTTTTTTATTATTCCCCGTTTTTGCGTCTCCTGTTTGTTTTGTCTTCCCAGGGCTATGAATGTTTATTAATATGTAAAAGACAAGGGCAACGAGCGACGAAAACCCCGCTTACATCAGCCGAGCGTAGCTACAGCAAGCATAGGTCGCTGCTTAGCTCTTTGGGGGCCTTTTTTTCGCCAGATGGCACGGACCGACCTTCACGGTCATTATATTACCTTAGGCTCCGTCCCCACGGGCACCTTCGAATGCCCACAAAACTGTCCATTACAAAATCTCGATAGTCGGAATGGAGAGGGAATTAGAGTCTAATATACCAGAGCTTTCAAAATCATGGTCCTGGAAGTAAGGAAAGGGAGGATCTGTAGATAGATAGATTTGATCCAAAAATTTCGTTCGAAATTCTATCGAAATAATGAAAAAATTAGCCATATCTGATCTTGTTTATACCACAATGACTCCGCCGTTCGTTTCGTTTTCATAGTCCATTAAATAAAAATAAATCTATTTTTGGAATTGCAAAAACCATTAATTACTGAACTTAAATTTGCTAATAATTATGGAGCAACCTTGTCAACTCTTCGCTTCTTCGCCTACTCTAGGCAAGCAATTTGCTTTACTTGCAACCAACTTTCGCAGAATTTCACAAGTTTCGCTGACTACTTACCTGCATGCAACAGTTCGCTGTAGCTTAAAAACTTTAACAAGCCCCATACCAGATATCGTCGGGCGAACTTACGCTACCTGCAATAAGCTATTTAAAACTGTTACAAAATTCGTTGAACGCACGACAACCACTGAACGGACGAACTTTGGCATTGTAGCTTCCCAGGAAAGTAGGACACGATTTGTTAAATGCTAACAATGGATGCAGTCCTCACTTTTATCTATGGACTTAATTCCTTGAGTAGACAGCGGAAATAGATCATTGCATATACGTATGTATGTAGAATACAGTCAGAGGTAAAATGATGGTCCTTTTTTGCCGTCGTCTGATGTGCATGCTCAGGCAGTTGAACAATTTTGTTGGTCAGATCGTTTTGATCGTCAGGCTTAAATTTGCGAAAAGACTCATGGGCTATAGCACAGTAGACCTCCCATTTGGTCATGGTGTTTGTGGGCCCTCCGAATTCACCGCCCCTGTCCCCATTTTATCTTATCTACCCATCGATATACTCGTATTTGAATATCCATCGGTAAGATGCGACGTTTGAGTTTATATAATAGTTGCTGGAATAATCATCAAATCTAATCCAAAAATGAAACCGAGGCTCCCGTTTCTAGATTTCCAACTACATGTTAAGTGTTGTAGCTGAGGGCACCATAACACTTTAATGCAATAAACTAAGCCGGCCAATTTCTCCTTTTGTTGAAAATATGAATCAAATTCCACAGGCTACGTGACAATATTCTGAAGAAAACTAAGTGTGAAAGTCGAATTTTGTTGTAGCTTATGGCTCCAGAAGGTAAGGGTCTTTAATCCAAAAAAGCAAAAAAATAAATTTATCATATGTGCAAAGGGCCTCAAAAAAGCGTTTTTATTTTTAAAAAATTATCTGAAAAACCGACCCGGGATATACCCCCCCTCTTCACGTGTCCTGTTCATCCACCACTCAGCGAAAGAATGCTGATTCCAGAAACGCTTTTGGCATTTTGACATCGAATATACTTTTATTATCCATATTATAAGTACAAATTCTACCAATTCCATTTTTTCATGTCCTGCTGTACTTCATGAAAACTATAATTTTTCACACCAGCAGAGTTACTCCATATATCATCGATTAGGTCGTACCAGGAGTTGCAAAACACCACAAAAAGGTCAATTACATTACAGGAAGGCAGCATAACGTTCAACAATCGTATCGTGCCTATACACCCATAGCAGTCGTAGTACCAGCCGATAGTATATATATTTTTAGGACTCGTTATTCTTAGAAATAGGAAGTAGGTTACGGAAACAAGATACTTGCTTTATGCCGACTTGGATTGGGGTTAAAAGCAGTCTTCCACAGTTTGTTCAACGGAACGCTTGAAATAGGCTAGTTATACGTTTTTGCTCGTAGAGCTTGTGATTTGGATGTGTTCAATAGAAATATTTAGTTAATTATTGTGTGATAATATTATGCTTAACTTAAATATGATCATACAAAGAATCTAATTCAAAAAAAATTTACGAAAATATATAAAATGAAATTGCCGACTCAGTGCTGAAATCATTTAAAGTTGTTACTGGTGTGTAAGCGAATCCTCAACTTATGATGCAATGCTATCCAAGAGGACCCAATCTAAATCCAAATCAACATCCAAACTATCCGAAATTCACAAAATTAACGAAAGATATCCGCGAAGTTCATCAATATCACGAAAGTCATTTGAAGTCACAAAAGATCGGTCGAAAGTTAGTCCCGGTAAAAATGACGACAAAGAATCCGAATCAGAACCTGATCCTGTTGAATCCACCAGTCATCTTGCAATTCCCGAGGTGCTTCGAAAACAGGGGACCAGTGGAAATTGCTCGCCCGATAACGATTGTCCATGCAACACTCTGGAAGCCGTCGAACAAGTCTCTAAACAAATTTCATACACGGACCGACGAAATTGGATTTCCGTAGATCGTTTGAATGAATTGCGCAAAAAGGCTCAAGATGCTATTAAGAATCATCGAATCTTCACAATTCGAGGATGCTTCTTTTCCATACGCAATGCCCTGGCGGCTCGTGGCTGGGTTGAAAAATTGGACGTTCATCGCAAGTACGGCATCATGGGAATGTCACAGGTAACATATGAGGACTTGGCTCAGAATCTGCCCAAACGAAGACCCGGCGAGTCGCGTCGACAACATCTAATCAAATGCGAGCGAAATGTAATGTCAAGGTTTCTGGAGCATGTTGCCGTTGATTTCTTGTGGACAGCACGCCGGGAAAAATGCGATTGGATCGATCAGGCGAGAAATCCTTCGATGATAATCAACAGATTTCATCGAGCCCCGTTCACGTCGAAGGAAGGGTTATGCGCCCAGTTGCGTGACTTTCACTGGTTCTTCGAGGAGGGTGTATCGGAAATGTTTTTTCCACGTTGCTACAATGTGTGGAGTCCGGAAGAGTTGACCGAATTTACGGAAAATTTTCGTATAACAGCATGCATAGGGTTTCTTAAGTGTATTGTGGAAAAGTATCGAGTCGGCAATTGGGATGCTGTGTTCGCACAAACGGCCAAAATTCCCTACAGTGCTATCGATTTTGCCTTTAAACGATGCAATGAATATCTGGACGTGAGCAATCATAACGATATCGACTCGGAGGAACAAATTCGAATTTGGGAGCATGACTGGGACGCATTTTTGACCAACCATTACTTGTTAACGCACGAACAGGGTCGAATACAAGCGGATCCCAGGAAATCGGCAGATAATTTAATACGGAGCGCCGAAAGAATACTGGACGGAATCAAAGCATTTTGGCCACAGTATAATTTGGATGGATATTTGAATATTTGGATAGTGAAGCCGGCGAATAAGTGTCGCGGACGCGGAATTCAGTTAATGAATAATATTAAGAAGATATTAAGCATAGTGAATCCGCCGATTGCTTCCAAATCAAGATATGTTCTTCAGAAGTATTTGGGTAAGTACGGTCAACCTTCTATTTCACTTTTTTTTTGGAAATATTAGAAAATGTTTACTCAAAATGACGACAGTATTTGAAATTTTTTATTGGAAATTTATATTGTATCCTTTTCCTAAAAGGCGATTTACCCCAATTAATAAACTCTTGTGGATTGAAAAAAAACTCTGATATTACTTGAGTTAGACTCTCCGCCAGCCCCATAACGTCTTTTGTAACAAGATTTAAATTAGCTCTCATAGCACTATTATTATGAGAGTATGCAACACTCTGGAAGCCGTCGAAAAAGTCTCAGCAACAAGTAGAGTTGCACCCTTGTTACAAGATCACACCTTGTCATCATGTGCTCTCATAGAGCTACCACCCTTAGGGTGCGGTTATATTGGAGCTTCGACAAACGATAAGAGCAGCGCTGATGGAAATGGATTCGTGCTTTTACATAGAGCTGTTTATTAGGAGCTGTGCAATTAACGTTTAGAGCGTCACTGAGAGCAGTTCTTATCATATGTCGGAAAAAAAGAGGGAGCAAATGCGTTGTTCTTATCGTTTGTCGACGCTCCAACATAAACGCATCCTAAGGCTTTTATCTTAGTTCGGTAGAAAATAGATGCAAAATGGTAAAAACAAAACGTCAAAAATCTGCGTCCAATGTGGGGTTAGGGTGATTTTGTCTAGTTAAAGAAACCTAATTGGGCAGTTTAAGAGGCGTGCTGTATCGCTAGACATAAGAGGCAAAAACCGAAACCATTTTAGAGCTTACCCTAAGGCTATCAAGCTATCATGAGGCTGGACTGAGCCTATCTTGATTTTTTTTTATTTGACGCCAGATATATTGTAATTTGCAGTAGGATATAGCCGAAAAATGGTAGAAAAGGCCCGAAAATAGCTGGCACCCTATGTGATTTTATCTAGTCAATGAAAATGAAATTGGTAATCTAATAGGCGCGCAAAACCGTTACATAACTACCTTATGATTTTTGAAATGCAACGTCTTAATTAGAAAGGAAATTTAGCGCCCCTACATAATGACACCCTGTTAAAATATATGTGCAATCTGCACATATGGTAGAGCCGGATCTGTATACTTCCAATGAATACGAAGGATCCATTCAATATATGCAACAATGAACATGAATACCCCTGACATCCAAATCCACGCATGCAGGAAAATTAAATGTATATCAGATTTGGCTCGTTGCAAGGAGTATTTGTCGTCTTGTGTCCATAAAAATTAAACAAGACTACCGACATTTATGTCTTCAAAAATTTATTGGAGAAAAGAACCTCATTTAAATAACTGAATTGATTAAGTCGTTAATTCTTAATCAGTGTCTTCAGTGGTGATATATGCATCTAATAAAAATTTATTGTCACTTTCCGTTTAAAAGTCCATTAGCATATCAAAACATTGTTTGTTTCAACTCCAATACGGTAAACTTTCCTTCTAAATATTCCTTCACTTTCACAACAATCTTTCGCATTTTCTACGTCAAATTATTGACGACGAGAATCATTAATTTCTATATACATACCATGTTTTCGTTGCGCTAGGTATTCATACTCAATTCTAGTAAAAGACTAAAATTTCATTGACGATATCTGATATCTTAACCTAATTTCGATTGTATGTATGTATGTATTACTAATTTTCATTGACTAAAGATGGTTCGGAATGGAATAGCGTGGCAAATTTCCATATTTGCATGGTTCACGATTGCCTACATCTCAGCCTTTTCATGTCATACAAATTGAAAGTGTATCTTCTATTTCCATTGATTTATTCGGTGAGCATTGAATAACACCTTTTTGTTTACAAACTATGGATAACAAAGAATGGGAAATTAGCCAGGAAGAGGCCAACACAAGGTGATAGACATAGACAGCAGAAAATCAGATAGGGATAGAAAAACATAGTGCTCCTCATTTGATTATTGAGTTAAGATTGTGACTGGGCAATCGAGTCCTACCTGAATCAATTTAAATAACGTACGCTAGCCAAGATCCCCCAACCGCTTTCTTCCTGTCTGCATCACACGTCGAGGTGATTTATGACATTCGTCATCCAAGTCAATTTTATTGCATCACATCGAATTCCTGGGTGCAGAATAACTTTTGTTTACTCCTCTGTTTCCAAAGTTTCAGGAATCAATAAAAGTCCGATAGCTTTTCATGGACGCGAAATTTACGTGTGAAAGCATTTCAAGTTAATTTACGACTTTCTTTTGAAATTCATACGGAAATCTTAAACAGTTAATATGATCAAAACAGCTGATTTATCTGAGATTTATGGTTCAACGTTTCTTAAACTGTCGGTCGCTTGGGAGTCGCAAAATATTTTTTTTTTTCGGTCGATCACTTTAAAGTTAATACATTAGTGTGCCCACACACAGTCGAACTCTAACTCGATCATGGCCTGTACAGCTTGGACCAAAGTCTCTTTGAATTTTAATGCATGTGCTACCGGGATGGTAAACGTGTTTCGTAGATGCATTGAGTCTTTTAAACACAAGAAGATCTTGTTGAAAAGAGATTTTAGGTAGTGACGAACTTCAGGGTATCCGAAATGGATAATAGTAGGATGTGTGGGTGGTGTGATGAATAAGATCTTAATGTGTCCAAAAGTTGTGTTTGTTTCTGATAATAGTGGGTGGCAAATGATGCATGACTGCCAAGGTCTCGGATTGGTTGGGACGCGTTAAATATATTATTAGAACTAGGAAAGAGGCGCATATTATTTCATTTGATTTACAAATTGCGAATTCAAGCATGAACTTGGTGTCCAATAAATACAAAAATAAGAAAATAAAGGCAAACAAACG
This sequence comes from Chloromyia formosa, assembly GCA_964017055.1. Classification (NCBI taxonomy): domain Eukaryota; kingdom Metazoa; phylum Arthropoda; class Insecta; order Diptera; family Stratiomyidae; genus Chloromyia; species Chloromyia formosa. The sequence continues at coordinate 153,143,282 of OZ024815.1, read as the reverse complement.
CTTCATTACGACTACAAAAATGTTTTGGGAAACTTTTTCATTCTTTTATGAATTCAATATCGTAGTAAGGGGTTTCTTTAAGTCGAAAATATCATTTGGATCGGAGAATACCTTTAAGGTTTCTACATGTAACCGATAAAATATTCTTTCTACATTTACTGACGAATTCGGTAAATATTTCAAAAGTGAATTTACCAATCAAAGGAAATGCTGTGGAACCATTTGCACGTTTATACGAGGGTTGCCTTTTATATTTCGGGATTAGAGAACAAAAACAAATATTAATCATTGAAAATCGCTTTTTTGTTTTTCAAAATATTCCCCATGAAGATCTATACACTTTTGCATGCGTTTGAACCAATTGTCAAAGTACTTTTGCCACTCTGATTGAGGTGTCTCCAAAACATGCATTCTGAACGCAGCCACCGCTTCTTCAGGTGTTGAAAAACGTTGACCTCTCAGTTTGTTTTTTACGTACGGGAATAAAAAGAAGTCATTCGGTGCCAAGTCAGGATTATACGGCGGATGACCCATCAAATCTATGTTTTGAGTGCTCAAAAATGCAGTTGTTTGAGCTGATGTGTGAGAGCTCGCATTGTCGTGGTGAAGAGTGATCCGTCTTCGGCGGTTGGTTTTCCTGATTTCTTGGAAGACAACTGGCAAACAAATGGTTGTGTACCACTCAGAATTGACTGTTCTGCGTTGTTCTAGTGGTACGGTTGCGACATGTTCAGTTTTTCCGAAAAAACAGGCGACCATTTGCTTGGAAGTGCTTCGTGCGCGAACAACTTTTGTTGGGTTTGGCTCATCTTGAAACACCCATACAGTCGACTGCTGTTTACTTTCGGGCTCATACGCGTAAATCCACGATTCATCACCTGTCACGATGTCATAGACGTGTTTCGAAGCACCGCGGTCGTATTTTTTGAGCATTTCTTTCGACCAATCGACACGAGCCTTTTTTTGAGCGATTGAGAAATTGTGTGGGATCCAACGCGAACAAATTTTTTTGACAGTCAAATGTTCATGCAATATTGAATGTATGCTGGTCCCACTAATGCCTAAGGTTGTCTCAATCTCACGATAGGTCACATGACGATCTTGCAATATCAGTTCGCGCACAGCATCAATGGTTTCCGGACGACCTTCACCTTTTGGACGACCTTCACGAAATTCGTCTTGGAGTGAACTACGACCTCGATTGAATTCACCATACCATCGATAAACACTGGTCCTTGATGGAGCTTCATCGCCAAAAATTGAATTCAGTTCATCCATGCACTGTTGCTGAGTTAATCCACGTCGAAAGTTGTAAAAAATAATCGCACGAAAATGTTCACGATTGAATTCCATTATTTGGCCGAGATTAATCTTTTAAGTTACTGTAAAAAACACAAATAGCGCTCGTATGTCAAAACGTTCTGAGTACGTATAACCTCAAAAATGTCAAACTTTACGATAGAGCTGTCAGTTGCCAGATTGCAACACTAGGGTTGTCCAATCCCGAAATATAAAAGGCAACCTCCGTAGTACAATATAATCCAGAATCGTCTTCTGAAATTCTTCTATTTCTATATCCTTGAACTCCTCAAACATGTTTTTCAAATCCGAGTTTATAATTTCCCGAAATCCTTAATATCCTGGTACTCATCGATTCCCACTAAATTTTGGGGAGAAACGACAATATCGTTTCCGGAACATAGCAAGTGTGACGAAATACATCCCAGACTGTAGTGTAGTCACCATACGGGTAGAATTAGAACCATTTGAAAGTGGACTCATAGTGATGTCTAACGCCTAGTATGCACTGAGCCTCTTGAATAGATTCTTTTGTGTCTCGAATCTCGCCTGCCTCGATTCATTGCAAGATACAGAAAATACATATAAAATTAACGGTAACAATGAGTCGAGGCTGGCAAAATGCAGGAAAATCTATTCGAAGAATCTCAGTGCCTACACAGTTGAAAATTTCGGAGTAATTTTGGTGAAAAACAAGCTAGCCTTACACGCTTCGCGTGAAGGGTATCATACCTTCTTTGTAACTTATGGTGCATTTGCCACTTTGAAATTAGTAGTAAAACTTGTTCCTATTTCACTGTTCCTATGAGAGGTATATGAAATAGTGGGCCGATTTCAACCAAATTTAGGAAAGTGGTTTGGCAGTTAATATAATTGAATAATGTGAATTTTATTAAAGATATCTTCAGAAATAAAAAAGTTTTTCTAATAAAAACTTGCTTTTGGAACGGTCGTTCCTATGACAACTATATGATAGAGTAGTCCAATTTGAGCCAATTCCGGGAATGTGATTTGACTGATACTATTGATTAGTGTGCAATTTGGAAAAGATATCTTTAAAAATAAAAATATTTTTCTCACGAAGACGAATTTTTGGATCGATCATTCCTATGGCAGCTATATAACGTAGTGGGCCGATTCCATTGGTTCCGGCATACATATATACAGCGTGTAACAGAAAGAAGGCTTTTTACAAAATTTCAGCTTTATAGCTTTAAAACTGAGGGACTAGTTTGCACAAAAACACACAGACAGACGGACAAAGCTTAATCGACTCGTCTCATCATACTGACCAAGAATATATAGGTATATAGTAGTTTATATGGTCGGGGATGTTTTCTTTTGTGCGTTGCAAACTTCATGACAAAGTTAGTATACCCTATCACATCCGTGAAGGGTATAAAAAAATAAGTCGCTTAAAAATGGGTATAAACGCAGTTAATTATTTATGTCTTAATAATTGTATACTTTATCCCTTACTATAACTAACGCAAAATTCAACACTCGAGCAGCCGTAGTTTTCGAGTTATAGCCATTTGTAAAATTCGACCCTCTAGCTGCTTAGGAGTTATGCCGGAACCAGAATGAACGCAGAAAACAGCAGTAGCGGCAGCAGCAACTACAACAACATGCAGATCTGCTTTCGCCGCTATCGCTGCCGCTGCGTTCAATCTAGGTCGCGTATTTGAAATGCGTGCTTTCTAATTTGCTGCCGCTGCTGCTGCATTCTGCGTTCATTCTGGTTCGGGCATTATAAGCGTTTTTATCAATCAGAGTGACGGGTGACTTTGCCTCGAAATTTTCAAAGTTTTTTGCCGTTTCTGGTTGGGAGGGGGAGGTTTAAAAAAATCAGTTCCGGACCGTCTCTAGTAAACGGGACAAAGGGCGGAAATACCAAAAGATGAATGAACCAATGAACCAAGGTCCAGCGCGGAATGACGAATAGACTAAAAACCGACCGACTAATAGGTATTTACATACGGACATATTTGAGTCTACTGCGAGGAAGTTCTCGGGGCAGGATTCGAACACGCCACCTCTCGCTTTATATGTAGTAAAAGTGAAGTGAACCTACGTTTGCCACGATCGTTTGGAAAGATCGTCGTATATACTCGTATACATAGTACCTTTGTTTTGCTACTACAAGACTATAACATCACGAAATTGGTGTTGATTCTTTTTCTGGGATCGCAATCTGTGGATCCCGTTTTTTCTTCTGTCTAGTTTATAACAATAAACTACGAACATGACAAATTTGATCACTCGATGGATAATTTTCTTAATTTTCTTCCAGAGCGTCCGCTTATAATACATCAAACCAAGTTCGATATCCGTCAGTGGTTTCTAGTGAGCAGCGTGCAGCCTTTGGTCATCTGGATGTACAAGGAAAGTTACCTTCGTTTCAGCTCGCAAGAGTATGATCTCCTCAACTATCATGAGTCAGTGCATCTGACGAATCATGCGGTTCAAAAGAAGTATCGCAATGGAAAGCGGGACGAACGATTGCCCACGGAAAACATGTGGGACTGCTACACATTTCAAACGTACCTGCGACAAATCGGACAATACGAAATGTGGTCTAATCGGATATACCCTGGAATGCAGCATGCCATAATCGGCGCAATGCTTGCATCGCAGGAAAACATGGATCGACGTGTCAATAATTTTGAACTTTTCGGTGCCGATTTTATGGTCTGTGAAAATTTCTATCCCTGGCTGATAGAGATCAATTCCAGTCCGGATCTGGGAGCAACCACAAGTGTGACAGCTCGAATGTGTCCACAATGTTTGGAGGATGCAATAAAAGGTATGCTGATAGAGTACACTCCAACATTTCCAAATGGCTCATTTCAATCTCGATTTCATTTTCAGTTGTCGTCGACCGGAAACTCGATGCGAATGCAGACACTGGAAATTTTGAAATGATCTATCGACAATCACTTCCACCAGTGCCTGCTTATATGGGACTCAATCTGTTTCTGAAGGGAAAGCAAATACTCACCAAATGTTCGATTGTGAAGAAAGAGCGATCTGTGATGTCGGTACCATCTTCATATATGTCAACTTGCCACTATAGAAATCCCGTTCCAACACCCACTAATCCAAATCTAGTGCCGATGCCCACCTACCGACCAAATTTTGATTTGGACATTGATCGGTCCGCAATAAAGAAGCCTGCAGTTATCAGCGATTTACTCGATAACTTAATTCCAATAGAAGCTAAACGAGCACTGGCCGATGGTAGTTTTCGAATGTATGGAAACAAGAGTCCTTTGGGCTATGGTGGAAAGCTCTCACGATGTGCAACATCACCGGCCTTAAGAACCGATTTAGTAATGTTACCATCGACGGCATTGGCTCGCCCAAACACTCAAAACTCGTTGAGTTCAGTACACACCAGTTTACTTGATAGAAAGCAGAATGCACGGACTAGTGAATTAAGCAACTTTGCTATCGGACCTTACTCTAAAAGGTATTTCAGCTGTGGTCCACGGATTCAGGTGACTTGTAGCGAACCGGATGAGAAGCATTGTGACAAAAGCTTTGGCTATAAAATACTTGACGAAAACCGTCTTCACGCTGAGAATGTCCTCAAACCATCAGATAATCCATCGAAAAAGTCTAGCGAGCGAATTGTGCAAAGATGTGGGCAGGATTGTTCGCAAAGGGCTAAATCTGCGAAGGCAGTGAGCCAAACAGGAAATTCTAATCGGAAAAAAATGTTAACTTTGGCATCTTCTGCCTGTTCGACTGGTATAAGGAAGTCGCCTTGCCGAAAACAATCAACTGCCAATGGTGCGGAAAGTGCAGCGAAGCAATCAAAACTGACATCAACGAAAAATACAATGGAGGAATATACAGCATCACCCTTTTATGCAGTCGGTATGAGCTTGAGGGCATGGAAATCACGACAACATAAATCCAGAAAATCTTCGGCAAATCGTTCGGCCAATGTCATTGGGAATTCCAGGTGTAAAAAGAATTTGAGTCTGGCGAATGGGAGACAGTTTTCGAAGGGTAAATCCAGTAAATTTGTTGCAGAAGGTTAGTAAGATAAGGTATTGATGTTGAGGAAATTATCTGTGTATTTCGTTTGTTTCAAAGATTTGACTTATGTTGGTGAATGATAATGAATATGAATAAAGTTATTGAAATCAGTTCTAATTATTTTTATTATAGCGAGATAAATGACATTTAGTTACACGTCAGGATCATTTCTTGTGGTTTTAGACGTGATAACGCCTTCTAGATCAAGTCGCCAACCATACTGGGAAAACTTATCGAGTTTTGCGAGCGGAAATGCTCTAAAGAGCTTTCAGTTTTTCGGAAGTCATTTGTCGCGTAACAACGGGCGTTATCGGAAACTGCAGAGATGATGAGCTAGCCCGCGAGGGTACAACCAGTGTTGTCAACGACGCTAGCCACAGGGGGAATGTTTACTTGAACCAAATCATTGCTGGCGGCTCGACTGCGTTAGCAATGGAAAATGGTCAATTTACCCTGACCCGTTGTACAAAAAAACCAGCTATTGTAATGCATAGAGATATCCTAACCTGCACCGGATGCATGTTAAAAAAAATACACCTATTGCAAATGCTGAAGGGGTTATCATTGGCCATTGTCCTTTTGATGCAGCTGTGAAGACGAAGACAAAGAAGAGAGCTCTTTCCTCCTGGCTAAAAGTAGAAAGGCCGCCGTTGGGCCCTATTACTACAACTACGATTTGGGGAGGTGAGTGTCGGTAAGCCTGCCTCATCGTTTCCTTATCGTTCCGCCCGGTTTGCGGATTACGTTGGTCGGGGGATAATGAGTCCATGTTGGTATCAGGTAATCTGAGTGTGCTCCAAATATTATAGCAATCCTCCTAACCTTGCCTATGTAATTATGCGATAATATTAAGTGTCTATCTAAGCTTTGTGGCTATAAACCACACTCGTCGCTCGTAAATAGTCTCGTCTCGTTTCTTGAAATTCTCTTTTGCCCCATTTCTTTGAAAGACAGGTAACGCAACGTCCATATAACTTTCTGTAAACAATACATTATTTTGTAGCTAATTGTAATGGCCGTATCGTATGCTGACAAGAGTGAAATGTACTCAAATTGGAGGCATAAACCAATCAATAGACTACTGTTGTATCCGTCTCCGGCTTGCTTACTTTACGATTGTCAAGACTGTACGTATACGACTATGAACTACACGCAAAACGTAATTGTTGAAGAAATCTGTAGAATAATTTGCATTGAAAGAGAATACTAAATTGTTGATGATATGTTTATATGTACTCGCATGTAGCTATTGGCAATGACAATTATTTAATGAATTTGCTGGGAAGGTTATTGAATGGAACAGCAAGAAAATGAAGCCTTCTATTATACTTATGCGTATAAAAAGAAAATCTGTATGTTTGTTCAAGTTTTGCGGCCAAATGTTTTGATTGATTTCCATGAAAATTCCATAAACATCTTCGTTATGATCTGGAATAGGTTTTAGCGTTGTTTTTTTTTCCACTTTTTTAATTATCTCTACTTTTTTCCTTCATTGAGTGAGTAGGGGTGCGAAATAATAATGTTCAAAATGGCCGAAATTAGCTAAGATGCCCCAATGCCAGAGTAACTAGCACCACAGCGATGAGAAGAGGTGAAAAAAATAATGTCTAAAATGTCCCAGAATAGGCACTTGCATCTGCGATACTTTTTCAGACCTATCGGTCCTTACGCAACTAAGGCCACCATAAAAAAGCTGAATATAGGCAAGACAAAGTCTTCATTCAAAGAAAGGGTGGTAAAAGCTTTTGGTCGCCGTCAAAGCAGTGAGGAATAATTTGCCCTTATCTCTTTTTCCGCCCCTTATACACGATAACCAACAATATATTGAGTCGCTGGATAAAGCTAATTTTTTGGCTGAGATCTTGCCAAAAATTCCAGTTTGCCACCAATTACTCAAAGCATTATCCCACCACCAAGATCCTCTAAACCGATTACATGAAATATTCATCATTCTCTGTTGTTACTTCAATAATAATTTTATCTGCGCTACTTATTTGACCTCTGTTCAGTCGGATAACTTTCCGTTTCTCGATTTATTTCCTGAAATACCACGGCTACCACCAAAGGCCGAGGCTGAGAGCAGCGAGCAAATACCTAAAATGAATGTGTGAACTGTTTCATTTGAACATAATTTCTTGCATTTTATCGATATTTAATTTACATCACAACTTCCATCTGAGAACCTGGCAAATAGTCATGCACATACCAAGCTTCTTGTGGTTAGTACTTCTTCTTCTTCTTTTACCACTGCCACAATATTGCTACTGGTGGTTGGATTGGTGGTGCTTTTTCTGCATTTCGTTTCAACCTTTCGAACTGCACAGCACAGATCTTTTGAAAACTTTTCTATGCTAATCAGGAGCAATTAAGGTACGTGTTTTAAGTCACAGATAAATTTAATGACTATAAATAACGACATCACTTTTGTGCATTCTACGGGTAGTCTACAAGTAGTGATACATTCGAGTACTTACATTCGTAGTGAAGAATCTCTTTTTCTACGATTTTCGGATTGTTGACTTTCTTATCGCCGAAGTCCAATCTTAAATTGAAGGAGCGTGTTGTAGAACATAGCAAGTTTGTACTGAAGTGATTATTGTAAGGGAGAAATTGAAATTATGTACCTGCGGGTCGTGGTATGGTTGTTGTTTGTTGGAGGTGTGGCGAAAAGGAAATAAAAGTGAAATACTCGTATATTATGCAATTGGACGTTTAAATAGAACCTATTACGAGTACATAGGAACTAGAATGCTTACAAAAAAAAATCAATGTTTCAATTATACATAATGTTATCACATTTTTTCGGTCAGATTCCTTTGTAGAATTATTTTCAGCTACTTTTGCAAAGTGCTCCCACTATAAACTCTGAAAGACTCTGAAGGGTCATTTATTTATATTTAAATTAGTCGAGAATTAGGTTAGGTTGAAGTGTCTACCGCAAGTGACGTAGTACAAGCTTATAAAAAGCACATCTTTGTGATAACCACATGAAATTCTCCATTAATAGCATCTAACAATTAAATTATTTACTGAATATGCGACAGTGCTTGAATATCGGGCTCACGTTCATGTTTGGAAAAAAAGTTTACCCCTGGAAGACCCGCTCCTTGGTGTCCTCCTTTTCCTCGGCAAAGACAGGACTGTACTCCAATCCTCATCTTAACAGTTTCTGCAGAAGTTGTTCCAAGGTAGACGAAGTCTCCTAGCATGCTTCTTAATGGTATAGTGCTCTGTGAGAGTTTCTGAGATCGACGAAATCTGATAATTCGTTTCGACATAACACAGTCCTAACTCGAAAAATAAAGATTTTATAATAAAATAGGTCAACTATGGTCGCAATTAACCAGTCGGTGGTATTGCACCACCAACTTGTGAGAATCCTACAATTTATTGGTGATAGATGGAACGTCGCTAATGACTCATTTATTACGTGTGGCGTAACATTTGCGGGTCGATTGGAGCGCGGCAGGAGACCATTCATCAGTGACTATACATGGTCTCTGTGTTGAGGCATCAGTCTCATGTTTGACTACCGGCGTTTCAGGTTCGAGTCCCGTCCACGACGATGTTCGTGGCCTTGGATGTGCAGGAGGAGCATACTGGCAACTGCATTCTCCGAAACCAGTTTATGCCGTCGAACCGTCGACTGGGCCACATGGAACAGGCGGGGCTTAAAATCAACGCTGCCAAGTCTAAGTACTTGAAATTGGGTCCAGGAAGGCAAGGCAGAGTTTATGTTTCGGGGCAGCCAGTCGAGAAAGTTGACAATTTCTGCTATCTCGGAAGCGTAGTTACAGTAGATGGTGGAGCGGATGCTGATGTACAGTCTCGCATCAATAAGGCTCGAGCCGCTTTTTTCAGTTTGACTCCTTTCTGGCAAAACAACAACATTTCCAGACGAACCAAACTCCGGATCTTCGAAACCAACGTAAAATCAGTGCTTTTATATGGCTATTTAACCTGGAAGACGACCAAAGAGACTAGATTGCAAACTTTTGTGAACCATTGTCTACGGCGCATCCTGCACATACGGTGGCCGGAGGTCATTTTCAACGGCGACCTCCTTACTATTACTGGTCAAGCAAGACATTAAAGGCGAAAGTGGCAATGGATAGGTCACACTCTCCGAAAAGTGCCGAACAACATTGCTCAACAGACCCTCGATTGGAACCCGCAGAGAGCCAACGCAAGTCGCTGTGTTGGACGACCTAGTAATCCCTGGAGAAGATCGGTTATGAGAGAGGGTGCCTTAATAGTCTTGGAGTGAGCAGAAAGCGATGGCTATGAACAGGATTAGGTGGAAAGTAGGCGTGGTTAATGTCCTATGCCCCACAAAGGGGTAAACAGGAACCAGAGAGAGATAGGCTTCGTTCTCACGGCCATCTTTGGATGCTCACCACCAGCCGGTCCATTTCAATCCGCTAGAAAATACTTTTTGCCTTAGGTCAAGTCAAGCGATATACAGGGACGGAAGGGTATCCCAATATCCTGCAACTTCAGTTCTTTCCCATCCACTGATATATCCTTCCACGTTGCAAAAGGGAATCTCACAGAATGACTCTAGTCCATGAAGAGGCGAGGTGGCCGAAGCCATTCTGGCTTGCACATCAGCCTGCTCATTATCAGCATTATACTCGTATACATACCTCTGGCCTGACTATTCGCAATGATTTAACAACATATGCGTTGTATACGAATTTTACAGTCAACAATTCTTAGATTTCCTCGGATTCACCAAGATCGCAACCATTCCACCGCAAACAATAATAATGCAAAACATCCCACAAACGCCAATTCATACAAATGTCTCAAATCTCTGGCCAAGATTCTCATCTTGGCATTGCACCTGTACCGACAACAATTAAACGATGCCCTTAATATGCACCGAGCCAACATAAATGGTCATTCTGCAAATTCCCAGGAGGAATAAGAATTGCAAGTATTTATTGCGCGCATAAATACATGCGTGTGTCACTTGGAAGAACTTCTTCAGCTAACTGTTTCCTCCATGGTCTAAACATTGGCAAAATGTCATGGTTCGTCCCTGATGCAATGTCTCAATACGGCTCCTCGTACATATGATAGAAATGATAATGTTTCTGGAAAAATATTGATAAGCATCGTCTCCTTTTCAGGATGTCATGTTGATCATGTGTGTGTCACCTGCAAGCGCTAAATCAATTATTGACAACCTTTTCTTTGTTTCAGTGGCGGTCTTGGATCTTAACGAACACGCGTGATTGAGTGGAAACGAGGAGAGTATATTACGATAGTTTTTCTACTGTTTTTGTGGATATTATTATAAATGGAAATTCGCGTGTTCTATTGCGAAGTCTATCTTCATTTGTTTCAGAAAAGTGACGGCCAGCTATCAGAATGAAGCGACATATCTATTCAAGACGATCAGGAAGAAATCAACGTGACCAGGTCTGCTTGAAAACGGTATGGAACATCCTACACTTCCCATACATGGTCATCTCATGAAAAAGTTGATAGGTGAAGAAAATGTTTTTTTTTTTACAGTAAATTTCTGAGCTTCCTCGAAATGGCGAGTACATGCAAGAAAGGATATTTAATATCACTCTTTTGGAGGCATCATTGTGATGTGTCTTTCTACTAGCGTCGTCGGTCCGAACCCAACCGTAGCCATGGTTGTTTGTGTTGTCTTCTCTTTGTGATCTGCGGCGTAAGAGTAAGCCACAGCCTTTTCCGACGTGTCGCAGAATCCGACTAAATGGACAGGATGTGTACGCTAGCAGCATGCATCATCCGAAACCGGTGATATGCTAACGAACGTCTTAGGAGTAGTTGACGCGCCGTCATTAGGGGTTAAGACAAACAGTCGTATCTCAATCAACTAATTATTCTTTTACTGTCAAGCTCATAATTATTACTTTTGCTTCCCACACGACAGCAGGAAAATGAAATCCAATGAAACTGAATATATGGACTAATTAAAAAAAACCGAACCACAGATATGTTATGTTGATCTCTTTGCATTTGATCTCAATATAGGTTGATTGAAATTTATTCAAATTACATGTTTTCCATCTAGGAATCCACACGCCGATTTGGCATACATTCGTCAATGCAAAAGTAAGTCATGCTTCGATTCCATTAGATGCAAACACCGTGGTCATTGGTTAGTTCTTCAAGCATTTCAGCAGCCCGTATCAGCATAAAAACGGACTAAACAGAAATCATTAAAGCACTCTTATAAACATCATTGAGATATCAAATTTCACCTGTAGCTTCGTTATCGTTTATTAAATGCACCTTTTGAGTGATGTCGCTGAGGCCAACATTCAATTCGTGCGCGGGCAAGAAGATGCTGATGACGCGGTGACGAAGACCACGACCACGATGATGGTCTTTAGCTTCTGTTAGCCGCGCAGCATTCAAGAATAATCGTAATACGGCTGTCTGTTCGTTTGTTTGTTTGCTTGTTTCTTGCTTGACATGCTGAAGATATGCTAGAGTGGCGAGTCACACTGAAGCATTTCTTTCTTCTCATGGCGCGGCTTACAAGCACAATTGGACTGGCAATCTTTTAAACCTGATCATTGGACAAAATCAGCCATGACAGTGAATTGAACGCTCATACCTACGTGAAACGTGTCGTGGCACTAAATCCAATCAAACATCAGTCAAAAGAAACAAAACGAGACCATTAACGACGAACCGCGGGAGAGAAATTGTAGCAACAAGCCCTCGTACTAATCTGATAGGCATTTCATTTTCATCAATATGTCGCTCGGTACACTGATGCTGATTGTGACTGAGGCAGTCCTTTCGGTTTCATTTCTTTTTTTCCCTAAACTCGCACACGCTTTGCGACAATTTTCCGCCTCCGCGTCACCTCCTTAACGGGCTTCTGGTTCATTGTCTTTGTCGTGACCTTTTCGGAAATGGTGGCATGCCATTGTAGCAGGTGCTTAACCCGCTTTTCCACATCCCAGTAGAGTGGACAGTGTAATTGAGGACGTTTTGGTAACAAATGATTGAGCCACGTGACCCCCGAGAGTCATCTGCACAGAAGGCGTGTTATCTGTGAACCCAGTTTGCTTCTACGAGCGAGCTGATGAGATCCCCTAAGCACATCCTCACCTATTATGAAGCATTCTCCCGCGGACGCTTGGAGTGTGAGGTGATCGCCTCGACTCGAACTTAGACAGTTGAGCAGATTTATTGGATCTGCACGTAGACCTCTTCCTAAAACTGCCACACCGGTTTGGTACCGGTTTTTCAATACCGGTACCATTAGTTGTGTTGTTTTCACCCAGACAAAAGGAAATTCCCATTCAAAACGACCGAATCATCTGGATCAGAGTTAAAAGTGAATTGGTCGAACAGCAACTTCTTTCTCGTTAATTCGTCCCCTAAACTTTTCTATACCCAGCCCGGATTCGGCCCACGCAACCAATTAATTGCATTGTGACTGTTTCAGTTCGCTCGTCACTGATCCAGGCTGTTTGATTCATTCTGGATGCATGATTGTCTCGAACAAGGTTTATATCAACGAGTACCGGGTTTAGAGAACCGTTTTTTTTTTGTTACCGGTTTTTCAAGTACCTGTCTTTTATTCATGTGTTGTCTTTTTAATACCGGTTTTTGGCCTTTTGTTTTCATTACCGTCACCAATGAAATAAGAAGTCAGCCACAGGGCTTTAGGCTGAATGGAAATCCCATAAGAAGTACTTGAGCCTGTTTAAAAAGTAGCTTAGAAGTGCAAAACTGAGCTTGTGGAATAATTTCTGTGGATGTATTGAGGAGTCCAATGAGACCTTTAGACTTCGCAAAATCCTCTCGACAAATCACTTTATGCCCCACCTTTCTGCAGAATAAGAACGGCACTTGTACGTCGTCAAGTACAGAGTTTTTAGGTTCTGCTCGATGCGCATTTCCCCGACAGCTCAACATTTACCACGCCCTTGGGAGCTATCAGATCCACTCCGTCGACAGGCCTGGATATCCTTCTAAAGCTTTTACCGCTCAATATCTTTGGTGAATCGAAGAAAAAGAGAAAAATCTGAAAAAAAAGAACGGGAGAGAGAAACGTCACAAGTCAAGTTGTAGGCATTTGGCTGGAAAGCCGAATCCACCGTGTGAGATTAAGAATCTCGTATTTTGCGCATGATACCGAAAGGAGAAAAAATAAAACGAACAACCCTCGCACTGATAAGACCATACCCAAAGAAAATGCGGCAGGTGTTGTCGAAAGTTGTGAAGACTGCTCCGGGTTGCTTGTCCCTAGATGCCCCGTCGTAGCGACCTATAATTTCAACGGTAGTGCTAGGGCAATTAAGCGAATTTCTCTACTGTCTCAACCTAAGGAAAAAAATGCAAGTTTCTTTTTTTTTTAATTATTTTTAAGTTCCGATTTTTTAGTACACGTTCTTTTTTATCCGGCAAGTTGTCAAACTTAAACTTCTGCAAATATTGTCCATAGTGACCATGATTTAGCTCTCCGTGCTTTCGGTTTTTTCCATAACTGGATTTGCGGAATAAGTGTGGACTTTCATTGACTTGTTAGTGATTTCTCCAACCACTTCGGCCATTTTCTTAGAGACTCGGGTTTTCCCTGTTTCTACGTTGTTCCGAAACTTTCGATTGCTCCAAACGCTGACCTTCATGAAGTCGCTTCATTTCGTCTACTCGGATGTCGATTGGGACTATTCCGGTAACAACGTAGGCAGCTTCATCTGATGTGGTTTGGTATGCACAGTACACTCGTAACACACTCCCACAATATAGCGAGCTGACCATTTTGGTGCAGCATGCATAACGAAGGGACTCACTTCACTCCAGTGACGCGAACAGCCGAATTGACGTAATGACTTTAGACAGTAACCAATAGCTGGTCAGTCTAGTCAGCAATTTTTTCGATGGCAGTCATATAAAATTTGCACCATATGTATTTGGTTGCCATTGTGTAAAATATCGACGTGCAGGCCAATGTTTCCTTTGTACTAAAATAAGTATTTTTTATACATACTCTCTGGTGTTTAATAAAGTCGACTCTACGTCGACTATGGAACTGGCTTAGAAATCAACCACAAGTCCACAATAGAATAATCCATCAAACAAAGGGTTAATTCCCTGACAATAACTTAAGAACTTCCCCATCACCTCCAGCTCCAGCCTTAACAGGTAACCACACTTCCATGAGGAAGCTCTTCAACCGTACAATTGAATCTGAATCGTCAAGTAGAAATCGTTCGTTTCTAATTCCTACACTTTTCAACGTTACACCCGAACATTCGAAATAATCAGTGTAGCGTAACATCGTCGTCATACTCCTCAAACAAGTTGCCTGGCTAACAATTCCGTCGGTTCTCGTTGTTGTACGTAGTCGTATAATGCCCAGGATCTGAATGAGAATCAGAATCTTTGGATCTTAAGAAACACACAGCAAGAAAGCATGAAGAAAAAGTGTGTGAGGCTGTGGTCACGGCATGCGGATTCGAATGTCGGATCGCTAATATCGATAGTATCAGCATTTCTGGAGCCTCCAGTTCCCAGATCAACACCACAAATCCCTCGCCATGAAAGCGTCTACGTGCAGATTGTTGTGGTGAAGAAGTTCCCGCACTTAATGATTTCAAGTGCTTAACGAAATTGAAGAATTATGTCGGAATCTTGAAGATATGGATATTCTATGCGGACTATGAAAAGTATTTGTCTATGTTCCCAGCGTGTAACTGGGTCTCCAAGACAAATTCACGAAATTGATCGATACAACGGCGCGGCGCGGCGCGGCTTCACCAATTTGTGGATATACTATCAAAGACTTGTTCAGCCGTTGTGATTTCCAATCAAACTGTCATCCGCCTCCCCTTAGTCCATTGCAATAGTAAAATGCCAAAAGAAATTGGAGAAACTGAAGAAGCCGATACGCCGCGCCGTGAACCAGCACCGCCGACCAACAAAAAGTCAAAGCAATACTTGCTAAAGATGAAGAAGTCTCAAGATGTTGTTGGGTCTTCGGTGAAGATCTCACCAATTCAATAGAATGTCAGATTCAGATTGTACTTAGACCTTGCAACGTTCGGTTCAAACAGACTGTGTGGTGGTGTCTTTGGAGGAGATCAGGCAGCATGCTGTGGTTTCTGCAGCCTCACTTACGCTCTGTATACATTTTTGTCGCGGAAGCTGTTCGTCAATGTCGTCGCAAATTATGAAGTTCGAAATTGTTGTTTCTCTTATTTTGTGGTAGCTATGCAAAACGAGAAAATGTGATGTGTAGTGCGTTAAGTACGTGGAAATAGAAATATCTATGTAGTTAGAATAATATCAGAAGTGCTGAAAAATTTGTGATTGTGAAAAAAATTGAGTAAGCCACTTGGAGTTCTGTGAAACTGTTGTCGATTTGTTTACATAATATTGCATATACATACGTGACGGTGAACCATCAAATCGAATCAACCGTTCATTCATTTGCATTTTAACATTGTACAATTTGGATTAAACGGATATCTAATTTGAATAGTTGCACCTGAGGTATGTCAAGTTACTTTCTACGACACTTTAAATTAATTTATTATGAGTTCTCAGCTATAAATTTTGTGTGAAATATAGTAGGTAGCTGTCTGTAAATCTATAAACTCCTCCCGAAGTTTTTATGCAATAGGTTGAATTAATTTTATTTGTAATTTATTATATTTCCAAATCGGCAAAACCGAAAACAGTATGTTTTTCTCCATAGCCATCATTGTGGCTCAATAGCTTGATATCGGGCTTTGGCACCATCTGCTATTACTGCCTCAAGGATTTCGGCAAAATCGAATATACGGTAAGGTTGTAATTTAAAGTTGTCCGGATGGCGGAACGGTTAGCATGTTCGCCTTCTATGCACTGGCCGGTTCGATTCCTTTCTGACTAAATGCAATAGTCTTCGATAAAAAAGGACATTTACGTGTCAGACTCTGAGCTCACTCAGCTGTTCAATGAGTACCCATATAAAAGGTAAATAACTTAGTTGAGCGTGTTGTTGAACACACACCTCTGGACAAAACACAACGTCACGATCAAGCAAATGAGATGATGCTAACTCATCTCGAGGCCATGGTCCAGATTGGAATGTCGCGACAGTTATTTATTTTTATACTTTTGAACATATTTGCTAGAATTCGCTTAATATAAACTGTCTAAAAAATGATAATTTACCTAAATCGGGTTTCTGGCTTGGCTCTTTCGTTTTATCCGGAACAAATCGCCTATTTCGCACAATAGTTGCTTCGATTTCCCTTAGTGGATGAATTTTAAATTAAAATCAAAGTCAAACACTAGTCATTCGTATATACTATAAAAATTAATTGCGTTAAAATGATTGGCCAAAGGCTTAAGGCTAAATTTCAGTGAGAAATTGACTATTTTGCGGTTGCGCAAAACGAGTTTAAACACATGAGAATTGTATCGGGTAGAGCTCTCTACCGATGACAGATTCCGTTTTCATTTGTTCTATGGACGATGGGATATTTTGATAATATAGGTACATAACGCAAAATGTAGTGACAGTGAAACTGTCGCTGTCACGTTTATTAGCAATTGCAAGCGGCGTTATCTGACGCAAAATTTCAGCGTAAAATCGTGAAGTTATCACTGTAATTTGACATTTAGGGTAACCAGACGATAAAAGTCGTGTTCAAAGCCATCGTACAAAAATCCAGTCTGGAATCGAATGGCCTGGATCAGTGACGTAAGCGAATAATCCGAGATCTTTGTGCAGAATTCTCCTCAGGCTAGTGCGTGAAATGTTGAGCTGTTGAGATCGATGGCGAGTTGATGTTCGTGGAGTGAGTCTTACACTTTCGGCTACAGCAGCCACATTCTCGTCTGTGCGCACCGTACTACGACGGGGACCATGAGTGTTGTTCACTAGCATGCCAGTCTCACGAACTTTTTGCACAAACTTGCGTACAGCAGGCGCGGTGGGTGCTTCATTTCGGCCAAAACTTCTTTTCAAAAAACGCACTGTTTGGGCTACACAACACTCACTTTGGAAATAAGTTTTCAATTCGATTCACCGGATCTCAGGCCATTTTCATAAAAAAAGATAAAGATAAAAAATAGTCGAGCTACTGTCCCAGCAGGAAGGCACTGCGACCATAAAAGATCTATTGTGCCGTAGCTCATTAATCCAGAAGACCGTCCACCCTTCTAATAAAGGGCAGTAAGTCTTTAGCAGGAATTAACCTGAATTCTGCAGTGCTGATAGTAGCCTGCCCGAGGAGTGACATCCTAAAACGCGCGATGGCGGGACATTCGCACAAGATGTACTTGGTCGTTTCCACGTCCTCCAGACAAAGACGGCATTCAGTCTCGCTTGACAGACCCATCTTGTTCAGGTGATATCTGACCAGGTGATGGCCAGATAAGTACCCCACTAGGAGTCTTAGGTGGGTTCTACTCATTTGAGTAGTACCCTTGTGACTGAAGGGCATTATCAGCTCCTTTGATTGACGAAGCCCTGGGAGGTTATTCCAGTACCGTTGACGCAATAGTGCAGACCAATCTGTGATCCGCCGTTTGGCCGAGGCCAGTCCAAAGCCACAGTAAGGCTCAGGTCCATGAAAGCGACTGGATGATCCTTGTCTAGCATGTTCATCCGCAGCCTCGTTCCCCTCAATGCCCTGGTGGCCTGGCACCCAACACAAGAAGACTCGGTTTTTGGTTGCCAACAGTTGAAGGAGTTCGTAACACTCCTTCGCCAGTTTCGAAGAGACGATTTTCATACAAAACGACTGACCGGTTTTCATCCAGGTCTCGTATGGGATCTCATCGGATCAAAGTTGAAAGTGAATTCGTTGAACGTCAACTTATTTCGCCCCTATCTAAATGTATACTGAGTCCGCAATTCGCCCCCACGACGGCGAAGTATCTATATGGTGGCTGTCTTCGCTCGGCGCAGATCCATGTCGTTCTTTTCACCCGTTTTCGGTCTTAGACCGAAATATAAGCGAAAAGAACGCGGCTGTTATTTACATGTGTGCCAAAAATATAACAATCATGCCTTCTTTAAATCGTTCTCAAATTACAACTCAAATAAAAATTAAATTGAAATTTTGTAAGTAGATTCGTAAAAGAAATTGTTACCCTTTATTAGTATCCGTAATATATTTGTAAGTAGATTAGAAATAAAGATATTACCAAAAAAAGTTTACTGTGTCAATACTTTTTGACTCACTGCATTTAATCGAAAATTCGAGCATAACAACATGAGAACTTGTGCTAGAAATTGGTCAAATAACTTAGGCGAAACAATTTACGTAATTAAACCTATTTATTTATTTATTGTTTTTTTTTTTTTTTTTTTTTTGTATTCTCAAATAAATTGTTTTCTACACGACTACAAAAAGAATTTCAAAGGTTAAAAGAGAAATGCGTCCAAATTACAAAAAATATGGAGAGACTTAATATAAGCGTGTACATATAAATATTCACTATAGGCCAAAACGTCGTTATAAATTTGTACCGCCTGATCATCAAACCACAAAATTAGTCTGAACCCAGCATTCCATCCGATGATCATTTTCACCTAATTTTCCACTTTCTTCTAAAATCAAATTATTAATTGTGTAATTTATTTCATTCGTTAGCATCTTTACGCCTTTTTCTATGTCTCAAATAAAAAATATATTTAATGAAAACAATGTAATGCATGTACGAGACCTATGGCTTTAGAAAGTTATGTGCTCAATTATTGGGTTACTCTGGCTTGTGTTTTCCGTTTTAAGACACAAATTTTAGATCAATTTTAAGTAGATACATTTATGTAATTTTTGAAAAAATCTATAAGCAAGAGATAATTTCCGGTATGTACGACGAAATTGATATAAAGTGTGTTCCGATTGGCTTTAATTGTCGGTGTTCCATTTTATTAGAAAAATTCCGAACAGTTTCATTTAAGAATTTATTTCCCATGCTTATATGGTTAGGAAAAAAAAAGTTATTTGGGTGGAAGTAATTTTTATTTATAAGGATGTATGTTTGCATTATAGTGGACCCATTTTTTTTATACTGTGAGTCGCGACCTCTAAATGGGATTGCCACGGGAAAATTTGAAGACGGCAAAAATTTTCTTCGGGCCGATGCACATGGACCACTTTAAGTTTTCCACTTTATCCTTCCGGAATAAAACATTGGAGCACATAATAATAGAGGTGTCTTTCCAATTTTCATGTAACCATTCTTTTTCGCGAAAATTGATGTTAGAGCCATACGAGGCTATCATCCTGAAGGCACATTTATTTTCTTTGAAGTACGATCTGCTTTTCGTTCATTTACGAGTTGTCCTAATGATAGTCCTGGTGTTTTGATACGTATCAATTCCATTTGTTTTAAGGTCAGCAATAACCTTAATACCTTAATTTCTAAAAGGTGTTCATTTTATGTCATGTTGAAATACACTGCAGTTATGCACGGTGTCCTTTTCTTCATCATTTTTTGCTTGAATTTTCGCGAATATAATGCACTTGTCCTGTATCAAAAATTATTAGCAGAGATTGAGTATTTATTCGAGAGTTCTAGATTGCATAGTTTTCCAGTTATTGCGTTTTTAGTAAAGTAAGATCCTGTTAAGTAAGCCTGTTTTCCTGCATTCAAATGGCTGTAACTACTAGAAATTTAAAAATTAGGATAAAATGATGGTAACCCCATTGAATAATAATAAAATAGAGAATTAATTTTTGAAACAGGACAAGTGTGTTATGAATGCAAAAATTCAGAAAGGAAAAGAAGGGTATTTCAAAAATCAAATTTGAGTTTTATTGGAACAATTCAACAATTTTGAAGTTTTCTGCACACTTTCTTCTTCTTTAAACCTGTTTCTTTCTAGCACTATTAACCTTCCAGATAACGGAAAAGCGTTCATTTACTTAAGTTTAATGACCTAATAAAACAAATTACTATATACGTTCAGCAGTTCATTTAGAAAAGGAACACAATTGCTAAAAACGAGACTTTCAGGAGAAGTGATTTTCTTTTCAAAAATTAATTTGGACCATTTCCATACGAAAATGCCAGTCTCAAAATTTCGCTGCAGAGACCGTTACATACATATTTCAAAATCTGCTTGACAGTAAAATTGATAAGCTTCCGTTCGACTATCAGCTGGCAATAGGTTGACCACACCGGGCAGCAGTTACACTTTGATTTTTTTATTAGGTCCGCCTACCCTAAAATCTTCTTCTTTCTTAGCAACATATAATCCAAAGGCAGACTTTTCCAGCACAGGGCCAGATTTGTGCTGGAAAAGTAGCACTGTAATGTTGTACTCCGGTAAATCTACCGGTAGTCGCCGTGAGTCAGGTGTGGGGCTCCTTTTAACCAGAGCCGCGCGAAACTGTCTCTTATCCTGGGAACCGGTCTCTGACAGGGTCTTGACCGCCAGGTTCCGGACCAAAATGAGGAACATCTCAATAATACAATGTTATGCCCCTACTGAACCCGACAATGTCTTGGCAAAAGACTCCTTCTACGAAGAACTAAACGCCGTTCAGAGCAGAACACCTAAAGGTGACATTATAATGGTTATGGGTGATTTGAATGCGAAAGTTGGCGCTGATAACTATGGGCTCAGACATGTGATGGGGAGACACGGTCTTGGTGATCGTAATGACAACGGTGAAAGATTTGTAGAGTTCTGCAACTTTCACAGTCTCTTCATCGGTGGTACTATGTTTGAGCATAAGGACCACCACAAAATCAGTTGGTCCTCTGTTGATCGGCGCAGAACACAAAATCAGATCGACCATTTTGCCATTACATAGTAAAAGATTCAAGAGTTGCCTCCTGGACGTGCGAAACAAGAAGGGTGCCGATATTGGGATGGGAAGAGACCATTATCTTATGATCGCTAATGTTCGATTGCGTATTGCAGCCGTGCGCCGCCCCAGAGACGAAAGATCCAGGCCCCGCAAATTCAACACCGCTCGACTAAAAAATCCAGCTGTCTTACAACAATATAATGACCATCTTGCGCAAAAAGCGGCTGAGATAACTAGTCACCCAGATAGTGACATAAAACTGGGATGCCATAAAAAATGCGTACATTGATAGCGCAAATACCATCCTTGGCCCAAACCCGGATTGCCGGAATAAGCCCTGGATGTCCGACGCTTCATGGCAGCGGATTGTTGAAAGAAAGGAGCTGAAAGTTCGTTTGGCTGCAGCATCAGACGACAATCGAAGCAGCATCGAACTCCTTTACCGTCAGAAAGCTCGAGAAGTTCAGCGTAGTGTGCGACGCGATAAAAGAGTTTATGCCAATTCTCTTTTAGCGTCAGCAGACGAAGCCGCTAGAAGTAACAACTTAAACGCCGTATACGGTGTCATCAAGGAGTTTACAGGTTGTCGTAACTCCTGCCAACATCCGGTGAAAGATAGTGATGGAAAGCTACTTATCTTGGAAGAAGATCAAATGAGGCGGTGGAAAGAACACTTCGCCGCGGTCTTGAACCGTGTAACCTCTGGTGAAGTTCCCCCTCATATAGATAATTTAGCTAACCATCAAAATGTGTGTATACGGTCCACTGCCCCGACTAAAGAGGAAATAGTCACTGCAATTATTGCACTAAAACGAGGAAAGGCCGCCGAACTTGACGGCATCCCTGCCGAACTTTATCAAGCAGCGCCACGCGTAACTGCCGATTTGCTGCATCCACTTGTTGATAAAGCGTGGAATACAGAGACCTTTCCCACTGAGTGGAAGGAAGGTTTGATCATCAAACTTCCAAAGAAGGGTAGCCTCACAGACTGTAATAATTGGAGAGGCATTTGTGTGCTTCCTGCCGTTGCCAAGATAATAGCCAAAATCGTCCTGGAAAGACTAAAGGCCCACTTAGAAAGCACAATTGATGAAGAGCAGGCTGGCTTTCGATCCGGATTCTCCTGTGTCGATCACATTAACACGTTGCGAATCATCATCGAGCAATGCGCTGAATACGATTCTCCGCTTCACTTGCTTTTCATCGATTTCGAAAAGGCTTTCGATAGTGTGAACCGGGATTCTATCTGGGCGGCCTTGCGCAGGAGAGGCATCCCTGAGAAGCTTGTGGCTATTATTAAGGCAACCTATGACGGCGCGAAATGTCGCGTTCTGCATAAAGGTAAGGTGTCGGGGGACTTTGAGATTCGCAGTGGAGTTCGGCAGGGGTGCATCCTCTCACCGATCCTATTCCTCATAGTGATCGGCGATGTGTTGCATGCAGCCCTATCCGGACTCGACAGAGGAATTCAATGGACTTTGACATCTTATATACAACATCTTGACTACGCTGACGACATATGCCTACTCTCCCACAAAATCATGGATCTGTCCGCAATGGCGTTAGATCTCGAGAGGGAGGCAAGCAAGGTTGGGCTAAAGATTAATACCAACAAGACCAAGGTTCTTAGCCCGCCGTTGCGAAAAAGAAATCGGACACCTATTGCCATCAATATTAATGGGCAGCCTGTGGAGAAGGTGGACAACTTCGTCTACCTGGGTAGCATTGTTGCCGAAAATGGTGGTACGGAGCAGGACATCGCTCGTCGTATCAACCAGGCTAAACGCGCATACGGCATGCTGTCCAAAATCTGGCAGGGCAGTTATCTCAGCATCAAGACCAAGCTGGGCCTGTTTCGCTCCGTGGTACTATCAGTGCTTTTGTATGGGAGCAGTACATGGAAAGTTTCCGTAGGAGTTACCAGAAAGCTGCAAGTTTTCGTTAACTCATGTCTTCGTCGAATTTTAAGAATTTTCTGGCCCGAAACAATATCAAATTAAGAGCTAAGTCGGCGTACGGGTCAGATGCCAATCGACGAATTGATACGCAGGCGAAAATGGCAGTGGATAGATCACACATTGCGGAAGAGTGATAACTGCATTGCTTTGCATGCCATGAAATGGAACCCCATTTCCAACCAAGGCCGACCAAGAGGGGGTCCTCGAATCACATGGCGTCGATCTGTGGCAAAGGAGTGTCAGGTACTGGGTAAGTCTTTTGGGGAGTTGCGCCCCATTGCCCAGAACAGAGTACGATGGCGCGCAGGAGTAGTTGACGCGCTATGCCCCGCTAGGGGTTAAGGCAAAGTAGTATCACTACCAATTCAATACAGCACAAAAGTTGGGCTGGTCGAGCCACCTCCCCGATAGACCAAATGTAGCTCCTGATGAGTATGGTCAATTGGTGGACGAAACCAGTCGACTCAAGTGCGATTGGCTTTTTATGCTGACTATTTTTAGTGGACTACATTGCCAACTCAATCTTGTTGTATTGACTTGGTAGTGATGCACTTCATTCATTCTTAACAACTTATATGTAAAATTCAAAAAAAGCGCTATGCGTGATTATAATAATGACCCCTGGATTAGTTTAATGTTATAAGCAGATGTTGTAATTTCGATATTCAGCTACCCATATCGGCGAAGTATTCTCTCAATTGGTGACACTTCGTGAATTTAGTGATGAAAATTAGGAGGAGGATTTTGTGTTTTGGGATTAGGTTTTTAGAGATTATTTTTTGGGGGATTCGAAATGGGGAATTTCGGAATTTCGGTTTGGGGTTTTCTCTTATCCAATCCGTTACCAAAGTCGCCAGGAAAACAACTATCCGCGAAAAGTGTTATAGACCCAATTACAATAAGACTGGAAAGGCTTCCGTTTGGCCAAGCGTCTACAAGTAGTCTTTGGGGACTGACCGGAAGAAAATTTTCCCGATCCCCAATTTTCACTGGGTGAAGAAATGATAATCTAAAGCATCTAAAATCTCCGAGGGAAGATTCTGAGTAAGTGATTATCCCAGAAAAACTTAAAAGAAAAAAATGTTAATGATGCCTCATCCCAGATGCTTTGTGGTACTCTATGATCTAGCCTCATAACCAATATGAACCTCAACCATATACGAGTATTGTCCAATTCGAATTTTATTACATCTCCATATGGTTCACATGATGCCGGAAAGAAACTTATCTGAAAAAATTTGTTTGGCCTATGAAGAGGATTTGCGCTTAATGGCTTCATCAATTCTCCATAAGATGGTGCGTGTCTTAGAATCATTACCATACAAACAAAAAACAGGAGCTTCCATTGTTACCATCTAACTGTAACTGCCATAGTGTACCAAAAAGACAAAAGAAAAACGTACCATTGGAATAGTAGTCAATAATTTGGAAGCACCGCACATTCTGTCGAAGTGCAATCATCACTCAATGAAACTTCAACGATCTTAATGAAAAGAAAAATGACCGTAAAGAACACGATTACGATTTGGTCGTCTTTTTTTTACAAATTTTAAGCTATTACAGACACCAAATTCGAATTTATTATCTGGCTGTTTTTCTGAAGGTAATTGGTCGTAAGATGGATCAGGGTTACATCTTGATCACGAAAAAAAAACGATTTTATTTGTCTAGGAAATTTGTAGCAAAAAATACAATTTCCTAATTTCCATTTGTGGTGTCCTTGCTGCAAACTTCATTTATTACTTTGTCGGCTCTATGATTTAACACCTCAGTAATTATTGCCTTTAACATTTTTCAGAGCTTTGGGAAGATCATTCATTATGAGCTATTATCCTAAATATGGGGCAGTATTTTGCAAAATTTTGTGGGAAAAATTCATAAAATTTGTAGCAACAGTTCCAAACGAACCATCCCTCCAAAACCCTTTTTTGGATGAAAAATCACCTCGAAATTTTGATACTGCCTGAAGCGGGAATTTTGTGTGACATTTCACAGAGTGAATTTCCGTGGGTACGTTCTACCTAAACCAAAGTACTTAGGTTGGTCGGCTACAAAAACTGTCAAAAGTTTCGTTTGCATGAAAAATTTTCGCTCTGTCAGTACTAACATATTTTATTCCAAGAAAAATTATTTAAAGCAATTTTCACGCGAAAACAATTACTTTCACTTTATTTTGCATGAAAACCGTTTTTTTAGTAGAAGGGAAAATTACATGTCGTATAGAGCGCCGCCGTGGTAATGACATGTGTGCAAGTCTACATTGTCACTTTCACTGGGAGAGATAAGTGCAATATTTTCACACGAAGAGGTTATCCACTCTGATTCATATTCGTATTGCCTATAGCGGCAATGCTCTTTGAAATTTATCAGTGTGGATTTCCGCGGATTAGTACTGTGTACTGTATTGTCTGAACTGTCTGAGATTTCCCAAAGCAGTTTTTCGTGGATTAATACTAGCTAAAACGGAAATCTTCTTTGAGATTGGCCAGAGTGGCTTACCGTTCGATCCTACGAAAATCAGTTTCGGTCGATAGTTTATACATTTTGGAGCAATGGTTCGTCTAGTTTTGAAGTGACAGCTCTATATGAACAATCATCTCAAAATTGTCCATTTTCTTCTTGGGGGCCATAAATCCTGAGGCGTTGATTCATTTCATAGAGCCCTTTTAGCCACCACAGATAGATAAAAAAACGCCAAAGTCTAGTGCTGATCGATGATTTAACTCCCTGTTCTCATCTTCGATCTCGATAAAGTATCGATTCCTCATCCACCACTTAATACCACCATTAATCGCAAGACCCTGAACATCTGTTCTTCTATTCACCGAAAAGTGCTTTATGGAGCACGAAAGGGGCATTGATCTTTTTTATTAATTAATTCCGGATTCTCCCGAATCAATTTCACAAAATGTGGTCAAAACACGGATGGACCACCCGCCTCTCTGGCTTCTTTCTCTGCATTGATGTTAATAGCATTCTGATAATAGTTTTTCGATATTTGTTCGGTTTTTGTGTAATGCTCCCAACTCACGTCTCCGTCTACAAATGTAGCTAGTATTAGGTATCCACCTTTAGATGGTTTCCGATCAAAGAAAAGGGGAAAAAATCTTTCAGACATAAAAGAATGGACAATTAAAAAAAGCTTAGTCATTCAACAATTACCGATTGCAACAATGAAGATCGACGTATGGGTGTCGGTTTTGTGGATATGTTTCTTCCTTCTGGATTCGCACATGTCGGTATGTAGCTCTTTTGTGATAGGCCTGTCGTTTTTTTACGGATGTCAGTTGTTCGGGGCGTTATATTGAAATTACTGCTATTCCCAGTCTATGGGATCTGTCAAAGTTCAAATCAGTTATCATACATCATCACACAATCTACGCTCGGCTACTTGATAGAAAATCCAATAAAATTTGTGTCGATCCATGCTGGGCTTTTGGGTAAGAGAAAAAAATATTTGTAGTTTTTTTCACACAATCTGGTTTTTGATTTTTTATTTCGTTCGCTTTGATTTCTGTTTTGGGATGTTCTTGTCTCAGGAATTGCTATTACCGTTTGATTATAGTTCGTTCTTATTGTTTTTTTATTCAAATGGATCGCCTTGGAAGGGACCTTGAACACGAGCGCAATGTGCCGATTCCTTCAGTATGTTTGACTGATCGGGCATCATGCAGGTAATAGATTTGTCTGACAGAATTTAATTGCTGCATATTAAGTGAGTTTGTAATCTGATCTGATACTATCCAAATTAGCTGATTAGCTGGGCTCTGTAGTGAATAGTGTGTTTAACGGGTCTAATGACAGATCAAATTTACGATAATGCTCATTACGTTGGACATTATACGATCGAATAAAATCATCGATGGACGTGTCGTCAGCGGCAACTTTATATCGATAATGGCCATTGTGCAACATGATATTATAATGAATAAACAATGTCCGCTACTCATTTCTCGATTTGACCTCTGCTCGACTACTGCTCGGCCTCTGCTCGACCTTAGTTGGTCCTCCACTCGTCCTGGACATGTTCTTAACATGTTTTCGATATGTTCTCGCTTCAAGTACTGTACAAATGCATCATAATATACACCAATAACCACCAATCAATCCTTTCAATAGCGGTGTTTTCTTAACAGCCATGCAAATCAGAGGAGGTTAACACCACACCACACTAACAATTTGATCAAAAATTATACTCTGCTAAGTAGTCTGCGTTTTGAAATGCAGGCGGCGCAGGTGTCGAAGCTTTTGGGCAATTTACAGTTTAAGAAGCACATGAAATTTCATTTCCTGTCAATAAAATGTGCGTATTGAGTAATTACCTATATATGGAATAGTAAACATACAAAATGATTCTGCTGCCCAAGTGAAATTTGTCCGATTGTATCTGAGCTAAGAATTTAAGTTTCCTCTTGAAATTTAATTGGACGTTTGAATGCTAAACTAAACCGCCATACACTCCCAGCAAAGACATGCACCGTTTTCGTCTGAAGGGGACATCCTTTTAATATTGCTATTGCATGGAGATAGCGAGATATATACGAGAGAAGCCGAAAAATTCTTTCCATAAAACGTATTAAGCTGCTCACTTTTTTGGGCTCTTTGACTCCTGAAAAATTGGTGACATTTTTAATTTTTTTTTATTACATGTATGTCTTCTCTGCAGTACCCAGATACAAGTTTATTGTTCTGAATTTTGCAATCCCTTATCCCGATTGTAATTTTCCGCAAAGTAAAACATAACTTGCACTCGTACTATACACAAATGGCTAAAAAAAAGTTACAAACGTATCTTTTCTACAAAAAAAAAAACAAAACTATTCCACTAAAGGAAATGGATACGTCAGAATAATGTGGCGGTAAATGCTCTTCAGATCTTGGTCACTTTAGAATCTTCCATTCGATTCTACTGCGAGATCTGGAATTCACCAATACACAAAAAAAAAAAAATAATATGCGAAAAGAATGGACTCGCGCATATTTACCTTCGGGGTCCCAAAACTTAATCCTCGTGCTCATTGTAATTGAGACTGTGCACTTGAACTGCACATGAACATTGGTTCGGCGTGCATGTCAGGTTCGTGATAGTGCAATTATTTTGTTCTTTTCATGTAACGTCCTCCGTAAAACAGGTAACATGCATGTGCAATATGCTCCCATGGCATAAGCGCATCCGACTCCTCCTCCTCCTTAGTTTGGCAGATTCCACGCCAAGTGCCTTTTCAGTCTCGTTCAACTACATATATCTATCTGCAGACGGGTGATCAACAAACAGGTTACATTTAACGTATAGAACCCTTTATTTTGAAACTATTAATCAAAACATATCTGGAAACGATGAAATATATGTGTGTGTGTTTGGACTTGAGCGTTTGCAACTAATAAATATGTTGCTAGATAATTTGATATAATGCGACACGAACAGAAGAGATTCACAAGAGGTCATCTTTTATTGATAGCGAGTGTCTTTTGTGGGAATTTTAGTTTGCATTGGCCATCATTCAGAGGAACACCGTTCGAATTCGTGGAAATAAATTAATTTATCTTGGAGATTATCAAGAGTTCAAAACTTTTAAAACGTCTTATACTAATGTTCAGTCTAAACATAACTAACAACACAAAACTGATTTTTACCCGGGTGTCTTAAATTTAACAACCAACACGAGTTTTTCGTCAAAGATACTCGTATAGAAGCAGACAGTCGACAGCTACTGATAATGGCCCCTAACAGAAATACAGATCATTAACGACTTTTTCGAATACATTAGAAGTATTTATTGATTCTAATGTTTCTTCAGTCAGATTAAGATAATAGACGCGTTTATTTCACCCGGTCTCAGATCCCTTCCCATTCGAAACTGACTAACTGACCTGACCATGTTCGCCTTTTACGGGTTTGCGTATCAAATTATGAAAACGCCCACTTAGCAGTTAAAATAAATACCCAATTATTTTATAATCTTATTTTGACATGGATATGTCTTTTTTTAATGAAGGGGTCTGATCAGTTTTCGATCCAGGTCTCGAATAAAATCTTCTCGGATTAGAATTGAAAGAAACGTCAGCCTATTTCTCGGAAAATGGCTCCTATCTATTCGTATATGGGTCAACGATTCGCCTATCTGTATGAGAGCTGTTTGAATTTGCACGTCGAAGATCCGTGGCGTTCTATTCACTCTCTGATGGATCTTAGACTGGCAAAACGAACACGGCTAATGAAAAAAGTCAAAGATGGGGTAGATAATATTTCTTTGTTGACAAGGTTTTACATTTTAATATTATTGTGTTTAATTTTTTTATTTTTAATCTAATTTTACGAGTTGATAAATATGTTTGGGTATTTTATCGGCTACATTTTAATTTATATAGGTACCTGCTTTTGTTTTTATGTCAGAATTTATAGCAAAATTAAATATTTGCCGGAAATAGAGCCATAAAATTGCTTGAATGTAGCTTAGGGATATAATTAAATATATTTAATAGTCCAATATTAACACTTTCAATAACAGATACTCGTATATTATGCGTTTATTTTCAAAACACATATTTCTAGATATTTTCAATTAGTGTCTAATTTTATGATGATATATTTTACAGCATTTTTACGACATTGAAATTTTAACATAGTCTTAAAAGAGAAAAAGTAGTTAACAGTAAATCTCGAATAATTATTTGGTTTCCGATTCTTGTAGTGTGATTATGTGAAAACAGCTCTCCTAACTACAAATAAACTCTTATTCGAAGCAAATACAAATATTTCGGGAGTAACTCATTTCCTTCTTTGGTACATTTGCTACAAATGGCAATGTGCAGAAGCAGGGAGTGAGTCGCTCCCGAAATACGTGTATTTACTTCGAATTAAAATATATTGTAGTGAGCAGAGCTATAGTTTTCGCAGTAAATCTCGCATGACAAATAAAAATATAAAATCACGTTCAAGTTTAAATTAATATTGTAGAAACAGATCCAGAAATGTGTGTGTAAATGTGTACCCGTTTTTATTTATTATGTATTTATTTTATAAAATGTCTCCGAAAGGAAGAATAGTTTTATTTTATTGTAACGTATTTATGAGAAAAAAACATCCATAATGTATCAAATATTTATGGATGCTTTTGTTTCTCAAAAATACTCACTCTTTAGAATAGGCTGGTTTCTACGACAAAATTGTATTATGATTTTGAAAACTGTTTTCTGATTTTCTTAAAAACATTTTTTGGCCTGATTCCGATCCAGTTAAACATGTTTCCAACTAACGTCATTTTTCGGATCATAATTTTGTTCCGGTCAATGAGCGAAACATGTTCTCCAAATCAGTCTGACCAAAGGGCGGCTGTTCGGCAAAATTTTTGAATACATTTTTAGTGATTTTCACACATACTATGAAAGATGCTGCACACCAACAAAGATCTAAAAGGCGTAGGCAACTTTTCTGTATTGGGGGCATTGATTTGGCGCGTAAATTTGAATTAAATTATCGGCAAAAATTTTACTTTTATGTATTCAATGTTCTTGCAATGTGCAAATGCGAATTATTTCAGTGTTAATTGGATTTTTTTGTGACACTTGGTTTCATTCTGCACACCAAAATATTTGGTCCAGTTGCGGGGATTGAAACGTAGAAGACCGCAAAAAAATGCCCGGTGCGTTACCGAGCTAAACTGTAGCATACTAAGTTGGTGTGCAAAATGAAACCAAGTGTCACAAAAAATTCCGGCAAAAATGTATTTATCCAAAATGCAGGGGGCCAAGACCCGACGTCGGACTGTTGCGCTACAATGATGATGATGATAGCAACCATAAATCATTCCTGTGGCAAAGGTATATTTATAGTAGGGGGATTCATGCTCACGTCGTAAACGTCGTATTTGTCGTAAAGTTGTAAACTTCTGTCATTTTACTATGGAGATGACAGAAGTTTACGACATATACGACAGGGAGTGTGAATCCCCCTTGTATATTTGGAGTATTTTCATCGTGGCTACATTGACTAGTATTTTTTTTTAAGGATTTTAACAAAAGTCCATGACAGATTATATTCTGGTCCGCGTCCAAATGGACGCATGGTGAGACGACTTTATGTCGTGCAAAATACCGTATTCTTGCCAATGCAAAATTGATAGTTTTGGGCTTGATTTAATATGGATTGACCTTTCAAACTAAGTATTAAATTTAGTCCGGTCCCCGCTGTCATAAAAAGGGTAGATTGACGACTAATGCGAAAAATTGAATACTTAGAACTTCAGTCAACTCGATCATATTCTGAGCTTCCAAAGCACCTGACGAGAAGAAATTATATTACGTCTACACTATAGCCAGATTGCTTCACCAGCGGCTTAATCTGGGTGTTGTGAATTTAAAATCGTATGGATTTGACAGTTTCAGATTCATTTCAGCTGGCACAGATGAAATAATGTAGGTGTAGTGTGAACGTATAATAATATAACCCAAATGATTTACATACAAAATGTTTTGAAGATATTGACTGACATTTTATTGCAATGAAAATTCCATGTATGTATTTAGTACAAATGCCCCACCACCTGCATCTAAGGCCCGATGTCGGGCTGTCGCGCCGCGATGATGATGAGTACAAATGCACATACATGCTACTACCATTTGCTCCGATGCTCAATGATTCTGCATTTTGCATATCATCATCATCGTGACGCAACAGTCCGACGTCGGGTTCTGGCCGCCTAGATCGTTGTCCTCCAATTATCTCGGTCACGTGACCACATCCTCCAATCTTAGAAGCCCAGTAGTTGCTCGGCGTCAGCATATACTGAGCTCTCCCAATGAGCTCTCGACCTTCCTGGCAGACTCGCTCCGTCGACGCGTCGTCCGTTCGTTACTTGTGTAGGCATGCGAACATCGTTCATTCGTTGTACATGTAATGCCCATTGAAGACGTTGTAGTTTGACGATTTTGGAAACTTCCAGCTCATCGTAGCGTTCATACAACTCATGGTTGTACTGGATGCGCCAGCTCTCGGTCGTAAATTGCTCCGAAAATTTGCCGAAGGACTTTCCGTTCGAACGTGTTTTCGATTTTAGAATGGCAGAAACCTAGAATATACAATAAATTAGTAAAAAACATGATTACTTTTATTTAATTGTGAGTGAATTAGTACTTACCGTCATTTACCGACTGTTTTTGCGTATTTTCAAACTCCTTCAATTAAAATTGTTTAACCACAACGACCTTGTGGTACTATCTTGCGAAAAACTGTAAATATATAATGTACATTAAAAATTTAATTTCAATATCAAATTTACCAGCCCCCCCCCCCCTAAACAAAATATTTTAGACTACGCCAAGAGCTCTCATGTGGGACCCAAAGACCTACGACCCATTAGTCTTTCATCAACACTCTTGAAATTGCTCGAGAGGCTCATTGATATCTACCTACGGAGCACGATACCAGAAAGTCTGCTCGCGGCATCACAACATGCCTACACCAAGGGCAGATCTGTAGATACAGCTCTACATTCCATTGTGAGTTATATAGAGAAATCGCTCAGCTACGGCGAATTTACTCTAGTTACCTTTTTGGATATAGAAGGTGCCTTTAACTATGTCAAGCCAGAGGCGATCATCGGCGCTCTCATAGGCCTTGAGGTTGAGAGTACCTTGGTCCAACTCATTAACCTGATGTTAACATCCAGAGTGATCACATCAAAACTGGGGACTTCGTCAGTCTGCCGTAGTGTTTGCAGGGGTACTCCTCAAGGCGGTGTGCTTTCACCGCTTCTTTGGAACGTTACGGTCAACAGGCTGCTCTTAGACCTGGAGGAATTGGGTTGTAAGGTGACCGCATATGCCGATGATATCTCTATTGCTGTCTCTGGTAAGTTCCCAGGAACTCTTAGCGAAGTAACGCAGCATGCGCTATCTCTGTTGATTAATTGGACTAATAGATGTGGCCTGGGTGTTAACCCCAGTAAGACCAACTTAGTCCTTTTCACCAGGAAACGCATCATTCCACCACTGATGCCTCCTGTTCTGGAGGGGGTGAGACTTGCTTTCGCGGAGAGTGCTAACTTCCTTGGCCTCATTTTGGATAGTAAGCTAAATTGGAGACTGAATATCCAGAAGCGCACGGACAAGGCTACTACTGCTCTTTATTGCTGTAGGCGGGCTATAGGCAAAACATGGGGTTTAAAACCCAAAGTTCTGTACTGGCTCTATGTGGCAGTGCTTCGCCCCATACTGCTGTATGGAGTCGTAGTCTGGTGGAATGCCCTTCAAAAGGCAGCTAACTAACAATTATTAGCCAAGGTGCAGAGAACAGCTTATCTGGCGATCAGTGGTGCTCTACGATCAACCCCATCTGCTGCTTTGGATATGATGCTCAACCTGTCGCCGTTGGATATTCAGGCGAAGCTCATGGCGGCGAACTCAGCCATTAGAATTAGAGAGACCTACCAGTGGATAACCTTGGGAACCGGTCACTCAACGATCTTGAACGACGCAGAGATTCCTGAGTCGATTGATTACATCTCACCAAAGCGATGGTTCATGAAGAATCACATAAACCTGATTCCATCGCGGAGTCTGTGGGAAAGTGGTGGTCCATCTATACCGCACTCGCTGGAAATTTACACGGACGGGTCGAAAACTGCCGAAGGTGTGGGTGCTGGGGTATTCTCTGAGGAGCTGAACCTTCACCTATCCTTCCGGCTACCGGAATACTGCAGTGCTTTCCAGGCGGAAATTTTTGCGATTAAGGAAGCGATGACTTGGCTGAGTCTTCACGCGATCTCCACGACGAAAATCACTATCTTTACGGATTATCAAGCCGCAATAAAATCCCTCGATTCAGGGTTCTGCACTTCGAAAAGCCTATCGGAGTGCAGGGGGAGGCTAGCGGAGATGGGTGATTTCTTCGATATTATCCTGTGCTGGATACCTGGCCATCATGGCTTTTCTGGTAATTGCAGGGCTTATGAGCTCGCCTGGAGGGGTGCCACCGACGTGGCTCTGCAGCTTAGCAGCGATATCGCTACACCGATTGCCCTGGTAAAATCCAGAATGAAATCAGCTGCGATCAGGGAATCCCACCTTAGGTGGACTGATGGCGCTTTCTGCTATAATGCCAACCTAATCTGGCCGAGGCAGAATATCAACCGCACTACTAAACTACTGTCGCTGACTAAATACCAGATCAGCCTGGTGGTCGGCTCCGTTACTGGACACTGCCTTATCGGCGAACATGCCAGGAGGCTACGGCTTCCTTTCTTTGATTACTGCAGAAGCTGTGGGGACGAGGAGGAAGAGGAAAGTATTACTCATCTGCTCTGCGAGTGCCCTGCTTTTGCGCAATTGAGAAGGTCAACTCTTGGTAAATATTTTTACAACCATCATGGGGAGCTGGCGGAGGTGGAGGTGGGACAACTCCTTCGTTTCGTCAGCGGCTCCGGGTGGTTCTAATACGTTGCTGTTTGGTTCTCCTAGGGTATCACAATGGACCTATGTTTTCTGGTCTAAGTGTGCTGTTTTCAGCAATCCTGTTACCTAACCTAACCTAACCTAGACTACGCCAATGGCACACAACAAAAGACAAAAGTCATTTGGATGACAAAAGTCAAGTCGGCGATTCTTGTTTGCTTACACTGGACCAAATTCGTAAAAAATGCAAATTTTAAATGAACACCGTGAAAATTACCAGTTGATTTTAAGGAAACTTCATCACAAATCATATAAATATATACTTACATGTGAAACGATACGCAATTTGGACGTAAATACGTGGTGTTTTCGCGACCCGGTACAACGCACTTCATTATTAGTTTTATAAAAGTTCACGGCAATGACACGCGCTAATTATCGGCACAATCACTTTTAAATTCGTTTGGAATCGAGTAATTAATGTCAAATCGGCTAAACGCAAGGCGAGAGCACTGGTATTTAGTCGCGAAACTGACGATACGACAAAAACTTTTGATCAGATGGCTTTGGAATGACGTTTCTGTCCAAAGTGACACAATCGTCCAATGACGTTTGTGTCCAAACTGACACAATCGTTCTACAAACTCAAAGAGGGGGAGAGTGACGGGATTACATTTATGTTTCAAACACGTATGGGCTCTGTGTGAAAACCCCCGTTCCATATTATCTTCTAGTTCTTTGAGTCTGACAGCTCTGAAACAGTATCTTAAATAGTTTTTCGTCGAAGGGGGAATGGGTCGTCGGCACTATTTTTTTAACGTTAGGGAAAAATCGTTTTAGACTTGAAATGAATATAACCATAATTTAGAATTTTCTTGTTAGATTTGGTTAATCCTGAATATAAACTTAGCTTGGCAAGCATCATTCATTTTGAATTATTCGAAACCGCTTGAAGATCACGTTTCTGGGCGAGACAAATTTGTCAATTCTAAAATAAATTTGAGAATGAAGAAGGGGGTTAGATAGTAACCATTATCAGGTGTATTTTTCTGCAATTAACCCTACCAAACTTTGCCGAATAAGCTTTAAGTTGCCGATCATTTCCATTTGTGCGCTTATTTTTTTCGTGATACTTATTTACTTATCAAGCTGTCCTCTGCAGGATTTGGCTTCTGATAGCCGATACTGGTACTGGTAAATGTTTACACCATTTTCTTTTCAATGAGTTAATTCTTCAATGCTTTTAAAAACTTCTTGGCTCCCAAAAAATCGACTTACTTTTGCGAAATTTTACGAATTCTGCATCGATACAGAACTTGAAAATAGCCGCCTGTTTTAAATTGAATTTTAGTTGTTTTCTCATTTAGGTGGGTGACTACGTTCACCTATTGCCCCCCCCCCCCCAATTCTGACAATTCTCGAATGTTTCAGCTCATCGTACAGTTTGTACAGCTCATGGTTGTGCCGGATGCGTCATCCATTTCGATCGCAAACTGCTCTGAAAATTCGCCAAAATACCTTTCGTTCAAACGTGTTTAACATGATTTCGCAGGCTTGAGTTAGGGTCCAGGTTTCGCAACCATAATATAGCACAGGTCGTATGATGGTGCACATGCTTCAATTTCATTATTGGGAGGACAGGGAGAAAAGTCTTATTTGCTAGCTGTATCCATCGCTTGATTGCGCCAGTTTCGCTGGCGTCACTTGACAGGTTGTTACGAAGATATGTGAAGTCGTCTACGAGTTTGATGCTGAGGTCCCCGACATTGATGTTCGATTATGCTGGCGTCCTTCTTCTTGATTGCATCATTATTTTTGTTTAATCCTCGTTGATGCGTATTCCAACCTCTTTTGCAACCGCGTCCTTTAGTGAATGAATTGACGCAAATTTAAAGTTGATGACATATAACTAATATAATAGGTAGTAATTATCACAAAGGACAATGAATTTAACCCTCATGTTCAAATCCCTGCTAGGGAAGCGCTTATATGATTTAGCAAAAACCAAGAACTCAATGTTGTCATTTAACAGCTTTTAAATACTCGAAAATAGTAGAATATTGCCAACTCATTTTCAATTTCGTCTTCTTTCTCCCGTTTGCATATGTTTCTAAATCTTTTTTTGAAAGTTTTTCAAACAACCATTCCGATCATCAATGCGTGGTAATGAAATCTATTACCACGTACCACCATATGGCGTGAACCATTCTCACGGTTTTCGATGATTCTGCACAAAATCCCATTCTAACGAAAAAGAAACTAGAGAAAAAAAAACAGAAAATCAATATGTGATTGGGGATTATAGCATCATCTAATTTGCTGATCGTGTTCTTTAAAGCAACAACTTCAAACTTGGACACCATCTCAGCCACCGCTGGAGCCAAATATACAAAGCCCAATTTCAAAATAAGAGAAAATCATGTAGTTACTCGTATTATTGACCGCTATATATAATGGTAGGTGGCATAAATTCTGTAGATTTAAGAATAAGCAAAATAAAAGATGTTTAGAAACCAATCGGATACAAACCACCGAGGGACGTCTTGGAAATAAGCGCACCGAGTTTCTTTGACTAATCAAGGCGTGTTACATTTACCTTGGTATCTCGGATGGCATGTGTAACACGCATTCGTTCTTTTTATTTCAATTGAACCCGTTCACGTTTTGTAATATTTTATAGACAATTTAATCGTGTTCGTTCTGCATGTTGTCGCAGACATTTGTTAGCAGTTAATCCGATGACTGAGTCTGATTTTCACGGTAGACACACAGCCAGATGAAATAGAAAAGAGATTCGCAATGATGGTTAAGTAATTGCATATAGCATTGAAAAAATGTTCTCTTGGATTCTTCGAATTTGCAAAAAAAAATTGGCTGAAAATAGTTGTGTCCTTAATCAGGGGGAAAAATTGATTAATCTGAAGAAATGCTTCTAATAGTAACAATTTTTTT
This sequence comes from Chloromyia formosa, assembly GCA_964017055.1. Classification (NCBI taxonomy): domain Eukaryota; kingdom Metazoa; phylum Arthropoda; class Insecta; order Diptera; family Stratiomyidae; genus Chloromyia; species Chloromyia formosa. The sequence continues at coordinate 153,105,868 of OZ024815.1, read as the reverse complement.
TTTCTTGAATTATATCAAAAAATCTGGAATGATTCTTAATCTATAAATTTAGTTCAACCCAAAGTCGTGGGGGACCTGGTCAGAAGTCTAAGATGTGCTAACTATTATGTCTTTTAAGTTAAGGGCCAAGCAGATAAGCCTCGATCCTGCATTCTCGCGAGGATAACTCTTAGGCGCTTCCTATTGTTAACCTACAGTGACAAGGATTCGGAGACAGTCTGTCTTGAACTTGGCGGTAGGGCATACTGGGTAATTTCGTCGTATCTGCCGTATGACGATGGCAGTGTGGTACTCTCATCTACACTTAGAGATGCAATCACAGCGACCCAATTTCGAAACATCAAGAGTCGGTCTTATCATCGGCTGTGATTCTTACGCCCATCATACCGTCGGAGGCTGCTCTGATACCAACGAACGCGGTGAATTTTTATTTGAGTACTTGATAGGTTGCACTCGGTGGCCGTAGTCGTTCGGTCACCCCTCTACGATACTAATCTAGAGGTTGGAGTTCAAATATCGGCGCGATCAAAAACTGCCTGTCGGTATTAATAGAACTCTCACAGTGCTCCGAGCTTGTCAGTATAAAGATGGCGCGGATAGGAGGTGCATGCTAGCAACTGAACTTCCGAAAAGTGGATATGCTACCGAAACGTCAACAAGGCATACAAATGCTAGAGATGTTGATGCGCCCATGCCGCTGGACGAGTCAAGGCAATCAACAACAATAACAACTTACTAATTCGCAATATGGGTAGGAAGCCTACCTTTGTTACACGGAACAGGATCGAGGTTTAAGATATTTCTCTTGCTTCGGATTCTCTGATGCAAGAGAAATAGAAATTTGATTAGTGACTGGAGAGTGTCATCTGAGCACTCTTTCTCAGATCACCGTTACCTGCAATTTAAACTTGCTGAACGGCCTGTAAAAAATCCGGATTTTCGTAATCGTAGAAGGACTAACTGGCCTAATTATCGTGTGACTTTCTTGGAACAACTATCCCCCCCCCCCTGCCTAGTCAGCTATCTAGCAAGAAGAGCTGGATAACATGGTTAAGATTCTGACAGAGGCCTTTTAGCTCGCAGTGTGGAGATCATGTCCTGTCAGTAGCAAAAAGGGAAAGAGCAACCCGGTCCGTTGAAAGGTAGAAATTTTAGAGTTTAGGGCTGCATGTAGAAGGTGTTTAACAAAGATAAGTTCACGAGGTTCCTTGTGATTTTACATCCGTTCTCTCAGAAGAAGAAAATCGGTGGGCTATATCAAACTTCGAACCATTCCTGCAGACTTGCAGCACGTTTTGGATATTGCTTACCTATGGTTGGAGGCCATCCTCAGGGCCTACCTAGAACTAGTTTACATGCCTCTTGTATGGTCAGTGACCGATACAATCTTTATTCCTAAAACGGGTAAGAGATCACATGCGCGTGATAATGACATTAGACCAATTAGCCTATCCATCTATCCAGCCCCGCTTAAGGTTTTGAGGTGGTTGATTGATACACACCTGCGGTCGACTATTCCAGCGCGCCATCTATCATCATCGCAACATGCCTACTGGTAAGTCGTTTCATACTCCCTTACACTCTCTGGTTAGTTACACTGAGAAGTCAATTGGTTTTAAAGAGTCGCCTTCTTGGGCATTGAGGGCGCTTTCAATTATCTCGCACTTGCGGCTATAATCAATTTTCTCGCTGGTCCCAGTGTGAAGAGATCACTCTGTACGCTTATACATATATCAATTACTAACTTGTAGAGTTATCAGTATTCGCTTGAGAGGAGCATCCGAGCGCAGGTGCGTCACCATGGATACTCTGTAGGGTAGTGTCCTATTCTCATTTTTTTGGAATCTGGCAGTCAACAAACTGCAATGCCCTTCATCAAAAATAGTCCCCATAAAGCCTATCGCACTTCATATATATAAAGTGAGCATTTAACCAACTGATGCATTCTGATGAAAGTCGGAATACAGCATATAGCAATAGTTGGGCTGGTCGTTCTACCTCCCCGATAGACTAAAGGTAGCTCCTGATGAGTATGGTCTATCAGTGGACGAAACCAGTTAGCTGAAGTGCGATAGGTTTTAGGCTGATCATTTTTGGTGAAGTGCATTGCCAAGTCAACCTTGTTGCGTTGAGTAGGCAGTGATACACTTCATATCATTTTTAACAAATGGACTGAACTACAATCCAACTGGACAAACAGAACGGATTGTAGGGTTAACGGAACCTTATGGCCATCACCCATCTGAGTAAGTGCATAGGATACTGCTCAAACTCAAGAGCGACGTATGCAATACTAGTCACTTGCGTTAATTTGTATGAAGTAGGGTATCTTTGTAATGTTTAATCTTTGGCCTTACCGCATCTTATGCGAGTAGTTTGGGATTGACCTTATGCAGAAGAGTGTAACGGACGGTTTGGTGGGCATCCGAAGATGCCCGTGGGGACGGAGCCTAAGGTAGCATAATGACCGTGAAGTTCGGGCCGTACCATCTAGCGAATAAAGAGGCCCCTCAACGAGCTAAGCAGCGGCCTATGCTTGCTGTAGCTCAGTTCGGGACATGTGGGCGGAGTTTTCGCCGCTCGTTGCCCCTATCCTTCACGTATTAACAAAAATTCATAGGCCTGGGGAAGACAACACAAACAGGGGAGGTAAAAATGGGGAATGAAAAAAAAATAGTCGATAAGGATGGAATGGTTGGCGGACGGATCAGACGGTCAAATCTGGGTCCTGGTGTAATGGGACCCTCGGCCTCTGGTTTCGTATCACTAACAGATCACTACTCATCAGGTGCTGCTCCGATCTGCCGGTTGGAGCAGCACTACCAGACCATAATATGGTTCAATACAGGTGGTTCATTACAAGATGTGAGTTGGAAGAGAACACCATCGAACATACCTTGTTGGAAACGCCTCAACGTCTTACCGTCTTACCGCTTTCAAGAGCTAGCTAGTGGCGTCGCGTTGAATCAGCTGATTTAATTTCGCGAAGTGGTTACCTGGCAGCTCTAATTAGTCAGCGGAGTGGCAAATGGGTAACAGTCGGAAGCGTAATGCAACCTAACCCAGACCCAAACATCTTTTGTTTGGCAAGACAATTTTGTGAAAATTATTCTTTTTACCATCAGTATCTAAAAACGTGACAAAAAACTTGATTTTTAATATACAAAAAATAATAAATACCGAAAATATAATACTTCCTAGCCATGATCCAGTAGCGTGAGAAAACTCGCTAGGTCTCAAAACAGAATTAGTTTCCTCCGAAGTAAAATTCACTAATTTTAAACATTTAAAAATGTAACTAGAGCCATGGTTCCGGTAACATATCCTCATTGTATATTAGATTACAAATTTTGATAACATCCAAAACCTGTACCACACACCCTTATCAAAATAAAGATCAACCCGTATTTCATGCGCTCCCAAAGCGTTTTTGTTTCTTAGCCAAATTTCAGTTTCATTAAGAAATTTCCGGAATATTTAAAATGTAAAATTTATGTATTTCAAAAAACTGATATTAATTAATGGACGTACTCGTATACTTTGTGATGTGTGTACAGGCACAAAAATGCTAAACAAAAAAGTAACAAATGTTCCCATCTTTGTATTTAAATCAAAATCATCAAGTGTACCAGTGTGCCCAGTTTTTTGTTGTTGTACGACTCATTTATCACCTGATATCTTTTGATCTAATTCAAAGATAAATGTCTATACTACTGTGCTATGATCAAAGACGTCTGGTCTGCTCGCCACAGTTCGATTGACCGGGAAGAGTAGCATCATCGTTGGTGGTCATCGCTCCTTACGGATTTTTATTTGCCACTTCACAGGTCATTATCGCGACTAATTTTCATAATATCATGGCGTAGGGATTTTTGTCAAAATAAAAAACACCGTAAAAAGATACTTTATGAAATTCTTATCAGACTACTATAAAAAATGTTTTTATTATCATCATAAATTATTTAAATACTATATATTTCGACAAAAGAAGAAAATCTCTTCATAGTTTCGACAAAATGCAGTTAATAAAATGAATAGACTACTAGAACGCTATCTGAACTTTGAATTCAAAGACTTATACGGTCTGGATTAATTATTAAATTATGGTAACTAATGTTGGGTTGAGGCCTCCTTACCAATAGACATTTAATTAGTTTCCTGGACTAAATTTCAAACATTTATTGATTTTACTAGATAGTGTCGTCTCTTAAGAAATGAAACTAGCGATATAACGATTTTCTTTTTTGTTCTGCGAATATTAATGCGGAATTATGGAAATTTAAAACACGAGCTGAAATTTTTATAACATTGTAATATCCCATTATTATGGGATTTTATGGGATTTGTCTAATTATGTCATTTATAGTGTTTTGATTCATTAAATTTTTTGGTATGCGGCAAAAGTAGAAAAGAATTCAGTTATAAGACCATATCGTATAGAATTACAGATTAAAATTAAATTTCTGACCAATTCCGAAATATGCCAAGCACAATGAAAAGTCGTTTGAACGTAGTGGTATGGTTGATAACTTTACTGCCTACGGTTGCAGAATCTGCAGCATCTTCCAAAGGGTCCTTTAATATTAAGCGACGTCTAAAAAAATGGTGTCCAACTATGGAACCAAAAAACAATGAATGTATGAATGTATGCTTTGATTATAAAAATAATAATAGCATACATAATATGTGTATTTGTAGAACAAAAACCGAAAATAAAATTAAAATCAGTCGTCGTGTCATACTTTACTCGGTCTGGGTATGGATCTCAAAGGTAACATTTGTTGGTTGTATTCGTATGTTGATCACAGATAGGACACTTGTATTCGCACGAGTTTGTAATGATCAAGGTGGTCACCTGATGGTGACTATAGGGAAGGAGTCAGGAGTTTACCAAAATGACCATGAAGGTCCAGCGGCGCTATAAGCGAATGCTCCACAACGAGCTGATCGGCGGCACATGCTTGTTCCAGCTCAGTTTGGGAGATGTGGGCGGGGTTTTTGCCCGCTCGTTATCCCAGCCAGTTAGACCCCATGGTTGACAAGAATCGGGGTCTTCCAAAGGGGAAAAATAGAGAGATTTTAACCTCACCTCACCTGAAAGTGACGTGGAGATAATCCATTAAAGGAAATGCTAGATTTTAAGCACAACACATTATGATAAAAAAATCTAATTTATTTGTAATAAAATTAAGGAAAAAAGTATAAATTGAAAAAAAAAGTATACCTCTGCCCAGCAAGATATGGAAAGGAAACAATAATTACAGTACTTACCTCTAAGCCCGCAATGATTATTTCGGAGAAGGAGCCATTGGAAACTAATCATTAAAAAAAAAAACATAAATATATAGCATAACCAAAGCAAATGAAAAGGAAAGGTAAATTAAATTTAAAAAAGCGGCAACACTGTTCAAGTTCGCCTGGCACGTTAATCTAAGCTTCGTTTAGACGTGAACGCTGAGCCAAGCACCGAATTTTGATGCGCCCCGAAATGCGGATTTTGACCACGATGTTGACGTACTGGACGAAAGTTTCACCGCCAAGCAGTGAAACTTTCGGCTGGCTCGTCAACAAGGCGTTCAAGACCCGTATTTTGGTGCGCATTAATCCACTAATCCACAATCCACCATTTTAGCACAACAAAAAACGTATACTAACCCTATGAATTTCGATGAAAAGGCCGGAAATCACCTGTAATGTTGTCATTTGACAACCACTTTGAATTCACTTGTTGGGCCACTTCCGGGAGTTTCCGCTGAACTCACCGGTCCAAGGATTCGTCCCAGGGTAGTGCTGCACCATTCACACTAGTCAAATTGCCGGAAAATTAACGAAAAATGCGAAATTTTCCGTGTCGCACTTTCATAACAAAAACCGAGACTCCCTTGGACTCCTTTCCCCTACACTCCCGGACGCCCTATCAACGGAGATTTTGGAGAATATATTCAGAAAACTGCTTTTATTATTGGCCTACAACTTAATAATGAGACTTTTTTTAGAGATGGCAACACCGATAAACCAATGGTAGTCCATCTTTGACATACATACCATTTGAAGTTTGTATTCATAAGCTGTCAATGTCAGTATAAACATTTCGTGTTGATTGTTGACAACGTATTTTACCGGACCATGGAAAGTTTCGAAAATTCACGAAAAAAACAACATTTGCGGGAAGTTTTACTTGGACATTATTTTGCTAAGAAGACTGCAGCTCAGAGTCATAAATTGCTCGTGGAAGTTTACGGTGACGATGCTTTTTCGCGTGCACAGTGTTTTCGGTGGTTTCATCGGTTCAAAAATGATAATTTCGACATTACCGACGAAGAGCGACCTGGCCAGCCAAAAAAGTTTGAAGACGAAGAATTGACGAAATTACTCGAAGAAGATTCGTGCCAAACTCAAAAAGAGTTGGCAATTTCGTTGGAAGTGACTCAGCAAGCCATATCGAAGCGGTTAAAATCACTGGGAATGATCCAAAAGCAAGGCCACTGGGTTCCGTACGAGTTGAAGCCAAGAGATGTTGAGAGGCGCTTTTGCATGTGCGAACAACTGCTTCAAAGGCAAAGACGGAAGGGTTTTTTGCATCGTATTGTGACCGGCGATGAAAAGTGGATTCATTATGATAACCCAAAGCGAAAGAAATCATGGGGACCGCCCGGGCACCAATCAACATCGACCGCGAAGCCAAATATTCATGGTTCCAAGCTTATGCTCTGCATTTGGTGGGACCAGATCGGTGTTCTTTATTATGAGCTGCTAAAACCGAATGAAACCATTGACGGGCAGCGCTATCGACTGCAATTGATGCGTTTGAGTCGAGCATTGCGTGAAAAACGGCAACAATTTGCTGAAAGGCACGACAAAATAATTCTTCAGCATGACAATGCTCGCCCTCATGTTGCGCAAGTCGTGAAAACGTACCTGGAAACAACCAAATGGGAAGTGCTACCCCACCCGCCGTATAGCCCTGACATTGCTCCATCCGATTACTATTTGTTCGCTTCGATGACTCATGCGTTGGCTGATCAGCACTTCACTTCATATGAGGATACTAAGAACTGGCTCGATTCATGGATAGCCTCGAAACCCCAAGATTTTTTTCGCGACGGAATTCGTAGACTTCCCGAAAGATGGGAGAAAGTTATCGCTGCTGATGGCCAATATTTTGAATAATTTAGTTATATGAATAAATCTATGAATAAATGCCCAAAATTCCAAAAAAAAGTCTCATTATTAAGTTGTAGACCATAATTTTGCAAAATTTCGAAACTTCACGACTTTTTTCTGTTATTACTCGAAACCGAAAAAAGATACCTTGAGACTTTTAAGCCCGTTGGACCTAATGACATTATTCCGGCAGACACACAACACTTGGCGGACGTTGTTGCACAGTAGATTGAATCTATCTTCACGGCTTGCCTGGACCTTGTCTATATTCTTCGTAAGTGTATGGAGGCCAATGTTGTTTTTATTCCCAAAAATCTTAACCAATGCCTCCTCGACACGAAATGTGGATGGCTTCCTAGTTGAGTTTTTTTTAGCCTCTTTTTAACATCCAGAGTTATATCATCTATACTGGGGACACCATTGGCTAGCAGATGTAACTGCAGGGGAACTCCTCAAGACGGTGTCCTCTCTTATAAAACATCGGCATAAGCAGACTACTTTTGGATTTGGAGGAGACGGGCTGCAAAGTTACGGCTATGCTGATGACGTTTCGATTGCCATCTCTGGGAGCTTCCTCCCGTCTGTGTCTTTAATTCACTCCCAGTCTCTGATATGTTTCCACAATATACATATTCATACTTGCATATGCCTCCATACCACAGCACAAAGCCATCTTCTATTCTATTCTAACCCTATAAACATAAACGCTTTGCCAGGACCCTCAGGTCTAATACACCCATAGCGCACGATCCATTTATTACTTTCGATTTTTATCTTGCAAGGGCCTATCATTACAATAGCCTTGCAATGTGATCCATGATACCCTCAGGCTCCAACATGGGTCACAACATAAACATTCCACCGAAAGGAACGTATGTTTACGTTATGGTGGCAGCGCTGATGGGTCTTGGCGATTTGCCGGCAATCTGAAGAATTTAAGGCCACGGACTATGACCAAAGTGATGTTATCAAAAAGTGAGCCTAGATCCACGAAGAGGTGAATCTTTTAAGTAATTTCCAAATGCATGGTTCTCCTTGCGGCTTAAATGTACTACTCAAATAAATTCCATGATCTCGAGCCGAGACGTGCCCATGAGCGTGGGTCAGTATCGAAAAGGATCGCGATCGCGAAACCGTGCACTGTCTGAATTCTCCAGGTATCACGGACACAACAAAAAAAAATATGGAAGACGTGCACTCTTGGTGAACTTAATAAGGATTACGTGCCGTGGACTGGCCATTGCAGTATGGTACGGGGCAATTCCATGTTTACAAATTGCTAATAAAGACACGCGCTTTATGAGACAGAAAACATGTTTCCTCCATGCCCGATGGACTCAAGTGTAAATCGATTTTGATTCCAAGATACCAAACAGGCCATCTTGGACTAATAGTCGAAGTCCATTCAGAATTAAATGGGAAAGTGTTAATGTGACAAATGCTCCAAGAGGACGTCTGCGCAATTATTAAGTGTTTTTATTGGCTAATTAAATTGTGATTATTGCCAAGATCTGGTCAGATTTGCATGGTTGCATTTGGCCCACACACGAAGTTAGGCTGATGGAGTTTCCAGAACGTAAACTGCTCAGTCAGTTTATATTCCGGCTAATGCTCAATGATCGTTAAGAGCTGACAATTTACAATGCGTACCGTATGGATATATCGGGTGAACCTAATTTGTTTCACTTATCGATGTGGAAGTATTTGATTACATATGCAGAGCTTAACCCAAAGGTGGAACATAAACATGTTCGGTGAATGGCATGCACAAAATATGAAATGCATTGCTAAACACTGAGAATGTTCCATGTAACGGACAGTATTTCCCTCCTCATTCCGAAGGCAACACATGGGGTAGTAAGTGTAGTATAGTAAACTTTCTATATTATCAAATTATTGTACTCACTGGCAGCTATGTCGACTGAAAACCGGCGAGGGAAGCAATCGTTTCAATGTGCTCGTGGCACGAATTGAACTTATGACTTCTCCTTTTTTTAATAGAGACTCTACCCATCGACCTATCGCAGTGGACGATTGGCTAGGTTTCACTATGCTTTATATGTATACCCTCAGCAACAAGACACGGGGACGAATCACATCTACACGAAAAACACGCTGGTAGCAATCCAAATAAAAAGCTGGCATAGAGCCCACACCATTCATGAGTAACCCCTTCACCCTAGACAATTTGCCTATTAATCCGGCCAATCCACTGAATAGACTTATGGTAGAAGACGTATGCGGTCACGTCGGGGTCACCAATATAGCGAAGCGGTACGATGCTATGATTAAATCTCCAGGAACAGAAGATGAGAAAAGAGATGAACACGTATGTCTAGGAAAACTAACTGTATTTAAGATATTAAGAGTTATATGTTACATATATGTTTTCGGTTTAAGACGCGGACCTCGACTGCTATGTCGTTGCGAAATTCATTTGACGTTCATAACAGCGTCATGATGTGGCGCGGTGCTGAGTAGCCGAATCATCGTCGTCAGCTGGTCGCTACAGACTCTACGTAATCTCGCTGATGACATTGAATTTACTTTGACAGCAAACGAAACGGCCATATGCACGTTTCTTGATATCGAAGGCGCTTTTGACAACACCTTCTTTGATTGTATCGACAGCATTCTTCTGGCAAAAGGTGCCGACACCACTACGACAGTCTGGGTGAATCGCATGCTCTCAGGAGGATTACCACTGAAATTGGAGATATCACTATCACTGCAAACGTCAGACGAGGATGTTCTCAAGGAGCTGTCTTATCCCCCCTGTTTTCGTGCTGTAGACACTCTCATATGGAGATTATCCTCACTTGGATTCTCAACACAAGGACGTTTTCTCAATGTCTCGCTAAACTTCCAGTTAGTTATCCGGGACACTAAACTTAACCCTAGCGTATGGAACGCTAAAAATATGATATTGCAGTCTGAAGCCCAGCTGATGCAGAAGAAAATCAGCTGATTTTCTTGGCGGAACTCTGCCGCCTGTTCTATTCTACGTCTGTGCTATCGCTCAACATTATTTTGCGGCTGAGAGTTGGTTTCAAATCCTCTTTCTTTGTGACCAGTTTAATTGCATCATTTGAATGTGCAAACGTAAACAGTTCTAGCTGTCAAAATCTGAGCCGCCCGTATCAGCTGTTTGGAATTATTGTCCGAAAAAATTTTAACTGGAGGATGAGTGCCGTTTAGCGTTTATCTACAGGATAAAATTTAACTAGACATTGTGAAAACGCACTGCGGCTTTTTTTGCGGGTCACGTCCCGAGTATTATCTTATATTCTCTTAGCTTACCACTTATATGGGTGTTATCATCCACTAGCTATTATATGCTATTTCTTGACTAAAGGATTATATTTTTGATAGATATATTCCTCTGCAGAATTGTCCCATCTTTCCCATTTCTTCTCAATTTTTATGCAAATTTAAGCAGATTCTTTTCGAGAAATGAACGTCCTACTAATGAATTTTACTTAAGTATACGTATAAATCAAAGCTTTCAATTTGTAAAATAAAAAAAAAATCTATAATAATAGTTTCTTTAAATTTTCAGCACGATCGGATACTTTGATCCAATCAAGATGTAATGTTGCTTCCGGATCAAACCTACGAGGAGGCCATTAGCCGCTTTGAAAAAATCGCCTTCCGGAATTTCAGCCTACAGCAACAACAATCAATCGCTGAAGATTCCGTAAATTCATTAGCTGCCTCACTAGTTTCATTAAGGGACGAATCTAAACGTAGAGATGAAGAATCGTCATGTAGCAAAGACTCGTCCTCCATTATTCATCGTCACAATACGGACAAAATCCAATTTTTCACCAGCCTACCGAATAGCCAGACTGAGTCCAGTCCGAATAGTGCACAATTCAGGATAACTAACAAGACTGAGGAGACAGCGTCGTCTGGTGACCATCCATTTTTTCATAGTACAAATGTTTTGCGTGAATGCGAACAGTTCCTTTGGAAGCACAACATACGACCCGACTTCTTTTGTAGATATCAGAAGGCTATTAGGTAATAGAGAATTTGAATTGTTTGCCATGTGAATTTGATGAATTTGAGTTCTCCCTGTCTTTATAGTTCGGCCTTTTCCTCACAACATTCATTTGATGCGTCAAAGAATCAAAGTTTGGCGGACGAAAATGCTTCGTTGGAAGATAATGGTGTTCCAAAAATGCGAAGATTTCGAAAGGCGTCGGCCATTTATACGTTACCTCATCGAAAACCGAAAAAGGGAAGCATCACCTCGTCCACAGGTAAGTTAAGTTAGTTGCTTTTTCAACCTGCACCTGTTCAATTGAAAATGTTCAATGAGCTTAGAGATACGGAACGTATTAAATTTATTCACAAATATGTGAAGTGCCGGTACGTATTCAACTGGAGTATTACGAAAGTTTTGTAATTAACTTCTTGCATACCTTGAGGCGAGATTAGGTGTGAATTTGAGATACTCGTATATTATAACTCAACCTCTTGGTTTGCGTATTAAATAAAATTCCAAAAGCTTTCTATTAACCCATATTTGCCCGACCACACAATGCAGATGTTTACATCGCCGTATTAATATCCGCTTTATGTAGTATTTTTATCGACGTAACGGGGCATTCTAACTAATACTTGTTCTAAATTTAAAGACATTTTAATATTCATTCTAAACAAACCAAAGAAGGCCATCTCTATGGAGATGGTTTTCTTTAGACTATTTATTGTACATGTATTTTTTTTTTTGCAACATGTAAGACATTTATTGTAGAAATAATTCATTTAAAGCCACAAAAAAAATTGCATGCGGGTATGCTAGGACGAAAAGGATGCTGCTTTATATAGAGCAAGTGGAAAGAGCTACAAAGGGCTATATACTGAGGGTCTCAACACTTCAGGTGTGAAGCGAGCTCAGCTCGATCAAAATCGAAATTATCCATGGAGGAAAAATAGGAAAATAATTCATGCAAACACACATTGTGCGATACTGAGCGTTGTGAACCAACAGACCCTTAAATGGGCTGCGTTAGCTACGCTCTTTCTGCGCTTAAGGGATACGTTGTCTTTTAAGTTTTGCATATAGGGCTGCATTAAAACAGTATATAGTTTTTAAAAACCTTATTGTTTTTCGAAGTATTTTCCACGAAGAATAATGCCTGGTTCACATTATTCCAGTAACCAATCCAGTCCAGTAATCCAGTCCAGCGCTGGATTGCCACTGGAATAATGTGAACTGGACTGGATTGCTGGACTGGATCATATCGTCTACATGATTCCAGTCCAGTAGTCCGGCGAGTGTGTTGTTGATTCCGTAACTATAGTGACAATGATTTCAAGAAAGGAGTTCAAAAATTATTTTAAAAATGTCCAATTACTACTGTTAGAAGAAATAACTGATGTAGTAGACGAAGAACTAAAAAAAGAAAAACGGATTTGGGTGAGAAACTGGATAAGCGAAAGAAATAAAAAAGGAGGCTCAACAATGCTTTTGCGACAGTTGGAGTCCGAAGATCGCGCTGAATACAGATTGGCAATGAGAATGACACCAGAAAATTTTGAAGAGCTGTTATCATTAATTTCAAATAATATTCAACGTAGCGATACGTTATTCAGAGATGCTATACCTGCAAAAATAAAATTAGAAGTAACTCTTTCCTTTTTATGTACTGGAAATATTTTAGTTACAGAAGCCTCAGTCATCTGTTTCGATTGCCAAAATCATCTATATCGCAAATTATACCAGAAGTTTGTCAAGAAATAAAAAGGGCATTAAAAGATCACATCAATGTATCAAATTTTATTTGTTATATTTTAGCTTTCCTCATACTTAAGACTATTTCACCTAAGCATTATTGAAAGCATTCATAATATTATTGGAGTAGGTAGTCTGGCTCTTCACACAATAAATTGAGTGAATCATCAGTGGTTTGGGTGTCTGTAGTACATGCTGGACTCATTGAAAATGTATAAGAACTATAATTCAAATCGTCCAGTCTACATTTTGTTACCGCTTTCTGAATTTCTTGTTGATTCGGTAACTATAGTGACAATGATTTCTGGGCGAGCTGGAATGAAAAAGTAGACCGACAATCCAGTCACTGGACTGGATTACTGGACTGGATTGCTGGATTGGATATCAGTCCAGTGCCGGTTCACATTATTCCAGTAGCAATCCAGCGCTGGACTGGATTGGTTACTGGAATAATGTGAACCGGGCATAATGCACTTTTGCATGCTCTCGAACCAAATCTGGTAGCAGTTATTCCACTCGTTTGTTGGTACAGTCAAAATTGCGCTTCTGAAGGCGTCAACTGCGGCCCAGTTGACGTTTCGGTGGCATAAACTGGTTTCAGAGAATGCAGTTGCACATCTATGGCGTTGAACGGTTGGTTTTTCGAAGCTCAGCGATGATTTCTGGCAACCAAATGGTTGTATACCAATCGGCAGCAACTGTTTTTTCATCTTGCAGAGAAATTATTCTTATATGACCGGCTCAAAGAGGAACCAGAGCCGAAAGAGAAAAATATGACGAGCTATGTCCAATAAAATTTTGACGAAAATTCTGGAAAATATAATAAAACCGTACCCAGAACGAATCATTGGCGAATATAAAAGCGGTTTCAGACCTGGTCGCTCCACAACCGATCAGCTCTTTACGGTCAAACTAATATTCCAGAAGTGCTGGGAATACAACGTAAACGTATACCAAATCTTTGTCGACTTCAAGCAGGCATACGACAGTATCGATCGTGGAGTACTGTACAACATCATGCTGCAATATGGTATACCGGCCAAATTAGTGCGACAAAGATGACGATGACCAACTCCGTTTCACAAGTCAGGATCTAGAATAGACTTACTGATCTATTTGAAACACGCACTGGTCTGAAACAGCGCGATGGACTAGCACCAACGCTCTTCAACCTAGCACTAGAATACGCTATTCGGGCAATGAATATGGTCAACAGCAATACGCTACTCATCAAGTCGACAGAATTAGCAGCGTCCGCCGACGACATCAACATCATGTCCCGAAGATTGGCCGACGCAGAAGAACTTCTACATACGATCGATACCGCTGCAAAAGAAGTTACACTACGTATCAACGAGGATAAAACTAAAATAATGATGCAATCGACAAGGATACCTGTACAATCGAGCGTCAATTTGTGGGACCTCAACATCCAGTTCGTGAACAACTTCATATACCTGGGCTGCAACTTGTCAAGGAACGCCAACGAAACTGACGAAATCAAGCGACGGATACAGCTAGCTAATAAAGCCGCTTCTAAACGATGCGTCCAACGTTCGATCCAACGTTGGATCCAACGTTTGAATCAAACTATTTGACAATTGAAGCGACAAATGTATCTTCTCAACGGCAACGGCAATTCGATAGTTCGATTCAAACGTTTGACGGTTTGGCCGAGTTGTCAATTAATAAATTAAATTGAAATTACTTATCACGGCGATGGCGGAAGGAAGAAGAGATAGCATCTGTTGCTGCTGCCATGGTGGTATTGTCGTGCTGCTACTTTTTGATTAAAAAAAAGAATCCCGTTTACCAAATTCGTCGTTCCTTGCAACCGAGCTTGCTTCAAATGTTTCTGCTCAACGGTTCGGCAATTGTTTCGTTCAAACGTTGGAACGTTCGAATTCCTTTGATTCGGGTACGAAATTCGCCAACAGAGCGAACGTCTTCCAACGCGAACATTCGACGCTTGACATTGGAAGCTCGTAGCTCGACATTCGGCCACACGATGCTACGAACCATCAAGCGTCCAACGTTGGAAGATGTTCGTAGCATCGTTTAGAAGCGGCTTAAGACTTTTTTCTCGGTTTTCCCCATAATGAATTCGAAGCATGTGCACAGAAACACGAAGCTCCGCTTGCACAAAA
This sequence comes from Chloromyia formosa, assembly GCA_964017055.1. Taxonomy (NCBI): domain Eukaryota; kingdom Metazoa; phylum Arthropoda; class Insecta; order Diptera; family Stratiomyidae; genus Chloromyia; species Chloromyia formosa. The sequence continues at coordinate 153,090,814 of OZ024815.1, read as the reverse complement.
CCATCATACGACCAGTGGTATGCTATGGCTGCGAAACATGGACCCTACCTAACTCAAGCCTCCGGAAAAATGCTAGACGCTTTCGAACGCAAGATTCTGCGGCGAATTTTCGGGTTGCTAATAGCGATTGGCAGTCGCGTCGCTTGATGCGATTCGTTTGGGCATAAACGCAGCCTTAAGATGTTCAGTAACGGTACACAAATTCCCAATAAATCAATAACTCTTTTAGCGATATCTCACATTGCGAATGTCTGTAATCAAACCAGCTCCACAATCACAATACGAGCACAGTTTTTCGTGGAATGGCGAACCGAATATTTTTTTTTTGCTTATTTTACTAATTCATATTATGTTAAGATAAGTGAATTAATTTAAAAATATTGTCATTTTAATAAGTTGAAATAAATTTGAATTGAATTAAAATCCTTTCATAAAGACAAGCCGCCAAGATAAGACACTAAATCCATTCAGACGTTATCTACAAAAAGACAGCTAGCTTACTGGACGCTTTCTTGTCTGATAATAATGCCCATGCCATTTTAAATGCTTTGAGGTGTCTGAACTTTAACAGCGCCGAAATAGCTCAGTTGGGAGAGCGTTAGACTGAAGATCTAAAGGTCCCCGGTTCAATCCCGGGTTTCGGCATATACTCGTAATTTTGCATAAATGTGTAAATAGATATATGGCACAATGCACCATGGGGCAATTTTTTCCTCGAGCCAGTTGCCAATGTGATCCACTATCCAGTGCATAAGCATTTTTCGCCGAAGACGAAATACAGTCGAATGCGGCGTAGCTTGAGAAGGGCGTACTGGGCGGTTGAACCGTGCGCAACTGCTGGAGGGGGGGGGGGCATCGCCATTAGATTCACCCTGTTCTTCTATTGTGCTTGAATATTAAAAAAAAAATTTTGTAACATAAAATATTAATTTTAAAATGGTGAAGACTAGACAAACATTAAAAATATTACAAAGTAAATTTATTTTCATTATAAATTCTAATTGAAAAGACACCTGGTGCAGTGAAGCCAGAGGAACTGATTTTTGATATGGGCTAATTCGGGATAATTTATGAGTTAATGTATAATTATGATATGGGTGGAATACTTAACGACAGTTGTTAGTACCAGGTGCAGCTGCAGAATTATGTATTTCGACATGCGGGCACTAGATAATGAAACTTTTTGACTGTTTGATTGATTTTACTATATGAATTATGAGTTATGGGACGACAATACATATTGTTAATTTTGTTAATAAAAAAGAACAAACGGAACATCCAGCTGATCGGAAAATCAATACCTGTATTGGAAAAACTGAATGTCCTGCTTTGTCAACCTATTTTTACCGGGATATGGGGCTTCTGCAAGTCGTCGCCATGGTCAACACTCATTTCCGATTGGCACTCCTGTCATTTAGAGAGCCATACGAGTGATATGGAATCTGACAACAGAATACTTTGATTTCTTATTTAATCAACAATTCAATCAGTAATTGTACACGATGAATAATAATAACATCAACAGATTTTACAAATATATCGAATCGTTTTTATTAGCAAGATTTTAATTTTTTCCAATACCCAATCGTGTTTAGAAATGACCGTCATCGTGGAACAAATACGATCTTCTCTCATCTTTCAGTTCGTACTCGTTTTCTTCCTATTCGAAAACAATTATCTTAACTAACACTCACACCATGATACAATATAAAATTGCGGGCGCATTTATATTTCAGTGTGAGGTTCGTCCATCAGTGGTACTCAACTCGAATGTATAAGTTTTATTTCTGATTTTGAAGTGCATGACTTATAATTAGTGACACGCTTGGTGGCCGTGTTCGTTTGCTTTACGATCTAAAGAATGAAAGTTCGATCCTGGGCACGAACAAAAATTGCCTGTGGGTACTAATCGAACTCCCTCTGCTCTTTGAGCTTGTCAGTATAAAGATGGCGCAGATAGGAAGTACATGCTAGCAACCGTCCTAAAAGTAGATATCCTATCGAAACGTCAACAAGGCTTAGAATTGCGAGAGATGTCGACGCACCCATACTCCTGGAGGCGCCAAGGCGATTATTAAGAACTGATAATTATAGGATCGGCATGTACTATTCGAATTTTGAAGCCAACGAAGAAATGATTGCGAAACCAATGCAATGTTTCTTGAAAAAAGAAAAGAATATTTTAAGAATGCGAGTATTTGGGTTTAATATGTAATACGTACCTCAATTATTCAAATTCAATAAGCGATAAAAGGCCCGCATACACCGATATTTTGATTGCTTGATAGATCGCACCGTGTATGTGTCTATTGTGCACGACTTTGCTGATCGTCCCATATACGAGTTATTTTGAATGGCCGATTTTTTTGTAGTGATCCGTTCAGTGCATGTTGTCAATCGATTAGCCGAAGGATCGCTCAGTGCATGCAATCTCTAGGAGTCAAAGAGACATTTTAACGTTCTAATATGCAAAAAAGAGATTCGTTTGCACCATATCCAGTGTCAGCTACATACAAATATGAGATGAGATGAAGTGATCTAGCCAATCAAGTGTTGTGGCCGCAAGTGTGAACTTTTATGCATTATACGTTTATATAGGTAGTTTATATTCCCTATAAGACATGCTAATCTGGTCAGATTACTGAATCTGGAATTGTCAGATGCACGCAAATGTGGTGCTTCTGTTTAAGTCATCTGCCAGATTAAGTAATTTGACCGTATCGAGTGGCGTTATCAGTCTTTGTCAAATACCAAAAATTAATTTCATTTCATCCTCATTATCTCGCCTGAGCACCTCTGACTGTGAAGATACATGGTCGAAAGAAAACACACAAAAAACTCAAGACAGGTATGTTATACACATATATTTTTAAAACCATTACAATCAGAAAACCTGAATGTGGCCGCAGAGGATAGAAGTTTGGGAATCGACCTGAACATATACAAGCGGGTCCTAATAATGAACGGCCACTATCTCACCTGAGCAACCAACAACAACAACAAAGCACGGCACAAGACGACAACAACGACTATAAGAAGAATTCAGAGGAGACCAATTGGCAAGCAAATGAACAGCACCGATGAAGAACTGGAACCTTGTGGTATGCCTGTGTTGTTTGGTGTTGCTTGATAGGGCAATCGAGGTACAACAACAACAATAACCCGACTGCGATACTGGTGGTGTTATTATTATTACTATACGGTTAGATCGTATGGTAGTTGGTTAACCTGTATCTAAAATTGAAGCTGAGAGGCAAGCGAGCAAAACGGCCAAGAAGTTTTTCTTGGGCAATTTTCTTGGACGATGTGTGTTGAGCTCGCGTCTCAGGTGTGTGCTTCAAGTGGTGTACAAATGGGTAGTACGGGTTGTCTTGGATTCGGAACGTCTCACTAGTTTCGAGAAGAGTTTCTTGGCGTGAAGAGAGGTTTTTAGTTCGGATCCGTTAACTTCTTAAATGGATGGAAGAAACATAACACCGCTACGACTAAAACTCACACGGGTCTTTTTCAAGTGCTTAATCATGGCCGATATTAAAATCAATTGAAAATTCTAAATCTGTGCAAAATCGTGTAAAAGCCGATTATGTGTTTGATATCAACGAGGTGCAACAATTCATAAATGGTTTGATTTTGTGAAGTTTCAAGTTGAATTTCCGGTGCTCAAAATTCCTCTCGAATCCGGATTTGAATGTGGGCAGCGCCAGCATATCGTCGGGCTATTCCGCGAAAAAGGCAGTTCGTCTGTTCTTCTTGTTATTTTTGTTTTTGTTGTGGTCTTAAGGCAGAAACATCTTTGAAGTTTATCTGTTCGTTGTCCCTTGTCCGCAACCGTTCTTCTGCATACCTCTGGCCGTTCAGTTTGGTCCAAAGATACCACGACGGAGATGATGATGACGGTGATGATGATGATAATGTTGTTTTTTATCGTTTTGTTTTGTGTTTTTGTCGATAGTCTCCAGAAAGAAATAATTTAAACTAATCAAAAGGCATTCCGACACCACCGCAGATTGAAATTTTTCAAATGACAACAACAGCAACAACAAACGGCAACAAATTATTTAAATCTGATTTGACAAATACATATTTGTGTATGTGTTGTGTGTAGCCATATATACATATATGTATATAACATATATTTTACTCCGGCTTTTTTTTAATTACCCATGAGTTTAGTTCAGTTCTTCATATTTTTCTGAATTAAATTCGAAGCAGTGTGTTTGTATTTTTTCTTCCCGGGAGAAGAGGCGAGTTTCTATATGTCCCTTTCGGTGCAAGTGTGGTTGTGCAGTGCTTGAATTGTTTTATTCATTTTTGAGTGGAACGTCACAACATGGCCACTTTAGGCCTATCGAAGGTGTTCATCCTGGACAAGTATTTTACGGAATTACAAAAATTTTGGGAGACGGAAAAGAAATTGCAAGGTAATTTTATTTGAAAACTTTTAAGCGAGTCAAAAATAAAAATTTAATTATTTTGAAATATGCATTCTATATTTGTATATTATGATTTAATTTGTTAAGGAAAAGGCAAAAAAAAACGGACAATTGTTCTGAATATTATGAAAAAACTAATTGAAGTAGTTGTTTTATTTGAGTTGAATTTTATAGCCCTTAAACACTTCTGGGACTAATAAAAACTGATTGTCAAATTTTCATCAAAATCGGTCCAGTAGTTTAGGCGCCTATTTAATACATACAAACAGACAGACTCACATTTATTTTTATAAACATATATGTAGATAGATAGATAGGCACAGAACTTTAACTGGGATCAACTAAAGTTCTAACTATAATTGTCATAAGATGTTTTAAGGCAGACAAAGATTCAAATAAAAAATATTTATAGTTTACCAAAACAATAACCATATAAAGCATTTAGTGCGAAATTAAAGGGTGTCAGAGGAGTCTTCATTGTCATTTCACCGATACCTGCAGTTTGCACTGGACGAAGGCACGAGTGAGAACTCAGTCTTCAGAAACCGAAAAAAAACCCGACTGGTATAAATTTAAAGGAGATCAAACAATGTTGCCCATCCTGATTCGTTCTTCAGCGCTACGACCCCAGTTAGGTCTACTATCTAGAATCATCCCTAAGTACTTTAAATGGATTGACAAAGTTATTTCGGTGTCACCCGTCCTTAGCAAGTTAAATTTGTAAATTCTCCTCAGAAGGAGAACCATTTTACTTTTTTGAGGATTTGCACTCAATCCTCAACTCCTTGCCCACTTCAGTAGCTTACTAAAAGCTATACTCGTTATATCTGATAATGTGCCCAAGCGCTTGCCAGATATGGGTATCACAACATCGTCTGCGTAGGCCACCGCACGAATCTCTGACGATTCTGACGCCCCATTCGGACGTGATCAGCCTGTTCGTAAGTAGTGCTTTGATCCAATTGACTAGAGTTTTGTTCACCTCAGCTTTTTCGAGGGCTTCCACTATAGCCTCTATTGTGACGATCTTACTACTTTGCCTTAACCCCTAGCAGGGCATAGCGCGTCAACTACTCCTGCGCGCCATCGTACTCTGTTCTGCGCAATGGGGCGCAACTCCCCAAAAGATTTACCCAGTACCTGACACTCCTTTGCCACAGATCGACGCCATGTGATTCGAGGACCCCCTCTTGGTCGGCCTTGGTTGGAAATGGGGTTCCATTTCATGGCATGCAAAGCAATGCAGTTATCACTCTTCCGCAATGTGTGACCTATCCACTGCCATTTTCGCCTGCGTATCAATTCGTCGATTGGCATCTGACCCGTACGCCGACTTAGCTCTTCATTTGATATTGTTTCGGGCCAGAAAATTCTTAGAATTCGACGAAGACATGAGTTGACGAAAACTTGCAGCTTTCTGGTAACTCCTACGGAAACTTTCCATGTACTGCTCCCATACAAAAGCACTGATAGTACCAGGGAGCGAAACAGGCCCAGCTTGGTCTTGATGCTGAGATAACTGCCCTGCCAGATTTTGGACAGCATGCCGTATGCGCGTTTACCCTGGTTGATACGACGAGCGATGTCCTGCTCCGTACCCCCATTTTCGGCAACAATGCTACCCAGGTAGACGAAGTTGTCCACCTTCTCCACTGGCTGCCCATTAATATTGATGGCAATAGGTGTCGGATTTCTTTTTCGCAACGGCGGGCTAAGAACCTTGGTCTTGTTGGTATTAATCTTTAGCCCAACCTTGCTTGCCTCCCTCTCGAGATCTAACGCCATTGCGGACAGATCCATGATTTTGTGGGAGAGTAGGCATATGTCGTCAGCGTAGTCAAGATGTTGTAGATAAGATGTCAAAGTCCATTGAATTCCTCTGTCGAGTCCGGATAGGGCTGCATGCAACACATCGCCGATCACAATGAGGAATAGGATCGGTGAGGTGAGAGGATGCACCCCTGCCGAACTCCACTGCGAATCTCAAAGTCCCCCGACACCTTACCTTTATGCAGAACGCGACATTTAGCGCCGTCATAAGTTGCCTTAATAATAGCCAAAAGCTTCTCAGGGATGCCTCTCCTGCGCAAGGCCGCCCATATAGAATCCCGGTTCACACTATCGAAAGCCTTTTCGAAATCGATGAAAAGCAAGTGAAGCGGAGAATCGTATTCAGCGCATTGCTCGATGATGATTCGCAAGGTGTTAATGTGATCGACACAGGAGAATCCGAATCGAAAGCCAGCCTGCTCTTCATCAATTGTGCTTTCTAAGTGGGCCTTTAGTCTTTCCAGGACGATTTTAACTATTATCTTGGCAACGGCAGGAAGCACACAAATGCCTCTCCAATTATTACAGTCTGTGAGGCTACCCTTCTTTGGAAGTTTGATGATCAAACCTTCCTTCCACTCAGTGGGAAAGGTCTCTGTATTCCACGCTTTATCAACAAGTGGGTGCAGCAAATCGGCAGTTACGCTTGGCGCTGCTTGATAAAGTTCGGCAGGGATGCCGTCAAGTCCGGCGGCCTTTCCTCGTTTTAGTGCAATAATTGCAGTGACTATTTCCTCTTTAGTCGGAGCAGTGGACCGTATACGCACATTTTGATGGTTAGCTAAATTATCTATATGAGGGGGAACTTCACCAGAGGTTACACGGTTCAAGACCGCGGCGAAGTGTTCTTTCCACCGCCTCATTTGATCTTCTTCCAAGATAAGTAGCTTTCCATCACTATCTTTCACCGGATGTTGGCAGGAGTTACGACCACCTGTAAACTCCTTGATGACACCGTATACGGCGTTTAAGTTGTTACTTCTAGCGGCTTCTTCTGCTGACGCTAAAAGAGAATTGGCATAAACTCTTTTATCGCGTCGCACACTACGCTGAACTTCTCGAGCTTTCTGACGGTAAAGGAGTTCGATGCTGCTTCGATTATCGTCTGATGCTGCAGCCAAACGAACTTTCAGCTCCTTTCTTTCAACAATCCGCTGCCATGAAGCGTCGGACATCCAGGGCTTATTCCGGCAATCCGGGTTTGGGCCAAGGATGGTATTTGCGCTATCAATGTACGCATTTTTTATGGCATCCCAGTTTTCGGTTATGTCACTATCTGGGTGACTAGTTATCTCAGCCGCTTTTTGCGCAAGATGGTCATTATATTGTTGTAAGACAGCTGGATTTTTTAGTCGAGCGGTGTTGAATTTGCGGGGCCTGGATCTTTCGTCGCTGGGGCGGCGCACGGCTGCAATACGCAATCGAACATTAGCGATCATAAGATAATGGTCTCTTCCCATCCCAATATCGGCACCCTTCTTGTTTCGCACGTCCAGGAGGCAACTCTTGAATCTTTTACTAATGGCAAAATGGTCGATCTGATTTTGTGTTCTGCGCCGATCAACAGAGGACCAACTGATTTTGTGGTGGTCCTTATGCTCAAACATAGTACCACCGATGAAGAGACTGTGAAAGTTGCAGAACTCTACAAATCTTTCACCGTTGTCATTACGATCACCAAGACCGTGTCTCCCCATCACATGTCTGAGCCCATAGTTATCAGCGCCAACTTTCGCATTCAAATCACCCATAACCATTATAATGTCACCTTTAGGTGTTCTGCTCTGAACGGCGTTTAGTTCTTCGTAGAAGGAGTCTTTTGCCAAGACATTGTCGGGTTCAGTAGGGGCATAACATTGTATTATTGAGATGTTCCTCATTTTGGTCCGGAACCTGGCGGTCAAGACCCTGTCAGAGACCGGTTCCCAGGATAAGAGACAGTTTCGCGCGGCTCTGGTTAAAAGGAGCCCCACACCTGACTCACGGCGACTACCGGTAGCTTTACCGGAGTACAACATTACAGTGCTGCCCGTTGGAGAGATCAATTCTCCGCTGTTCCACCATCTTATCTCACTAACTCCTAAGATATTTAATTTGTACCTCAGAAATTCACTCTCTAATTGAAGAAATCGTGCGTTCTGGGGACTTTCTGATCCATTGTCCAGGAGAGTACCCACATTCCAGAATCCAATCTTTGTCATTGTACGATAGCTAAAAGTCGTAATCGTTGAGTCAGTCCTTATCCGAGGCATAGTTGACGTTTCGTTAGCATATAAAGATTTCGGATAGTGCAAGTTGCTGGCATACACATCCTGTCCTTTGATTGTCGGTTTTAACGACAGGCCCTCAAAGGGAAAGGCCGTGGTATTTTTTTTTCACACCCCACACCACAGGGGTACCTCAACCAAATCATCGCACCGCCATCACTGGCGGCTTGACGTTGGTTGGCAATGGTCAGTGGCCACTGCCGTTCCAGGGGGCGCCCACGCGGAGGACTATGGAAGAGGAGTTTTTGCCCCCACTATGTCCAGGAATGCACCGAGAGTGAACTCTTTGTATTGAAGGGATATTTCAATCGTTGAGACCACTTAATGAAGAGCAGTTTCGACAAATTTCCCTTTCATGTAAGCATGTTGAGTTCTTGAGAGGTATGCTGGGTCTATATTCTCCGTATCCGTAATGTACCCACATTTACACTTCTCCATCGTTTTTAGCAAAAAGGAAGTTAGACTGATCGGTATAAATTCCTTAGGATTAACGTGGCTGCTCTTCCCTGATTCGGGGATGAAGACCACTCTAGACTCTATCCATACCAACGCCACATGGCTTAGTCGGAGTTATCTCTTTAGTACGGCAACAACACTGAGTGTTATAGCGTCCATGGCTTTTAGCAACAGTGCAAGTATAATTCCGTCGAGACCTGCCGAACGCCTCGAATGAGCTTATCGCTCATCTTACACATCTGCACGTGAATAGCCCCGGCTCTTAAGTCTGTATACTTTTCCTGCGCTCGTGCTCATGCTAATAGCATTGTTGCCCCACCAACCGATCAGCTCATCGACTCACAGTCTGAAAGAAGCATAAAAAGACACACTGGGTTGCGTGCCGGGTTCTGGTATTATACTCTTTAACTCCTGAACCGCGAAAAACAATGAGGGATACAGAACATACTACTAATCAGTAATCCCTTAAAGCTTAATCCCCATTAAGAACTCGACCGATTTGAATGGTGGTGGAGGAGCTAATTGAGGGCACTAGAATATGTAGATTTGCACGTTCAAATATGTATTGAAATTCACGTTCAATGATCGTACGCTCATGTTCATTCAAATGAAGTCCGCGTGCGGCTTAATTCGATCAAACAATCGTAAATCGATAAATAACGATGTTCTTTATTTCGTGACTAGCAATTGAAGCATGTTCATTATTTGCATACGTGTCTACAATAACGAAAGGAAAACAGCTCTCGCAGCTGTTAATTTTTCTTTCACGGACACATATTTAAAGAAGGCAGCAAGAAACATAAAAAACATAGTATGTACTTATAATAAGTGACATTAGCTCAAAACTTTGCAACCTCACTTTTGTGGATCTTTCAGACAATCACTTAGAGCCCGCGTACACGGCAAACTTTTTAGTTCGCAGAAAAACTAAATAGTTTAGTCAGAAAAATAGAACACACGGTGGTTTATGAGACCGCGCACACAGCGATAACTAAATACAATAGTTTAGTCTGCTGTGTATGCAGTCTCATAAATCGCCATGTATTCTATTTTTCTGACTTAAGTATGATATACATACATATTTAGTTTCTCCGCAAACTAAAAAGTTTGCCGTGTACACGAGCTCTTAATCGAATCCAAACTGTGAAACAATGTAAATTAACACCGGCAATAGGATATGAAAATTTTATTATCCTAACGAAGTTTTTTTACATACTTACTCTAGCAAAAAATATACATTTATTGAAAATATTTTATCACACGAGTATGTGTGTCCCTACTGGCTTAGATGTGCAATATCAATAAAGAGCAGTCCTTTATAGCCTTGACACTATAATGAAATTAAATTTCTTATTGGAGTTCAAATAAACGTCTGTTGGCCTTCAAATAGTTACCTAAAAAAAGGAATATTTCATCTTAAATACTCGTAAACTATTCTTTTTTTGTGTTATCCAAAAGGTGTTTTTTCATTAACATCATTCCTGAGGGTGCTAATAACACTTTAAAAGGCTGAACTCCATTGCACACCGATCCGGTGTTTTATCTACATCGGATTTTTTTTCGTTTAGAAAAAACTGTGAAGACTTTACTGGAGGTTATATCGGCGCCGATGACATACCAATTACAATGGACCACTCATCACAGGTACTATGCGCCTAGGTGGTGAGCCATTATTATTTTATGTTTTTTTGCAAACTATGTCGGAAATTGCAGATTGTATTCTTTTTGGCATTTCACGGCTGGAGGACGAAGGTCAACGTTAATCCATCGTCGTCGCTGTCTCCCTATAGTTGGTGATCGTGAGTAAGACGTTCTACACTGACACTCCATGGTAGCGTAAAGATACACCGTCTACTATCTGTAATATACAAACAAGCAAACGTTGCATGCTATTCTGCATGAAATCAGCTAATCAAACAATGAAATTACTAATTTAGAAAGGAATAAGTTTTCGCAGCCATTCGCCGTGTGTTCCCAAGCCCACATGGAGTCGCCAGTCGGGGTTGGGTTATGCAACGTATCAAAGAACTATCAACGCTTATTAACTGATTGTATTTTTAGATTGTTGTTGTTTTTATTATCGCCGTATCGGCCTAACAATTACCAATTCAAAAATGGAAAGTACACAGGAGATGGCAGAGGCAAACGAAAAATGATTTTGCGCCAGCATGAAATTTCATTTGTGGCAAATACAAAATGCTACGTTGATGTGCTCGTACCACACCGCCAAGGTGTACGTAGGTAATAAATTGAATGAACACTTTTTTCTTTCGTTAAAATTCAAAATAAAAAGAAAACTACAGAAGAAAGAAGTAAATGTTGGAAACTGGTTGAAGTTTAGTGTACACAACTTGTGCGCATATTGTTGTTTTGTTTCGGAACGTACTCGTACCTTTTATTTTCTGTTGCTTCTATTTTTGCTGGTATGCTCCCTGTATCTTGTTCAGTGGGATACCTACCATTCGTTTCTTGATGCCTGTTTGTATGCCGCCCTGAAAGTATACATATATGTATGTTCAAGTCTAAACGGCTCCAACAAAGAACAATACTATACAACATCAGCTTCGCCAACATCAACATGAATCTGGTACGGAACCGATCTTTGGTACTTCACCCTCCTTCCTCTCAGTCCTCTTCCGCTACTTGGTTTGGGAGGCGGTGGCTGGTACCTAGATGGAGTAGCCACGGCCGTTGTTACTGTCGAGGCAATTTAGATGGTGGACCTTTTTGTGATTTGGCTGAGTTCGTGATTTAGGCTGCGCAATGCTACACTGAGCTTGTTGAAAGGTAAGACTTAGGTACATAACATACCTTGATCTCAGGTACGAATCTCATAGACCCAATACATTCGTGTGCTATTTCAACGGACTCGGAATGCATTTTGCGTTAGAGAAATAATCTTGCACTCACACATTTGTTTGGAGACGTTTGGAAAGTAGGATTTTTGATTGTTGCAAATCCGGTTTAGGTTCATTCCAATGTGAATAGTTTACAGTTCGGCGCGAACGGACACCCTACATCCTAACCGCAGATATTTGCACAAAAGTTTAATTTAAAATTTAAAATATTTTGAATGTTGTGGTCGATTCTATATACGTAAGTATGTAAAATAGGATACGACTTAAATGCATTCGTATTATAGGCACTTTTGCAAATCAATATATTTTTATACACTTACATTCGTCAGTTCGTTTTACTTGGAATGCTTTCACTAATCTGTTCCTTGGAGATATGGTATTTATTTATTTATTTTTGTTTTATTTAATTTTCCTCTGGTTGTACCTCATGTACGGGAGTACGAGTTTGGCTTGACGAAATAGCAAAAATGCGTTGAGACTGGTCAGCTGTTTAAAGAAATTATGATCTCTGAAAATCAAACGCATATTTAAAAAATAACACAAAAAGAGCCATGATGTTCATCGGCAATTTAAGCCCGTCCCGTGCAAATACATTTTGATCCATTAGCTTTTCAGTTGTGTATGATTTGCTTTGAAAAATGTTGTCCTTATCGCCCCGATTAATTTACTGAGCAACAGACAGGTACCATTGACCAACAGATATAGCATCTTATGAGCAACAGATACAATATTTATTGAGTAGCAGATACATATGCTTCTTCCCTCACCATAGGACTCCAAATACCTTCAGCAGTAGTATAGTGCATTCGTCTCAACACCACCAGTCATATGACACCCATCTTCTCTATATATCACTTTAATGTCAAGAAAGGTCCTTTTATCCTGACGCACACCTGCATCAGAACCGAAATATCACCGTGTGCTACTTAGAATAACTCAACAATGCTACGTGTCGAATTTCGTTGAAATCGAACCACGGGAAAGTCTGGAAGACTGATGATTGGCGAATTGCAATTGGCAGAGCAAACATAATTCCTTCTTCATGTATGAAGTGCAACCTATTCGACAAATTGTCATTGAGTTGAAATAATAACTTAGAACATAGAGGCATGGAATGGGCTTGTCCTGTATGTCTCCATAGAAACAGTGGCTCCAAAATCTGGGTACTAAGTCGACATGTGGTCGACAGTCAGCTAACTCAGTAGACCGTTTAGTAATTATGAAATTTAAATATTGATAAGAATTGACGTTTGTTTATGCACAATTCGACAGTGCGGTCAACATTATATCAATACCGAACGCCAAAAAAGTAGGCTGACTGTCGATAATCTGACAAGAATTGACCTTTATTCATGCAAAATTCGACAGAACAGTCAACTTATGTCAGTATCAAACAACAACCGGCTGTCGACTTATTCGCCAAATGTTGGAGCCAGAGAAATACAAGACAAGCTCATTCCATGCCTCTATGTTCTAAGAATAATACTCACTCGTTGCTATGCAGTTCATATATATTCATAAAGTTCAGTGCTAAATCGATTTCGCAGTGACAGTTGGGGCGACCGGTAGCTCAGTGCGTCGAGGCATGAGTTTTATGTCTGACTATCGGCGTTTCGTGTTCGGATCCCGACCACGACGTTCGTGGCCATAAATATCTCCTCGGCGCGATCCATAGCTCAGTGCGTAGAAACGTCATTCCCATGTCCGACTACGGACGTTACAGGTTCGTGGCCATGTATGTTTGTGTTGTCTTTTCCCTGTGGCGCAGGGCGTAATAATAAACCACAACATCTCCCGACTTGCCGCAGGTAGGCGGCTAAATGGGAGCAGGAGGTGCATGCTGCCAACGTGCAGCGGCCGAAACAGGTTTATGCCAACGAAACGTCGGCTAAGCCGCATGGAATAGTTCACGCCCTATGTCCAACTAGGAGTTAGGGCAAATGAGTAGTATATTAACCTCTTTCTACGACAAGCCGGGAAATACTGCGGCATTATTATTACCTACCATACCACAGGACGACATTAACAACAATCGGAATCGAAAATTGCATATTAAAAATACGAAAATATTGTATTATGTAATGCGTTACGACTTAACTAAACCACTTTATTAAATAGGGACATTTCTTGTCATTTAAAACATGAAAAAAAATGGGGCATACATTTTCTTTACGTCAATGGTCACAGAGAACAGTTATTAAGTCAACTTACGGTTAGACATACATGTCCATCTTTACTAGTTTTACATACACAAACTACCCAACTAATCACATATCTAACCCATCAACTCCGGCTTAGCGCTGTGTACCATATAAGTATGCATATAGCGAATCAAGTCAGTCAGTTCAGCAACTAGCCAGCCAAGTATCCATCTCGGCGAAAACCATCAGAAGAAGAAGTTTAACTTCTTCCACCTGTACAAGTCATTCCAAGAATGTCCATTAACTTTTAACATTCCTTCACCACGCCACACCACATCGCTCAATTTTTATATAGGTGACAAGGCGACTGGCAAATATAAATTATGTATATATACGTATGTATCTACTGAGAGTATTTTATTGCTATAAAACATATATTTATAGCGCGTATACGGACAGACACGAGCGGAAAATGGGTACACTGAAACGAAGAAATAAAAAACCACACACATAACAACCTTTCAATCTGATTTCTTGCACAACCTCTTTGCAGATTATCAGCTTTTGATCCGTGGCGCTTAATGGAAGTAAAGTCGACCAAACCAGATTAGCCACGGTGAAGTTTTTGTCGAATTCACAACGCAAAGAACAAAAACAATTTTACAGATTAAAAACTATGGTGCTTCTTTTTTATTTAAACCACACTTTTGACAAGAAATTAGTTACCAAAGTTCGAGTTCAAACCTTGTCTTATCGTTTGCCCTTTCTCTTCTTCTTCTGTGCTTCGGGCCAAATGAAACCACGTGATTTCAACACGTCCTAAAATAAAATTTCAATTTTCTCGCTGATTAATTCCAAGGAGAATATTGAAGCTTTACTTACCTGCACATTATGACATACGTAGTAGGCATTCTCCATTGCAGCCTCGTTAAATATGTCACCGTGAAATTTCGAGCCTTTTCCTTTTGATGATGATTTCTTCTTGCCTTTCTTTTTTCCATTGCCGCCACCGCCACTCGCTCCGCCGCCACTTTCTGTTGAATCTTTACTATTCCTTTTCTTTTTACCTTTGCCCGCCATTGTCAGGATCTGATGAAATCACAATGTATTGATCTAACAGGCTCGTGTCCTGATAAGTTGCTAAGCATTGTTTTTGTTTTGAAAATAATGTTGTACGTCTGTGCACTCACTGATAGTCAGAGGAGGGTAGAAGTAAGTAGGGTAGCAATTTAAAATTTCCTTTATTTTTGCTTTTGGGGTAAAATTGGAGTCAGTTTAATTTCAACCAGATTTTCCCTCGATAATTCCCAGTCACAAGATCCCCAAACCCTAAATCCCCAAAGATGAAATTCTCAAACTCGAAAAATCTCCAAACGTAAAATCCACAAACACGAAATCTACAAAATGGAAACCCCAAAAAACACCGAAAGGTGTATTTTTGTTTTGTTTTTTAATTTTCACCAACTCAAAATAAAGCGCCAGAGTTTGATGATACCTTAGGCAGTGGATTTCAGCTTTAGGCAATGCGAACCCACTTCGCATAAATCATAACAATTATTTCTTTCGGGCCTAATTAAAAGAAGAGAAGTTTATGATATTTCGATGTAAAATAATAAATTTATTCATTGTCGCCTAGTTGGCGTATTCTCGGTCTATTGTCCGGTCCCTTAACCCTTACATGCAACGGATGCCAGCATCAACCTAGCTGGTATGAATGCCTTGGGCAGGTTTTACGCCGACACCCTGATCCCTAATACATGTTACTGAAGGTCGCCGATCACCTTCCGCACAATTGCACATGTATGGAAAATAACATGCTTTTGCATAATAGGCGCGTTCTTTTGTGTATCTATCCTGTGTAGTGTAGGGTAACAAACACGACAACAAGTGACTTGTTACTCTGCCCTACGCTCAACAGATACGCAAAAGAACGCGTTCTAATGTCAATGAAATTGCCGCACAATTTCATTGACATTAGAACGCGTTCAATTCGGTAAGGGAAATCAGCTCTTTGGGTGCAGTACCGGTAGCCGACAATAGTACAGCACAGTTGTTTGATTTCTTGAGCCAGGGCACTATAGATTCCTCTTTTCTCCGCATGCTTTCTCGCAACGTTGCTATTATGGGTAATAGCAACAACATGATAAGCTTGCTCATGAGAGGAATCTATGCATTGCTAATGGGAATCACAATAATTTTTTTTTTTTTTTTATGTTTATACCAAAACTTAGGGGGTAACCCTTTGATGCGAGAGCACAGCATTGGCGGTAAGGGATTAAGGTAGTGGGGAGATGGGTTAAGTTTGAATAAGGTGACGGTGTATATTCCGTTTAAATTTTTGTAGGTCATAGTTGCGGGGGAAAACAAAAGATGGTAGATCGTTCCACATTCGTGTTGTCCTAGATACAAACGAGTCATGGAATTTGGCGGTGCGACTATTGCTGAGTTCTAGAAGATGAGGATGGACACGACTGGCTAGTCGGGTGTTACGTAAAGGAAAAGTACGCTCAGGAATGAGGTTGGCTATTTCATCAGAGCAACGGCGGTTGTAGTAGCGATAGAAGAGTGAAAGACAGCCGACACTTCGCCGGTGTTCAAGCGGTTCGATTTTAGATGTTATGGGTTCCTCGCCAATAAGCTTGAAGGCTTTCCGTTGAACTTTGTCTAACGCGGATAATGCGGTTCTACCTGCGCCTGCCCATATGTGGGAATTAAATTCAAGTCTCGGTCTTATATGAGCCTTGTAAATTTGAGCCAGATCAGATGGTGAAAAGCATCTTTTACAGCGATTCAGAAAGCCCAGACACTTCATTGCGTTTTTTGGAACGCAAAAAATGTGGTCGGACCAATTTAGTTTACTGGAGATGTTAATACCTAGTATGTTCAGTATGGGCGAATCAGAAATGCTGACCCCATCGACAAGAATGGGTTGGGCGGTAGGTGGAGCACATCGCTTATTGGAAAGTAGAAAACATTGAGTTTTTGAGGCGTTAAACTCTACTCGATTCGCTTTCCCCCATGCAATAATTTTTGAAATGTCTTCATTTAGTGAGTCAAACATGCGATCTCTGTTGATAGATGTTGAATTTCGGCGAGAGTCGGCTACAGAGTTGAAAGAGTAAGTGTAGTCAAGGGTGCTATCGTCTGCAAAGCTATGGATTGAGTTGGAAGTCACGCTGAGAAGATCGTTGATGAAGAGAAGGAAGAGTGTTGGTGAAAGGACAGTACCTTGGGGGACCCCTGCGTTGGTGGTATGGCAATTTGATTTAACTCCATCAAGGACGACCTGAAGCGAACGGTCGTGAAGGAAACTTTCGATCCATTTAACTAATTTTGGGTCCAAACCAAAAGCCTGGAGCTTAGCTAGAAGAGCCGGATGCCAGACTCTATCAAAAGCTTTCGAAATGTCGAGGGCAATGATTTTAGCTTCGCCAAATTGGTGGATACAGCGATTCCATCTTTCGGTGAGGTATGTCATTAGGTCGCCGGTGGAGCGCGAAGACCGGAAACCATATTGCCGATCATTGATGAGATGATGTGAGTCAAGGTAGCTCATTAGTTGGTTGTTAACCAGGGTTTCGAAGACTTTTGATAGGGTCGAAGTTAGTGCTATTGGTCGGTAGTTAGATGGATCACATGCTTCTCCTTTCTTGGGGATTGGTTGGACATGAGCTAGTTTCCACGATGATGGGAACACTCCTGTTGCGTAGGACAGGTAAAAGAGTTTTCGGAGAGGTTTGGCTAGCGAGGAAGCGCAGTGTCTGAGAACTAAGGGGGAGATGCCATCAGGTCCAGCCGATTTTGATACATCGAGTTTTGAGAGTACTTTAAATACTTCCCTAGTGCGAAAATGCAAAGGTCTCTGGTGTGAATCACATAAGGGTATGGCTGGTGGACTCTGAGTAGTGGGTAGTAGGCAAGAGTTTGCAACAAAAGTTTCGGCCAACAGGTTGGCCTTGTCTTGCGGTTCACTGTAAATTTTGCCATCATATACCAGTGGTGGAATAGAAGAGGAGGTGAAGTTATTCTTCACAGATTTGACGAGTGACCAGAAACCTTTGCTACCTTTCCGTTGAACGAACACTTTCTGCCTAATTTTGCTGTCAAACTGGAATTTAGCCTTATTTATGACTGATTTGCAGATGTTACGCGTAGAATTGTAAACTTCTCTCAGTTCGACAGAGGGGCATTGTTTGTATGCACGGTATGCCGCTTCTTTTCTCTTTATAGCCTCTTTGCAATCTCTGTTAAACCAAGAGTTGGTGGTTGGTTTGGTATTCTTAGAACTGTGTGGGATAAAGCAGTGCATTCCATACCAAATGATGTTACTAATTGACTCGCTTATACATATAATCGACGTTCTGCGTAGAGAAGCAGTCAGACCAGTTCAGTTCACTGATGAATTGATTAAATGCAACCCAGTCCGCCTTATCATAATGCCACAATAGTCTCTTGTTGGAAGATAGATTATTGACATTTAGTGACCTAGTTGTGAATTTGGTCGATATCAATTTATGATCGGAGTTTCCCAAAGGAGATGAAACAGATACTGAATATTTGTCGGGGTGTGAGGTTATAAACAGGTCCAATAAGTTGGCGTTTTGACCTTCTATATCAGGTATTCTGGTTGGGGAATCTGCTAATTGGTGTAGGTTGTATGATTCACAGAATAGCTCAGCCAGTCTTCCTGCTTGGCTTGTAGATGAAGAATATTTAAGCCATTGTACGTTGTGTACATTGAAGTCGCCTGCCAAGACGATTTCTGATGCAGGGTATTTATCTAAGAGCTCATCGACATCGGTGGAAAGTATATCGAAGTAACGTTCAGTATCAGGATCAGAAATCCCAGGGCTTCGATACAGAAAACACAGGAATAGAGTATGTTTATTGAAATTGAACATAATACAAAATGTCAATTGCATTGTGGAAATGAAAATCCTAGTCCGCTTCCACAAGGCTAACTTAAGATGGCTCAGCGTCAGCACATGCTAAACAACGAGGATGATTTTACCGATACTCTCTTCGCCATTATGCTGTCACTGAATAGAATCACATTGGCAGGATAGTGGGGGTTATCACTGGGCACTATACCATAGGTGTGCTCGCCTGGAGACTCCGACTACCTCACAGTGATTTCTGCAGAAGCTGTGAGTATGCGGACGAGGAAAAGAGCGTTCTTCATCATCTTTGTAATTGTCCTACTTGGGCTAGCAGGAGAAGGAAATTTCTTGGTTCTTCAGTTTACCATGACTTAAAGGACCTCTACCATGCAAGCGCAATACACCTCAATAATTCTACTCCCAGGTTCAGGTTAGTTTGAAACGTAGGTATAACGAGGTCTACTGATCTTAATGTTGCCACTGCGGACGTATAAGTATTCCATGTTAGTGTGTCGTATCAAGGCAGCCCCTTTACCTAACCTAAGTTAGGATTTTTTTAGTTAGTAATTATTTTTTTAAATCGCTTCAGTTTTTCCGAAAGAATGTGTTACTTGAAAAAAAAATTGCAATAGAATTTTATGCAATTTACTTTGATCATCCACGGAATTTGGAGCATGTGTTCGTTACACACGCTGCCCATTTATGTACCTATTACACGTATTTTATTATCCTATATTGGCCGTTCTCTGTACCCATATAGGGTCCATATAAAAGGTACATACGAGTACATTCATTTTAACTAAACCAATTGTGCTACCTTTAACGATTCAACAATGAATTTCTTGGGGATCAAACATGTTTCCAGTTTTGTATCATTTACGCGATTATCGTTTAAGATGCCAGCGTGTAGACGACAATATGTTGGATAATCTTACTACTAACGGTTAAAAAACTTACTTATGCACTGTTTTGGTTGTGTTTTTGTGACCATTTCAGATACATGACAATGTCGTGAAGTTTGATTAGAATCTCTTTCGGTACTACAGGTATGCGAATGTTTACAGTTAGTCCACGATTGTTGATTTATTCCAGCGAGTAGCTACAAAATGAAATGAATGAAATGAACTTAGAGCTACCTTACAATTTTATCCCGCGAAGTAGTAAAAATTTACATTGCAATTGATCGAAAATTATCGCAAAAGCTTGAAAATATTGGGCGCCCAATGAGGGAGTGTGATTTTATCTGGTAAATTTAATCTGAAACGAGCAATCGGACAGGTACCCGTTGCCAATAGTCGCAAGAAAAATGATACAAAGTATCTACACTGCATGCAGATACATCGGTACATGGATATGTCTTATGCCTACCGAAAGCGTGGGACGTGTTTTATCGAATGATTTCATCCAGTATAACTATACTGGGATCTTTATAAAACTTACGTCGATATCTTCAACACAACAGGTTCCACGCAGTTGTGTCTGTACCTTTGTTCGACAACGCACCGAGCGTTTTTTGCGACTCGACACACGGATAGCTGCCAAGATGCAAGACCTGATTAGTGTTGCTACCAGTACGAAACCATTAAGCTCGGAGAAATTAAATAATCATCATCATCATCATCATCGTGGCGCGACAGCCCGACGTCGGGCCTTGGCCGCCTGGATCATTGTCCTCCAATTATCTCGGTCACGTGACCGCGTCCTCCAATTTTGGGAGCCCAGCAGCTGCGCGGCGTCCACACCTACTGAGCTCTCCCAACGAGATCTCGGTCGTCCTCGCAGTCTCGCTCCGTCGACTCGTCCTGCATTCATTACTCTCTTAGGCATGCGATCATCGTCCATTCTTTGTACATGCCCTGCCCATTGAAGTCGTTGTAGTTTGACGATTTTCGAGACTTGCAGCTCATCGTACATTTCAGACAACTCATGGTTGTACCGGATGCGCCATCCATCTCGATCGCAAACAGCCCCGAAAATTCGCCGTAGAACCTTACGTTCGAAAGTGTCTAGCATGTTTTCGGAGGCTTGAGGTAGGGTCCATGCTTCGCAGCCATAGCATAGCACTGGTCGTACAATGGTTTTGTACACGCGGAGCTTCGTGTTTCTGTGCACATGTTTCGATTTCATTATGGGGAGAACCGAGAAAAAGGTCTTATTAGCTAACTGTATCCGTCGCTTGATTTCGTCAGTTTCGTTGGCGTCCCTTGACAGGTTGCAACCCAGGTAAATGAAGTTGTTCACGAACTCGATGTTGAGGTCCCCCACATTGATGCTCGGTTGTGCAGGTGTCCTTGTCACCGATTGCATCATTATTTTAGTTTTACCCTCGTTAATACGTAATCCAACTTCCTTTGCAGCGGTATCAAGCGTATGCAGAAGTTCTTCTGCGTCAGCCAATCTTCGGGACATGATGTTGATGTCGTCGGCGTACGCTGCTAATTGTGTCGACTTGATGAGTAGCGTCTTGCTGTTGTCCAAATTCATGGCCCGAATAACGTATTCCAGTGCTAGGTTGAAGAGCGTCGGAGCCAGTCCATCGCCCTGTTTCAAACCAGTGCGTGTTTCAAATAGATCAGTAAGTCTATTCTGGATCCTGACTTGTGAGACGGAGTTGGTCATCGTCATCTTTGTCAGTCGCACTAATTTTGCTGGTATACCAAATTGCAGCATGATGTTGTACAGTACTCCACGATCGATACTGTCGTATGCCTGCTTGAAGTCGACAAAGATTTGGTATACGTTTACGTTGTATTCCCAGCACCTCTGGAGTATCAGTTTGACTGAGAAGAGCTGATCGGTTGTGGAGCGACCAGGTCTGAAACCGCTTTGATATTCGCCAATGACTCGTTCTGCGTACGGTTTTATTCTATTTTCCAGAATTTTCGTCAAAATTTTATAGGACGTACAAACTAGTGAGATGCCCCTGTAATTCTCACACCGCAGTTTATCTCCCTTTTTATGAATTGGACAGATGATGCTTCTGCGCCAATCGTCTGGGATCTCCTCGTTCTCCCATACTCGCAGGAGTAATTGATGTATGGCATCAACTAGACTCGTTCCACCGAATCTTAGCAGTTCAGCTGGAATCTCGTCAGCGCCCGGCGCTTTATTTCGTTTTAGTGACCGCAACGCGAGATCAACTTCCTCTACTGGCGGGGGTTGAATGGGTGGGCCTAGATCAACAATATCGTCGAGAGCTTCCTGTGTGGGGATGTTAGATGGTCGGTTTAGAAGCTCTTCAAAATAAGAGGCCCATCGTTTGTTAATACCATCGGTGTCGCTGATGATGTTTCCATCCTTGTCCTTACAAAGGCTAGTCCTGGGTTGGTAGCCGTTCTTAATTATATTTACTAGTTTGTACGCTTGTCTGGTGTTCCTATTAGCTAAGTTTTCGTTTATGTTCAGCAACTGCTCGTCAAGGTATTTACGTTTCTTACGTCTAATTATTCTATTCGATATTCGCCGTAGCTCGTCATATTTTTCTCTTCTGGCTCTGGTTCCTCGTTGAATCCATTGTCTGTAGGCCTCGTTTTTCGCGTCAAGTGAATTTTTGCATTCTTCGTCGAACCAGTCATTTCGCGCTCGCCGGGCTTTATATCCCACGACCTTCTCTGCGACATCCTTGATGGTACCCTTGAGTTCTTCCCAGAACCCATGGACGCCTGTGTTGCTGATGTTGTGTAGCATAGGTGATAGTTTTTCCTCAAGGGCGGTAGTATACGCCACCGCTGTAGCATCACTCAAGAGCTTATCAACCGCAAAGATTTTGGGAGGGCTGATTCTTGACTGGTGCACTGAGGAAATTCTACATCTGTAGGTCGTCTTCACCAAGTGATGATCTGAGTCGCAGTTTGCTCCTCGATAGGAGCGGACATCCATGACACTAGACGCCCATCTCCTGCAAATGAGGACGTGGTCAATTTGGTTGACGGTATGTGCGTCTGGAGACTTCCAGGTCTGCTTGTGAATGCGTCGATGCGGGAAACACGTAGAGCTTACGACTAGATTCCTGCTGCAGGCGAAGTCTATAAGTCGCTGGCCGTTATCGTTACATTCTTCATGGAGGCTGTGGCCTCCAGTGGTCCCCCGATGCCAGCTTTCATTTCCGACTTTCGCGTTAAAGTCTCCCAGCAGCAATTTGACGTCGTTTGTTGGAAGTGAGTCGAAGAGAGTTTCAAGGCGGGCGTAGAACTCGTCTTTTACTGCGTCTTCTTTAACTTCAGTGGGGGCATGCACATTGATGAGCCAGAGATTGAAGAATCGAGTCTTGATGCGAATCGCACACAGCCGTTCATTTATGGGTTTGAAGTCAGTAATATGCGGTTTGAGGTGATTGTTCACTATAAATGCTACTCCAAACTCCTTGCGGCCCGATGGTTTGCCACTTGTAAAAATTGTGTGCGATTTCTTGTCATTAATCTCGCTGCCAAGCCAATTTGTTTCCTGAACTGCAGTAATGCTCAGTTTGTACTTTTCGACCTGATGAAGGAGGGCCTTCTCGGCCCCCGGTTTGTTCAGGGAGCGTACATTCCAGGATCCGAAAGAATAATCCTTTATTCGTTTGCGTGGTCGTCGTTGTTGATCCGTCCAATCCGAGGCTTTTGTTCCAGGTTTCTTGACATGGAGTGGTTTTTACAAGGACGAGTTGTCAGCACGTCGCTTAACCCCATTCAGGGGATGGCCTCGCAGATAGCTGCTTCAGATGGTTTAATAAACGTGCTGGAGTTCACACAACTATGAAAAAAAGAAAAAGTAGCAAGTAGTCAGTTCGACTAACAAACTGACTACTTGCTACTTTTTCTGGGATCCTAGTGATTCAAATAGTACAATGGGTGCTATTTTAAATCGGCCACTACATTCATTCTTGCCGTCCACAACGTCAATCAACATCTCAACATGTACACACAAGATCCCCGCAAGCGCGCCGCTCTCGCGGATCCACAAGCAACAGCCATGCACAATGACCACTTCACTCAAACGACATGCACAACCAGAATAGAAAAATTTTCAATGGGCTTCTTTCCTCTTCTGACCCCCGAGTAGAAAAACAGACATTTCGTGTGACGGACAGATTTTTAGGATGACCCCCAGCTATAAGACATATCCATGTCAATTGATTTCTAAAATGTAACATAACGTAATTAGATTGGAGATATCGCGCCACTACATAATGACACCACGAATGCACAGTCTGCATATATTGTATATTGTAGTACAGCCGGGCCTGTCGGTAAGTCACTATCTCACTGGAGAATGAAGCCCAATATTAGAAATTGAATCGTTCGCGCGTGTCAATTTGAACTGTGACACACAATCACATTCAATCGATGAATCACGAAATATTTACAACTAAAAAACAAATGACTTTAATTTCGCCTCTATGTGAACACCGATCCCCCCCCTAAATGGAATTTTATTCAGCTCTAAAATGACAAAATTCACTCTCAAGCCCGACTTTTTTCTTGGTGCCTTCTTTGGCGCACTTTCGGAATCGGTGCCCTAGGCGATCGCCTGCCTCACCTTAGCCTTTGACTGGTCCTGCTTTAAAGATTACCAAGCGATCTGTACGGCTCTAGGAAAATATTCTGGCACATCTTACCAGAATTCCCATAATTGATTTCCTGGACATTTGTCGCGCTCGGTGGCCGTGATCGTTCGGCCACCGCTCTACGATACTAATCTAGAGCTCGGAGATCAAATCTCGGCGCGATCAAAAACTGCCTGTGAGTACTAATAGAACTCTCACAGTGCTCCGAGCTTGTCAGTATAAAGACGGCGCGGATAGGAGGTGCATGCTAGTAACTGCACTTCCGAAAAGTACATAGATATGCTATTGAAATGTCAACAAGGCATAGAAATGCTAGAGATGTTGACGTGCCCATGCCCCTGGAGGGGTCAAGGCAATTAGAGAGAGAGACATTTGTAGGAAATGAAATGGCTGACGAACTTACTAGGACAACTTCGGGGACTCTTTTCCATGGTCCAGAACCCTTCTTTGAAATTTCACTAGGCGCGGCTAGAAAACGTTTCTGTGATTAAGAACGATCTGTAACCATCACCGGGCCTGACGCAGCCCAAGATTTTCATTTCGGGATACTCAATCTACTATAGTCCTCTGTTACGGCTCTTACGAATTATCCCCCCAATGAATTATCCTTCAAAAAAACACAAGACCCGACTTTGAGCGGCTAGTGCCAAGCCTTCCCTAACCAGTTTCCACACCAATGATCAAATCGCCTCACTACTCTCCGCTAGTCTGATATAAAAAGATAAGAACCGTGGGTAAATCTTTCTACAACATATTGGAAAACTGGGTGTTCGTTTCGGAGAAAGATGTCACAAAACTAGCCCTCTTAATATTCATCAATCTAAGTATATTTTATACAAATTTATGTGCATTTGAAACAAGTGCGACTCGATTTTGAAGAGGACGGCACACCTTGTAGGCTGTAGCTACAACAGATTCGTCGAGAATTTAAATAATTTGTGTAAATCAGTTCGGCAAATCAAAGTGTTCGGCGATTCTACTCGTATGTTTCGACTTCTTATTTTATCAGCAGTTCAATCAACTTTAAAGTGTGTCACACGACCATTAGTACGTATGTATTACTCATAGAAGTCGTATTATAATTATAACCATCAATTTCTCTATATGATGGCGCAGGGCAAGATCAACGTATGTTTGTATGTATGTACAATACATGATCCTATCATGCTTTTAATGGCGATTTTGCAACAGTTCAGTGGACAATGAAGTTGAATCTTTTAAGCCACGGGGATCTTTCCTCGGGTAAATCAAAGATTGAAATCAGATTTTCGATTTCGCAACAATGCTTTGCAAGTTCCCCGAGTTTAGATGACTATGTCTATGACTAGTCATAATCAGAGCTGGTCGTAGATATGTACCTATGTTCATCTAATGGTCTCTAAAGTAAGTGTGCTGCGGCAAAAGTTAAAGCAAAGACAACGACTATTTCTTAAGCAATTTCACGTTCGAAATCTTCCATCGTCATTTCTCATGATCGCTTCTGGCAATTTTTACTTGGTCGCACCATTGTCCGTCAGTGCAGTAAAACGAATACAAATGAAATGTTATAAATAAAACCATACTACACTCTGTGAGATTTTCCTTTTGTATCTTTGAGTATGATGAATCTATATAAAGGTATAGATACTTGCATATGGAGGCAACATACAAGATACAACAACCTATATGCCCAAAGTGCGCTTGATGTCGGTCAAGTCATGCCCATTTCTACTTCCTCCTCGATTATTTTATTATATAGTATGTACGATTGCGTTTCTTAAGCTCATTATAGATAGCGTCAATGCTAGGTACGGCGAACTGTCATCTAACCAAGAAAAAAGTGCCAGATATGAGTATGTGTATGTTATGTTCGAACGTAATTACGACAAGGCTCTATTAAAGGTGAAACTTTTCTTAAATTTCTATTTATAAGACTGACACAATTTTTAACATTAACAATACGTAATAGAAATTTCTGGATAGCCTTGCGAATGTGTAAAGCGTGTAATTGAAATTAAATGGAACAGAAGCGTATCGTGATTTAGATTAATGACCAATTTTTGTTTATGTATTATATACAGGAAATGTCGAATTGATGAGTTGAATTGAAAATAGGGAGTCGAGAGATAGAGATTGTCAAGCGGTGGAAGTAGCAGTAAACTTTGGTTTAGTCGAAAAAAAAACCTTCCATACAAAGCCTGAACTACAGACGGTTATTGTGGATAACTGGCCTACTAACCTTCCCTTCTATATTTAGTATAATTAAGGAGCAGAGATAAAGTAAATAGTCCTGCTTATACATTGGTCGCTTTTTTTTTGCGTACAGAATAGGACATGCATGCATTAGACTTTTTCCCGAATGCTTAGGACCTTTTCCCAAATGCTTTAGACTTTTCAAGTTAAAGTAATAGTTTAACGTTTTTATGTGTTTATTTCTGTTGGTTTTAATATTAATGGTAATACTATTTTTTTTACTTCTTTATCGTCAAACCTGCTACTGCGAGAGGTAATTTCAAAAACAAATCCATATCAAAATTTCTGCAGTCGGTATAATACCCCACCTACACGGAGCGATCCGTCGCCCGATCGATCGGCCGATGCTTTCCCCGATATTGAATCTCTATTGTGGTCTATAAAATGTTTTACAGTTTCCCCTTATTATTAAGCAGTATCTTTGGAAGATGAAATTGAAGTATCTATCTGTCTGAATTCCAGTTAGTCAATTTGATAGTGTATGGTATTGGAGACAAAAATAAATTATTCACTAACTTCCGGATAATTTACTATCCGATTACCGGATTCCTGTAGTTGCAAACGGCACCATAAAATCGTGATTCTCCCCGAAAATCTATAAAATGGCGACGAACGATCGAAATTCCTGCACAGATGAAAATATCTAATGAGAAATTTTTACGACCTACAGCAGCTCACCTCCGTATATGCGCTGGTGTAGCATAAGCTGCTGTAACTGCTACAGCCGCCTGTTTATCGTCTTAACTACAGATAAACCAATTACACTGGACAATAATAAAAGACTTAAGAAACACATTTCAGTTAAAGTGAATGCAGTACGGTATGACTAGAGAGATGAAGTTCGTAAAAAGAAAATACAAAGCTCATTCACGACTCTAATATTCACAGTAAACACTGCTATGTTTGGGACCTGTTTTTCTTGGCAGTCCAGGTGTATATATCAGTCAGACCAGGTTTGCCTTAAGATTTTTTTTTGGTTATGTATTCGCTTGTATATGACTCTCTTTGGCGGTGGATTAAATTGTTGTTGTTGGATCGCTTGGTGTACATAGTGTGGTTACGACGACGAGGCATCAAGTACGACAAATAGTCCAGGTACGATAGGCATGTTGAACCATTCACCAGAAAAAAAAACAGATAAAGGTGGAAATATGAAATTATGGATCCAAAACTTCTCTCTGGAAAAATGACGAAGAGGTTGACGGGGAAAAAGAAGTTAATGGAAACATGTATGCAGTTTTATGACCAAAAAATTCGATTTTCTGTTCATCTTCTCTTTTACTTGCATTTTTTCCAGCGCATGAGGAGATCTTTACCACCAAGAAACTTTAAAGAGCCATTAGTCGTTGTAAATCTGATTATTGATTTTTGTTTTTATACATATTTCCATTGATACAAGAATCATGGCGTTTTGAGCTGCTTCCACAGAATAACTATTGTTTTCTGAGTTTTTGTGTTTTTTTCTTTGTGAAATCATTTGACAATTCACTTAAATTGCATTTATAAAAATCGCTTCAATTCTTTTTTTTAAGCGCAGTAACTACTTTAATATTTAAAATTGCAGTTTTGTGGTCAAGGTCGGCTTGGTCCATTAGTTGGAAATTGAAGCTATGAGTGGAGGTGTTCATTGAGGATATGGTCAATTAGTGTAGCTGAGGTGGCAGTGACCCTTGTCAGTTCATTATCGTTAATAATATTCATAAAAATAATACTTTTTTAAAATTATAAATATATACTCGTAATGTTTGATAAATATGTCTGTTTTTAATATTTTGAAAAAGAAAAATAAATATTATTTGAAGAAAAAAAAGCTGGATAGTGACTATTATTACAACATAATTGAATAAACCAGTGATCAACTATCAACTTATCAATATTCATGTTGTTCATCGTTAGCATGTCCAGTTAATTTTTAACTACAGTAGAGTTTGATTCCAAGATATCTAAATTCGTATCAACTAGAATCGTTAGATTATTGTACTGGTGATACAAATCATCTATATATTTGATAAAATTGTAAGCATTATCAGTAGGGGCCCTGTAGTAGGTTCCCACTCTAATGGGCACTCCTGTAGTTGATAAATAGTGGTTGTTGACGTCAACAAGGCATAAAAATGCTAGAGATGTTGACGCGCTCATGCCCCTATAGGGGTCAAGGCAATTAACATATCCTCTGGTGACTCCGCCAGAAAAACAATGTCATCCGCATATAGCAGCTCCTTTAGTAGTATACCAAATGCTTCCGCTCCACCAGGACAGTCCTCCAAAATATCATTCATGTCGACTGCAAACGCATCTGAACTCAGTTTACACCCTTGCCGCACACCCGCATTTGTGTGAAATGGTGAAGATATTTGATTTCCATTCCATACCATAGACTGTATCCTCGTGCAACTTTTGCAATATGTTTCCGAATTTTGAAGACATTCCGTAATTATATAGTTTGTAAAACAGCGCATGTCAATCGATGGTATCGAAGGTGGCCTTGAAGTCAACAAAAAACGCATACAGTTTGCGGCCCTCATTCATGTATAACCGTATCCAGTTTTATAGAACAAAAATATGATGTTTGTCGAGTAACCCTTCCGAAATCCCGCCTGATTTTCTGCTATTTTCTTTTCTGCGCTTAGTCACTTACTAAATCTTGCTTACAGAACGGTTGTAAAGATCTTCCCAGCTGCGTCCAAAAAGGATATGCCACGGTAACCAGCCGGGTGGTTTGCGTCACCTTTTTTAAAAATGGGAAATATTACAGCATCTCGAAACTCGTCGGTGATATCTCCACTGTCGAATATTCTGTTAAATTCCTGACATAAGACGCCTAGTAGATTTTCGTTTCCGTATTTAAAGAATTCAACCGGAATTCCCGCAGCTTTATTGTCCCTGCACTGTCCCAAGGCTTTTCGGACCTCATCTGCTGTTATTTTTGCGTCAAGCATGGGTTGATACCAATTTGGCAGCATCAGCAGATCTGCTTTTTCGTGCAATCGGCATGCTGGGGAAACTTTTGAAATGTCAGAAAGAAAAAAACAGATTTTGACTTCAAGTTAGCTGTTAAGAACTGTAAAATATTTTCGACATTAGCAACTCTTCTTTTTTTCGCAAAATAATGAGAAAAATCGCAATTTACATATTGGCGGGAGACGATATGACATTTCGTGCTGCCATAGTCGCTGCCTTTAAGGTGGCACGCAAAGCAGTTTACCCAAGAAACAGCCAATGCCGCTGCTGATGCCTCTGCTGCTGCGATTGCGGCAATTTAATTTCTGTGTAAAGCTTTAACTACAATAATAACTTCACGATTTTTGCGGTTGCGCAAAATAAGTTTCAACGCATGCAATATGTATTGGATAGAGCTAATGTACGCGCGCTTTTACGCGGCCGCAAAATTTTATAAAACACAAAACTTTGACGCAGTTCAAGCGATGTCGAATTCCGTTGACATTTGCACGATGGACGATCAGGGATTTTGACAATACATTATGTATTGTCAAAATCCCCACATCATATCACAACTGAGTGACAGTATACGCCAGTACTCTATAAATTACCGGTGCCGCTTTCATTAGCTATTGCAATCGGCGTTCCCTGACGCAAGATCTCAACGGTAAATCCCGAAGCTATTACTTTAGATGTGTTTTTCGAGACGCAGAGACCACAGTCATAGTTTGCCATTTTTTTTTTTTTTCACCATACAACTTGTCCAAGAAATCGAAAACGTCAAACTAGGTATCGGCAGTATTAAACACAAGTTCCTACATAAAAATAAATTTAAAACTACTTAAAAACCGTCTAGGATATTGCAGTTGGTCCATTCAAAACCTGGGTAGATTCACGCATCCAATCTGTTTAACTGAAGAAGACAGAATTCGCCATTAGATGTAATAATAGCAAAAATTATTACTCCTGCGATCGATTGACAGCTCTACACAGCGAGATAGAAGGAGGAAACTGAAAATCCAAGATTCAACTTAAACTCACAATCAACAACAGCGCGTATACGAATTCACCAGAGACAGCTTCTTAAAACCTGAGGACTCCGAACATCAAATAAAAATATCCAACCAAATCTGGTAAGCACTTCAAATACTTTTGACATGAATTGCGTATCTTGCAATGGCGTTATTGTGGAAAAGGGGGATGCGATTGATTGTACAACTTGCATGCAATCATATCACTTTTATTGCGGAGGATATTCGGAAACAACCTTTCGAAAAATGCCAAAGGACAGAAAGAAATCATGGGTCTGCCAAATCTGTCGTTCGGGACAAGAAAACCTGGCAAGCACTAACAATCAAAACACTAGCGACGTCATCACAATAATGAATGATATCAAAGCAAACATCAAAACTGAATTGATCGAGTTGAAAAATTCATTCAAGAGGGAATTGCAAGAGTACCGGAAATCTCTAGACTACTGTTGCTCAAAAGTCGACGATTTTAATGAAAAAATTACGCAATATAGTGCAAAAATTGATGACCTGACTAAAATATGTGAGAAACTCTCACGAGAAAATAATGATCTAAAATGTCAAGTCAAAACATTAGAAACACACGTCAATAAAATGGAACAAAACCTTCTAGCCAACGAGCTGGAAATATCAGGCATACCAGAAACACAAAACGAAAACTTATCAGAGGTATTTGCACGAATATCAAACGTTATGGAAATCACTCAAACTACAATTCCTACAGCAATTGCGCGACAAACCAATAACATCAGAGCTAACCACCCAAAAACCATCATCGTCAAATTCAGCACTACAACCGATCGCAATGCTTGGCTAGAACAAACTAAGCAGAAGAGAACGACTCTTACTGCGGATAAAATTCACAGCAGCTTCCCCAACAATAGAGTGTACATAAATTGTCACCTAACTAAGACGTTCAAAGCACTTTTGTATAAAAGCAAAGCCTTTGCACGAGAAAATAAATACAAATTCGTATGGATCAAAAATGAAAATGTATTCATACGGAAAGCTGAGAATACAAAAATACACAAAATTTTATGCGAATCGGATCTAGACATAAGCCACTTAATATAAATGTAGTACAAATAGAACGTATATATAAGTAATGTAATTTTAGTTTTATGAACGTTAATGAATTTGATGAATTTTTAAATGAACTCAGCTCAGATAAACACAATAACACAGTAATCTTAGATGATAGTGATAATAACAGTTTCCCAAGTACTGAATTCTTATGCAACAATAATAATCATCTTAAAATTATACATTTGAATATTAGAAGTATTGCTAAAAATTTTAATGAATTCTTGCTACTGATAGAATCAATGAGAATAGACTATGATATTATCGTTCTCACCGAAACGTGGTTGCAACACAACAATGAATGCTTTGAAATCCGAGGTTATAACAAATTTATCCAACCAAACCGTTTTAATAAATCTGATGGTGTCGTTACATATATTAAAAACAATATAAATTTTAAGATCTTAGATATAAATATTAATGAAATTAACTCCAAGCATATAGAGTTAAATTTAGATAATAATATATATTTACTCTCAACTATGTATCGATCGCCGAATGATACAGACAGTAATATTTTTTTGAGGAATCTAGAGATATTTTTGGAAAACAATAGGAAATACGAAAATCATATAATTGTTGGAGATATCAACATAGATATAATGCAGAAAAACATTGAACTAATAGGGAATAAATATCTAGACATACTTCATGAATATGGTTTTACACAGTACTTATATGGTTGTACCCGAAAATGTATCACTAGAGAGTCTTGTGTTGATCATATATTTTTAAAAAGCAAAAATCAAAACACATTAACCACTGCAATATATTTAACAAATATTACAGACCACTACGTTATACTAGGGAACATATTACTGACATCAAATAGGGATCTCAGTACCACACCAATTAATAACACATCAAATCAACTAACACCAAATTTAAATAAGTTAAGAGAAAAATTAATTTGTCAGGATTGGAAGGACGTATATAATGAACAAGACGGCAATCTATCTTTCGAAATATTTTATAAAATCTTAATTGAACTTTATAACAGTTGTCTGGAGGAAAGGGAAAATAGAAAACAAAAAAAGTTAAAACGCTGGATAACCAATGATCTGATAACTGCAATTAGAAAAAGGGACAAAATGGCCGCTAAACTCCGCAAACAACCATTTAATACAGCTCTAGGAAATGAATACAAAAACTTTAGAAATGAGTTAAAGGGATTAATACGTAGAGCTAAAGATAACTATTACAAAAACCTATTTCAAAACTGTGGAAGCAACTTAAGAAAGTTTTGGAAAGTACTTAATGACGCCACAGATTCAACGCCAGAAAAGAAACAGTTTAATAGTAATATAATTTCACTAGATGGTCAGCTTATATTGCATTCGGAAAAGCTTCAAATTGCAGAAGAATTTAACAAGTTCTTTGTCAAGATCGGTCAGGATGTACTAGAAAATCACAATCGAGTAAATGGTAATAATTCTGAGGAAACGGGTAGAATTTCCTTTAGTTCGAATTCTTTCTTTTTATATCCAGTAATTGTTGAAGAAATTTCAGATATAATCCGGAGCCTTAAAATAACTGCATCTCCTGGCATTGACGGCATGCATTCAAACATATTAAAAGAAAATGTAGACGTTATCTCTGGACCACTTACACATATAATAAATGTATGCTTTAGTCAAGGTATATACCCAGTGAAACTAAAGGAAGCGGTAGTCATCCCAATTCATAAAGGCAGTGACACATCGAACTTGAATAACTATAGACCAATTGCCCTACTATCAAATATAACTAAAATTTTTGAAAAATGCCTGAAGAAAAGACTAATGGACTATTTGGAAAAAAACAGTATTCTATCGGATAGGCAATATGGTTTTAGAAGTGCACGTAGTTCAGAAGACGCAATATATCAGGTAACAAAAACAATTGTTGGAAACATTGATAAATATAGAAAATGCATAGGTATATTTTTAGATTTTCGAAAGGCGTTCGACACTGTAAATCATAATATATTGTTGCACAAAATGAATTCTATTGGAATAAGGGGTATTCCACTAGAACTTTTTAAAAACTACCTGTGCAATAGAAAGCAATGTGTTCGAATTGACAAGGACACCAGTCAGTTACTCACATATAATATGGGTATTCCCCAAGGTACAGTACTAGGTCCTGTGCTATTCCTAATTTATATTAACGACCTGCTTTCGTTAAATCTAAATAACTGCTCTCTATATTCATATGCAGATGATACAGTGGCATTATTCTGGGGAAAGAGCTGGCAAGAAGTTACAAATATCACAAATGAAGGTCTACAAGTCTTAAAATCATGGTTAAATTCCAATACAGTAAGTCTTAATGAAAACAAGACAATAGCAATACCATTTTCTTCAACCGCAGCTGGAGCTCCGACGGAGCCTCCAACTATAATTATACACAAAACCTCTTGTAAGGGTGATGATTGCGACTGTTCCAAACTAACTATCGCAAAATATTCGAAATACCTAGGAGTGACCATAGACTGCCACCTGAAATGGAATAAACACATATCAGACATTTGTCTTCGTTTAAGACGCACAATCTATAAATTTGTAGAGCTAAGAGCGATGCTAACAATAGATAGAATGAAATCCGTCTTTTTAGCTCTAGTTCAATCTGTAATAGAATATGGTTTAGTTAGTTGGGGTGGAGTTGCACCAAGTATTTTGGAACCTTTAATTCTAATCCATAAAAAAATAATAAAGATTATATTGCGAAAACCAATATTGTATCCAACATCACAACTTTACAAGGAATTAAAGGTTCAAACAATACCAACTTTATACAAATTTAAACAATTAAAGTACATTTATGATCATCCAAATGAGTTTATAGTAGAAAGAGAAATAGGAATCTCAACGAGAAGACGGAATCGTAGGTTATTACAAGAACCAAGATACTCAACATCAGTTGCATCCAATCATACATCTTATTCTGCTCCAAAATTGTATAACTGTTTACCAGAATGTATCTCTAGTCAAATAAATACAAGAGGTTTTTTAAGAACTTTAAAGAATTATCTATTCCAATTTGAATGAAATATATGATTTAATTAGAACGGTTTATGGAAATATAATTAATAAATACAAATCAATAAATATAATATGTACTATATATACTATGTAGTAACTTGAATCAGACCGATAAAATAAGATAAATATCCCACACCACGAGCATTGCTTTTTGTGGGATAGCCAAGTATTAAAAAAGTTGTCTACTTAACATTAAGAATTAAAATTAGTATATAATTTATAATATGTAATATTTAATTGTATCTAATTATTATTTTTTGGCAATAAATTGAATTGAATTGAATTGAATAATCCCATGATGACTTACGCTGAAGATAAATTGATTTTCTTAATGAAATTTTTCTCAAAGATTCAAGAAAAAGTGTTGGGGATTATATTGCGACTAGGAGTGCGGGGCATAATGACGTTGAAGAAACCGTATCGAATTTCAGCGAGAAGTTAAAAAAAAAAGTTTTGATTATGATAATTGCAAATATCATCATGATAGTGCTAGTGATTCTTTGAGTGTTCTATAGCCGTCTGAATCAAAAAAATATATAAATATATATTTTTTTCGATACAACAGTTGCGCTCTAAGTTAATTAAAACAGCGGGAGATTAGAATAAAAAGCGCTAAGAGAGTTGGGATTTAAAGTATAGCGCGGTTAAGATGGCGTCAGCATTCTTTTATAGATAGATGAACCAATAGAATCTGGATACGATTGGGATGAAAGGCATCTACAATAGAATATAAGTAATTGGAACCAAATTTTGAAAACTTTTCGTTCGAAATAAATTAGGAGCGTTAACAAAAGAGAAGAAACTGCTGACAATTTATAATCAGTAAAAAAACAATAACAACACTTCGATTAATTAATTCGGAAATTTTCACAAATAATGCGAGAAATCGAACTGATATGCTAATAACATAGCACCTGCATGTGCAATTTTATGGCAGCTTCTGAAATTGTTGATGTCATTAAACAATACTATCATACATCTGTATTTGTAAAAGGTGTTAGTTTTATTGCGGATTTTATAGCTAAATCGCTGTACACTGTGTTACTCGTAAATATATATTGGATAAAAAAACATATTTCTCTCGAAACTTGGTTTTATTCAGAGTCACAAGTTTTAAATTCATAACCCGCGACTATGCCGCGCCGTAGGAAATAAAAATGTGAGATTTCGGAATAATAAAATTGACATATAAAACATAATTATTTTCGTCTTTACCACGGCTTTTATTATTCCTGACGCACTTCGCTCTCTCGAGCATCTTCAGAGGAAAAGCGAGAGAATGAAATGTGTCAAAAATAATAAAAGACGAAAATAATTGTGTTCCATATAAAAATATAATAAATTATGCACCACAAAGTAGAAAGGTCGTCAATCGAATCAATAAAATTAGCATCCCCATACCAGAATCCCCAGAAAAATGTATCATCCAAAACCCGTAATTTGCGTACTGCCCAACCAAGCGGTTCAGGCAAATAGTACAACACGATCCCGTATTCATTTACTGTGAACAGAACAACAATTTTAACGATTTCTTTTATTATTTTATTCTTGTTTGCAGACGCCTCATCATCCAACGAAGCCGTCCATCTGCAGCAACGTCTCAAGAGTCTTAGCACCGAACTTGTCACACTACGTAACAGACTACACGTAGGACAAGCAGCCACTGCGACTGGTACAAATTCAACAAATCCGGGAATTACACCGCCCGCTTGTGGAACAATCGGTGGTCATGCTATGAGCGGTTCTAATTTTGGCAGTGGAAACAACATTCCTGGAGTCTCCACAACAAGTCCAATCAAATTGGACAGTCCGCCAAATAAGGTAGAGTTTGTTGATCAAAAGTCGGGGTACAATACGAAAAAAAAATAATAATAATTTTTTACTTACAGAATAATCCTCAGCCAATAATATCGCCACGTAACACATCCATACCACATCCATTGCCTCATCATGCGAATCAAATAAATACAGGTAAGTTGAAGCTCAGCTTCTTGCGTTTGTTTGCCATTTATAAGAATAACTACATTAGGAATCAGCTGAGAAAATAGGAACGAGACCTAACCATGGATACCCTAAATCTGTGCAGACCTGCTGGTCATATCAAAACTACAAATTGGCAACTGCCATACGCTTAAAACATTTTTCCTATGTGGTCAGTTTAAACAGCAGTTAGCCGATAAGGTTACGATGGATGAACCTTTGTGGGGAAGGTAGGCGCCATTTTGAGTCATGTGAGCTCGTTTTACCACAACTATTGGGTGTACAACTTTGCTTCCGCCGTTTTTTCAAAAAGGACTTACAGATATATTCTAAGTACTGTCCATCACTAGCGACAACTTTCGCCCATCTCTGCGGAAATTTTCAGACTCCATCTCGGAAAGAGGAGGCGTCTTTCGACGCGATCCACGATTGGATCCATTTTTCGACTTCCTCGTACGACCGAAAATTCTGATGAGCCAGGCCGTGCGCCATGAAACGAAACAGATGGTAGTCGTAAGGAGCGATGTCTGGGGAGTACGGCGGGTGGGGCAAGATTTCCCATTTCAGGGTTTCCAAGTATGTCTTGACCACCACGGTGAGACCACTTATGACATATTCTATCACTCAGAGCAGCCCCACCGTAAGTATTTAAGGGCATTCGATGAGCCTCAGCTGCAGTTTTTTTTTTTTCAAATAGAAGTAGAAGATCAAAACTTCCCGCAAATGACGCGAACTTGGATCGAAAACAGACATTTTGAATCGCGAATTTTATTAAAAATGCAAACAACTTTCACTAATGCGGGGATGTCAATACGTTCACAGACGTCCACACTCACTTTGTGACACTTTTGAACTACGTATTTTAACCAGCCCTCACCGATGCAGCATGCAGCCGTCTGTCGGAAAACGGCGGAAGCAAAGTAGTACACCTAATAAGGTCTCATTTAAGTTGCTAGCTTCATTCTATCGAAAGTTGTCGCCTATTTTAAGTATTAATTGTAGTGGAGCTAGGGATCCTTGGGTCGGATCTTGCCCATTTTCAATACCAACCAACTAGATACAACTATAAACATTTGACAAAATTTTCAAACGAACAGTCAGGCAAACATGGCTTATAAGACTCAGTGGGTGTATGATTATTTACATTTAAAATATGTATACATTTCTATACCCCCGGAGCCTTCTATAACCTTCATAAGCATGAGTGGGGTGCAGCTACACCCCAGACTTGTTAATTGCCTTGACCCCCTCCAGGGGCATGGGCACGTCAACATCTCTATCATTTCTATGCCTTGTTGAGGTTTCGATAGCATATCTACTTTTTCGGAAGTGCAGTTGCTAGCATGCACCTCCTATCCGCGTCGTCTTTATACTGACAAACTCGGAGCACTGTGAGAGTTCTATTAGTACCCACAGGCAGTTTTTGATCGCGCCGAGATTTGAACTCCGAGCTCTAGATTAGTATGGTGCTTTTATAGAAGGGTCACCATGCAGATTCCTGCAATTTCATGAGTTTCACCAATGTTTGTCAGCGTCTTTTAAGCCAAAATCCAATTGCGCTCAAAACCCCCCCGGAGTCAATGAGTAACTAGACCCTCCTAACAGATAGAGGTCATAGGAGGTCATCAGCTTGTATTGAAGCTCCTCCCGGAGTCAATTTTTCGTCTTGTGGTACCGACATTTCTGTCTAGACCCCTCAAATGAGCACTTATTCCTGGACTATTTAGTTCAATTTGAAACAACTTGAAAATACCACGAACTACTAAACGCTTACAAGTGGGCGAGTTGATTACTCGAAGATTTAAATATTACTCATTGCACTTATTAGCTTACTTCTACGTCGTTATTGAAATCTTCTCTCCATTCTTATAATATTTTTAATTTAGAGACACCTACTCATTCATGCATATTAAACAATACGTTTATTCTGTGGTTCTATATACGAGAAACACCGTATCAATTAACATTAATTACACATTTCCAAACACTGTTAAAATGACTAAAAAATTTATAAATGTGGGATAATTTAGCACTTCCAGGTTTATTCTTTTTCGGCAAATTTTATGCACAGACACCAAAATTTCAGCAATCCTCCCTCAAATTGTAAAAAATAATGATGAAGTATGCAATAATATACAGGGTGTCCTAATCCGACCAGACAAGCTCTTCACCATACGATTCCTCACGCAATTCTGAGCGGAAAAAATATTACATACATTTTTTAGGATTTCTAAATCGGTGACACATTACTCACATTACTTTAAGCGCCGTATGTAACTCGAAAACTACGGTACGTAGGACCTTGCAATTAAGACTGTATCGACGCTAGTAGTTTATCCTAAAATACTAAAATTTTATGATAAGAAAATAAAACAACAGGCGGTCACGGCCAGACGTCGAGCTGTCGCGCCACGATGACGATGGAAACAACAATTTCCAACTTAAAGAGCTGTATCTAATGATTTATTTTAGTTCTATAGGCTAAATTTCTTATAATACGGAACCAGTTTTTCGGGCCACGACAATCGGCCACCATGCCACGCTTAACATGCCATCGCCCTTAGCAGTCACAAGTGCGACTACACGTTTAAATAATGTTAATAATTTTTTGCTCCCGAAGGTGCACCAAAAACGGTGTTTCCGGGTTTCGAACACTTATGCGGGGTACGTCCCATGCCTCAGCATCGTACCTTGCATTAGTGTGAGAGGCGTGGCCGGGAACGACCAAGTCGATGTTGTTTTGCCGTATATAAGCCGGCAAACACAACATGGGTGTGAATTTCCGCATCACGAATGGAAACTGCAACGTGCAGCTTCCCGATGCGAAAATCTTTATTTTTATTTCTCGCTTGGCGCTAGTGCCCACATAATACCAATAACCAGTTTTTTTTATTATTATTATTTAAACGTGTAGTCCACTCTTAAAGGCGACAGTATGTTAAGCGCCATATGGTGGTGGTATGGTGGCCGATGGTCATAGCCACTAGTGCCATGCCAGAACAAATACAAAATTTCGCATCGGGGCGTCGGACGCGCTCAGTGACCGTGTTCGTTCTGTCACCGCTCTACCGTCTACAAAAAGGAGGTTCGATCGTCTCGGCGCGAGCAAAAACTGCCTGTGGGTACTGATAGAACTCCCACTTCGCTCCGAGCTTAGCGACAAGCTCGGAGCGCAGTGGGAGACGGCGAAAAAAAATTCATAATTATTTATTTACTCAGAATTGCATAAGGAACTGCTTTGGTGAAGAGCTTACTTGGTCAAATTGGAACACCCTGTAGAGATGAGACTATTAAGTCATAATATGTACCTACTGTTTCAAACACAAATTCGCTTATATCGTTTTTCATACACAATAGCTCATAATTTAGGTCAACCGATATTTTATGCTTATCAAACAAACTTTAACCAATTTATGTTTGAATTATTGGCAGTTATGTTTTAATTTTTTTTTTAATCAGAAGAAAGAAGAAGGCCTAATGCAAAATTAATGAGTAAATTTTAACTTTTTGGTCATAACATTAGGTTTTTCCTTTTTTAAATTTGAGAAGAAAAATAGCTACCGATGGTGGTATAAAAGTTCAACATTTTGATTGCGGCGTTGTTGTCGCTGCCATCGACAACTACTAATTAGCAAATCCAGTGAAAAATGTCAACACCACTTTGAATGAGATGACTGTAAAACTTGGAGCGTTATATATTTTGCAATCATGAAATTAATCAGCCAATAATGGCTTGCGACTGCAGGTAGCATTGGTTTGTCGTTGCCTGCAAACCGCAGTGTCAGGTGTTTGTTTTTAAAAATGGTATGGCTCTCGTCGTGGACAGATACTCCGCTAGCGATGAAATATCGCATCGGACTCGATTATTTCGGTACAAATAGTGCATAATTTCTATTAAAATCATCTGCTAATTGAAAATTCCTTAACTAATAATTAGTGTGGCAGTAGTTGATTCAGTGAGGCAATGAATTGTGTGACCAAATTTTAGACGTTTAGTGAATGCATTTTATTTTTAATACATTTGTGATTACGACTTCATTTGTTCATTTATTGGCTTGTAATTAGTTTTGTTAAAAAAGTGTTTATCATCCGTTCGTTCTAGATGTTCCTACATGTACAGACACACTATCCCAATGTTCGCCAGGAATTTTAGATATACCTCATAAGCATACAGTACTATCCCATACAACTGGATCAGTTAATATCATAAGTGCAACATCGAAAAAGACTGAAAATGGAAAGCCACGAAAGCCATCCGAAATTGATGATCTTATTCATCTGCCAGGACCACTTACAGAGGATGCTGTCATGCGAGCATTACAGGCCAGATTCAACGAGAGCAAGTATTTCGTAAGTAATAATTTTTTACATACGCATGCATGTATTTAAAATCATTTTGACATGGATATGTCTTTTGGCTGGGAGTATGTATAAATTTGGGGTAACGTAATAGCCACCATATACGATGCAATCTGTCGTCAGATCGATCTGAGGATATTGTGATCGTCAGATCGATCGCACAGTGTATGTGACTATCGTTGACGATTTTTTTTGACAGTTCCATATAATTTCTATCGTCCGATATTTTGTGGCGATCCATTGTCAGATCGATCTGACGATGAATTGCATCGTCTATGGCGGGTCTTATGTAACGATTGTCATGCTCCCGGTAAAACGATACAAGGAAATTGTAAATTGGTAGTCGAAGACATTTACAGTAATAAACGGAACTTTGATACACAAGTTTCTGACCATAACTTTGATGACCCCACTTCATATTTACAATTTGATAAATACAACCCTATAGTTACGATTTGATGACATAAAACTTTGATGACTTAACTTGACATTCACAGTTTGGGGAATACAACTTCGATGACCCAACTTGACATTCACACATTAAAAAACCAAAATATCCATCATCCAATATTTTGCCCCAATAAGGTTTTTTTTTAACTCTTCAAAAATATATCTTGGACCTATCCACTCCCCAATATTCTGACCCAATTTTAGTAACCATCACTTATTTTTCCGATCTGTATCTGTGTGCTTAATTTCGTTCTCCTGCATGGGCATGTCTCCTCGATTAACTTTCGCAATTTCAAAATTGAATTCAGTGCATGTAATAATAGTTTGTCTGTCTATTTTCTTGACAACATGACCCACAGGTCTTTAGCATAGTTAAATCGCGCACAGCCAGATGGATACAAAGATGCAAATCTTATATGCAGACAAAAAGATAAACTGGTTTTATTTATGCTTTTGCCTTTTGTTGTTTTTGGTGTTGTTGCTTTATGAGCTGCGCTCCATCGGCAACTGAAGTCAAGTTTATGCGTAAACTTTACAGATACATTTCTGTTCATGCCAGTATGAGTTGATTAGTGCTATGTTTTTGCACGGTTACGAATTATTAATGGCAGTAGAATAGTTAGTCGTGTGTGAGCTATCGACAGCGTAAAGTAGGTCGTATTTTTAGCCTACTAATTGTGCATGGAGTTTTCATGATTTATTTGGTTTTTTTTTCTTTTGTAAATTGTTAACTGTTATTCGATATACGGGTATATAAGACTTTTTTTTAAAGATACAATAATAAGTAATTCGTCTTCTTGTACACTTGCCAATAATTTTAATTATGTAAGCTACTTAGCCGAAGCTTTTTCACTGGTATTTTAATCAACTCAAGATTTATATCCAATGGCATTTCAACCTGACGCGAGCCTACGAAGTGTTTTTGCGAATGCAATCGAAGACCGCCATTTTTTGTACGCCTATTGCTGTCAAGACCGTGTTATGAAGACAAGCCTTAGCGAGGTCGAAGGCTGAGAGGAATGATCGTGAAAACCGTCCATGACACCTAAGTGCCAAAACCACCTCGGCGAGTGACAAGTTTGACGCACCCTGGATAGCTAACTCGGCTATCGATGGTGAAGAGCGGTAACCTAAGCCTAATCCCTTATACAGAAAATTAGAGTGAAATCGCTTGTTAAGGCAGCGTTAGATTCGGTTGCCATTTTCATCTCAAGGGGTTAGGCTAGGTGTCCTGCCTAACCCATGGAAGGGCGAAAGTGCGCCACTAGAGAAGGTACTTGTTCAGAAGTCGGCAGATAATATGGGTATACAGGGTAGCTGTACAAAGTCGAGAAATCGGGTGAAGCTTTGTTTTTTTTTTTTTTTTTTTTTTCAATTTATGTTTTTTGGGGTACAGCTTACGAATCTAACTGTTTTCCCCCAAAGTTTTTTCTATTTATGTTTTTTTTGGGGGAGGGGGTTACGATTATGAATCTGAAGTTTTTCCCCCCAATTTTTTTTTGTGAAATTTGAGCTACTTCTAACCAAAAAACCCGAAATAAAATAAATAAATAACTGGCGCAACAGTCCAATTTGAACCATGGCCTCGAGATGAGTTTTAGCATCATCTCATTTTCTAGATCGTGACGGTCTTGTACAGAGGTGTGTGATCAGCAGCACGTTCAACCGAGTTATTTACCCCATAAATGGGTACTCATTTTTTAACAGCTGAGTGGGCTCATAGTCCGACACGTAAATCCCCTTTTTTTATCGAAAACTACCGCATTCACCGGTCGCCCAGCTATTCCACTTCGCTATTCTCGAAGTTATAAGCGGTCACCATGTGGAGCTGATATGTGGACTTGTCTGCAAGTTCCCCCACACACCTGACCGCCGACGAGCCACGTAAATTACAATACAATTTTTCGCCAATATGAAATGGCGCTCAAGTAAAATATTGTATAATGTATGTGAGTGCTAAAAAAATAAAAATTAGAAAAGCCTTCACGAAATATAGTCTATCTTTCGTGAGTACGCGAAAAATCAACTGAAATAGCATTCTCTTACGATATAGTGTAAGTAAGTACACGAAAAATCGAAGGAGATCGCAGTCACGTCTGATACACGGAGGGTGCATACGCGAAAAATAAATTGAAATAGCATTCTCGAAACTTTATCATATTAATGCGCACGGTAAGAAATAGCCGGCCTCG
Source organism: Chloromyia formosa (assembly GCA_964017055.1). Lineage (NCBI taxonomy): Eukaryota > Metazoa > Arthropoda > Insecta > Diptera > Stratiomyidae > Chloromyia > Chloromyia formosa. Next base: position 153,047,111 of record OZ024815.1, on the reverse strand, counting down.
TTTAAGAACCGAGCAAACGGTTAAAGCTTATATGTCTAAAAGTCATCTGAATGCCGGTGATTGTCAATCTTACATTTCCTCGACTAGCTCCCTGCGGATGACTGTAGTCAGTAGTGCTCCCTTATCCCCCTTCAGCTTCTTTACGCCGCATTCGCTCTAACGTCTTTCGACTGAGGGTACTCCTGCGGACGTTTACACGATATGTGTTAGTTTATATAAGAAATTTTCACTAAAGAAAATTGACAGCTCAAACCCACATGCGGCAAGGCTGTGGCGAGCTAAAATTCTCCAACCACACGCCCTCTGAATTGATCCTTCCTCAGGATCTGAGAAGCAATGATCCCTTTGAAGATCGTGCAAAAGCACAAATGTTTCGGACCTTCAAAAATGGCGGCGGGGTCGCCGAAAAACGAATCACAATTCTAGCTGGCGTGACGTTGAAGTATGCAACTCTGTTGCCAAGGGGTTTCCAAGCAGGTTCCCTATGGGCACTATAATAACCATATTTCAAATTGGATCACACGCTAATTAATTTACATTGTCGCTGGTTTCCCTTTATTTTTCCCTGTGAGATATTTAAAGGCCGGTTGACATGTTCAAAGTACACTTTGCCAAAGTTTGACTTGGAAAGAAAATCCACCATTGTGAATTACCACTTTGCCACTTGCAAAACCGCTGGATTTAGCATTTCTAGGGAATATACACCAAAACACATTATTCAGACCACCATAAATTAAATAAAACCACCAACACCTCACTGTTTCCAGCTCTAACAACTTTTTTCTGTGAACTTTTCGATTTACAATGAATTTTTTGATGAAAAGTTGAGCACTATCCTACTTTGCTTTGATGGGACGCTAGAGACTTCAAAGCACTTTGAAAGGAGGTTAACACGTTCCTCAAAGTAGGTTGTCAACGAACTTTGCCAAAGTGCACTTTGAACGTGTCAACCGGCCTTAACCTCGCATGCCCAGCACGCTGCCGCGTCCGCCTACCCAGTACCACTTCTACGAGACAAATGCCTGATTTGCCCCAGTCAAACTCCTCACTGACGGAGGAGGTTTTGGCACTTAGGTGTCATGGACGGTCTACACGATAGTTCCTACGACCTCATCAATGCTTGTCTTCGTTACCAGCGTGTAATGGGTCCTAAAAATCATCACCAAAAAAATAAGACGAAAAATGTAAACGAATATCTTGATAATAGGAAAATATCTTAAATATTTCTTTTTTAACATTTCTCAACTTTGAAAAGATCCCTAAATCTTCTGTTAATTTTCATTGTGATCGGACATTTTTTTGTCGTCATTTCGATATGCTACATGTATCACAGACAGACATCATTTGCCGATAGTATCAATTTTCACATATTAAACTATCATTTTGCAGTTAAGTGCACATTAATGACATCCCGTCCTTTCTGTATCTAATTAAATACAAATTACTTATAAAATAGTAACACCAGTTTCAAGTGCATGTGTTACGCATGCATGCCTACATACATCTTTCACTTAGACACCTTCATTCGAGTTCAACGAGGATGATTATAGTTTTGCAGATGCAGATTATACTTCATCTCTGTTAACGTGGACGCAGCATAGCCTTCCATCTGCTGCTGCTTGGATTTATTGCATGAATGGCGGAGTGGTGAAGTAGTAGAGTTGCGCCTTGAATATGCTTAGCGGCCAATCTTTCGCTTATTAGTTTACAAATTTTGCGATGCTTGTAAACAGATACTTTTAGTCGTTGCAATGCAAAGCACAGTACCAATTCAGGTTTGTCAGATTAACATGAATATTACGCAGAGTCTTAAAACGATGGCTCATGGTGTGGCCGAACATCGACCCACAAACTGAGCTCAATGAACCTTTCAAACAGGTAGGTCCATCTGGCTCTTATACTCGTTCGTATATACTACTCGTCCTCATCAAACGCAATATCATGCGTGCAATTGACCTTATATGCATTTTCATTCCACATGCGTGTTTTCATTCAGGTGTCCATGTCACATGAAAAGATGTTAAAAATCAGTTCAGGTACTTCTTGTTAAACACCTGAGCAGACGTAGAGATTGTCCGAAGATAATTGAATGAAATCTTTAAACGAGGCTATTGAACGTACTTCAGTGGAAAAGGGAAAGGTAGAAAACGATTGTCCATGGTACAATATAAACTGTGCGCCAGGCCCTTTTCAACACAAACAGGTCTTTTATTCTAGGAATCAAATCTGACTGCTTGAGCTGATACCTCAATATTTGTTTTTGCTTTTTAATTTATGTATGAGTTAAATTGTTATTATAAAATTATCCTTTGCTTTTCAGACAAATGTCGGACCAATACTTCTCTCCATCAATCCGTATCAGGATGTTGGCAATCCGCTCACGCTATCATCGACACGATCCCTACCATTGGCACCGCAAATGCGACGAGTTGTTCTGGAAGCTGTGCGACAACAAGCCGAAACCGGCTATCCCCAGGCCATAATTCTATCTGGAACCTCGGGAGCCGGAAAGACACATTGCTCCATGCTATTGTTACGACAACTGTTCGCTGTAGCCGGTGGTGGTCCTGAAACCGATGCCTTCAAACATCTGGCAGCCGCTTTTACAGTTTTGCGATCTTTGGGTTCGGCCAAAACATCAACCAATTCGGAATCAAGTCGTATTGTAAGTACAGAGCTATCTTAAGAAATCAACATCTTCCCTTATTTATGCTTTTCAATTCAGGGTCAATTCATTGAAGTTCAAGTAACCGATGGCGCTTTGTATCGGACCAAAATTCATTGTTACTTCCTGGATCAGACACGTGTTATTCGTCCTTTGCCCAACGAGAAGAACTATCACATCTTCTATCAAATGTTAGCTGGTCTAAGTCGCGAAGAACGGATCAAGCTCAATCTTGAAGGATATTCGCCGACAAATTTACGATATTTGCAAGGTGGCGATACACATCAGGACGAGCAAGAGGATTCGTCGCGATTTCAAGCCTGGAAAGCATGTCTGGGCATTTTGGGTATACCATTTTTGGATGTAGTACGAGTTTTGGCGGCGGTGCTATTGTTGGGCAATGTGAAGTTTGTTGATGGACAGGTAAGTCTTTTTTTATTTGTGTTGGTAATATATTTTTGATCCATTAGTAAGGGCGACCGGTAGCGTAGTGTGTTGAGGCATCAGTCTCATGTTTGACTACCGACGTTTCGGGTTCGAATCCCGTATACGACATGGTGCAGGTGTATGCTGGCAACTGCATTCTCTGAAACCAATTTATGGCAACGAAACGTCAACTGGGCCATTTGGAACAGTTGACGCGCTATGCACCACAAAGGGTTAGGGCAATTGAGTAGTAAGGGATCTTTACATTCTGATATACAGACATAGTATAAACAGAATCATGATAAACGAACTTCCTAATGATTTGAGCAACATTATCGGACGAACAATTCGCTTATTTTATTAGTGGTAGTTAGTAGGTTGAAGTTTACCCTCGACGTACTATAAGAGGCTATAGCAGTTTCCGTAATCGGAAAAGGACGGACTGGAACAAATTTTGGGATCCTGTTTCACATACGTTTACTGCCTTGACCCCTCTAGAGGCATGGGCGCGTCAACATCTCTAGCATTTCTATGCTTTGTTGACTCTTCGGAAATGCAGTTGCTAGCATGCACCTCCTATCCGCGCCGTTTTTATACTGACAAGTTCAGAGCACTGTGAGAGTTGTATTAGTACTCACAGGCAGTTTTTGATCGCGCCGAGATTTGATCTCCGAGCTCTGGACTAGTATCGTAGAGCGGTGACTGAACGATCACGGCCACCGAGTAATGAGTATTGTTTTGTAGGGGATATGGTATTACTACGTATAATTGCAATATGAAAAAATACTCAAAACGTGCAATTTGAAAATATCGCATCGCACATATCAAATATTCAGAACAGGTTGTAGACGCGTAAACCCTCAAAATGCATCACTTGACATTTTCAATTCGCAATACCAGTTACCCAGTAACATTTATTTTGCTTGTTAATATACATACCTTTTGCACACAAACACTTGCCAAAAATTTCATGCTTTCTGCGATACACATTTCGACAGGCGCATTCACACTGCTGCAGTCTGTTGAAATGATGGTGTTCCGGTGCTTGATCGAGTCACACAAATGCCTTTAGACAAATTTGCTGGGTCGATGCGACATTTGCAGCGTTTGCTGGCAGAATTCTACCTGCCGAGCGAATTCGATCGTGTCGCATGCGGAGCGACTGATTATGAATCTCGACTTGTAGATACTGAGTCGTTGCGAATGCTCGTCGCAAGTCTAAATTCCGCCTTAATGTTGATAAAAAGTTCCACAAACACTAGTTGCAAACTGAGCGTGGGCTCCAACGTCCCGTCTAATTTAAAAGTTGACAACCCAAGAGCTGATTTTCAACATTTTTCTTCTCTTGATGTCGAATATGGCGCACCTCGTGGAATTTAACTGTAAAGACTGCCACAGTGCTGCCACAAATATTTGCTTTCGTTCATTTTATGTCCACACTGAAGCTACGTATTGGATTTGTTTCCAATATTTGAACCGCCGTCGTTAGTTGTGGAACGTGAAGCTCCTTTTGCGGCTTTGCTAAACTTTGTATCTTTCTTCGTTGAATTTCGATGCGGTTTTTGTCTCGAAATGCGGACAAACTTACATATATGCATCCAATGGATGACAGATTGGTGGTGTGGCCGTGGCTGAGTAAGAGGACGCTGTGTTAACGAACCGGACGTCGGCGGTTCAAACCCCGCCGCGGACGGGTTCGTCTGGGTGATTTTGCTGTGATGTTTCACATGGGTAATTTACGTCTGAGGATAATCTTATGACGATAATTTTCAGTGCTGAGCAAAATCTGTAAAACCTTTTTGAATATTTATTTACAAAATAAAACGTAAAGAATTTATGATTTTTCACGTCGGTAAGTTCCCATACGAAGTCAATTAAATGGAATATTAGAGTGGACACTTTCAATTCTAGGGGTTTTCCATTGAATTCCTAGATCAACCCTTAACGAAAGAATGAATAGTCTTTAATTGTCGTTCTTCATGAGCGGGTTTTCTAGCTAGCAGTTCGCGGTTTTCCTATGTACATTTTTTTTTAATTTGAATAAAATAGAAAACAAATATCACTAGAGATGCTGACTCGCCCCTGCCCTACTCGAGGGGTTAAAGAAACTTGTTTCTCTTCTATTATAGTTCAGCCATTGGGTGATTTGGGGAAACAAATTGTGGTGGAGATTTTTTTCTTTATTTTTTTATGGTTTTTGGGTGCTGAACACGAATCCGGAGCTTCCCACCAAAATGTATTTGCGGAACATGCGGTCAAAATCTAAAAAAAAACTGGAAATTTCGGTCCTTTTTTTGGTTTTTCGATTATAACTTGAAAACCGTGCATCTTAACGGAAAAAAGATACAGTAAAGTTAAAAAGCAAAATTCTGCATCGAATGAGCTACCTAAACGTCAAATTTGGTCCAGTCGTGTAGTTACAATCGACATTCAAAAACGTCGATTTTTCTCGAATTTGCGAAAAAATCCGGTTATGGCCACATTTGAACATCTGTAACTTAAAAACGACAACTTAAATGCAACAAGCAAAAATTGTAGAGCATGAACGTTCGGAAAACACCTAATCTTTTTGATTCGGTCAAAAGAAAATTCAGAAATTCAAAATAACTAAGATCACGTTTTTAAACGAGTGTTATAACACATTTTCGTACTTTAGTTTAGTAGGTGCTGGTAATTCTTCAACAATTTGAATATTGAAGTTTGTATTTACATATATAGCCTTAGTTTTTTGGAAGGTCGGGGTTGTGGGGACGGTGGTCTGTGTTCCGGTGGATGGGATTCGTCGACTGACCCTTCCAACATCTCTTCGAGGTCCTTGTCATCGTCCATGGCTGCAGAGAGGTCCACATTCTCACACTTGTCCTCACAGTTGGCACAAAGCGGGGAACAATGTAGGCCAACCTTTTTGCAGCCACAGTGTCCTACACATGCCTTTTAGCATTTACAAGAAATGATGCATATCATTTAAATTTTTGATGGAAAATCGATTTTGAAATTTCTTTAAGGTTTAAACAGTTGTATCTTTGAAGTAACGGTGAATTTCGTAACCGGGAAAAAGTTGTTTTATATAAAATTTTATGTAGTTCCAGAAAGTGAGGTCAAATCTCCTATTAAATGATTGAGAGAGTGGCAAATTTTGATTTTGTTCGGCATTAGAGTACTTACCATCTCAAGCCGAGCACCCTGTATAGTAACCTTTTTTATATTGTTTTTTAGCAGATAGATTTATAATCAAACCAATTTCCCATTTACTTTCAGAGTCTCGAGGTCGACGTCAAAGGCGAAGTGGAATTGAATGCAGTTGCCAGTCTTCTTGGCGTTCCGCCAGCTGCCCTATTTCGGGGACTTACAACACGCACCCATAATGCCCGAGGCCAGCTAATAAAGTCGGTGTGCGATGGCAACATGTCAAACATGACACGTGACTGTTTGGCAAAGGCACTTTACTGTCGAACGGTTGCAACGATAGTAAGACGTGCCAACAGCTTGAAACGGCTAGGCTCAACATTGGGAACGTTAAGTTCCGATTCGAACGAATCGGTGCATAATCAAGGAGACGTGGCCAGTCAACATGCCTCAACTATCGGGGGAAATGCCGGTTCAAAGTCGATGGCAGCTCTAAATAATGCCGTTCGACATGCCACCGATGGTTTTATTGGAATTTTGGATATGTTTGGATTTGAGGAACCAATGCCGTTTGCGCAACTCGAGCACTTGTGCATCAATCTCTGTGCGGAAACAATGCAACATTTCTATAATACGCATATTTTTAAGTCGTCCGTTGAGTCCTGTCGGGATGAAGGAATTTTGTGCGACACTGAAGTCGATTATGTTGACAATGTGCCTTGCATCGATCTGATTTCGTCGTTGCGCACTGGTTTGCTGAGTATGTTGGATGCCGAGTGCTCGTTGCGTGGCACTACAGAGAGTTACCTGGCGAAAATTAAAATGCAACACAGGAATTCTAGCCGTCTTGAGACGAAACAGATTGAGCTACATTTCCCCCGAACGTTTGCCATACGGCATTTTGCCGGACGCGTTGAATATGATGCCACGGACTTTTTGGATACGAACCGAGACGTTGTTCCCGATGATTTGGTGGCCGTCTTCTACAAGCATACCTGCAATTTTGGTTTCGCCACCCACTTGTTCGGCTCGGAGCTAAAAGCACTGTATGCCATGGAAAACGTGCCACGCGGATTGAGTTTCAGAATCGCTCCGACGTCGCACACGGATTTACTGAACGGCGACGAACCCGTGTCTACTTTGACGCAGGACTTTCATACACGACTGGATAATTTGCTTAGAACATTAGTTCATGCCCGGCCCCATTTTGTCCGATGCATACGAAGCAATGCATCAGAATGTCCTGGCCGATTCGATAGAGTGACTGTCGTCAAGCAAATTCGAGCGCTTCAAGTGCTTGAAACAGTAAATTTGATGGCATCCGGATTCCCACACAGAATGCGCTTTAAGCAATTCATTGCAAGATATCGAATGTTGGCCCCGTTCAGATTGCTACGAAGATGCGAAGAAAAGGCTTTGGAGGATTGCAACATAATTTTGCAATATGCTTTGGAAAACCCACCCGAGATTGATGGGTCCGTTACACTATCGTGGGCTCCTGGGAAGCGGCATGTGTTTCTCAGTGAGGGAATTCGTCAACATTTGGAAAAACTTAGATCGGATATACGGACCAAAAGCGCTACCATGATCCAGGCTATATGGAGGGGATGGCAGCTGCGCCGACGAATTGGGACCGTCAAGCGACCCAGGGAACTGATGGTTAGTTCGGCGAAAGTTATCAAAGGTGCTCCAAGTGCTGGTGAGTGTTATTTTTGTTAGATTTTCTATTTGGTAACTACTACTAACAATTAATTGTTTTCACCAGCTCCTCGTATCTCAACGAAAACGGCTACAAACACAGCAACTGCACTTCGCCCTAGGCCACAGCCTATAGCAGGAACACCGCCTCCAGACTTGAATGAAAAGTGTGACTCGAAAATCATTCAACAGACCTGTACACTCTTTGGCTTAGATTTGGTATGTTTCTTTTCATAGTCACATGGTTGCCAATTTTTCAATGATATTTCCTTTCTCAGGAACGTCCTCCACCAGTGCCGCCATCTCGTCCCTACACCGTTAGTGGCAATTCAAAGCTAGGCTACCCTCAGACTCGGGTCATGAAAATGAATTTCCCGGAAGATTCGGCTGCCACGCTGCCGGGCGAGCAATTGAAGAAAGGTGAAACGGTGACTGTCGTTGGTGCTTCCCATTGTCGGGGCCACTTGATTGTGGAACATAACGGACAGAATTTTCACGTACCATTTCAGTATATGGAACTTGTTAAGAATGCCACTCCAGCTTCGGTGAACATCTAATCTAGCAATTAAGGAAAATGTTTAACATATTACATACGAGTATATACACACATAAACCTTTTACATAATCCAGCCAACAACATGTTAAGACTGTACATAATTTATTTAACTACTTCTAAGAGAACTCATAGTATTTCACCCCAGCCCACGACGTTCGTATAAAAACAATCAAAGAAATAAAACGTGTAAATAGAAAAGCAATTTTCAAAATATCCTCTAAGTGCCAATTGTAAATAGTATCTTAGATGAGAAAAATATAAGTATTGAATCTCTTATTGAGAATTTATGGAGATATTATTAAAGGTGAGAAATGGAAATGAAGGTTGTCCTAAATGCAATAAAACATAATATTCACGAAAAAGACTAGTTTGTAAGTACTGCAGATTTCGAGATTGTAAGTACGTTGTACCAATATTCTTAAAGGCAAATCTGTAAACGATTCGTTGAGTATACCAATAAAACTCCATACGTATATGAAATAATTATTTTTTCTTGGATTGTCCTTGTTCAGCCAATCTCAGGCGATTACTTGCTTCTGTATTCCAGGCATCTCTGTCTGCACGGTTAAAAAAGAATTCAGAAATTAGTTGTAAGCTGTTAACCCATTTTCTTTAAACAGATACTAATACTATTTTTCCTTAACCCCTAGTGGGGCATAGCGCGTCAACTACGCACCAACGTACTCTGTTCTAGGCAATGGGGCGCAGCTCCCCAAAAGACTTACCCAGTGCTTGACACTCCTTTGCCACAGATCGACGCCATGTGATTCTAGGACCCCTTCTTGGTCGACCTTGGTTGGAAATGGGGTTCCATTTCACGGCATGCAAAGCAGTGCAGTTATCACTCTTCCGCAATGTATGACCTATCCACTGCCATTTTTGCCTGCGTATCAATTCGTCGATTGGCATCTGACCCGATGGGGCCACCGGTAGCGCAGTGTGTTGAGGCATCAGTCTCGTGTTTGACTACCGGCGTTTCGGGTTCGAGTCCCGTCCACGACGGCGTTCGTGGACATGGATGTGCAGGAGGTGCATGCTGGCAACTGCATTCTCTGAAACCAGTTTATGCCATTGAAACGTAAATTGGGCCAGATGGAACAGTTAACACGCTAAGCCCCCACAAGGGGTTAGGGCAATTGAGTATCTGACCCCGTACGCCGACTTAGCTCTTCATTTGATATTGTTTCGGGCCAGAATATTCTTAGAATTCGACGAAGATATGAGTTGACGAAAACTTGCAGCTTTCTGGTAACTCTTAAGAAAATTTTCCATGTACTGCTCCCATACAAACACACAGACAGTACCAATGAGCGAAATAGGCCCAGCTTGGTCTTGATGCCGAGATAACTGCTCTGCCAGATTTTGGACAGCCTGGTTGATACGACGAACAAAGTCCTGCTCCGATCCTCCATTTTCGGCAACAATGCTACCCAGGTAGACGAAGTTGTCCACTTTCTCCACAGGCTGCCCATTAATATTGATGGCAATAGATGTCGGATTTATTTTTCGCAATGGCGGGCTAAGAACCTTGGTCTTGTTGGTATTAATCTTTAGCCCAACCTTGCTTGCCTTCCTCTCGAGATCTAACGCCCTTGCGGACAGATCCATGACTTTGTGGGAGAGTAGGCATATGTCGTCAGCGTAGTCAAGATGTCAAAGTCCATTGAATCGCTCTGTCGAGTTCGGATAGGGCTGCATGCAACACATCGCCGGTCACTATGAGGAATAGGATCGGTGAGAGGATGCACCCCTGCCGAACTCCACTACGAATCTCAAAGTCCCCCGACACCTTACCTTTGTGCAGAACGCGACACTACGCACCGTCATAGGTTTCCTTAATAATAGCCACAAGCTTCTCAGGGATGCCTCTCCTGCGCAAGGCCGCCCATATACAATCCCGGTTCACACTATCGAAAGCCTTTTCGAAATCGATGAAAAGCAAGTGAAGCGGAGAATCGTATTCAGCACATTGCTCGATGATGATTGGCAAGGTGTTAATGTGATCGACACAGGAGAATCCGGATCGAAAGCCAGCCTGCTCTTCATCAATTGTGCTTTCTAAGTGGGCCTTTAGTCTTTCCAGGACGATTTTAGCTATTATCTTGGCAACGGCAGGGAGCACAAAAATGCCTCTCCAATTATTACAGTCTGTGAGGCTACCCTTCTTCGGAATTTTGGTGATCAAATCTTCCTTCCACTCAGTGGGAAAGGTCTCTGTAGAAATTATCCCAAATTAGCGCTAATCAAAAATCAGTTTCTATGGTTTCACTGCGGTTGATGTCTTTTTAAATCTCTTTAAGCATTATTCGTAATTTTTTACAATATTATACGTGCACGGTGTTTACACTTGTGCTGAATTGACAAGTTGTCAGGATCGTGCCTAGAGCCTGCCGAGAGGGCTGATATCTTTATCTTGTTGCTTGTGATTCTGATGAAGTATGTAACTGAATTACTTCTACCAGTTGAATAGAAACCGGAACATCAGGATGAGTGCAGGTTCCAATGATGGCCTGCAACATGTTGTTATTCCATTTCATATGAATATTAGTAAGAGGAGCAAACATATGAATACCGACAACGAGAAGAATTTCTGCAGTTATTTTTGTAGGTGTCTTTTATTCAGAAACTACATAGTATATTTGTTGCAACTTCGAGAGGCATTCAGTAAAAGTTATCATTGCCAGACATTGTCATTGTTCGCACATGAGAAAGGTTTTATTGATAAGACATTCCTTTATCATTGTCATTTCAGGCGTTAGTTGCTAACGAAGGGAAGAAATGAAAGTGTTTCTCCCTAATATTATATATATTTTTTACTATCTTTTTAATTGAAATTTCGATAGCCGCCACGCGAGTTAATCGATTTGCAAGCATCTCTTTATGTAACGGCACCATGACGGCTATCGACTAAGGAAAAGCCGAGCTGAAAGTAGCTTTAAATTAGGTTAAAGTAGCGTTAGGGCAACTTTAGAGTAGCCTTACTCCTTGATTATAATAGATTGTGCACGAAATACGCCCACAGATCGCAGTCAACGAAAATCGGCTGTTCAGCTTGTTACTCGTATAGTTAAATCTCTTGTTCGCTTGTTCTTGTTTGACACATTTGAACTGTGGAAAACTGGCTTCCAAACAAACTTGCAACACTTTTTTAAATTAAGAATAGAAACATGCACTTCCAAGAGTATAATGCCCGAACCAGATTGAACGCAGAATGCAGCAGTAGCGGCAGCGAAACGGCAAATTAGAAAGCACGCATTTCCCATACGCGCTCTAGATTGACCACAGCGGCAGCAACAGCGGCGAAAGTAGATCTGCATATTGTTGTAGTTGGTGCTACCGCTGCTGCTTCTTTCTGCCTTCAATCTGGTTCCGGCATAACGGTATAGTAACTTAGAACAAAGCAAATGATAGCCCACAGTTTGAAAACACATGCATGTGTGAATTGGCACTTCGCGGCTCGTTGATTCCGAAACACTTTAACTCATCTTCGTGAGCGATGTTTTGTTCACGCAGAGTATACTTATCGCCATATGAACTTGAACTTCATTTGACAGCCGAATCCGCGTTCTTTGCGTAGACTAGAATCCAGCCTTTAAGATCTCGAACGGTTTCGGTTCTAATGTCTTTTGACTTAAGGCACCCCACGCGTATTTGACTGCCCATTTGGGTTTCAAACGAAATCACGCAGACCCCACATTGGACGCCGATTGTTTTCAGTTTTTTTCGATTGTTTTTTGTCATCCCTCTTCTAGTGAAATGTATGCGGAAGTAGTCTTAAGGTAGCTTAAAGTAGCCTGTAGCTAGTAGTTGTGCATTTTGGATGGAATAGCTGAAAAAGGAAACCATGCAACGGAGAAAATGTGGAGGAATATACCGAATCGGACTGAGGACGTATGACTGAAGACTTTACTTCTGGTTCAAACATTGAGCAGCAATACTGTCTTCGGGATACGATTCCGCGGGGCTATGAAGACTAGTCAGAGGAAAAATGGAGGCAAAAAGCTGATAAATGAGCAGTATTTTCGAAAACTTTGAAATGCTTTTCTCAGTTTGGTAGTTTGAAGCCCTACGATTCCTTACATTGAACACCATATGTCCATATGGTTCTGTAATGCTTTGTGTGGCGTGCCTAATGTATACACGGTAGGTGTTTACTGCCAAACAAAAAGGAATATCTTTGAAATCTTAAGTGCGAGCTCAGCGTGTTTTCCTTTTTATCTGTTGGTTTCCCTTTCCATCTCACCTGAAATCCTGGATAAATGGTCAATGCTCACGTGGTACGGTGTGTGGTTCTCGAGAGGCTGCACTCACCCTATCAACTAATTCATTACCAATCAATCATGAATAAGCAGATAATCGAATATTCACTTATGCAAATATTTCACTTGAAACTTTAAAATGGCTACTCAACAAACCACCATTATTCGATTTTAGTTAGTACAGAATTGTTTTGGGAGTAGATTTCCATGTTTACATTTGTAAATTAGCCTAGCCGTATCATGGGATGGATAACGCATTTGCCCGGATAATGAATGCATCTCCAGGTACGAATATATCGTTACTACCATACGTTCCACATTCAGAATAAGTTTCGCCTGTTACGCCATCATCCTTGTAATGGCAAATAGAGATGCAGGGTTGAAGACAAATGAATTCAGTGAACAATGGGAATAATGGTACCTGTAGGACTTATCGGGAATTTAGTACATTGCTGTGGTTCCTATTTATTTTGTGTGCAATTACATAAGCGGAAAACCCCGGATTAAAAGCTCTTCCTAACAGACGAGTGCTAATAATAGGATAATTATTATTTAACGTGATTCTCGAGCAAGGGTTAGATTCAATACTCTTAAAGTTTTTTAACATCTATCGAAGTGTCGAAAGGTGTTTAATGTTGCTAATTTTCTTGAAGAGTTCTACTCTCTAGTAAGATTCACGGTCACAAAGAAAAAGTTTAAACGGATTAGTATGGTCAGAGTTAACTCAGTTGCTATCCCAAAACAAATTGTTTTTCAGGCGAATGGTAAGTATGTCCTAACATTTGGTCAGATATTATTTTTTTTTCTTTTCCTGCTTTACAAAAGCCCCTACCCCTAACATTATATAAGCCTACTAATGACCAGATACATTAAGGAAATACAATGAGACAGCTACTGCAAACAAAAAAGGAGGATACATCCTCGAAAACTTAAAGAGTTCCCCAACACAACCACTGGAACCACCAAAGTATTTGGGAAATTGTTATTTTACCTTCAGTTTTGGACTTGTAGCTCTAGTCAGTGACGTAGATATGGGGAGGGGTTGATTAAGTGGATTAGTCCCCTCCCCTCGTGCCAAGGGCTTGACAATGCAACTAAAATTCAGACATATTTAAATAAACTCCCAACCGCTTGTGAACATTTGTATGGACACAATATTTTACTTCGAGCAGAGGCGAATATAGTGAATGTAGTGCTTTACCATATTTCATGTTGATTGTTGACCGGTGCATTAATATATGTACTGGTATATATTCGGATAGGGTGTGGCCGGTAGCTCAGTACGTTGAGGCGTTAGTCTGAGGTCTCAGCATATCGGCCAGTAACAGTTTCGAGTCTCGTCCACGTCTGAAATTGTATCTATGTTAAGGATTTAAGTTTCCTTTTGAAATTTGAGTTGACGTTTGAATGCTAACTAAACGAGGACACACTCCCAGCTAAGAAATGCCCCGTTTTCGTGTTCGCTTCTCTAAGCTGCTCTCGGTCGGTTTTTTTTTGCCGCTTGTGCTGCTCCACTCTGTACAAAAAAAAGGCAGCTAAAATATCTCTTTTAATATTATGTCCTTGACGACCAGAATAGATTAACATTGCTTGTTCAATCCAAAAGTGCTCTTAAGCAAGCCCCTGTCTTTTATTTTTGATTGTCCATCAATCGAGATCTTCTTCAGTACAACGGAAAAACCAATTAACTTCCACTATCAGACAACTGTGCAAGCGGAATAAATTCATCGAACTACTCATAACAAATACTGTAGAAAGAACCCTTTGCTTTCTCTATGTGACGTACCAAGGAGCCTTATCAAATTGTGAATGAGCTTTGGCGTCATTCCATAGCCATTACCACGACATCATTGAATCCTCGCATCTTGACTGTTTCGAGCGGATTATTTTTCCAAGACGGTAGTTTGCTCCTATATTCATTCATTCATTCGCCCATTCATTTCATTTCTTGATTTCGAGGCGGAACAAACCGATGACGGTGCGATGAGCACTTTGCTTCTCCAGAAGCCCTCAGTCTTTTGTTATTCACAAGATCTCATGCCTCGACATGTGCGTCTCTAAAGCCCTGCCGCATCTGGGATTTGTGATAAGAGCATAAGAGAGGAAGATACGAGTTCGCACAAAAAACGAATAATTTCATACTTTGCTTGTTGCTGGTGGCTTTAAACCACACTCATAGATGAGAATGAAAATAATGCTGGTATGACGACACGACATCCAGCAATTGGCGAAGCGAGAGAAGCAGGACATCGGAGGTAAGCTGTGTGTTTATGAAGAGTTTCTGGCAGTTTGGCGGAATTGCTGCTCGCCATTCTTAGTATACTTTTACACTGTTGTCTACACTTGATAGGCTTTTTCCTTTTGATATCTGAAGAGGTTAATTAAAACTAGATAAAAGCGTTCTCTATCTAGATGCGATGAAAGAGATGAGCCTACGCTTGTCTCAGCCATAACAATTCGCTGCATTGTTTCGACACAATTTAAAATATGTTGTAGTATGGTTGGTTAAAAAGGAATATGAATTTTATGCGCTTGTCGACTTAGAAGGTCGATCAAAAAGCTTTAAAAAGTTATATTTATTTTTTAAGATAATGATCGAAGGCGACGATGTTTATTGAGAATTTCGG
Organism: Chloromyia formosa; assembly: GCA_964017055.1. Taxonomy (NCBI): domain Eukaryota; kingdom Metazoa; phylum Arthropoda; class Insecta; order Diptera; family Stratiomyidae; genus Chloromyia; species Chloromyia formosa. The sequence goes on along the minus strand of OZ024815.1, from coordinate 153,031,754 downwards.
TCCAAGGAGTTTATATCTAGTGCTGTGTGGTATGCTGGGAAAAGCCATATCATACACGACTATTTGAATTGCAGATATCTACTGATTATTTTAGTTTTTACTGCTGTCACGTAGTGTTCCCTAGCGCAAGGAATCGGTTCATCGCCATGCTGATTACTGACAATTTCTATTGTAAATCTATACTCATGTTGAACATAATAGAGCTAGATGAGAAACATCCATCCATCCAAAACAAACCCGATGCACTGTACTCCTGGTCGACAAGACGAGTCACTCTGCAAACATAATCGATATTGCTTTCCCTCATAATAGCAACATCGAGAGAAAGCATGCAGAAAAAGATACAAAGTATCTACACTGCATGCAGATACATCGGAACATGGATATGTCTATGACTACCGACTGCGTGGAACCTGTTGTGTTGAAGATATCGACGTAAGTTTTATAAAGATCTCAGTATAGTTCTACTGGATGGAATCATTCGAAAAAACACGTCCCACGCTTTCGGTAGGCATAAGACATATCCATGTACCGATGTATCTAGTGGCAGTGTAGATACTCGTCATAAATTCTGCTTTGCTTTGTCCTGTCCGCTCGGGCTCCTTTCTCTCGCGGGATCGTTTCGTTTTCGTTTGCATCGCGTGTGTTCAATATTCACCTCCTCTCGTGCACCCTGTTCCATCTACCCGTTCGGTACAGTTTGCAGACTGCAGCCTATCGACATTTCTCTGAGTAAGTTTCTGCTAATTGCAATCACGCTTCCCACCATCTTTTCCCAATCGGACGTGTATTGTGTTTGTGTATCTATTGCAAAATCGCTCCCACACTATCCGCCTCATCCCGCCCCTTTAATCAACAGTCCGGATCCGGCACACACAATCCGTTTCTCAAGTAACACGTGCGACTCTATGTGATTGTGTCCGGCAAACAGAAAGGGAAACTAACAAAAGTAAACAAAACATTCCAACACACGCACAAAGAGAATGCACAAGAAAAATTTTGGAGTTTTTGCTGAAGGGGGGGGGGGGGCATTTGATCTTCTGCAGACCTCTGAATGTACATCATGTCACGATGAGCTGCCCGAAACTATAACATCCCGCGACGAATATTTCTCTATTTCGGGGCTTGGGAGATTTTAACTCGCGCAGTACGAATCCGCCATTTTGTTTTATGATATGTTTATTGCACGTGTGGTGGGGGCCCACATTGTGGGCCAGTCAGACCTCAAATCGCCGCCATTGCAAATGCACAGCCACAGTTGCTGTATCACCAGATTTGCGTAGAATGAACTTCATCCGCGATGGCTCTGGCTCTCGCTATCTTCGGGGGCGGGAACTATGTATGTATTGTACACACTCTCAAATTGCGTCTGCGCATGTCCAAATGTTAGTCGAACTGACTACTTGCTACTTTTTCTGGGACCCTAGTGATTCAGATAGTACAACGCGGGCTATTTTATTAAATGATGAAAGGGAATTGGCGAAAGTTGAAGGTCATTGAAAGTCCTTGGACGTCCTTGACCTAAATAATGAGTAAAAATGAAATTTCATTCATTGTGACCTCAGATTGGGTCTATGCATGTGCATGTCGGGAGTGCACAATTTGTTTAATGAAATGGTGAGAATGAGAATGATATGAATGAAAGAGAGGAGGAGGTCCGCTGGCCTGCGCGGAATTTCGCATACATTCAGAGACCATAAATTACGTGTGAGCAAGTCGTGTCGAGCGAGGAGAGCAGACAACTTCGTGCGACGTGTTCTGCGGGCCTAGTCAAGTTAGGTAGTACGGAGCGTACTCTATATTTTTGAGGATTTTGAATGTATGGTATGGTGTGTATGCAGGAGTTTTGATTATGGCGTCGCGTTGACTGAGAGCATGGGACAGAGAGCACAGAGAGCGCCTGTTCACTCATACACTATGTTATTTCTTGCCGTCCACAACGTCAACCTTTATCGCTATCAAATCAACATCCCAACATGTACACACAGGATCCCCGCAAGCGCGCCGCCCGCGCGGATCTAGAAGCAGCAGCCATGCACAATGACCACTTCACTCAAACGACATGCACAACTAGAAAAGAACAAAATTTCAATGGGCTTGTTTCCTCTTCTGACCCCCGAGTAGAAAAACAGACATTTCGTGTGACGGACAGATTTTTAGGATGACCCCCAGCTATAAGACATATCCATGTCAAAATAACAAAATGTAGTGTACTGGCTCAAGAAATCAAACAAATTTGGCATCTTGGCAGTCTAGGAATAGTGCCTGTAATATTGTCGGCTACTGGTATTGGACCCAATGAACTTCTGACTTACCTCACCGAATTGAACCTGTCTCATTGACATTATGCAAAACTATGTCATTTTGCATAAGTGTGCAATAGTGCGGACAGTGCTCGGCGACCTCCACTAAACAGTGTTTTGGATCAGGATGCCGGCATAACACCTGCCTAAGGCATCTACACCCGCCAACACGATACTTGCATCTCTTCCGTGTATAAAGCCGGCCAAAGGGGTCGAGACTACGCCAGCCAGGTGATAATAAATAATAATCAAATATTTTGGAATCTTTGTAAATTAATTTGGTTATTATTTTGGTGTTTTAACTCAAGACACCAATCAACTGCACTCGCTTTTAAGCACTTCAACAAAATAATAAAAAACAAGATATGCCCGTAGTGCACGCTTCTCTGCCTGCACAAAGTGCTACTAAAAATCGAATTATCTTTATAATTGAAACATATAATAGAAAGCTTATCCTCTATAGTTCAGTCAATAAAATTGAAAGATGTCATGTTTCATTGTCACATCCAAAAGAACCAATCAAAACTAACTCCAAGTTGACCCTAAGCACTTTGTCAAGTATTATCGAATTGAACCTGTGCCCATTGCATAATGCAGGATGAAAAGTGAAGGAAGAGAAATATTAGTACAATGCCGACAGTTCAAAGAAGAATACTGCAAGCAATTGTGCCAATGTAGAACAGGACAATGTCGACATGAGTGGCGGCGAAGAGTTGAAGGGCACACAATTCATCGTCGCCTTGCACTCCACCATCATTCGTCAACAAATGCTTATATCGAGAGTGAAAACTCAGCAAATCGTGAAGAAATAGGACGACTGCTGTCCGGATCCAGTCACTTCAACAAACGAACTCAATGGGACGATTGCATTTAACCTACAAACGGAACGAAATAATGCGCTCCAACCGCGTTGTTCGCCTCTCTCCCTGGGTCGTACATTGCTAATAGTGGAGATGATGTCCTACAGAAAAAATATGGGTAAGGATAAAAATGTCAGATCCAAGTATTTCCGGAATCGGCAACGGTTTTTGTTCCTTGGACTGGTCTAATTCCGATTGAAATATATTATCCTTTAAATTGTTACTGAAAGGGAATTCTTTAAAAATGAATTTCCAGGAGAAATTGAGGAGCAACAAAGGGTGTTCAGCAACAGCAGGTTTCTTTCTCGAAGCAAGACTACCACGTTATTGAAAACTGTAGGGATAATAACATGTGATTTTAATGCTAATATTTTCTTTAAAACTTTGCAGACATATTTCCGATTCTGGAGCGAAGCAGAAGAGCAAGGATCAGTTCATGCATTTATTTCTTATTGATACAAATTTATCACCGCGGGGCCACCAGTACGATTTCATATTGATGTAGCCCATGGGTAATAAATGCGCACCTCTTGATGCAGAATGAGGATATCAGGAAATAAGACAAAAAACTTCGTTCTGTGCTTAGAATTCACAATTTAGATGTTCACATAAAATTTAAGTACGGAATATTTTTTATCATTTCACCAGAGTTCTTTTTTTCTCTCCCGTGTTTTTTGAAGGGAATAATAAAAAGTACGAGTAAATTTACATAAAAGTAAATGCACGCATCTCGGCAAGGGGCCATCATTTTTCCTTTGTAAGCACTCGCCCGAGAAGTCCTTTGCTGTGGTCTGGACATTCTGGGAATATACTTACTTTCAAAAATTCAAATTTGCGTAATTGAGATGAAAGTCGGTACCTTTCTTGTGTATGAGGTGTTTCATTAGGGCGATTAGTCAAACAAGTGTAAATAGAATTTGTTCGCGAACTTGAATGAAAACAACGAAAGCATAAAGCGATTGTCGAACTTATAAATTATGCGACTTAAAAGAGAGCATGTTAGATCTTAAAGAGGGGTACTTTTTTTAAATCTTACATAGAGACATTAACATTTTTTGACAACTCCAGTAGCGCCATTTCACTTAAACACGTACATGAAAGACACTTACTGGCCTACGAACCAAAATGTATGACACTTTTGCCGAGTCTTGAGCATTATCGTCCAGCTGCATTACAGCTTTGCTCAGTCTTCCTCTCCGGCGCGGCGGTTCTGGATTGCCCGAGTTTTCTCTAGCTCAATTGACAAAATTTTCTTCTGGCAAATTGGCTTATCACAAGGTGCGCGCGGTTTGTCCTGCGAATGCATACAGATGGTCACAAGCAGAAACACGTCCACCAGCTTCACTTTCTTCAGCATTGGGAAGACAATAGACAGGTATTTTTGGTCTCCATTGTTATAGGTGACTAAATGTGGGTGTTTCATTTCACTGGCCCGTGTTTCCGGACCGACGATAATGTCAAAGAAGAAGCTACTCGCTTTCTCAACGGGTTGCCAGCGGACTTCTTCGACGTGAGAATAAAAAAGTTGGTGCACCATCACCAAAAATGCGTTAACAGAAACTGCGATTACGTCAAAAAATAGATCATTGCTTAACCTTTAGGACGATTTAAATTGATAAGTAAATATGTACAAAATGATGCCTATTTGTATAAAATAAGGGAACGTTGCTTTTGAGTCAATCCACGCGCATTATATTTTTTTTCTTACTTTACAGCAGAATTTATAAATATAGGTACTAATACTACTTCATTCACGATTCCCGTTTCAATAACGCAGATTTGCATTTCTTTTTACTTTTTATTTTTTATGTATACCTGCTACTTTTTCCTTTTTGTGCAGCACGTATAGCCATTTTTGCGGATTTCACGATGTTCGATGCCACGGATATTAATGTGATTGCATATCCATATCTTGTCTAAACGATTCAATATTGTCGCATCTCTCATGGGATCATTTTGCCATACATAAAGGTAACGTACGCGATTTTCACGCTTTAGGCATATCTGATTCGAAATTTCCATAATATTTTCATTATGTTTCATGCGCGCTTATTTCGCCATAAGCATTTCTACACGATAACGTAAGAACCCAATCTTGAAATGTATCGGTTTCACATCGATTTCAGGATTTCACCCAATTTACGTTCCTTTCGAAGGTTCCTTGTGTATGTGGTATTTTCCCTTTCTTGTTAGTTTATTTTTGCAGATGACTTCAACGCAAGGATGTCTCTACAAACATAATTAATTGTGTTCGATCCTATTTATTTAAATTAAGGTTAGTCTTGTTTTTTTTTTATGTTGAGAGCAAATTGCTGGTGTATCTAAATCGGAGAAAAAATTTAGTGGGCCAGTCTCTAAGTTTTGCAAGACGACCTATCTTATTAGCTTGTTTGAAAAGATTCAGGTAATAGAGACAGCAAATAATCAAGCACAGGTTCCATGTGTTGGGATAATTTTATTACGAATAGAAGCCACTTGGATTTCCTTCAACAAGAGGCTACAACGTACACAGTAATTATCTTGACAAAATATCATGCTAAAGCAGGGGCTCTCAGGCGTATCGACTTCCCAACACCTTTGAAAAAAAAACTCGCACAAAAGCTATCCTCCCCCCTAAACAATTACAGCATGGCACAAAAAGAGAAATGTTCATAAACACTTTAGGCTTATTCCATGCAAATAGATTTTCATTTTGATCCGTTTGCTTTGTATGATTTAGTTTGAAAATTATTGTCTCCAAAAAAACTAATTCTTTAGATGTGGATCCCTGCGTAAATGTGCCTTTGACATGACATTGAGTTACCTTCGAGGATATTATGTCTTTTAATCTCTTCCGTATCTGTCCCTTAAGTCCAGAGGATTGGTATAATTACGCCGATCGAAAAATTGTCGTTTTATCTTGACCAAAGGACTTAAACAGTACAGTATAGTGCATTGATCTCATTGCTCCATGCTCCATAACTCATATCTACCAGGCATGGTTTCTGTTCCATATCATGATCAATAGAGTCCATTTGTCCTGAAGCACACCCGCAGCAGGACCAAAATATCACAGCGTTGGACATGTTGTTGTTGTTGATGTTTAACAACCCAAAGAAGCTACATACCAAATGTATAGGTGGCCATTCGCGAGGACCGTTGCGTGAAATAACTCGCTCACCGAACTTGGTCTTCAATAATTCGATTGTGTCGCATGCTGTATGGCACGTTGCGCCGTCCCGTTGGAACCACATATCGTTCAAATCCATTCGGGTAATAAATACGGACCACAGCGAAACGCTACTCATAAAGTCGACACAATTGATAGTGTACGCAGACGACATCAACATTATGTTCCGAAAACTGACCAACGCAATAGAATTTCTGCATACTCTTGATATCGTTGTAAAGAAGTTGGACTACGCATCAGCGAGGACAAAACAAAAATAATGATGCAGTCGAGAACTAGGACGCCAGCAGAATCGAACAACAATGAAGAGGATCGCAGCATCGAATTAGTAGACGACTTCACATACCTGGGTAGCAACCTGTCAAATGACGCCAACAAAACTGACGAAATCAAGCGACGGATGCAGCTTGCAAATAAGACTTTCTTCTCGGTCCTCCCATAATGAAATCGAAACATGTGCACAGAAACTCGAAGCTCCACGTATAGAAAACTATCAAACGATCAGTGCTATGCTATGGCCGCAAAAAGTGGGCCCTAACCCACGCTTCCGAAAACTTGCCAAAGACATTCGAATGGCAAGTCCTTCGGCGAATTTTGGAAGCAGTTTACTACCGAGATGGATGGCGCATCCGATACAACCATGAGTTGTGTGCACTGTACGATGAGCTGGAAGTTTCAAAAATCGTCAAACTACAACGTCTTCAATAGGCAGGGCAGGGCATGCATCCGAAGATGCCTGTGGGGACGGAGCCTTAGGTAGCATAATGACCGCGAAGGTCGGGCCGTGCCATCTGGCGGAGAAAAAGGCCCCTCAACGAGCAAAGCAGCGGCCTAGGCTTGCTGTAGCTCAGTTCGGGGGATGTGGGCGGGGTTTTCGCCGCTCGTTGCCCCTGTCCTTTACGTATTAACAAAAATTCATAGGCCTGGGGAAGACAACACAAACAGGGGAGGTAAAAATGGGGAATGAAAAAAAAATAGTCGATAAGGATGGAATGGTTGACGGACGGATCAGACGCCCACACGGTCGTACCTGGGTCCTGGTGTAATGGGACCCTCGGCCTCTGGTTTCGTACCACCAACAGATCACTACTCATCAGGTGCTGCTTCGTACTGCCGGTAGGAGCAACACTACCAGACCATAATATGGTTCCTTACAGGTGGTTCATTACAGAGTCTACGTAGTGAGACTGTCAGGAAGACCGAGAGTTCAGTATGTGCTAACGCTAACGCTATCACTACTGGGCTTCCAAGACACGGTTACGTGACCGAAATAATTAGAGGACAACGATCCAGGCGACTAGAGCCCGACGTCGGACTGTTCGCCATGATGATGACGATGATGATGAGCCAGGCGGCCAGGGCCCGACGTCGGGCTGTTGCGCTACGACGATGAATAATTTTTCAACGTATACATACGAGTAATAATAGTCCAAAATTTTTCCTTTCTTTATATCTTTTCATTTTTCTAAATTATCTTTAAGTTTCCCATTTTTAATTTATGTCAGTTCGTTCCTTTTCTGAACTGGTCACTATTTTATTGGGAATTGTTGATTTCTGTTCAGTAATCAATGTTAAATTAATAAATGGATAGCCGGACTCGAGTGACTCTCTAATATACTCGTCCAGTATAATCTCCATGGCTTTCAACACGAATGAAGTTAGACTGGGATCGGTAATCTGATGGGTCGGTAGTCTTTTGGGTTGTAGTGACTCCTTTTGGCAGTTGTGTGTATGAACATAACGCTAGCCTCTCGCCAGGAAGGAGGCACATATGCCCTTCTAATATAGCCTTTAAGGATAGCGACAATCCAAATTGCTATTGAGTCCTCAGCTTTTTGCAGCATCTCAGGTATGATTATATCAGGTCCAGGTGATTTGTATGGGTCAAAGAAGTTTATGGCCCATTTTACTCGTCTGACCGCAAAAACTCCGGAATGCTGCAGTGGTTTGTACTGTTATTCATCGTTGTTATATGTGGATCGATGGGCGGGCTTTAACAGTATGGAAAGTGAGTAGCTAGGACAACTTGACGAGGGTGCTTGACCGTCTAGGCCAATTTTGATCAAGCATTGCGCCAGTCACTCGATAATTGCTGAGCAAATTTACATTATGATTAGTTTCAGAGTCTGGGGACCAGTGGCGCACATGAATTTCAGATTTTCCAAATCTATACCAGATGCTAAGTACCTCAATGTAGCGGTATGGCCCGCTAGAGCGCCTTAATTATTCCTTAGCGGTATAGTTTCCGTTTTGTTAGCATATATCAGGCCTCGGAAGATGAACGTTACTAGTATACACATCCTGTCTATTTAACATCCTGTCTATTTAGTCACCTTCTACAGCAAGCCGTGAAAGGCTGTGGTTTATTATTACGTCCCATGCCACAGGAGTAAGCTGTCCAAATAAATAATGCCTGCACGTACTAAGTTAATATCAGCTGATTTTACACAATAATAATATACTTGCTCGATAATTAACAAATTAAATTGCATTTATTTATATTCATGTTTATAAGTATAATATAATAAGTTGTCTTTTTTACATAATGTAAGTAGTTGGTACTTTTTCTGTTTTTTTTTATTGTATTCGGTATTTTTTAAACTTTATTATGTCTGAATTTTCATGACATTTTTTATATATTTGAAATTCGCATTTCTTTTGTTTAAATTGTCCAGCTGCATAATAAATTATTCGTTAGCCTTATGAATAATATAGTAATACAGGTAATAGTTGTAGTAATAATAGTTCAATTAGTACTTTCATTTATTATTAAAAATTGAATTGAAAAATATACACATGTACCACAACTTCGTCATGCCAATGGGCGAACATCGATTCAATCCTTTCGCGTTTTGTCTAAATATTTGTAAATGCTGAGCCAAAATATTTTCAACTGTGTTCTTGTTCTCTCTACTACACAGTTTGAGGTCATCCGTTAGTATTCGCAACAAATAACATGATCCAATTTAAAATCAAAAACGATGGGGCTACCTACAAAATGATAATGAAAAATTGTAAAATAGGACTAGAATTTACACAGGCATCAGAAACGAAAGTCTCTTCCAACAATGAGCTCTAAGAGAATATTACAGCCATTAAGTATATAATACACAAATTCGAAATATTCCATATTTTTATGTAATTTAGGAAGCAGTGTCCTATTACTCGTATTCGCCAGCTTTTTTATTTTTTATTTGGTTCTATGGTTAATCTTCTGTTTAGTGAGCAGTCTAAGTGCAGCATGCATTTGTATTACTTTTTTTAACCTTAATCAATATTATGGAACATTAATCAATTGTAAGATGAATGCATTTGTAATTAGATGTATGTAAATAAGAAACAAAAAAAAACAGTTTAGCTAGTAGTTTGACTACACTCTACATAATCTAATGTGAGGTTACAGTTCAATTTTCCGAAACTTATTTTGTTAGTTTTTTTTTTGGGTTTGGGTTTATGTATATTTTATATATATATTGCATTGGTTTAGCGATTGATTCAGGCCTCCGTTTCAGATCGTCGTCTACGTCCTGGTCCACCAGCAAAATTAGCAGCAGCCATTCCCATGCGATGTTTCAATTCTTGAATGCCCGAATATCCTCGTGCTAGGCCAAAGTCAACAGTACGTTTTGAACTAAATGAAAAGAAAAACAAAAAGAATATAGTTTTTTTTTAGAAATTACTGAAAAACATTGTCAGAAAAATATAGTGGATGAAAGTAGTTCATCAACTGCTTCTTCGAGAAAATTGTGAATTTCGTCTTAACCCTAGTTTACCATTTGGGGTGCAAGTGCACCCCACAACTACTTTCTAAGAACGTAACTTTTAAGTTTTTTTGAATTTTGTGTCTGAGTTATTTGGTAGCTTAGTAAAATGAATTTCTCTATTGTTTTTGATGTTTGAACAGGCTGTAGAAAGTTGCATTTCATGATTTTTTACAATTATTTATCGATGAAAGACATTAGACCTGCCCTGGGGTGTAATTGCACTCCACCCAATACAGATAGAGGAAAAAAACGTATTATTCGCAACAGATTTATATAGTATGTTACTTTATTTACTAAAGAATAGTAATATTTGGAAGAGGATCAAAAAATTCATCATAATCGTGGCGCGACAGCCCGACGTCGGGCCTTGGCCGCCTGGATCATTGTCCTCCAATTATCTCGGTCACGTGACCGCGTCCTCCAATTTTGGGAGCCCAGTAGCTGCGCGGCGTCCACACCTACTGAGCTCTCCCAACGAGATCTCGGTCGTCCTCGCAGTCTCGCTCCGTCGACTCGTTCTGCATTCATTACTCTCTTAGGCATGCGATCGTCGTCCATTCTTTGTACATGCCCTGCCCATTGAAGTCGTTGTAGTTTGACGATTTTCGAGACTTGCAGCTCATCGTACATTTCATACAACTCATGGTTGTACCGGATGCGCCATCCATCTCGATCGCAAACAGCCCCGAAAATTCGCCGTAGAACCTTACGTTCAAAAGTGTCTAGCATGTTTTCGGAGGTTTGAGTTAGGGTCCATGCTTCGCAGCCATAGCATAGCACTGGTCGTATAATGGTTTTGTACACGCGGAGCTTCGTGTTTCTGTGCACATGCTTCGATTAACTTATGGGGAGAACCGAGAAAAAAGTCTTATTAGCTAACTGTATCCGTCGCTTGATTTCGTCAGTTTCGTTGGCGTCCCTTGACAGGTTGCAACCCAGGTAAATGAAGTTCTTCACGAACTCGATGTTGAGGTCCCCCACATTGATGCAAGGTTGTGCAGGTGTCCTTGTCACCGATTGCATCATTATTTTAGTTTTACCCTCGTTAATACGTAATCCAACTTCCTTTGCAGCGGTATCGAGCGTATGCAGAAGTTCTTCTGCGTCAGCCAATCTTCGGGACATGATGTTGATGTCGTCGGCGTACGCTGCTAATTGTGTCGACTTGATGAGTAGCGTCTTGCTGTTGTCCATATTCATGGCCCGAATAACGTATTCCAGTGCTAGGTTGAAGAGCGTTGGTGCCAGTGCATCGCCCTGTTTCAAACCAGTGCATGTTTCAAATAGATCAGTAAGTCTATTCTGGATCCTGACTTGTGAGACGGAGTTGGTCATCGTCATCTTTGTCAGTCGCACTAATTTTGCCGGTATACCAAATTGCAGCATGATGTTGTACAGTACTCCACGATCGATACTGTCGTATGCCTGCTTGAAGTCGACAAAGATTTGGTATACGTTTACGTTGTATTCCCAGCACCTCTGGAGTATCAGTTTGACTGAGAAGAGCTGATCGGTTGTGGAGCGCCCAGGTCTGAAACCGCTTTGATATTCGCCAATGACTCGTTCTGCGTACGGTTTTATTCTATTTTCCAGAATTTTCGTCAAAATTTTATAGGACGTACAAACTAGTGAGATGCCCCTGTAATTCTCACACCGCAGTTTATCTCCCTTTTTATGAATTGGACAGATGATTCTTCTGCGCCAATCGTCTGGGATCTCCTCGATCTCCCATACTCGCAGGAGTAATTGATGTATGGCATCAACTAGACTCGTTCCACTGAATTTTAGCAGTTCAGCTGGAATCTCGTCAGCGCCCGGCGCTTTATTTCGTTTTAGTGACTGCAAGGCGAGATCAACTTCCTCTACCGTCGGGGGCTGAATGGGTGGGCCTAGATCAACAATATCGTCGAGAGCTTCCTGTGTGGGGATGTTAGATGGTCGGTTTAGAAGCTCTTCAAAATATGAGGCCCATCGCTTGCCAATACCATCGGTGTCGCTGATGATGTTTCCATCCTTGTCCTTACAAAGGCTAGTCCTGGGTTGGTAGCCGTTCTTAATTGTATTTACTAGTTTGTACGCTTGTATGGTGTTCCTATTAGCTAAGTTTTCGTTTATGTTCAGCAACTGCTCGTCAAAGTATTTACGTTTCTTACGTCTAATTATTCTATTCGATATTCGCCGTAGCTCGTCATATTTTTCTCTTCTGGCTCTGGTTCCTCGTTGAATCCATTGTCTGTAGGCCTCGTTTTTCGCGTCAAGTGAATTTTTGCATTCTTCGTCGAACCAGTCATTTCGCGCTCGCCGGGCTTTATATCCCGCGACCTTCTCTGCGACATCCTTGATGGTACCCTTGAGTTCTTCCCAGAACCCATGGACGCCTGTGTTGCTGATGTTGTGTAGCATAGGTGATAGTTTTTCCTCAAGGGCGGTAGTATACGCCACCGCTGTAGCATCACTCAAGAGCTTATCAACCGCAAAGATTTTGGGAGGGCTGATTCTTGACTGGTGCACTGAGGAAATTCTACATCTGTAGGTCGTCTTCACCAAGTGATGATCTGAGTCGCAGTTTGCTCCTCGATAGGAGCGGACATCCATGACACTAGACGCCCATCTCCTGCAAATGAGGACGTGGTCAATTTGGTTGACGGTATGTGCGTCTGGAGACTTCCAGGTCTGCTTGTGAATGCGTCGATGCGGGAAACACGTAGAGCTTACGACTAGATTCCTGCTGCAGGCGAAGTCGATAAGTCGCTGGCCGTTATCGTTACATTCTTCATGGAGGCTGTGGCCTCCAGAGGTCCCCCGATGCCAACTTTCATTTCCGACTTTCGCGTTAAAGTCTCCCAGCAGCAATTTGACGTCGTTTGTTGGAAGTGAGTCGAAGAGAGTTTCAAGGCGGGCGTAGAACTCGTCTTTTACTGCGTCTTCTTTAACTTCAGTGGGGGCATGCACATTGATGAGCCAGAGATTGAAAAATCGAGTCTTGATGCGAATCGCACACAGCCGTTCATTTATGGGTTTGAAGTCAGTAATATGCGGTTTGAGATGATTGTTCACTATAAATGCTACTCCAAACTCCTTGCGGCCCGATGGTTTGCCACTTGTAAAAATTGTGTGCGATTTCTTGTCATTAATCTCGCTGCCAAGCCAATTTGTTTCCTGGACTGCAGTAATGCTCAGTTTGTACTTTTCGATCTGTTGAAGGAGGGCCTTCTCGGCCCCCGGTTTGTTCAGGGAGCGTACATTCCAGGATCCGAAAGAATAATTCGTTTGCGTGGTCGTCGTTGTTGATCCGTCCAATCCGAGGCTTTTGTTCCAGGTTTCTTGACATGGAGTGGTTTTTACAAGGACGAGTTGTCAGCACGTCGCTTAACCCCATTCAGGGGATGGCCTCGGAGATCAAAAAATTACTAAGAATAAAAAAAATATAAATATTCCGAAAATTTAATAATTCGTTCTCGCTCCAGGAAGCGACAGGATACCGGCCGAATTTTGCAAATACGGAACATCTTTTAGACATATTATGTAATGAATTTAACCGAATTTTCGAAAGCGGCGATATCCTGGAAGAATTTCGGGATGCAGTAATTTTTCCTAGGTTTAAGAAAGGAGATGTAAATGACCCTGCATGTTACCGCGGCATTTCCTTTAAAACGATTTATGTGCTCGAGTCATGGAAAATTAGGTCCAGCGTATTCACTTGTGCCAGCGTTTCCGCGGCAGACATTTGAACGATGTCGTATTCTATAATTAATGGCATCGATTGTACTTTCATTTGAAATAGAAATCATTTCCATAATTAACACACAAGTCTTTTAATTGAAAAACAAAATGCGTCGCTCTTAATGAAAAACCCTACAGTTATGCTATCCAAACGATAGAAATGCTGAAGATGTTGACGCGCCCAGGCAAATTAACAACAACAACAAGTTGCTGGGATGTTCCTGTCCCTTTTTAGTCGCTTTCTGCGACTTACCGGGAAAGGTCGTGAAATTAGTTAGCAATGACCAACGACCACTGACATTCCAGGAGCATGGAAGAGAATTTGTTCCCCAATTGTGAATTTTGTCGCGCTCGGTGTCCATGATCGTTCGGTCGCCGCTCTACGATACTAGTCTAGAGCTCGGAGATCAAATCTCGGCGCCATCAAAAACTGCCTGTGAGTACTATTAGAACTCTCACAGTGCTCCGAGCTTGTCAGTATAAAGACGGCGCGGCGCGGATAGGAGGTGCGTGCTAGCAACTGCACTTCCGGAAAGTAGATATGCTATCATAACGTCAACAAGGCAAACAACAATGCTAGAGATGTTAACGAGCCCATGCCCCTGGAGGGGTCAAGGCAATTAGAGAGAGAATTGTGAATTTCACCTCAAATCCACGCATTTTAGTTTGTGAAAGTGTTACTAGACGGCGAAACATTAAAAACTGAAGTTACGTTAAATTAAAGTAAGATATGTGTTCTTACCTTGGGACAGAGAGAACGACACATTCCCTACTATAGGAAATAGTTTCCTTATTATCCCCAACTTTTCTTTAAATTCACACTCAACACTCACAATGTGACAAAAAGTTTTATTTGTCATCAACTTAAAATCATCCAAGTAAACATCCGCACGAAATGAAAGCAGAACCAACTTAGTGACTAAAGTCATTTAAAAGTTTAAAGAAATAATGAAGACATTCATTTATTGTCTCACCCTCACCCAAAGATCCTTCGTATTGTTGGGATTGGGACCGAACAAATATTCTTCAAAACAGTGATGATTCTATTATAAAATGAGTCAAGTGAAATGAAATGTATCTAAGAAGCACATTTTTGTTCTAATACTGTGCGTGGTATATGTTAAACGATTTCTTATGGGACACTGACTACAAATAACAATCATTTATTTCCACAGAGCTGAACGGACAAAGTGACATCCAACAAGTAACAACACTTGTTCGCTAAGGATACAAAAAGTCGTGACGTAGTTAAAAAAAAAAGTTTAAAAAAAAAGTTCCAAGTGAAAGAGGCTAATGTTTGTGTTGTGCTTGTGCTTAATTTCACTAATGATAACTTATAAAGGAAAATGTTAAGTATATTAATGTATTTACCCTCCAAAGTGGTCCTGTTTACTGTTAGCCAATTGTAAGTAGTCTTCATTGTTGTAGGGTAGGCCGGGCGCAGCATATTCGCGAGACTGTTCTTTAATGTGGTTGTCCATGGAAGGAGCATTTCTGTAATGAATTGTGAGAAAAAAAAAATGTACATAATGTGAAATGATAATCCGTTTTATAAATAATAAATATTTTCTTTGTAGCTAAATAATAAAATAATGAAAATCTTTTTATTTTGTTTGATCAAACTAATAATTTGGATTAATTAGTGTAAGTGTAAGGGTTCTCCCCTTTATCATGAATTTTATGGTTTTCATAAGTACTTGACTTTAAATTTGAGTCTCTGGAACCGACGACCGTTCGTTGAAATGTAACCTCTGCAAAATGAATCAGTTACTTCAGAAATACCCCATAAGCAGTGATACATCCAGAGGTGGGCCAAAGAATAGAGATTGTTAACAAGAAGTGGGACTCCATACGAATTAAGAGTGCCTGACTTGTAGTTGCATATGTGTTGGATTCCATAAGTACACGGAGGGGTAATGCCAAATAATAAGCAAGCATGTTACTCAAACGATGAAACGTACTAGGCAGTTGTCATTTGGAGAGCTTTTTAAAGTGTTGTCGTCCCTATCTCTCTAAAGGCGCCTTTCATTTGATTATTTGCGTCTCAATTGGCACTGCGCTTTTGCTTAAATCGTATGAAGTTCCATCTCTAGTAGTTGTTACTTTATGGGTGGGCCATCGGGACCCGAACCTCCTCCAAAATGTTTGGTATAGAGCTAAAATTATTGTTCATAGTACTCGAAAATGATTCATAAAAATGACGGCGAATGGAAAAGATAACCCGACAATGGTGGATTTTTTTGCGCTGCGCGTTCCTCTTAGGCTTCGTTTACGCGTGAACATTCATTTTTGTTGATGGACAAAAATAACAAAAGTGAATAAACCTTTTTTTAGTTAATTTTGTGCACTTTATTTTGTTCCTGGAGCATTTTTCGCTGAGAGTGATAGTTACAGAGAGGTAGGCAAAAAAAACTAGCTTCAGCGCGAGCCATATCAAACTGATTGATCGATAGGATTTATGGTCATTCAAATAGGTTTGTTTCCCATTTTGGGAGTGAAAACCACCCTGAGTGATCTCCAGGTACTACGAATGTGGCCCAGCGCGAAGCTACTTCTAAAGATGCTAACGAGATGTGGAAAAAGTTTGTTTCAGGCCATTCAGTAGGACAGCTCGAAAAATTTGATCTGTGCTAAGCGATTTTCAGCGGTTCCAGTCACACATACTTGACTTTGTCGTAAGTGAAAATTCTCCTAGCCAATTCCTAGTCAAAACGGTTGGCTCAGTAGGGCGGGTCATTGCAACCCAGGTCACATTCATCACCTACGACAATTCTGAATACAGTAAGTGTCCAGGTGGAGTTTTCCTGTACTGCCGAAGTCATGCTTAGTGTTGCCGTTCGGTTTTTGAGTATCCTAAGTTCTTTGCCTGAGCACGGTGTAGTTCAATTGCTTTGCTGATGTTGCTGACATTCTCCCAGAAAATCATCCAGCTGCGACGTTTGGCATCTCTAACCTTGTTACTGAGTGCAACGGTATCCAACGGTTCCAACTCTTTCTTGCATTTGACGCTGTTGGCCAACTTTCAAGTCCTTTTCTTAGGCAGGACAGTTCAGTGATCCAAGACGGAACTCCCCTGCTGTCCTTGTTGGATTTTAATCGACAACTCTCTTCGTACGATTTCGAAAGCGCTATACAACAAGTTCGTATTGATTTTCAATAGCTTCAAGAATTTTCCCCAGACACAACTTCGGGTGTCCTTAAATACATATCCCGAACACAAAACTTTCCAAAAATCTTGCGAGAACGAGAGAACATCTTGTGTCTGTCTTGCTCCTGTGAAATATCAAAAACGCAAACATGTTCACATTGCACGATTCCTGAACTTCAAAGTTATGAAATTAACCAAAATGGTAATAGAAATTTCCCTAGTTAAACACTTGGCGAACAATCAGTGAGCCCACAATGAATTGTAAATTCGGTAATTGTACATCTTCTCCAATTATTTGCTTCTTTTAGGGTACTGTCTTTACAGGATTCGCACGGTTACACTAGCTCGTCATAAATTTCAAGTTTCATATGCCTGCCTCTGGTAACCCATCTTTCCGGATAAACCCTTGGCGACCTGTTACAATGTTTGTGTTGTTGCTGCTAACTTAATTATTTACTGCTTACTTTGTCCCAATTATTGTTTCAATAGATGTCTGACAAGTACTTTGACAGACTGGTGATGGACGGAAATTCTCAAGGTTACCCATGCATATACGAACACAATTCTTAATGTGAATATACTCGTATATAAGGAGGATTCCATAATTTCTCAAGTCACACCCTCGCTCATCATGAAAATTGAATAATGAATTGACTGTATCATCATCCATAACATCGTCGAGTCAAAGGTTCGTACGTGAAAACGATATCCTTACATGTATAGGATAAATTGTAATATCTTTATTTTATGCAACAGATGCTGGAAAACACATGTAGACTCTCATGAAATAATTCACGAAACGAAAGCAGTGAAATTCTTTTTATTTTTGAAAGAAGTTTCGAATTTTGTTAGATATTCGAGGTTTACTTCATGCCTATAACAATATTTTAAGTTAAATCAGAAAAGGTTAAAGCTTCGAGATTATCGAAAATCCAGATTTTCTATAATAGCATTATACGATGTGCACACAATACAAGATTTGACAAAATCTCGAAATATTCCCAAATCTGCCACACAAGGGCCGTGGTAGCTCGATAGGTGGTGCGTCGATTTACCAAGAGAGGGGCCGCGGGTTTGATTCCTGGACGTATTCAAACAGTTACTTTTCTGGCCGGTGGTCTTTAGAAGTCTCAGATTTGATAATGGAGTAAAGGCTAGACTTGCGCGATTCTGACCATGTAACCCACAGTTATCATCTTCGCATAACAACAGACTCGGAAATGAAGTGCTCTACTACACTTCGTATTCCATGCTCCGATTTGGAACGGAAAGAGGAACACTTTGTTTTCACCACAAAATCTACTAAATTTCCCATAGATACAAAGGGTGGGACGCGGGTGGTGTTGAAACACAAATACTGCGACTCTGCGTCTAGTCTGCTAGATTTCCCACATATTTGAAAGCTTTTCAAATCCACATTCGGGATGGGATCTGAAATAAATCTCGTCTCAAATGTTGCTCGATTATTCTCAATCTTGCTGAATTATGTACGTTGAAGAATTTTAATGAATGACTTTTCTGATGGTCTAATCCGATTATCAATGTCAAACGTTTTTCCTAAAATTTTTGTCAGATGAGCATTCGAATTTTATTTTAAGAACGACAACTCTGTCATTATACCACGCTGCGGGTCGTTGATATTTGTAAAAAGTATGTACTGATGGGGCACTTATGTGTCCTTTAAAAAAGTGCTGTTTCATCGGATGTCATCGACCTCGCCTTGTGATACAATCAGAGCCGTCGAGAGAAAATCCGGGCCCGGGGCTCAACAACTATTGGGTGGATTGAGAGGCCGAGGTCCGCTCCAATTGGACCCAGAGCAGTGTCGAGGTACATGAGCTGGTCGACGGGCATTGCCTTTAAGTACTTCTTTTTCTTAAATATTTTTTGATGTCGTGGGACCTGTGTGCTGTATTCCCTAGGCAAGAGGTTATCTTTTACAATTGTAATGGTTAGGCGCGGCTAGATGGCAAAGCTCCAGCCCGCATCTCCTGTCACTGAGCTACAGCAAGCTCGTGCCATCGCCTAACCCGCCAAATGACATCGCTGAACCTTCAAGGTAACTTAAGCAGCTGTTCACTCCATCCCCATGAACGCTTAGGTGTCTCTAACACCTGTCCATTAGACAATGCTATTTTATACTCAGCACAGAAAATTTCTCTCAAGTGGTCTCTGGTGTACATACATATATGCTATAGATGGATATAAAATAGTTCAACGAGATGCAATTAATGCTGTATTACAGCTACGAATAGAATTTAATTAACCAACTTGGCTGGCTTGGAATTTGAATGTTCTGGAAAGTTGCAACTATTTAGAATACAAAAAAAAGTTGCAAACTAAAGCAAAAGTTTAAGTGGCTTTCCGAGTCAATATGAAATTTCAATTTTCAGCTCAAGGGAACAATTAAAAATTACAGTGGAGTTTCATTATAAGAAAAAATACCGCAGAAATTTTTGATTTTAAAAGAAAAATAATCTATAATTTTTTTTGATTCAACGAAGACAAATATGATTCCAAAAATGGTAAAAGTTGTAGAACGGGTCCAGTTTTATTGCGATAGTCGAGACTGGGTTTCAATATTATTCTATCATATTTTATATTAACAGCAGGAGTGAGTACCTACAGAACTCACATGTGTTGTGTCGAATGAGCCATCTTTATCCAACCATACGCACATTAGGTTTGATCTGGACGTGTCCGTATCAGACATGGACGAGGCAAACTACCTGATATCGCTTCTTGAGATATTTTGGGTGAATGACTGCGAAAAAAATTGTCGGACGAGGCTTTATGTGGTAAAGAGGGAGATCTATAGACTCTACCTGGAATAGGCTTACGACAGATGGAGCACGCTATCGACGTGCGGCACATCTTAGAGCGCTATGGCCATCATACGACTTACGAAGGACACACGCTCTCCTGAGTAATGCCCTACCGGATGTGGCAGGGTCGCAGCTATTATAACAGTCGCTAGGAGAGCATGTGGCCAGACTGGGTATTCCTTACAATGCACACTGCCGGAACTGGAAGGATGAGGCGGAAAAGGAAATTCTAATCCACTTCCTGAGTGAATGTTCGGCTCTAGCCAGAGCTAGGCATCAAGAACTGGGTGTAACATTCTTCGCTAGCATATCCGCCATTTCCTTGAAGACGATTAGGGAGATATTTCATTTTCTTAATTCAGCGGGATGGTTCTGAGAACCTTTTCCGACCCCCATGAAAGACTAATAACCAAGTTTTTGCCCCCCTACGAAGCGTGTGGTATTAAAACGGCACACAGTTGTGCTGCATATGTCTTCTCGCAGCAGCGAACTGACAGCCACTTGAACCAACAACCAACCAAGATTAACAACACTGAACATGGAAAGTTCACATGAAATCCATCAACAGCCAGCCAAACTTTCTCACTGGAGAGTAAATATAATACATCAAAGATAATCATAAGATACACACTGACAACTAGCGTGGCACTTGAATTTGAGACCGCCGGTTCCCGCTATTGCCGGAAGATAAATTTCCAACTTCCGAAAAACCTGAAATAGCACAGGGCATAATATTAAAAGCCTTTGAGTTTCTAACATTTATGAATTTATTTTAATGCAAACTTATTCCATATTTTTTAAAAACCCCCAGAACACTATCCATTTATCCAACAGTGACTTTCTACAACTTTATATATCAACTAATCCCATATCACTTTATTAACATAAATATTCAATATCCTTGAATTTGATGACACCATAACGTCGACACTAAAAATTCAATATGAGAGACGTCGGATCAATTCAATCGTTACGATTGCTACTTCGGATGTGTAATGAATTTTCCAAGTTTCCACTTCAACCGGGAAATCACACCATAAATCGCTTATTTCAACGCAGGCAAAATGTTTTGCCAGGAAGCATCTTCACTCCGCTCTATAAGGGTATGTAGCAGAGAAGTATCATTCAAACCGTGTCAGTGCTAGTCCACGAGATCATTACACCTCTCATCAAATTATGACATCATTAATCCACGTTATGATGTTTAATTACAAGTTGTGGATCTACCATCATCAAAGAATCCTTATTCTCATTTTCATCTGTTTCGAAATTGTCCTTCGTGTCGTAACCCTCCGGTCGTAGTCAAGTCGCCCACTTGCTTACTTAGCCACAGTAATGCAAACGGGATTAAGAATTTCATTAAGAATTACCTTAGAGTACTATGTACTGTACCACTCATTGCGGTTATGTCCTGGCAACTTATTGAACCGACCGACGCGAGGCGCGACGATGAGCTACAAAGCATATTTCGACTTTACATTGTACTATAGCAAATGAAAAACAATATTATTTTAAAGTAAGGCTGCCATTAAAATTGCAGCAATTAGGGGTCACACTTTCCACCATAGCAACGTTCGCCTTTGGCGAAAATTTGAGCCGTGTTGTAAGGACAGTCTATCGACAAAGAAAATATCGAATTACAAGGTATCAGCAATTTTAGCAGGCATTGACTGGAGTCGTCTTCGTCTGTAGATAAAGACTTGCTGGATATTTCACGCCACCTATTTAATTGCCCCCTTTTTCTCCAAACATTAAATATCAATCTCAATGGCATTCTTTGAAATACTTACTTTCCCAGATCGTATTGTGTCTTCAGGACAGTTTCTCCAAGTCGGGCAATAAATGCCATTAGCTCGTCACGAGGAATTTCTTGCATGGCGTCGTAGTAGTTGTAGCTGAAAACATATACCAAGAATCGAGAGTAAAGAAGATGTTTGGTGGAGTGAGTATTTAAAGAAAGTTCTAAGAGGATAATAGACAAAAGATATTAATGTTATGTTGGCACTTTACGTTTATTGTTAAGTATATTTTTCCAAATTTCGAGTAGAAGTTAAACCATTTCGAGCATATTCCCTGATATCCGTAGTACAGCAAAACGGACTACTAAATTTTAAAAGGCAATAACAAATAATTATACAATTTACCGAAACTCTTTCTTTATTTTAAAAATGCCATTTCTTTCAGATCTATTTGAACAACCTGGGTGATACTGAGCCCCATGGGTGCGCGATGTTGACAAAAGGCGGCTTCTTTCACAAATCATAACCTATACAGGTTAGTGGGGATATTTTTAGTTTCCGGGGCCCGGGGTGAAAAAATTACTTTTCACTAGGATTTTTTGTCATTTATCGCTCATGCTACCCTAAGACTCGCAAATTTGCGGAGCGAGCGGAGCCCACTCAAGGGGATTTCCGAATATTTCAATTTTCCATGCCTCCAATATTCCAAAGACTTAGTATAAATAACGAAAAAAAAATTAAAACTTAAAACAAAAATTAAAAAAAAAATTTTTTTTTTTTTTTTGTAAATTCTTGACTTTTAGAGTGATGCCCGGTTCACATTATTCCAGTAGCCAATCCAGTCCAGCGCTGGATTGCTACTTGACAAAAATCCGAGTGAAAAGTGATTTCCCCAGCCGGGGCCCCGGAAACTAAAAGGTTGCCCTTTCTTCGTCATACAAATTTTTAAATGCGAAAATCTTTGCATTTATTTTCAGATTGAAAGGAAAAGTTATTTCTTAGAAAGATAATTGAGCAGCCATGCTTTTATTCACAACATACCATCATAAATTCCCATAATTTATCATACCTATGAATTGCTAATTGAATTTAGATAATTATTATTATCTCAACCACAAGACGCGCACGAAATGAAACCCTATCACGGAACACATACTCCCACTCATCACTAATATATTGCAATGCTAGCGTAACACACTTCCCGAAAGTACAAATCCTTCCAAAAATTAAGGAACAGTGCAGGGACGAATTTTATTCTTTCTCGTAAATCAAGTTTCGACTGAGGTAAGGAAACTTTATCTTCGTTCACGAAATTCCCAATTCGTCAATTTCACTTTTCACGTACCATAAACTCGTGCGGTAACCGTGTAAACCAATTTCAGCTCCATTTCATGTCCTATTGATGAGATCACGTCTTTGACAAATTTTCTATTACGTAGCCGAAAACGTACGTAGCAGTAAGAAGAAAATAAAGAATTTTTATGTATCTTTGTGGCTATCAAACCGCAATGGGACGTCTTTGCTCCGCGTCAGTGCGTTCGTGATAGAATGATTGTTGAGCAAGTCGGAAATTGTGTTAAGTATAGTACGCCATTAGCTTAGGAAAGAATCTCGACTTTCAAAATGTAACCGAAGAAATCCTAAATGATTGTACAGAAAGACATAGTACAAAAGCAAGACTCTCATCGCAAAACAAAAAAATACGATCAAAAGCGAAAAAGTGTTAACACTGCTGCCCCCCCCCACACACACACACACTAGTGCATAAGTTAATGCACTAACATGACATTTAACATTTCTGTCATTCACACAACAATATTAAAACTGTTTCGTTTTGTAAACCCGACAAATGTATACAGGAATAATCGCACCCAAAGTGGGATGACGCTTGTCCCTTAACGTCAACTTCAGTCAATTCTAGAATAATTTAAGAAAATAAAAAGTGAGTCTGCAGTTTTTTCTATATGGATACCTACCTAAAAGTCACTTAGCATGATGACCAAGGATTTAACAATGATTGACGTGTACATTTAGCAATGGGCTTCCCTCCAACCCTTATCAACTGCCATTATCCGCTTACTTACAATATCTTTTAACCGTGCCTTCATTAAAATAATTCTTTGATTTGATAAGCCATAGTCAGGAATCTTATCAAAATAAACATTTAAAACGGTTTCCTTATACTGGAGACATAAACCTCGTTCCGCAAACTCCTAAGGCTGCGTTTATCCAAATTGCGGGAGCCGCCCCGATTTATAAATTTACAAAGAATTTTGACAGTTCTCTCAATATTCCTAACCCTTGAGTGGCATAGACCGTCAACTGTTCCATGTGGCCAGGTTTCGACGGCATAAACTGGTTCCGGAGAATGCAGTTGTCTCTGGAGTACTACACTGAAAAGATTTTATACCGGTAGGTGATGATTGGAGTCACAGTTCGTTCCTCGATGCTCGATCGGACATCCATCACACTGAACGCCAATCTCTTTCCTATGAGGACATAATCGCTTTGATTGACGGTGCGTGCTTTTGATACTACTTTGCCTTAACCCCTAGCGGGGCATAGCGCGTCAACTACTCCTGCGCGCCATCGTACTCTGTTCTGGGCAATGGGGCGCAACTCCCCAAAAGACTTACCCAGTACCTGACACTCCTTTGCCACAGATCGACGCCATGTGATTCGAGGACCCCCTCTTGGTCGGCCTTGGTTGGAAATGGGGTTCCATTTCATGGCATGCAATGCAATGCAGTTATCACTCTTCCGCAATGTGTGACCTATCCACTGCCATTTTCGCCTGCGTATCAATTCGTCGATTGGCATCTGACCCGTACGCCGACTTAGCTCTTCATTTGATATTGTTTCGGGCCAGAAAATTCTTAAAATTCGACGAAGACATGAGTTGACGAAAACTTGCTGCTTTCTGGTAACTCCTACGGAAACTTTCCATGTACTGCTCCCATACAAAAGCACTGATAGTACCAGGGAGCGAAACAGGCCCAACTTGGTCTTGATGCTGAGATAACTGCTCTGCCAGATTTTGGACAGCATGCCGTAGGCACGTTTAGCCTGGTTGATACGACGAGCGATGTCCTGCTCCGTATCACCATTTTCGGCAACAATGCTACCCAGGTAGACGAAGTTGTCCACCTTCTCCACAGGCTGCCCATTAATATTGATGGCAATAGGTGTCGGATTTCTTTTTCGCAACGGCGGGCTAAGAACCTTGGTCTTGTTGGTATTAATCTTTAGCCCAACCTTGCTTGCCTCCCTCTCGAGATCTAACGCCATTGCGGACAGATCCATGATTTTGTGGGAGAGTAGGCATTTGTCGTCAGCGTAGTCAAGATATTGTAGATAAGATGTCAAAGTCAATTGAATTCCTCTGTCGAGTCCGGATAGGGCTGCATGGAACACATCGCCGATCACAATGAGGAATAGGATCGGTGAGAGGATGCACCCCTGCCGAACTCCACTGCGAATCTCAAAGTCCCCCGACACCTTACCTTTATGCAGAACGCGACATTTCGCGCCGTCATAGGTTGCCTTAATAATAGCCACAAGCTTCTCAGGGATGCCTCTCCTGCGCAAGGCCGCCCATATAGAATCCCGGTTCACACTATCGAAAGCCTTTTCGAAATCGATGAAAAGCAAGTGAAGCGGAGAATCGTATTCAGCGTATTCGATGGTGATTCGCAAGGTGTTAATGTGATCGACACAGGAGAATCCGGATCGAAAGCCAGCCTGCTCTTCATCAATTGTGCTTTCTAAGTGGGCCTTTAGTCTTTCCAGGACGATTTTAGCTATTATCTTGGCAACGGCAGGAAGCACACAAATGCCTCTCCAATTATTACAGTCTGTGAGGCTACCCTTCTTTGGAAGTTTGATGATCAAACCTTCCTTCCACTCAGTGGGAAAGGTCTTTGTATTCCACGCTTTATCAACAAGTGGGTGCAGCAAATCGGCAATTACGCTTGGCGCTGCTTGATAAAGTTCGGCGGGGATGCCGTCAAGTCCGGCGGCCTTTCCTCGTTTTAGTGCAATAATTGCAGTGACTATTTCCTCTTTAGTCGGGGCAGTGGACCGTATACGCACATTTTGATGGTTAGCTAAATTATCTATATGAGGGGGAACTTCACCAGAGGTTACACGGTTCAAGACCGCGGCGAAGTGTTCTTTCCATCGCCTCATTTGATCTTCTTCCAAGATAAGTAGCTTTCCATCACTATCTTTCACCGGATGTTGACAGGAGTTACGACCACCTGTAAACTCCTTGATGACACCGTATACGGCGTTTAAGTTGTTACTTCTAGCGGCTTCTTCTGCTGACGCTAAAAGAGAATTGGCGTAAACTCTTTTATCGCGTCGCACACTACGCTGAACTTCTCGAGCTTTCTGACGGTAAAGGAGTTCGATGCTGCTTCGATTGTCGTCTGATGCTGCAGCCAAACGAACTTTCAGCTCCTTTCTTTCAACAATCCGCTGCCATGAAGCGTCGGACATCCAGGGCTTATTCCGGCAATCCGGGTTTGGGCCAAGGATGGTATTTGCGCTATCAATGTACGCATTTTTTATGGCATCCCAGTTTTCGTTTATGTCACTATCTGGGTGACTAGTTATCTCAGCCGCTTTTTGCGCAAGATGGTCATTATATTGTTGTAAGACAGCTGGATTTTTTAGTCGAGCGGTGTTGAATTTGCGGGGCCTGGATCTTTCGTCTCTGGGGCGGCGCACGGCTGCAATACGGAATCGAACATTAGCGATCATAAGATAATGGTCTCTTCCCATCCCAATATCGGCACCCTTCTTGTTTCGCACGTCCAGGAGGCAACTCTTGAATCTTTTACTAATGGCAAAATGGTCGATCTGATTTTGTGTTCTGCGCCGATCAACAGAGGACCAACTGATTTTGTGGTGGTCCTTATGCTCAAACATAGTACCACCGATGAAGAGACTGTGAAAGTTGCAGAACTCTACAAATCTTTCACCGTTGTCATTACGATCACCAAGACCGTGTCTCCCCATCACATGTCTGAGCCCATAGTTATCAGCGCCAACTTTCGCATTCAAATCACCCATAACCATTATAATGTCACCTTTAGGTGTTCTGCTCTGAACGGCGTTTAGTTCTTCGTAGAAGGAGTCTTTTGCCAAGACATTGTCGGGTTCAGTAGGGGCATAACATTGTATTATTGAGATGTTCCTCATTTTGGTCCGGAGCCTGGCGGTCAAGACCCTGTCAGAGACCGGTTCCCAGGATAAGAGACAGTTTCGCGCGGCTCTGGTTAAAAGGAGCCCCACACCTGACTCACGACGACTACCGGTAGCTTTACCGGAGTACAACATTACAGTGCTGCCCGTTGGAAAAATGAATTCTCCGCTGTTCCACCATCTTATCTCACTAACTCCTAAGATATTTAATTTGTACCTCAGAAATTCACTCTCTAATTGAAGAAATCGTGCGTTCTGGGGACCTTCTGATCCATTGTCCAGGAGAGTACGCACATTCCAGAATCCAATCTTTGTCATTGTACGATAGCTAAAAGTCGTAACCGTTGAGTCAGTCCTTATCCGAGGCATAGTTGACGTTTCGTTAGCATATAAAGATTTCGGATAGTGCAAGTTGCTGGCATACACATCCTGTCCTTTGATTGTCGGTTTTAACGACAGGCCCTCAAAGGGAAAGGCCGTGGTATTTTTTTTCACTCCCCACACCACAGGGGTACCTCAACCAAATCATCGCACCGCCATCACTGGCGGCTTGACGTTGGTTGGCAATGGTCTGTGACCACTGCTGTTCCAGGGGGCGCCCACGCGGAGGACTATGGAAGAGGAGTTTTTGCCCCCCCCCCCCCCCTTTTGATGGTCTCTATGTTTATTCATGTATTCTTCGGTGTGGGAAGCATGTCAGCTTTTGCGGCCAGGGTTTTACTGCAGGCGAATTTTGATAAGCGTTGGGCGTTGTTATTGCTCTTATCATTGAGACTGTGCACTCTAGAGATTCCACGAAGCCAAATCTCATTTCCTACTTTCGCAATAAAGTCTTCCAGCAATATCTTAATGTCGTTCAATGCCTGTAAGTCAAACAGCGATTGTTGCACCATGCTTACGCTTTAAACGCAACAGATGCGACCCGCACCAATCCTACCACTCTTTCCAAAATAAGTGATTTTGAAAAAAAAAAAAAAAGATTTTCGACATCACTTATTGATGATCTAAGCTTGTTCTTTTGCTTTTAAAACATTTCCCTATGCAGATACAAACATGCACACATGACACATACTTCAATAAACAACTATACGAATATACATACGTTAGAGATACAAAAATCCATATAGTTCATTAACTCGTAAATAAATACAACTACCTGGGCATAGGCGCTGATTCTGTCAATGTAGCCAATAATAGGCATAAGCCTACTGCAGCTATCGTTGAGAAGTATCCTTTCGATGACATCGTCCTGTAAATAGATTTTTAGATTAACTTTACATGTTATAAATAAATCTAAAGAATGGAGTAAATATCGATTTATTTCTCAGTTGATTTTTTCCAATTAATTCGTAAACAAATTGAAACAAAAAAAAAATAAATATAAAACATGTTCTGTGTATAACAATGGAACCCACCATCCAAGTCGTTATTGGAGAAATCAATAAGATTTTTGCAAATATTCGCAACCTACATTATACAAACGACAATTTAATCCCATGTCTTTGTTTAAAAGAAATTGAGAGAGTGATCCTGATTTCAATAATATTCGGGAAAGCAATATCGTGTCACAATTCGGCCGAAAGGTACGCAGGCAGAAAAGAAAATCAACAAGGACACACACTGAAGCCTCACTTTCAAGGCAATGTAAAATTTTCCCAATAATGACTTTTTAAAGTGTTGTGTGTTTAAGGTTAAATATGGGAGTCAATAGGTACATTAAATTTTCTTTTTGTAGGGGAATGCTTCTTTATTTTCCGTTTCCTGCCTAACTTACAATGTCTCCAATGTGAGATATTATATCATATATATATATATCAGATGTTTTTTATAGGAGTTCCAATCTGACTCTAGCCTTAGCCTTATTGGAACTCTTTCTACACGCAGCTCTGAGTTCGGAGATTTTAGTGCTCCACCAGGCTATTTTAATCTTACATAGCGGTAATAGGAAATGATGCAGATACCGCTGCATTCATGGCCCCTATGAAAGTGTTAGCCATGTTATCTAACTCCTGTCTGCTGCGGGGCTGACTTGGCAGTAAAGGTAGCCCCTCAACAAGAGCATCCCGATACAAAGGCCAATTAGTCCTTCTACGATTAATGGTCAGTTGACTCATTACAGAACGTTCAGCCAGGCTAAACTGAAGGTATCGATGGTCAGAGAAGAAGTGTTCCCACAAAACTCTACAGTCTCTAATCAGGTGTATGATATCCTCCGAATCAAGAGAGATGTCTAACACCTCTTGCATGTTTTTAGTAATAAAAGTAGGCTCGCAGCCTACATTGCATAGTAGCAGATTAGTGCCCATGATGTATTCTAAGCAATTCGCCTCATGTCAGGGGCCAGTAACACACATTCGACCTGGCAAAGGGCGCCAATGACTCATCATTAATTACAAAAACTGCGCACCTGCAGTCGTTCACGGGTTCCTTATCGCGCTCGGTGGCCGTGGTCGTTCGGTCACCGCTCTACGATTCTAATCAAGAGCTCGGAGTTCAAATCTTGGCGCGAACTGCCTGTGAGTGCTAATAGAACTCTCACAGTGCTCCGAGCTTGTCAGTATAAAGACGGCGCGAATTGGAGGTGCGTGCTAGCAACCGCACTTCCGGAAAGTAGATATGCTATCGTAACGTCAACAAGGCAAACAACAATGCTAGAGATGTTGACGCGCCCATGCCCCTGGAGGGGCCAAGGCAATTAACACACGATACTCCACTCATGAGTTGGGAGGTCCGCATTACATAATGCGCTTTAATATTTCGATCACGTCCCAAACGAAAGAAGGCAGCCAAGCGCGGGCTCGAGGGCGCGATGGGATCTTGTCCCTGGTTATCGGGGGATAGGTGTACTTTCAATTTTCACTGCCACTTAATTGATAATAAAATGATAATACGGACCAGGATCTACAAAAATTTAATTAAAAAGGCTCATTAGTCACGAGATGTATTTATAATTTTATTCAATTTCCATTAAAGCCCTTTGTCCATTAAATACAATACAAATCTTCAAATATTTTCCAAGGATGCAAGTGGTCGTAAAAAGTGAAGTCACCAGCAAAAAAAGGACACTTCTATATTTTTCAAGGATGAAAATGGTCGTAAAAAGTGAAGTCACTAGCAAAAAGTGGACACTTATATCTTTTCGGCTCTGCAACTTTCATACCGGGAGTTTGCAAAAATCAAACGATATCGAGAGTGAAATTTTGAAAATTGAAATCGTCGTAGACACCCCGTTAAAAAATGATTTTTCCCTTTTTCCATTTTATTCGCAATAACATGGTTTTACGCGCCAGTACGTAGTTAATTTTAAGTAATAAGGTTATGAGGTTAAAAGCTTGGATACTGAACTACGGGACCAACCTATATAACATATCAGAAAATTAGAACTACTGAATTTTTCGCAAGGTAATACATATTTATATGTGTATCTATTCCCTGAACTACGGTGTATATGTACTATAATGTAGGAGTCCGCTAAAGCGAGGTCGATTTCGAGTTGTTTCCGCACCGATTCCGAGGCGATCTGCGTTCGGGGAAAAAAATATCGTATTGTTGATGACCACAAAGATTAAGCTTATACATGAATCGCTAAGTATCGTCATTTCCGGATCACTTGTACTGCCACAAAAAAAGGATAATCAGCACATTCTTCCCTTTGACTTGTTTGACAGATGAATTCAGTTAACTTTGTACGAAAAAAAGGAACTAAGAAGATATAATTGTAAACCATTAATCCTAATCCTCTTTCACCGCCTCCTCATTTCGACGTTCCACAATGCGAGTGAACCATATATACATTTACATCTGCCTCTCATGATTGAATCCAGCAATTTGATTCTGTCGTTTGACGATTATCCTCTCAGGTGGTAAATTGTGTTTGCAAAAACATTGGCGCACACGCGAGTGTTCATTGTATGTATAGGAGTCATTTTGTGGAAACACACAAGTCAGTATTTGAATAAATAACGAGGTTGTTCAAGATAAACAAACATAAAACATAATTCGTTAAAAATTAATATAATTTATCTCAGTTTATGATGATTGTCAAGGAGCATGATTGTGGTTGTTAATTTATGCCATTGAATGAACTTGAAAACATGTGGGAGCAATTTGCTAATCATTTTCACTTGAAAGGTTCGAGGAAGGAAAAGAATTGTATGCGTGTTGTATTTTCAGGATATTATTTTCCATCCCGTCCCTTTAATTCGTATGGATCTAGTATTAGCTCTACCTTGACGTTCATAGTCATAGTCCTTTTACTACTTTGCCTTAACCCCTAGCGGGGCATAGCGCGTCAACTACTCCTGCGCGCCATCGTACTCTGTTCTGGGTAATGGGGCGCAACTCCCCAAAAGACTTACCCAGTACCTGACACTCCTTTGCCACAGATCGACGCCATGTGATTCGAGGACCCCCTCTTGGTCGGCCTTGGTTGGAAATGGGGTTCCATTTCATGGCATGCAAAGCAATGCAGTTATCACTCTTCCGCAATGTGTGACCTATCCACTGCCATTTTCGCCTGCGTATCAATTCGTCGATTGGCATCTGACCCGTACGCCGACTTAGCTCTTCATTTGATATTGTTTCGGGCCAGAAAATTTTCAAAATTTGACGAAGACATGAGTTGACGAAAACTTGCAGCTTTCTGGTAACTCCTACGGAAACTTTCCATGTACTGCTCCCATACAAAAGCACTGATAGTACCAGGGAGCGAAACAGGCCCAGCTTGGTCTCGATGCTGAGATAACTGCCCTGCCAGATTTTGGACAGCATGCCGTATGCGCGTTTAGCCTGGTTGATACGACGAGCGATGTCCTGCTCCGTACCACCATTTTCGGCAACAATGCTACCCAGGTAGACGAAGTTGTCCACCTTCTCCACAGGCTGCCCATTAATATTGATGGCAATAGGTGTCCGATTTCTTTTTCGCAACGGCGGGCTAAGAACCTTGGTTTTGTTGGTATTAATCTTTAGCCCAACCTTGCTTGCCTCCCTCTCGAGATCTAACGCCATTGCGGACAGATCCATGATTTTGTGGGAGAGTAGGCATATGTCGTCAGCGTAGTCAAGATGTTGTAGATAAGATGTCAAAGTCAATTGAATTCCTCTGTCGAGTCCGGATAGGGCTGCATGGAACACATCGCCGATCACAATGAGGAATAGGATCGGTGAGAGGATGCACCCCTGCCGAACTCCACTGCGAATCTCAAAGTCCCCCGACACCTTACCTTTATGCAGAACGCGACATTTCGCGCCGTCATAGGTTGCCTTAATAATAGCCACAAGCTTCTCAGGGATGCCTCTCCTGCGCAAGGCCGCCCATATAGAATCCCGGTTCACACTATCGAAAGCCTTTTCGAAATCGATGAAAAGCAAGTGAAGCGGAGAATCGTATTCAGCGCATTGCTCGATGATGATTCGCAAGGTGTTAATGTGATCGACACAGGAGAATCCGGATCGAAAGCCAGCCTACTCTTCATCAATTGTGCTTTCTAAGTGGGCCTTTAGTCTTTCCAGGACGATTTTAGCTATTATCTTGGCAACGGCAGGAAGCACACAAATGCCTCTCCAATTATTACAGTCTGTGAGGCTACCCTTCTTTGGAAGTTTGATGATCAAACCTTCCTTCCACTCAGTGGGAAAGGTCTCTGTATTCCACGCTTTATCAACAAGTGGATGCAGCAAATCGGCAGTTACGCTTGGCGCTGCTTGATAAAGTTCGGCAGGGATGCCGTCAAGTCCGGCGGCCTTTCCTCGTTTTAGTGCAGTAATTGCAGTGACTATTTCCTCTTTAGTCGGGGCAGTGGACCGTATACGCACATTTTGATGGTTAGCTAAATTATCTATATGAGGGGGAACTTCACCAGAGGTTACACGGTTCAAGACCGCGGCGAAGTGTTCTTTCCACCGCCTCATTTGATCTTCTTCCAAGATAAGTAGCTTTCCATCACTATCTTTCACCGGATGTTGGCAGTAGTTACGACCACCTGTAAACTCCTTGATGACACCGTATACGGCGTTTAAGTTGTTACTTCTAGCGGCTTCTTCTGCTGACGCTAAAAGAGAATTGGCATAAACTCTTTTATCGCGTCGCACACTACGCTGAACTTCTCGAGCTTTCTGACGGTAAAGGAGTTCGATGCTGCTTCGATTGTCGTCTGATGCTGCAGCCAAACGAACTTTCAGCTCTTTTCTTTCAACAATCCGCTGCCATGAAGCGTCGGACATCCAGGGTTTATTTCGGCAATCCGGGTTTGGGCCAAGGATGGTATTTGCGCTATCAATGTACGCATTTTTTATGGCATCCCAGTTTTCGTTTATGTCACTATTTGGGTGACTAGTTATCTCAGCCGCTTTTTGCGCAAGATGGTCATTATATTGTTGTAAGACAGCTGGATTTTTTAGTCGAGCGGTGTTGAATTTGCGGGGCCTGGATCTTTCGTCGCTGGGGCGGCGCACGGCTGCAATACGCAATCGAACATTAGCGATCATTAGATAATGGTCTCTTCCCATCCCAATATCGGCACCCTTCTTGTTTCGTACGTCCAGGAGGCAACTCTTGAATCTTTTACTAATGGCAAAATGGTCGATCTGATTTTGTGTTCTGCGCCGATCAACAGAGGACCAACTGATTTTGTGGTGGTCCTTATGCTCAAACATAGTACCACCGATGAAGAGACTGTGAAAGTTGCAGAACTCTACAAATCTTTCACCGTTGTCATTACGATCACCAAGACCGTGTCTCCCCATCACATGTCTGAGCCCATAGTTATCAGCGCCAACTTTCGCATTCAAATCACCCATAACCATTATAATGTCACCTTTAGGTGTTCTGCTCTGAACGGCGTTTAGTTCTTCGTAGAACGAGTCTTTTGCCAAGACATTGTCGGGTTCAGTAGGGGCATAACATTGTATTATTGAGATGTTCCTCATTTTGGTCCGGAACCTGGCGGTCAAGACCCTGTCAGAGACCGGTTCCCAGGATAAGAGACAGTTTCGCGCTGTCCTTTTCCTTTCTAAGAAATAATTATCAAAAGTTATCGTAGTTCAAGGACTATTCCATTTTTTTAAATTTGTAGGGGAGGTAAACGTTTCTTTGGTCTGAATATGCGCATCTTACCAAAACTGAAGCCACTTCTTACCTGAAGGCTATATGCCAAAAATCGGGTATCTACGTCAATTGGTTCAAGAGTTATAGACAGGAAACGTGAAAAGTAGAGTAGCACGGGGCTCTTTGTAAGAAAAGTACCGTTAGGTTCCAACTGATCGATTTTATTTTCCCAGAAGAATATAAACTGACCTTTTGAAGCAATCTAGAGCTTTTAACGTTTATTTAATAGCGAGTTACAGATACATTTAGTTAATCTACATATGTAGGGGAGGTAGGCGTTCTCTTGGCCGGATCGTGCCTATTTTCAATAGCAACCAACTAGATCATACTGCCAACATTTGAACAAAATTTCAAGGCTCTAACTTCATTCTATCGAAAGTTATCATGCGAACAGACAGACAGACAGATAAACAGACATAGCTAAATCGAATCAGGAGGTGACCCTGATCATTTATATATATACATTGCTATACCTCCGGAGCCTCCTTTAAGG
This sequence comes from Chloromyia formosa, assembly GCA_964017055.1. Taxonomy (NCBI): domain Eukaryota; kingdom Metazoa; phylum Arthropoda; class Insecta; order Diptera; family Stratiomyidae; genus Chloromyia; species Chloromyia formosa. The sequence goes on along the minus strand of OZ024815.1, from coordinate 152,997,414 downwards.
TGTTATATATTATCGTCGTGACAAAAACAATATAGGGTATATACTATAAGTCTAGGGTATAAAAATAAAGTGAATAATTTTTTCAACTGTATGAAATAAACTATAACGGCAACAGTTCTACTAAGTCCGCGACTTTTGCTCCGCCAGCTTAAATGAGCTCCATAAATTTTGGGTAGGATTTTATGGGAAACGGATGGCAGAACGGATAAATCGACTAACAGCGGATGACCTGATAGTTCGACTGATCGCTGAACTAAAACTGATACAGATATGACGCCTAAAAACACCTTTGTTATAGTGAATCCCATATCCTCTGAATTCTATAAGAAAACTTTCTTCATTCCGTTTCGATGAAATAAAAAAAGGCGTATAAATAATAAATTTTACTGTAGATCAAACAACACCCTCACATTTGTTCAATTACATGTAAAAATCTCCAAAATAGCTCCCGGGGACACTTCAAAATCCGATTAAATAACAAAGCTCCTTTTCAAATCAGATTAATACTTAGTCGACTATTTAGACTACGACACTCCATTCAACACGATTAATCCACTTTAAACGAATTCATGTATTCAACCGTCCTTTTGGAAAATTCATACCATGACAGGTAGTAGGCACAGAAGAGACCGTCACGCCAGCGTTTAAGAAAAAAATTTAAAAGAATACCAAACTTTTGGCATACACCGCCCCGGTAACATACTATGTAGGAGTATTGCTACCGATTGCCTATCGCTCCCCCACTCAAACCCACGTGTACACCATGAATATTATTCGATCCCTCTGCAGTTATTGCGCTAAAGAAACATCCTTTTTAGCATGTGTTATATGATCCGCTGAAAAGCTCGGAGCACATTTCAAAAGATGCTCTTCAGAGAATTGACGAATCGTTTGATTGAAATTCAAATTTTTATCCTTTGTTGGTGTTTTTCTCGCCGATTCTATTCCCGTTGTGGATATATTCGACAGGACAATAGAATTTACCAGCTATAACATCAAATACTCGTATGTAGGATAATCGCAGGGTTATAAAATATGAATGAAAATAAATGTACAAAAGATACACACTTGTCATCTCATCTTGGTCGCATGCCGAACAAAGTCTAGATTGACAAAAAAGTATGCCGTGTATGAAGATTGTGTGGAAATCTTGGAAGTTGTGGTCTCTTGTGGGTGAAGATTTGTCCTTTTGTCAATTCCACTTTATTACATGTTTTCTACGTGGACATATACCGGCAAATAGAACAAACCGTAATCATGAAGAAGAATCTCGGCAGGAAACTTATGTACGTCGTGTTTCTTGTTCGGGCGATTTCATAGAGCGTATGATTGCATCCACTCTGGCAAGTATGTCGTTTTTCCAATTTCCTTGTAATTTTCTGTTGTCAGAATGAAAGTATCTTTAATAAATAGCCTGAATCATCCGTGTTTCCAGTTGTGCTTATGCTTGTTATCTCTACATGTGCACTGAAATGGGTACGGTGTTGTGAATAAATGCATGTGGGTGACAGGTCAGTGTGATGCATGATGAATGGAATGCCTGCTAAAACTATGGGTGGCTTACATTTGAAAACGGATAAGTGTAATAAGATAGCCAAGGACCAATGCAATAAACTAAAAGTAAACTTATTGCAATAGCTTGAATCTCATCTTTTCCGTCCTACTTCTAAATATATGTATATTCACTGAAAATTATGAATTAGGAATGTTCAACAGTGTTTCCTATAACCATCCCCAAATTTACATCTTCCCAAAATCTGCATAAATTTTCATAGGTTGTTATTCACGTATTAACCTGGCCTATATACTCATTGCGTCTGACTTCCACAAAATAGCACGGATACTGCAGGATTCGAATCAGTTCACTACCAAAGAACCTACGCGGGTATCTGTTAAGCACTGAACATCACGTAAAACCCATAAATGCTTGCTACACAATCTAATATTTATGACGATGCGGACAAGTAAAAGCAAGAAAAACAAAAAAGCGCTCGGGTCAAATCGTTAAAGTGTACTTTAGAATCAGCTCTTCCGAATCTCAGACCGAACCTTCAGGGAATTTCTCATGATTAGGAAGGAGCACTCGAAAATGTTCAGAAGGACTCATTATGTATACGTTGTCGGGTTGAATTGTAAGACAAAACGGCAGACCTTCTTCACCTGTTGATTGTAAATTATATACGCCGAGTTCATAGAATCCTTTCAGACAGTTTAAAGTGGTTAATACAGGTCTACAATAAATTAATCGGCTAATCTAATATAGCTCGGATGAATATTAATAAAATTCCAAAATGATGTAATGCGACCCGGTGGGTTTTCTTAGGTCCGAAAGGACATTTGCAAATATTTGCAAATGTGTAAAATATGATCGCTGTTCTCAGTTCTCCCAATTTCCAGTTGAACATTATTCAAATGCTTTTCCCAAACGAATTTTCATGTTTTCATTACAACCTTTTTGACTAAAGTCAATAGATCAGACATTTAGTCTACTCGTATTAGATGGTAAATACCTGTTTTTGCAACTTTAATCTGTGAATTTTTATTTGTTGCTTGTTGCTGAAAGCAGTATAATTAGGTCTTTTATTTTGCTCGTATGTCAGGGACCGTTCCAAGCTAGAGTCGTACCCAGTACCCATATTAAATATGAATTGAAGAAAAACACCTGGAAACTAAAATGAGTTTGCCTAAAAAAACGATTTAATGTGATCCTTGCCATGGACAGTTGCCCATGGCAAGGATCCTTGCCATGGGCAACTGTATCTCAGGGTATGGACCATTTTGTTATATTTAAAGAATTTTAATTTAATTCCATAAACATTCCGTTTTGTGCACAGACTCACTAATTGCTATACGGATAAAGTACAAATAAATTGTATAATGTTTGCTCGAATGGATATTCGATTGTACCTTTCTAATATCAAAATTCAGTTAGGCACGCATTTCTCAAATCTGGCGATTAGGTTCTTAAGAAGTCCTGCCTTCGTTCTCGACTCATCAGAAAATCCCTTAATCGAATCCGGGATCATCATCTTCGCATTTAATGTCATTCGGTATAGGTGAGTGGATTGATTTCGCCTGGCCAGTGATTTAGGCTATTCTATAGGTATAATATCTGAGTGATACGCGTGGTCCTTTTCTGTATTCTGCGGACATAAAACGTTCGGGAAAATGTGAAAGGTGGACGCTCTGAAATGTGAAGTAATTGGGCGAAAAAAGCTCGCCTTTTATGTTGGTCATTTGATACGGGGTACCACACTACAGGAAATGTTGAATCTTTGTAAGGGCATAGTAGGAGGCGCAACGCAGTTGAGCTGCCTTAAATACCAAACACAAACGCAATAAATCGTAAATAAATTATGTATTTGGAGTATTGTCTGAAGAGAAAAAAAAAAACACAATTTTGGATGAAACCATCAAGGCATTATATGTAGGATTTTGGTTTAAAGTGTGAGAATATTATCAGTGTTTGAACTGTATTTCAATCATCCAATTTATGACCAATTGAATTCGCTTCACTTAGCCCACATTAGAGCTCGCTTCACTCGCACTCTCTTCAAGTGTTTCCTTTGCTCAAATTGTTTATTTTGTCATATACTCGTACGTACATTAATTTTGGTTTCTATCATTGGCTATGTTCATAATACACAGCGGTTGGCATACTGTTGCGAATTTGATTTATGAATTCTCTCCACTGAACTCCTGATGGACACAACTTGCTGTGCCATATGCCATTTTCTCACCCACAAAAACTTCTCCGCTGATACGCATACGCTGACAGTTCAGAAATGACACCCGCGCTGTCATATTCATACGATTTTTCGTCGCGTGATGGATGACTAGATGTGATTGTTGTTCATAATACAACAGCCCGTTTCAATGCTGCTTCGATCCGTTGGCACAGCGTGTTGCGATTCCGCTGTGTATTATAAACTTAGCCGCTGTGATAGTTGTATCCGCAATGAAATGACTATTCAATGGTTAAGTTCATAACACACAAGCGTTGGCATACTGTTGCCAATTTGTTTTATGAACTCTCTCTACTGAGTTTTTAATGGACACAGCATACTGTTAAAAATGTCAATTTCTCCATCACAAAAATTTCTCGGCTGGCTAGGACCAGCATATGATGACAATCCTGAAATGACACTCGCGCTGTCGTATTCACTTGAACCCATATCGACCGTAGTTAGACATGAGACTGACGCCTCTACGCACCGGTCGCCCCAAGTCTTTTTAAAGATCGCTTCCCGAGGCATTTTCCGTAGTCAGATTTCAACCACATTTTGTACGTAGCTTCCTTGGATTATTGTAAATAATAAACGCTGATATTTTGGTCTTTCCAGATGTGTGTGTTAGAGAAAAAGGACTCTTTTTATCATGAAATGCAACGGAAATCAAACCAATTAGATAAAGTTATCTCCTGATTTCGGGGTAATGTGGTCAATGCACTCGAGTACTATTAAAAGAATTTTGAGTCCTTTGGTCAGGACTGTTACAATTTGAGTTCTTTGGTGTGAAAAAAGGACATTCTTGGAAATGAAGCGCTAACTAGGCAATATCAGTATCGTATGACATATGTGTGTTTTACGGCAGCTAAAATACTTTAATCTAACTTACACTCAAATCAATATCGATAGTTTGCAATTGTTAAGTGGTCGATTTTTTTTTTGCTTTTTTCAACAGTTTGTACTTTCGAGAATATCCTGTGAAAATTTCAGGGCCGTATCTCTAATACTCCCCGAATGGCAACCTTCTAAAGAGCAACCGCTCGCAGGTATAAAATGCTCCATTTGCTCGGCGCTAACGTGACCTGAATCTTTCGGCATGATAACCGGTACATAATTAAGAGGGGACACTATCTAAGCTAGAAATATATCTGTAGGGCCATTTGGAAGCAGCGTTGCCATTTAAAAGGTATTCTGGAGTCGTTCAAAGCAGTTGGATAGTTCAATGTTTAACGCGTTTTTCTCGAAATAAGATTTTTCAAATTTGCTTAAACTTAAAGGGAAATTATCCGATTGACTTGGAACTTGTACTGAGTACTATTGAATATATTTACTCTACAATGACGTAGGATATTTTCCATTGGATGAAAATTGACGATTTGGCATTGAAAAAACGACCATTTTATAGGCAAGAAAGCATCCTTTTTTTATAACTACTCCATTTTGTTAGATTTTGATATTTTTCGAAAATCCTACGTCATTGTACAGGAAATATCTTCCAGGTTAACGACATTTTTTTTCCTTTTTCGGTTTCAGCTATTCAATCGGTCGGAGTCGTGTCAACAGTGGCGGAACTTTTTTTTTGCGCTTTCAAAGGCATAAGTCGCTTGGATCTCAATACTTTTCTATGAAAAGCTAACGTAATATAGGCCAAATATAGCCAAATATGTTCTTAATTTTCCGAAACATTTAACTGGGTACTTTTCTCCCAAAAAATTCACGAAAATCACCCAAATTTTCAGCGTTCACACTGGTATAATAGCCCCTTAATCAGGCAATAAGAAAACGGGCCTAAGTCTAGAATTTTCTGTGAAACGCCACATTTTCAAATTGCAAAATTGTATTCGTATCTGTGTGTTACGTTGAAATTTCAAATGTGTAATTCAATTTCGCTACATTTATAATTACTCACTCGTATGTTTGAACACAATTGTATTGTCCGTAAAGACATTCAGCAATTACATAATAAACTATTCAGCGCCAATTAAAATATATTTCAGATTTTGAATTGTCATATTACCGGCACGATATCACAAGTCAAAATCTTCGTATGTTGCCATGTTGATTTAATATAAATCACGTGCTCGCTATATCCAATCCAATATAACGACCAGTATATTTATTGGCCGCATATTCGTTTTTGAAGTCTGCTCTTTCAAACATATTCATTGAATGCGACCACACATTATTCTAATGACATTTTTTTACCACCTGTTCTTAACAAAGTACCTTACCTTATACATTCGATATAGCTTTACATGCCTTTTTGATAGTGATGATTTCATCGTCGTGATCGAAGTCAATTGAATGGCCTTTTCAGGGTCAGATAAAAACAAAACGTAGAAATTTCAGATACACGTTTATCTACGTCGAACTAATCAATCAACAACGATACAACATAATGCAATTACGCCAATCGGTAATTTCTGTCATTACAAGCATGTAATATTGGATCTTTCATCATATCATCATATAAATCTAGTCGGCTTAATATCCTTCATTTTGTTTTATTGTATTTTATTTATTATACGAGTAGATGACAATTGTTGAATAGGACGGTTATGCTACCTTAAAATAAGCAGCTGCAGCTCAGCTTTAGCTGGATTATCATTTATTTACCGGAACAAATTTAACGAGACCGAAGTTTCGGTTAGGTCTCGAGTCCGAAACGTATATACCCTAGACTCGTGTAGACCTGGTGGTGGCACAAGAACTTCAAATAGGCAACAGTAATATGGATTAAAAATGTGTTTTCTATATGGTCAATTTGAGCAGAGGTATATCAATGAAACTACGTTGAAGGAACATAAGTAGGGAAGGTAGGCGTCATTTGAGATGAGTGAGCTCCTTTACCACAACTTTATAGGGGAGTTGGGATCTTGCCTATTCCTAAAATCAACCAACTAACCCACACTACAAACATTTGGCTAACATTTCAAGTCGCTAGCTTCATTCAATGGTAAATTATCGCATTTCCAGGGGTTCCTTTGATAAGATCTTGCCCATTTTCAATAGTAACTAGCTAGATCTTACTACCAACATTCGATCAATATTTCGATTCGCTAGCTTCATTCTGTCGAAAGTTATCTTAGTGAAAGGAATATTTCATTTTTTTAACATTTGTAGGGGAAGTAGGCGTTTTTTTTGGTTTGATTACGCCCAACTTACCAAAATTGAAGAAGCTTCTCATCTGAAGTTCACATACCAAAAATTAGCTCTCTACGTCAATTGGTTCAGGAGTTATGGACAAAAAAAAAAAGAAAAGTAGGGTAATGCGAGGCTCTTTGCAGGAAAAGTACCATTGTTTTCCAACCGATCGATCTAATTTTTTCAAAAGAGTATAAAATGACCTTAAGGAGTCATAAACCATAGTTAGAGCTTTTCACGTTTATTAAATCGGGAGTTATAGATACATTTAATTTATTTGACATATGAAGTGCAGGTAGGTGCTCACTTGGTCGGATCGCGCCCATTTTTAATACTAACAGTTGGTTGGTACTGATATCATACTACCAACATTTGGCCAAAATTTCATGCATCTGGCTTAATTTTATCGAAAGTTGTTGCACGAATGGACGGGCAGACAGGCAGACATGAGTGAATCGAATCAAAAGGTCACCCTAATCATTACTTTTCCATACCTACGGAGGCTCCTTTACGGTATTCCAAATTTTCGTCGTGACAAAAGCAATATACCCTATACCTTAAAAGGTCTAGGGTATAAAAGTCGCACTGCTCTTAATCTTTATAAGATTAATTCTGGATTTCGAAAGGCTGAACATTTCAAGTAGAAAATTGCCCAGCGGAAAACTTTCGGTCGTAAGCAATGCAAACACGCTAAATAGGGACTTAAGTTAATGAGAAAAATGTCAGAATAAGTAAAAAAAAAGTCTCGTGAAAGTTCATTGGAAACAAAAGTACTTTACCTTGAACATCAACTTAACGAAAAAGTCCTTGTTTGAAATATTATTTCGTGGAATTGTTGCCGATGATAAAATGGTTAGAGACTTCCCCAGAGTTACAAAGATTTTTTTTCTGTTGAAAAATTGTTTTTACGAACAAGTTATTGACAACAAAATATTAAACAATGAATAGAGGAAATATTAAGTATGTAGTTCGGTTCATAGTAAAAAGACGTTTTTTTCTGAATTCGGTAAGACTTTCATTGGGAAACACTTGAAATGTTACTTTGTCTAATATTTCTCTAAGAGAACAATTTTTTGAAACATGCCTCTACACAGGATTGAAACCAGCATTTTAGCATTTTATATATAGTTTCCTTATATCACCTAGTAGACATTTACTACGCGATTCCTTCCTTAGGTACGAATATATTTTGTGCAAACTACAGCTACGGAATGATTTTTTTTCTTTTTCTTTCACCATTAGAAGAACAATCATTTTCTGATTTTCATTATTTTATTGCACCAGTGAAGTTCGCAAGCACAGAGGTCAAACTGTTGATTACGCTATAGTCCTTGGTTTAGTAACACCCTCTCCATTTATACCTAATCCACAACTTCTTCTTCAGTGGTAACTCTGATCCCAATCTAAGTACAATACAAAATATAAACTCAAAAGATACATTGACAACTTGATTCGTGATATCAACGAAAGCGTCAAAGATAAAATCAATTCTTGAGTCCAATCAACTTGAATCGGATTGATGACATGTCGGATTATGTAAAAAAGAATTCATCTTCAGATAATGTCAACAACAGAATATTTTCTCACTATACGTGACATTCATCTTAATCTTCCATTCTGAACTTTTTTATATTTCAATTGGGAAAATTGGTTTTTGTGATGATGATTCAAACATATGTAACGGATCAATTCTGAATTTGAATATTTGTATATTTTTAACAAAAATGTTTGATTTTAATTTACTTCAAATCATTTATACATATTTGTGAAAAGTTGTTTAAAGGCCATGTTTGAGCAGTGAATGCGGATTTCTTCTCAAAACACTTAATTGCCGAGTTGTTTAGATTTCTTAGAAATTACTTCTTTTGAATAAACTCGATGGCCCTTTTAATACTAGGCTTTCGTCGAGGAATAACCCGCACCCTTGTTTAGGTCAACAATGGTGTAAAGCCTAACTAGGATTTGTTCTTATTTCATCGCCAAGGGCGCCGGCAATGCGGCCCCAAAGTCGGGTTTTCTTGAATCACTTTAAGTAGGTAAAGAAGCCCGGAGCGCAAAAAGACAGCTCCAAATCAGCTGTTTTTTTTTCATTCCCCAATTTTCTTTCCTGATGTTGTTTTGTTATACCAAGGCAAAAGGATCGCTTTTACCATCAGCTCGTGCCGCCGCTTAGCTCGCTGACACTTGCCAGTCTTGACAGCTGTCACTATCGGAACTTTACGGTCAAACTCTGTCCCATGGACACGTTCAGGTGTCTTCATCGTGGTTTACATATATTTCCTTGTTTGGAATACAAATAAACACATATATTGATATTGATATATTAAACAGTATCTTTTACAAGTAGTATAACTTTATAATCCATAAATATGCCGTAAAATCGTGAATAGCTTTCAAATAGTCATCAAAAATCTGATAATCTCATTAAATTATGGCTATAATTTATACCTTTTCATCCACGTGCCATCTATCAGTTTGACGCTCAATTGATGGATTGTTCACTTTTCCTTTTTTATTGGCAGTAATGAAAGTTCCATCTCTCTTGGCACTAGCAACACTACATTTATGACTAAATTCACTCCAAATTAGGCCATAATCACTAGCCACAAGGATTTCCCATGTACCATTCACAATCAATTCGCTGACGGCCAATGTCTTAGCGATAAGACAGTTTGGAAAAGGCAGATAGCTGTAGCCTGAATGGCTGACAAACACCTAAGCGTCTCAGGTCTAGTAGGATGGAATGACTTGCGTAGTTGGACCTGCTACATAGTTGTGTGGGCTCCAGCACATTTATTAAACCATCTGAAGCAGCTATCTCCGAGGCCATCCCCCGAATGGGGTTAAGCGACGTGCTGACAACTCGTCCTTGTAAAAACCACTCCATGTCAAGAAACCTGGAACAAAAGCCTCGGATTGGACGGATCAACAACGACGACCACGCAAACGAATAAAGGATTATTCTTTCGGATCCTGGAATGCACGCTCCCTGAACAAACCGGGGGCCGAGAAGGCCCTCCTTCAACAGGTCGAAAAGTACAAACTGAGCATTACTGCAGTCCAGGAAACAAATTGGCTTGGCAGCGAGATTAATGACAAGAAATCGCACACAATTTTTACAAGTGGCAAACCATCGGGCCGCAAGGAGTTTGGAGTAGCATTTATAGTGGACAATCACCTCAAACCGCATATTACTGACTTCAAACCCATAAATGAACGGCTGTGTGCGATTCGCATCAAGACTCGATTCTTCAATCTCTGGCTCATCAATGTGCATGCCCCCACTGAAGTTAAAGAAGACGCAGTAAAAGACGAGTTCTACGCCCGCCTTGAAACTCTCTTCGACTCACTTCCAACAAACGACGTCAAATTGCTGCTGGGAGACTTTAACGCGAAAGTCGGGAATGAAAGTTGGCATCGGGGGACCTCTGGAGGCCACAGCCTCCATGAAGAATGTAACGATAACGGCCAGCGACTTATCGACTTCGCCTGCAGCAGGAATCTAGTCGTAAGCTCTACGTGTTTCCCGCATCGACGCATTCACAAGCAGACCTGGAAGTCTCCAGACGCACATACCGTCAACCAAATTGACCACGTCCTCATTTGCAGGAGATGGGCGTCTAGTGTCATGGATGTCCGCTCCTATCGAGGAGCAAACTGCGACTCAGATCATCACTTGGTGAAGACGACCTACAGATGTAGAATTTCCTCAGTGCACCAGTCAAGAATCAGCCCTCCCAAAATCTTTGCGGTTGATAAGCTCTTGAGTGATGCTACAGCGGTGGCGTATACTACCGCCCTTGAGGAAAAACTATCACCTATGCTACACAACATCAGCAACACAGGCGTCCATGGGTTCTGGGAAGAACTCAAGGGTACCATCAAGGATGTCGCAGAGAAGGTCGTGGGATATAAAGCCCGGCGAGCGCGAAATGACTGGTTCGACGAAGAATGCAAAAATTCACTTGACGCGAAAAACGAGGCCTACAGACAATGGATTCAACGAGGAACCAGAGCCAGAAGAGAAAAATATGACGAGCTACGGCGAATATCGAATAGAATAATTAGACGTAAGAATCGTAAATACTTTGACGAGCAGTTGCTGAACATAAACGAAAACTTAGCTAATAGGAACACCAGACAAGCGTACAAACTAGTAAATACAATTAAGAACGGCTACCAACCCAGGACTAGCCTTTGTAAGGACAAGGATGGAAACATCATCAGCGACACCGATGGTATTAACAAACGATGGGCCTCTTATTTTGAAGAGCTTCTAAACCGACCATCTAACATCCCCACACAGGAAGCTCTCGATGATATTGTTGATCTAGGCCCACCCATTCAACCCCCGACAGTAGAGGAAGTTGATCTCGCGTTGCGGTCACTAAAACGAAATAAAGCGCCGGGCGCTGACGAGATCCCAGCTGAACTGCTAAGATTCGGTGGAACGAGCCTAGTTGATGCCATACATCAATTACTCCTGCGAGTATGGGAGAACGAGGAGATCCCAGACGATTGGCGCAGAAGCATCATCTGTCCAATCCATAAAAAGGGAGATAAATTGCGATGTGAGAATTACAGGGGCATCTCACTAGTTTGTACGTCCTATAAAATTTTGACGAAAATTCTGGAAAATAGAATAAAACCGTACGCAGAACGAGTCATTGGCGAATATCAAAGCGGTTTCAGACCTGGTCGCTCCACAACCGATCAGCTCTTCTCAGTCAAACTGATACTCCAGAGGTGCTGGGAATACAACGTAAACGTATACCAAATCTTTGTCGACTTCAAGAAGGCATACGACAGTAACGATCGTGGAGTACTGTACAACAAGTGCTGCAATTTGGTATACCAGCAAAATTAGTGCGACTGACAAAGATGACGATGACCAACTCCGTCTCACAAGTCAGGATCCAGAATAGACTTACTGATCTATTTGAAACACGCACTGGTTTGAAACAGGGCGATGGACTGGCACCGACGCTCTTCAACCTAGCACTGGAATACGTTATTCGGGCCATGAATATGGACAACAGCAAGACGCTGCTCATCAAGTCGACACAATTAGCAGCGTACGCCGACGACATCAACATCATGTCCCGAAGATTGGCTGACGCAGAAGAACTTCTGCATACGCTCGATACCGCTGCAAAGGAAGTTGGATTACCTATTAACGAGGGTAAAACTAAAATAATGATGCAATCGGTGACAAGGACACCTGCACAACCGAGCATCAACGTGGAGGACCTCAACATCGAGTTCGTGAACAACTTCATCTACCTGGGTTGCAACCTGTCAAGAGACGCCAACGAAACTGACGAAATCAAGCGACGGATACAGTTAGCTAATAAGACTTTTTTCTCGGTTCTCCCCATAATGAAATCGAAACATGTGCACAGAAACACGAAGCTCCGCGTGTACAAAACCATTATACGACCAGTGCTATGCTATGGCTGCGAAGCATGGACCCTAACTCAAGCCTCCGAAAACATGCTAGACACTTTCGAACGTAAGGTTCTACGGCGAATTTTCGGGGCTGTTTGCGATCGAGATGGATGGCGCATCCGGTACAACCATGAGTTGTATGAAATGTACGATGAGCTGCAAGTCTCGAAAATCGTCAAACTACAACGACTTCAATGGGCAGGGCATGTACAAAGAATGGACGATGATCGCATGCCTAAGAGAGTAATGAATGCAGAACGAGTCGACGGAGCGAGGCTGCGAGGACGACCGAGATCTCGTTGGGAGAGCTCAGTAGGTGTGGACGCCGCGCAGCTGCTGGGCTCCCAAAATTGGAGGACGCGGTCACGTGACCGAGATAATTGGAGGACAATGATCCAGGCGGCCAAGGCCCGACATCGGGCTGTCGCGCCACGATGATGATGATTCACAATTAACGAATTCGGGAAAAGACTATAAGCAATTGTGTGTACGAGTATGGCGGTGAATTAAGATGTCAACACACTATGTGGTTAATTGTCCACTGGTTTCATTTTATGAGATAGAAACACGCTAAAATAGATAAGTTAATGGTCAAACGTGATTCCGAATGGTTGTCACGATTGCACTCCCCGCGGGAGTTCCTTCATCCTTTTATTTGGCTCTCGACAAACAGATGCCTAAATCGATTGGGCTCATTATTGATTTGAATTGATTGGTTTTATGGGAGGGATGGCTTCATTCGTATTAAGCTGCAGTTGACAGTAGTTGGGTTTTATTGGGCTCTTAATGGATCGTTTGAGATTAAAACTAGGAATGAAAATAGCTTAGAATCTCCTAGTCCGGTGGTTAATAATATGTACTCTATTTTCTTTTGTATGTAACTTAATAGTTGAAACTGAATGAACCAGAAAAAAATATTCACAGTATACTGTAACTATGAAAACACTAGTCGTACTTTATTCATACTAATGATTAAATCTAAATAAGAGAGAGACAGAAAGTTTGAAATGAAAAGCAAAAGGATGCCTGGGCGACATCAGCGACATCGGTTGTGATAGAGAACTTTTCTGTCAATGAAAATATGTATGAATCAATTTTTTCTCGTCATATGAAAAATAAACATTCTTCCGCTGAAGTATTTTGTTATTTTCTCTAGAAATTTCTGAAATAAAATGCATAAATAGTTGACTCCTCCCGATTGCCAGAAAAGCGACCATAGTGTATAGATTAAGGCACGCCATTTACTTCAAACCCATCATTGAAAGGTTGTGTGCGATTTGCATGAAGACTCAATTTTTCAACGTCAGGCTCATCAACTATCACGACCCCACTGAAGTGAAGGAGGAAGCAGTGAAAGACAAGTTTAACGGCCGTCTTGAGATATCGGTTTCGCATGCAACTTTGTCGTAAGCTCACCGACGCATTCATAAAGAAATCTGGAAATCTGCGGATACACGCACCTTCAAGCAGATTTACCACGTGTGTGGATGTCCGATCATGATTAGGAAAAAAACTGCGACTCTGGCCATCACTTGATTAAAGGTGCGTTTTGTTAGGCACACGATCGTCCCACATTGATCGCAATTAGCGATCAAGCTAAAGGGCTCGAGCACTTTTTGTGTGTATCGTTTTGATCGTCGTAGAGTGGTGTCTCGAAAAACGGACGTTTGGACTACATATCGGTGGTGTAGGATTTCTTCAGTGCAAGAAAGGAGAGTCAGAGCTAGCAAAATCTTTGCGGCCGACAAACTCTTGAGCGATACTTCGGCCCGGAGATATACAACCGCTCTTAAGGAAAAACTAACGCTTGCGTCACACAACAATACAGGTGTACACAAGTTCTGGGAAGAACTAAAAAGTTCTATCAAGGAAGTCGCAGAGAAGGTCATGGGCAATAAAGCCCGGCAGACAAGTATACAGACTAGAAAACACGATTAAGAATGGCTATCTACCCAGGACTAGCCTCAATCTCCACTATGTGATGTATTCTCTTTTTTGATGAGCTGTTCATGATCTTTGATTGTCTTACAATATTTTGTGCTAGGATTGACGGTTTTCAAAATATTAAAAACAAGGTTTTTTGTTGTTGTTTTTTGTCTATAACTCAAATTCCACAGAACAAAATTTGGAAGCAAACCTCAAATTCGTAATCAGCGCAAAAAAAAACCTAAATAAAAAAAGCAGAACTACACCTCAGTTTGTTTTAGGTCAGCACCCATAAGCACGTGGTGACTCGGCTAGTACCCGTTATCCATATTAGGGGCTTTTTACACGTTAGACAAACCAACTGCGTTAGACCACGCACCACTTGTTAAGCTACTCTAGTATGCGATCTAATGGCTATGGTCCGATAGGTGCACTAATGCGTGGTCTAACGGCCGATGTGTCTAACTTGTAAAGGGCTGTTTAATTAATTAAGAGTGTCATTTACCAGTATCGTAGGTTCTGGAACAAAAACCGAGAATTTTCTTCCAAACAAAGTTCCGTAGTCATGAAAGCTGATCTCAATTTCAATTTTCTTTCGCATTATACACTAACAAGTACTCGTATAAAATCATAGGGTTTTCCAACGGCTATGACATGGTATTGCCGACCATGAGGCAATGTTTCTTTTTTTTTAAGTGCAAAAATTTTCTGACAATTTTGATTACTTCAACTATAAAAGCTTTTCCCGAATAAAAACGTATTCACTCTTTATGAATACGCTGCTTTTATAAAAAATATTCAATTTGCCCATATAAATGGATGATGAACATTTTAACAAATTTACTACTCTCCAAAAATGTAAATTTCTCGCAAAAAGGCCTGCACAAGTTTGTATGTGGATATTAAATTTAATTTAAGTTTTATTTTATTTTATTAAATCATAAAAACAGAATTGATGAAAAGTTTGTGAAAAGAACATTGACAAATTTTACGTACGAGCATATCAGAATTTGATTCTATCAAAATACACACTACTACCTTGGTCCTCCTGAAAGTGAAAGTTGAAAATATTTCCAGAATATTCCTAAAATTTATTCAAATATCCATTTAAATTCGAGTGTATCTTCAGTATACAACACAATATTTAAAACTTTTTCTAGGACGTTGACGACCTTTCGGATTGACACTAACATCCGAGGGTACCATAGTGATTATGTATATGGAAATTCATTCTTTCCATTGGTCGGAAATTTCACCTGACAGTTCATGCAAAATAACTATAGAAAATGTCGTCAGTCATCCTTTCTATTTCAAAAAAGGGATTCTGTCCTATTGCACAATGTACATTTTATAAGAAAGTTTTGTAATGACTTTCACTCTTGTACAATGTGTAAATTCTCCAGAACTGGCTTAGTCATTTGGGAAGGTGTTAAACTTTTTTTTTCTCAAAGCGAACATCTGATATGATAAAATAAAGATTATGCTACAAATAGTAAGAATGCGGTTTAAGTAGATCACATGACCTTGAGTCTAAGGCAAAATTAGTAGCGCATATAGCTATTTAACACAAATTGAATTTAAGTTTCTCGTTTTTTTGTAAGTGTAACTTTTATGACGACACCCATTGTTTGTGGAGTGGAGTTCGTGGGATTCAGATAGGTAAATTGTCATTAATCAAAACTAAATTAAATTTATAAAGAAGCGGTGGTTAGCGGTACTTTTCGCCCATCCTCTGTTGTCCTGAATAAAGGATTCAAAATGGCTTCAACAATACTCCAGTGTCTTGGTCTCATCCCCGACAATATCGATTTAGGCTAGGTATCACCAACCCCAGAAGCTCCTTTGTCTTGACCAAAGGACTCCAAATGCCTTCCAATACATTGGTTTCATCACCCCGAATCAGGAAATATCCATATTGGCTAGGTTTCACTTTATGCCCAAAAGGGTCCTTTTGTACCCACCAAAGGACTCGGAATGCCTTGAATAGTACTCCAGAGCATTGGTCTCATCACTCCGATTCAGGATATACCCTTATTTGCTGGATTTGGTATTCTTTTGACTTCATGCCGAAGATGGTCCTGTTGTCCTGACACCCACCGTAATTAGACAAATCTATTTTCCACTTTTCGTACACCGCAACTACAACCACCCAATGGAAAATAAAATGCTCCGCTTGCAGTCTGGGTGGTAAATTAAAAATTACGATCTGGGTGCTTAATTTAAAATTAAAATGTGAAACGGGTGGTGGAGAATAGTACGCTGCTATTGAAACGGAAAATGTAGCCAATATAATTATCCGATTGCGGCGCAGTTGATGAAAATGTAAGTAAAATGTCTGGCACGTTTGTCCCGGTACCATCATCGCAACCGTACCAATATACTCAATTGCCCTAACCCCTTGTGGGGCATAGCGCGCCGGTAGTCAAACATGAGACTGATGCCTCAACATACTGCGCTACCGGTGGCCAATGGAAAGTATGAAATGGTCCGGCTGCAGTCTTGGTGGAAAATTGTAAATTAGTGACCGGGGTGGTAATGGTTCGACCGCGGTTGCGGTTTAGGTGGTGAATTGTAAAGAGAAACGAAAAAATAGAAATTCATATCTTTTGATAACCTTTCTTGGGTCATTTACAGTTGGAGATGAATCATATTCATATTGACAAAATATTTTGGAGGGAGGGATATTTTAATGCTTATCTCAAAGGAAGCCTTCGCAAACTATCGAAAATTATAATTTTGACGAGCCGAAGTCTTAGGGCGCTTGGGTTTTTTTTTCCTCTATAATATGTCTAAAGGAATTTAAAAAAAAAACAATAATTCACATAAAGCTGTACTTTTGATGATTTAATCTGTAGTGATTGGAGACAACCCATGCACAGAATGGGAGTATAGGTTTTCGAACTACTACGCAAATACGGATCGTGTAATCAAGAAATTGGTCGGTTACAAACCTGCTGGAAACATTCGCCCTTCTGAGATCGTATGTGAGTATTCGTAGATCTATCTATCTCTAAAATATGCATTACCAAAATCAACGCCATTTCAGCTCTTTGAAACATATTGGCTTAAATTAGGGATCATCCCGATGACAAACGCATAATTCTTCAATTTATCCCCCCAAAATTGAAATACAAGACAATAATCAATAATCAGATTCTATTACATATTTAGTCTTCCTTGATATGTGAGCATGTGTGTGGCACTTGACAGTTATTAAAGCACTCTTACTGACGGAAAAAAAACCTTCCTACGTACAGACCAAGCCTGGCGTAGTATCAACCTTGAAACTCCCTGATTTTTTCCTACTCAGCCGGAAAATATGGAAAATAATTCAGGTGGAAATGATTTCATTCTCATGGAGAGATAGTACAAATGGGCATGAATTCTAAGCTTTCGAATTTTAAAAACATTAAAGGAGTATACAAAGGTTCAGCGTGTGTGTCAGCTTTGGTTTGGTAAATAGCAAAAAAAATGGATATCCCCGATTTTATTTAATGAAAAAAAATGTACAGATTAAGGTGTTAAGGGATTAGTCGTTTAATAAGAATTATGGCTGGCAGTAAAATTATGAGTATTCGTTCTTTGGGAATTTGGTGATGAGATTTAGGAAAAAACAAAACAAAAATGATACAAAGCATCTACACTGCATGCAGATACATCGGAACATGGATATGTCTTTGGCAACCGACTGCGTGCGCCTTTGCGCTCTTGGTAGAAATTGGCTACAAACTGCGCGAGCGATACCGTCGCCATCGTTTCCGGACGAGATTCGTACTTTTCCATAACGCTTTCCTTCCAAATATCGGTTGATTCTACTCCCAGCTTCTCGTCGTCCATTTGCTTCTTCGTCTTGCGAACGCGATGTCATTCGTGTGGCCAAGTCGTTGGAACGTACTCAACTTTACGGCTACACTCGCTCATGTGTAGGTTGAGCAAGTACCAGGCGGCCTCTTGCGACGAAATCTCGACCGCGTTCAGCATTTTCAACCCGACTTCGGTCAACAAAGCGCTGTAGTCTTTATCGGGATATTCGTCGCGTAGTTTAATCTGTTCGCGCTGCAAATTACTCATTCCGCGGTTCGTTTTGTTAACATACTCGACGACGTACGTGGCGCACGAGTACTCTTCCAGAATGAACTGTATATCGCAATTCGAGCGCAAAACTTTCGCAATCCAGGGGTTGAAGTTGTTGATCCATCGTTGCGTGATACTTCGCTTCACAAAAACTTTCGGACGAGTGATGCCTGCGCGGAGGATGTCGAGGTAGTAGCCGTACGTGTCGACACGGTGATGCTGGAGGAAGACGTCTAAGGAATCGAACTCTTCGAACTCGAGCGAGCGGTGCATATCGGCGCACTTTTGACGTAACCGTTCACGACGACCGTCATCTTTCGCTATTAGCAGAAGCACCACCGTATGGTCCATCGGCCAGAACGGGGCTCCGAAACGACAGTGTTTGTTCTTTTCATCTTTGGCCCGTTTGTAGCACGTAAACGTATGCTTGTGCGTTTGCAGCTTCTCTCGTTCGATACGCGTTTCGTCGACGGTGATTAGCGAGTCGATTAATCGAATGGTAGCTGGCATCTTTTCGTCGACCGGCTCTTTTGGATCTTCGGCGAGCCACAGCAATATGTGCGCGTGCGGACTACCGCGTTGCTGGAATTCGATGCGTTTAAAGTAATCGACAACGTGGTACCTACCAAATGGAGAGTATCGATCAGCTTGTCAAAGTATAAGCAACACGTTACCGGATCCTCGTTAACGAGCGTCGTCCGCAAATCACTGCTCATCGATGTAACTGGGTCTCCCACGCCGGTCCATTCTTTTCCATTCTCTAAGCGGTACAATAGACGCAGTAAGTCGGACCAGCTGTATTCGCTAGCGCTTAGTGTGAGAAAGATGGTCGGCTTTCCCAGCTGGCGAATCATCGCAAACAGATCTTTTTTGCGCGCCATCCAATATGACACGCTATTTGGAACCGATTTCAGAAAAGAGAGATTCTGCTCAATCATATTGTCTACAAACCTTTTGTCCTGGACTTTTTCGCGGGTCAGTTGTTTTAAGTTATCGCTTGCCTTGAACGTGCAGTACATACCGTCGGTCAATCGCATTCGCATAACTTTCATCGCCATGTAGAGGACGTGTTCTGGCTTCACTCCGCGTCGATCGGTGCGGCGAATTTCGCTGTTGGCCATTTGATACGATGTCACTTTGTCGAGCGTAAATGAACGTGGTTCGCCGAGATAAATTGAAGGAAACGACAGCTCTTCGGCATGCTCGTCGAACAACAACGACAACTGGCGCTTGTTCATCCCGGGTGCTAATTCGATGTACTTTTCCTCGCTCCACATCAACGTATGTTGTTTGGCCAGCAAAAGATCGTTGACGTTTGCGGGATCCTCTGAAATCGGTTCCACAAACGGTTCGCCTGCTGCTTCGGCTTCCGTCTCTTGTACGGGTTGTAGCGCGGACGAACTTGGGTGAGCTTCCATCAAAGACTCGTCGATGCGAATTCCGTTCATTTTGTAAAGCGGTTTCGAGACGAGGAAACGAAGCCACGCTTTCACGACGGATTTCTGAACGTAGCCCGACAGATATGACGACTTGTGAATGAGGTGGCGTTTGATGTGAACGTTGAACGCGTAGTCGTCGTCGAGTTGACGTGGCAGTTCGGACACCATACAATTCACGTCCACAGGAATGTTTATAACTTGACCTGTTATCCCTTTCGATCCATGCACAAAACGCAGTCGACGAATTTGCATAAACGGCAAGCGAGGTGAAACGAGCCGTTCGGTGACGGGATCCAAGGAAGGCAAATCTGTCGGGTACGGCGGATAACGAAAGCCGTTTATCGTCGCCATAATGGGCAATTTTCCGGCGCATAAACTTTTGTAACAGCTGTCACAAACGCGCATCTGCAACGGGTTGTCGTCCGGAAATTTTTCGCGGATCATATCAATAGCCTTCATCGGCACCGGTCTTAAGTCTCGTTGAAACCACAAGCGATCGCAGACGCCGCACGACACGCCGAATTGGTTTTGCATGAAACGAGTATCGAATTCGAGATCGGCCACTAATCGCTCGTCGATAAAGACTTTTCGCGGCGGCACGGGAATAACATTCATTTCGACCTCTTCATCGGCGGCTTGACCTTCCTCCACTTGGAATATTGATTGAACGTTCCGCTTACGTTTCTGATCGGCTTGCCGTTTCGATTTGTCGTTGGCTTTCGAGGCGCGATATTTTTTCGCACGTTCGGCATCACTCATCCGTGGCGGCGTGTTTGAAGTACGCGATCGGAGAAAGGCTTCAAACTTTTCCGCCTCAGTGGTCCTCGAACTAAAGGCATTATCACGAACAAATACCAAAAATTCGTTGCTGTAGCGTAATTCTCATATCCGTTTACGCTCACGCGAATCGCGTTTTTGCTCTGCGGCAGATTTGGGGGCCATAATTAATAAAAAATTTTCTTACTTACGCTCTTAAATAAAATACAACAAACAAAACTACAGTATAATGAAACAAACGAACACAATTTCTAAAAGTTTTTCACAAATTTACACAAGCTAGTACAACAAATTGTATTTTTCGCACTAATTTTCCACTTTTTTTTTGCAATTGTACAGTTGTCTTTGCACAGACGTTGCAAGTTCGTTTGGAAATATCGAACTGATCGAAATTGTCCAAATTTGCAAGTCCATTTAAATAAAACTAGACTGGCTTGATAATTCTGAGAGCCTGGTTGGAAACTGATTGGAAATACTCTGTAAACCAATCGGCCACTACATTCATAGAACTCGGAAAAATTTTCAATGGGCTTGTTTCCTCTTCTGACCCCCGAGTAGAAAAACAGACATTTCGTGTGACGGACAAATTTTTAGGATGACCCCCAGCTATAAGACATATCCATGTCAAAACGAAAGAGATGCCGATGGCGGATCATATGGAACGATGACAGCCGATAAATAACACTGGACAGTTGAGAACACGAAATGTACGAACACCTCTCTTCTAATAGATTTTATTTTTCTAAGACTAAAGTAATGAATAATATTTATATGTAGTTGCCTCCGGTAAAAATTGGGTGGTATGGACGGCAAATCACCGAAATTTTGAGGTCATGTGTCGCTTACTATGCGATATCCATAAAGAGCTCCGGAAGAAGCAGGAGAGCCGCAAATATGCGCGTCTAAGAGACAGCTAGCTTGCCAACCCCATCCTACGAAATAATACTTAAAAATACTCGTAGTTCCTAATATGTGGGGTACTAGCATTTCTGGTATCGATTGTGTCGACCCCGTCCGAAGCGAAATCTCAACTACGTTACCTGTAATGAACCAAATCTTGATGCGTGACCGGTACTTTATGTTCCAAATATTTTTCGGAAAAATATCTGTTTTGGTTTTTAGAAAATAAATGCATTTGTGAAAAATATTCTAAATTTAGCCATAGCGCACACCATAAGTTGCGCCCGGTGATGAACTTCCCAGCGAAATGAAAAAGAATATCAGATCGGCGCAAATGACGAAATTTTGCCAAGTAATTTCGGAGATCACCGAAAAACATTCATACTGCAGAGTAGGTGATTTCACAAAAACTAACTTCACTGACCCTAACCTTTAGACCTGATTCGGATGGTGAATTCTCCACATCAGCGTGCTTCTCGGTGATGGCTAGAGGATCAGACTTTTTGTCTGCTATAATATTACTATACAATTAAAAAACACCTGCGGCTCAACCGTAAATGGCGGCGGTATCGGCTGACACTTCTTATCAATTGCCAGTTTCGCTGCTGACATGCGCTAATTTGGGTGATCTAGGTTTCTCATAATTTGCTTAGTGATTTTAGTCTTGATTTTGGACAAAACACGGCAAACGAGATTGTATGATTGGTTGCGCATGAAATCACGAAAGTGCGCCGAAATCACGTGATTTGGCATCGTTACGTAGCTTGTGAAAATGGAGATAATATTCTGACCTAGGATTCCGCTCGGTGCGCGATGTTCATCCGGTCATCGCTCTACGATGCTACTTCTATAGAATGGAGGTTAAATTCTCGGCGAGAACAAAAAATGCCTGTTGGTACTAATCGAACTTCCACTTCGCGCCGAGCTTGTCAATACAAAGACGGCGCGGATATGAGGAGCATGCTAGCAACTGTATGTCCGAAAATTAGATATGCTATCGAAACGTCAACAAGGTATAGATATGCAAGAGATGTTGACACGCCCTTGCCCCTGGAGGGGTCAGGGCAATTAACACTTTGTCTCGGCTCTATTCCGATACAAAACGATTGACCGGGTTTTGACCCACGCGAAATTGTGATCTTTCGAGTGAGAAGGGGAATTTCAAGTTCGTCTCGGATATTTACTGCGGGCAAGTTTCCACTGTCCCTTTTTCGTGAGATTTCAGATTAGGTCCAGATTTTCGCATAGAGGGGTTAGTACCAGACTTAAGTGTTAATTCAGTGCTTATTTACGTGTTTGTTACATTGCATCTAGTGGTCCGAAAGGGCAATATCTGCGCAAAAATTGTGTTGTATGCGTTTGTACGCAAGGTGTGTGAAGATGTAGTACCACTGCCCTCTTTGTACGGAAATTTTCAATGACGTCATAATGACGTCATTCGCGGAGTCAGTTTCCATGTGTGCATGACGTGTTGTTTTCTATGGTTACATAGTGCCTTCCTGAATTATTCAGCCTTTCCACTTAAGAATCCCTCTGGACCATATACTTAAACAGTCTGGCTAGACGGTCATAACGGAACAAAGATTAACATACCTTATACATATTTAATTTGTAGCAAATATGCGGTTATGACAGTTTCAAGGCTATTTTGCTGAAATTTTTTTCGGAGATACTCAATATAACGTTTTCTAAGATGCTACGATATACTCTTACATTCTTACATACATATTTGTTGTAAATTAAGTGTGAAATTAACTTTTCTGTTTGGTTTCCCGATCCAATCCGCAATAAGATAGTCGCAACTTGTGCCTTTCTCAAAACACTGGTATTGTCTTGTCAATATTTAAACTGAAAAAAAAGAAAACTTTCCAATACCAACTAATTGACCTCTAATCCCAAACAGACGTAAATCAGAGACCGATATCTGCAAATCCCGGGATTGAAAGGCACAAATGTCGACTTACGAAACGTGTACCTTATTGTCACTTACGTAGATATAAGGAAAGGAATAAATCCTTCCATGAAACAGCGTTTGTCTTCGGTGGAGAGTGGAATCTTTAATCTCAATTTCCTTTGAGGATTTCCTAATTGACTTTTCGTACTGTTGGGTTGGCATCATCAATTATTTATCAGAAGATATGGTTTACTTTCATGTGTGCCCTTGGAATGCCTTAACATTTTAAGACAGATTAAGATTTCCGCATGTCATATTTGAGACATTGAAGTTTTTAATATTGGACCTTTTTCTTTTATTTTGAAACAATTGTCACCATTACACTAGCTACATGGTTCCCGATATTTTTCGATGAACAGTAACGAGTGTCGGCGGAGTGCGATCAGTGACAATGCGTTGCAAGTGAATCGGTCGAAATGAAACTCGGTCGGCGCACTTGTCACTAATTTCTATAATTCCGGCGAGTCAACAAAATGTTCACGGGCAACACTGCAAGTGATATCAGAGGGTCTGCAATTGCCCACGATCGTATTCACATCGATTGGTTGCGGTGAAATTTATCCGAAAACACAAAGAATTTTCACATAAACTCACCACAGTCACCCAAAGCATTACCATTTTAATTATACAGGCCTCCGCTCAGCTGATCATGATGAATTCTGACTTCTATGGTGACGTCAATTTGACGTCATTTATGCCTTACCAAGGCAAGGCAGTGACTACACACGATGCTGTCCGCGGCACGACACATGTTTAAAATTGGAATTGCGTCAGACGGCATTTTTGTCCTCTAAAAACACACTTTCTGGACACTTGCAGCAATTTGGTTGAAGCCGTATACCTGGGGATTAGTCGCAAAGTATCGCCAAACAATTCACACTTGAAAAAAATACTTCTTTTGACTGCACGACACATTTACATAGCGCACGTGTTTGTTTTCTCGGATCACTAGATGAAATTTAACTAACAAATAAACACTGAACGCGGAAAACTAAAACTAAACACGAAACGCACAAAAACCGGGGATTAGCCGCCATCAGTTGCCGACCACTGGATTCTTTTTCACAGACTCTGTGACGAAAGCGCAGAAGTAAGTGATTGATGACATCATTTACCCGTTAAAATTAGCTGAGCGGGGGCCTGTATATTAAGATGGCAATGCTCAACGCCCACCTCTATTCACTTTGACAGTACAAGAGGAACAGGGACAACACCAACGACGCAACCATGGTTGCGGTTCTGAAAGCCTAATTTTTACCACTGGTTAAGTAAATGGCAGTAAGCAACAGAGATGACAAAGCTTTGCGTATTCATAAGTGAAACAGAGATGCATCCGATTCATATATTCACACATTTGACGCAAACGACTCACGCCGAAGCATCTACATATGACTGTGGCGTAGGTAGGGTGGGAGGGGGGATTAAGGAGATCAATCCCCTCCCCCCTCGGGTCTGGGATTTGAGAATACAACTAGAATTCAGATATAATTGAATGAACTCCTAACTGCTCGTGAACATTCATGTACTAAACGCAATTTAATTCGATAAGGAACGAACAATTTGGTAAATACTTTCTGTGATGAATTAAATAAATAACTTGCGTAACAGTCCAATTTGGACCAAGGCCTATAGATAAGTTAGCATCATCTGTTTACTAGATCGTCACGTTGTATTTTACACAGAGGTGCACTCCTAACAACGATTCAGGGACTGGGAGCGTACTGAAGCCGCAGCCATCTAGGAGAGTCTCTCGGGTCTGAGGCAGGCCAGGTTGTTCAATTAAACACTAATCGCACGGATGATTTCAAATTGGTTGGTGGCATCAAAACAATGTGATCCTACCAATTTCACGCGAAAATTAATTGCATTCTTCCTACCAATTCATTTCCAATGCAATACATTATTGAAAAATTCCACAATAATCGTTATATTATTCGATAACATTATTGTGAAATTATTATAAATCGTGCCATGCACCGCAATATTGCAAAAACAAAAAAGAATGAAGAACAATGCAAAAATCATTCGTACTCTTTGACCACTGACCCAATTCCAGGCACAATAAATTTTATTTGAATTCATAAAATATTTAACAGGTATTTCCTCTCAATAAGTACGTATACAATACACACAGATAAACAACATTTAATCTGTTTTTGACTTCTGCCACAATTTCATTCAATTTATCCCAAGCTGAAGGAAAATTCATTTTACCCACGAATGCTTTCGATATAATGAAATTGACGTTGATTTTTGCAACTTATTGATTACCAAGCGGGTTCTTATAAATTCTATTTAATTATGGAGGAAATTGAATTTAGCCAACCCTTTTTTTCTTGTTTCTTAGAAATCGTATTTAGCGAGAGATACTTGTAATTTTATCTTTTAAGTAGGCTTATTTTGGTTGAATGGATTTTTTTTATAGCGAACTGATAAAGGTTATGATGAATCGAGCCCCTTTGGCTTTACAATTACCGATTTTATCGGGCAGTTTGCGACCGACGTAAGGTACATTCCCGGTCCAGGCGACAAGGTCGCTGAAGTTTTTAGGCGAATTAACAGTGTTACTAGTGTCTGGATTTGGCTAACATCTCATATCACCGAACAGTGGCGTAAGAGTGTGAGTCACTGGCTAAGTCCTGGAAGCAGATGCGTCCCATTACCCACAACAGAGTACGATGACGTTTTGGCAATCGCGCACTCCTACCCCTGCTTGCATTAACCGCGCATTTTGTCTAATCCATGAAGCACAAACGTCACCTTCAGAGGTTATCAAACTTCGGCAGCGGAACCTAACATAGGTGACACGACACTAGGGGAAATTCTATTCCCATTCCTGTATGCATGATGTGGTCACCAAGGGCCGAAATCAACCTTAATGGTTAATCAAAAGGTATGAAATGGTGCCCAACGTGGGGCGGGTGTTATTTGATAACTTTTGAGGTTCAGACCTAATATTTGTGCTTCACGTACACATGGTCTTACAGACTCCGGGCATTTCTTTTATTTGCTTTAATCTTTATCCCATCCATAAACGCTTTCTTTTCCCATGCCTATTCCTCAACAGACGGATTTATGTTGTTTTACCTTCAAATGCTTTTTTATTGTAGGCAGCAACAGTTTCAACATGAATACCCTTTGAAACTACCGGTGTCAGGAGCTTACACCCAATATCCAGTCTGACATCCTGGATCATTGTTTTCACCTTTTTATGGCAGACACCTTCAATAGTTCTTCCATTTAGCAAGTCTGATTTCGTGGCGTATCTTTGGCCTGCTTATCTTGTTTAAGGTTAAGGGTGAAAGGGAGTTACGTTTGCGGGCGGTTACACCTAAAAAATGACTCCGACTTCCATAAACATATACGAATAAGGTAATCATCGAAAAGGAATGAATCTGTATTTTTTGTTTAGAATAATTTTCTCTAGGCCTTCGGTAGGGAAGGACTGGCCATAAGAAGGCGTCCCAGGATAGTAAACTTAATAGGTACAAAGCTTTCATATCTATGCTATGCTAAAATGTCACGAGCGATTTTCTATTAGTTGAACAGGGCCCTAAAATAGTTAAGGCCGGCAATGAGCATACCGCGTTAACTACTTCTAATAGCGCGTTCTCACGGACCGATTTTTGAGGAACGACAAAACTCGGACAACAAAAACAAAATATCCTCGAGGGAACTGCATTTCAATGGTGTTGAGAGAATTTTCAGTCGAACTAGAAAGTGTTAATTGTCCTAGTCAAAACTTTGCCGTTCGTTTCTGCACAATCCGACATGTCGTGATTTTCAACGAATGAACGACCTTTGCTGAAACTTGCGAACAAAAACAGTTTTATATCCAATTTCATTTTTCTCGACAATTTTTTGTCGATCGACAAAAGCAGCTTCGGATCATGTTCATTTAACCGCCATCTACCATCAGTCAGGAAAGGCTATGGTTCATTTTTACGCTAAGGAATTGTTTAATATAGAACCGTTTTCTCAATGTCTAGGTATCTGGGACACTAAACTAAGCCATAGCGTAAGCAAAGGCTCAAAATATGATAATGCAGTAGACAATTACTGATTTTTTACCTGGTCAATTTTAGGATGCGTACTCGTCTCTACCGTCTCTCAGCACTAATTTGCGTCTGAATTGATTTGAAATCCTCTTCCATCGAATAAATTTCTCTGTTCTTTATGGCCAGTTAAATTGTCTCATTTGAATGTGCAGACGTATAAAATTCTAGCTGTCACAATCTCATAGCAACCCGTATCAGCTGTATGGAATTATCGTCCGATAAATTTTTTGCTGGAGGATGGGTGTCGTTTAGCGTTTACCGATAGGATAAACTTTAGCCAGACATTGAGAAAACGGCCCATAAAAGGATACAATTTGAGAAAACTTGTGATTTAAAAAAAAGAGATATCTTAAAAGTCCATAACTTGTACGGCACAGTGGAAATATTATTTATTACGTTCGTATATTATTACACTCGAAAAAACAGTCGGCAAATTCAAGATGTTCCTTTATTTCAAGCTACAGAGAGGAAAATTCATGCACAGTAAACCAACCCACTTGTGAATGAAATTTCAACTTCAAACAGCTGCGGTAGAGCATCTTCACATCTTCAATGAAACGTAAATTTCTAAAGGACTTTAACAGTGAGATGTGTGTGCTCGTTTCCAAGCAATTGATTTTGCATAACAATAATTTTCGTACGTTTATACATCCTGAAGGGAAATGAAGAAGGTGACATAGGCCGAAAGGAAGCCTCTTTGAGTGAAATAGAGATTTGTTGGTAACTTACTGAAGAGAAGTTATGATTCAGACAATCTATATTTTAGGCAGGACTGTTATTGTTATTAGCGTCACAGCATGACTTTGAAAGTTGAAATCTACTCAAATTCATAGTTGCAGTCATTTACCTAAAACTTCCGACTTTTCGAATTCACAGCGAGGAAGTTTTCTCATCCTCGAAAAGAAGTAAGGATGTAGATCGAAGATTTTTTTGCACTGGCAACGCTGAAAGCTTCTTATACAACAAGTCTGACGTTTAATGGCGAATTCATTTATTACATTAAGCAATATTCAATTGATGCTTACATCCAACTCAATTCAAAGATAATTTCATATGTCGATCACTTGAAAGGTTCTATCTGCTTAGTTTGAAATTTGGTAGGAAATTTAAGAAAACGCCTATTGCAAGGAGGATGCAGCTCCTTACACATGCAGAAAAGGAAATGAATCGATTTTTTTCAGGACTCGTCCCTCTCAGTGTTCGACATTCTAGCCACCGCAGCTGCTTAGTAAGTTCGCGTCTACGATAGTAAGTAAAACCCGTTTGGAAAATTTTCACCAGCATATAAATTTTAACGAAGCGATGCCTCTTCTGCCGGAATAAAACACATAGATAAAACCGTTGAATATCAGTCGTTACTTTTTGCATGAAAATATCATACAATTTTTATTCAATAGATACCACAGTTGGGGGTGACTTACCTAAACAAAATTTCTAAGGGGATATTATGTAACGATTACAAAATACAAGGAATCTGCAGATTTTTTTATATTAACATACCAAAAGATTGTCTAACATAATCACTCAAGAAGAGTAAAAATGGCCCAACGATTTCAAAGCCGTTTTTCTCAAAATCGTGTTTATTGACATTGGTTGTTCTTGCGCTAAGGCACAGATGACACTAAAAAAAAATCTAAGTCATTTCATGAACCCAAGAATCAATTGGCATATTCCTGCGGTCATGAAATGTTAAGAAAACCAACTTCGAGGTAGAACCTTGTTATCTCAAGGGAGGGTTTTCAAACCATCAGTTGGGAAGGACTAAAAACACCCCAATTTTTGTAGTTCTAATCACTTCATTTGTTTCCGAAGAGCCTTGGATCGATAAATAGATAGAAGTTACCATCAAGCTTATTTTCTATGGAGTTCATTTAATTAAATCTGAATTTATTATTATTTTTTTTAAATCGCAGATAACATACTCTAAAATAAACTCCTCGCATCTACATCATCATCTACACTCATCAATATTGTAATCAAAAAAAATTAATAATAGACATGTTCGTTTTACCTGTTCTCAAATCCAGAGTGTATCGAATGCCACTGGTCGGACGATATACAGATGCCGAGAAACGTGTTGACGCTCAACATATTCACTTTAATCCTGGATCAAAAACCGGTCAGTTGTTTCGTATGGGAATGGATTCAAGACCGGGTGAAATAAATGCACGTAAAAGCTAGATAAGTATACTATAGCCTCAACATTTCAAACAAAAAGCTTTTCGGCCCAAAATTAAACCGCCGATAATATGTAAATTGTAAAATTGCTGTAGTTATTGTGTTGCAAATATTCTCCTGAATTTATTACTATCTACTTAATATCGTGCAGACTTTCTCATTGTTAAAGTACCAGACAGTAGGCGATTATATGTATTCTGTCTCGAAGAATAGTCAGTCAGCACCGAGTTTTATTCATTTGAATTATTATGCGTATTTAGAACGGATCATGGCCCGGCGCTGAAAAACTCAAACAACAACGGCATTTGAAAACTCAAACATTCTGAAATTAATTAAGACAACTCTAGAACACTTCCAATGAATTTTATATTGACAATTCGTGTATTAAAGGCATTTAACACCTACGTCAAATTGTGCTGCATTTCAACTAATAAATATCTTATTCGTAAATACTCGTACAATCAATGAGTGCGTTCAGAAGGTGGCAAAAGAGCAGAAACCGCTCGCGAGCAGCTCCGCAACTGCTCGCGAGCAGCTCCGGAGCTGCTCGGTTTGGAGTCTGCACCTGCTGAACGCTACTTCACCAGCTGACAAATCGACCAGCTGAAAGCTGACGATGACAATTTTAGACGTCAAGTGCCGAAAAGTGGAAAATACATGAATCCCACGCTGTCCATGATGAAAATCCCAAAAAAAAACGAGAAAACAAAACAGAAACGGCGAAAACACCAAGAAAACACAACCTAAACACAACCAACCCAATTTGACAACTGTCAAAAGTCGAAACTCGCAACATGAGCGTGAGGTTGAAAAGAAGAAGAAGAACCTGAGCACTGAGCACTGATCAGTGGGCAGAAATATTTCTTGCTCGGTGAAATTTGATCATGCTCACCCGAGGAGAAGTTGCTCGGTCACTTCTGAACCCGCTCGTTCTGAACATGTTCGCTGAGCGGAAGTTGCTCAGTTCCTTCTGAACGCACACAATGCTTGAAGTATGGGCATTTCATACTTTCATAGCGGACTCTCTGGCGCAGTGAAGGCGGAGGAACTGATTGTACACGTTTCGCTCAGCTCACTTTTTCCATTATAGTTATTTTGCTTACAAAACAATGCCGTTACAGGCATACCCGGATATAAGTCGTTTCGCTTTAAATCACTTCGCACTTGAGTCGACCCCACGCTTCCTCGATTAACGATTACTTTGCTTCACACTTACCTCGATCCTCGAGACGAGATTCTAAAATTTATAGTCTGATCGAGAATCTGACTTTTTCGATTTATTCTCCATATGCTTTCTCCTTCGGTAAAATATGTACCAAGAACTGTAAATTTTTAGGTCAAAATGCTTTTTAGATCCCAAGGGGAATATTTTCAGATTCAAAAATTGATAGTTCCCGGAACATATTTGACCGGAGGGGAAAGCATCTGGAGGAGAAATCGAAAAAGTCAGATTCCCGATCCTAATCTAGTTTTTTCTTCGCCTCGTTGATCAAACCTCCGTTCTCTAGATGTAGCATTGTAGAGCGGCGACCGAACGAACAAGGCCACACACGCGTCATACTGTTGATACAGAGCGCAAATAGTCGTCATCGATCGATTCAGTTGTTCGTATCAAAATCAAATCTATTGATGAACGACACTATGTTCGAATGATATGCATAAAAGAAATTCATCCAGTAACAAGACTGCTTTCTGAATCTAATCTAGAAGACAGAACTGTGTATGTTATTACGAGTATATTCAATGTTCGCACTTGCGAATTATATTTTTCAGTGAAATTAGAATATTTGTGACACTTGGTTTCGTTGTGCACACCAACTTAGTATGCGTCTGTAGCTGAGCTCGACAGCGCACCGAGCACTTTTTGCTACTCGAAACACAGTCGTTTGAGGTTCAAGCCCCTCAGTGTACGTTATGTTTGCCCGATTCTCTAGAGGATTTTTTCCTTTTTGAAGAGTCATCACTCAAACGTTTGTATACTCCCGGGGCTATGACTATTTATCTAGGCTTGTCGGATATTTGATGTCAATAACCGTTTGATACTTGCATATGTACATACTTTTATTATCCCAAGTCAATATATTCTCATTTTGTTGCTTAGACAATCCGAATTCAGCCGGTCGATTAATGGTCCTATAAAAAATGAATCAAAGTATCACACAGAACTATTGTTTTGTGTTGTTGTATCTCATGTACTCATACATATTACTTGGGTTTTCGAGCTCACTGGAACAATAGAATGCCGTCAGGAAAATACGAAAGTTGGGAAAGGATAATCCTAAGGAAAAACTTAAGTTCCCACAAAAGCTATATCGGGAATTTCGCTCGAAGAGATATACACAATTGTATTTGTTTTGGTTCCACTCCTGAATCAATCATTAGACAGAACGTGTATTTTCTTTTCCTAATCATCGAATCTATTCCTCGGGCTTGAGAATTAGCCATTCATTTCGCTCGGTTGATTTACCAAGTATTGATGGCATCATTTAATAAAATATTTTACATCAGAATCACAAGACCTATGATTTTTGTTTTCGCGAGGATGCATATCAGCAGACAGCCTAAGGTAATACCCACAATTGATTAATATACAATAAAATATGAATGGCGTAAGTTTTCTGGAAAATTGCTTCTTCATATAAGAAACATATGGCAGAATTTCGGAAGAAAAAAAACAACCAGAATTAAGTAATTTAATGTTGGAGAAGTCGAAAAATTTGATTTCGTTTAATGTGAAAATGACTTTGAATAATTCAAACATTTAAATCACATAGCGGTTCATTCGAATAGACTGAGAAATCTCCAAAATAAAATATTGTTTCTTCTAATTAAATAAAATAGAAGTGGATTGTGTACGTTGTATGAAATGGCTCTACGCATTGAGGTATCGGTCGCCCGACTAGCTACGAAGTCTTTTGCACGCCCGTTTACAGAGCCCGAACCCTACTGCGCACTGAGACAATAGAAATCGTTTATTTTAGGTCACTCACGCAAGCGGTCTTTAGAATTGCTCTGCTTCTGCAAGAGTGAGAATCATCTGACGTCTTCTTTCAGGGCACTCGACCCTCAGGCGTCACTTGCACAGAATGGGGATTGTCTCTTAAGCCAATTGTGGCTTTTGCGAGAGCGATGATGAGACCTGAGAAGTCTCATCATCGCTCTCGCACATATGCTCATCGTCTGTGAGTGTAAGGTATTCATCTGTCGCCGCTTGGAGAGTCTGGGTGAACTCCCTGAAGCGAAAACGATTGTGGCTTTCAAACATAAGCAGTTGAGAAGATTTGTGGCTCGTTCAAACTCAATCGTCAACTCAAGATATTTAGGGCTATAGCACAATAGACTCTTTGGTTGCAGTGCCTGTAGGTCCTTTGGGCCCAGCGTCCCTAACTTAATCTAATCTAATCTTAGAGTAGTGACGGAGACCTCATGACTATCCAGCGCGTAAAAACCCAATCATTGGGACCTTTTAATAATTATATTATATTCGGTGTCCTCTAAAATTTGAAAATGCATAGAGCCTTTTTTTGTCTCTGTGAGAGCTCGCAGTGGTATGAGCATATCGAAACTGCTGAAACATTCTTTGCATATCTAATTGAAGTTTTGCCCATTGGCATTTTTCTATTGTTGTTTCGCGAAAAAACAAACGTTGTGGTGCTGTGTACAAGGTACATTATCATCAGAATTGAATGAGAGTTGAAAATAATCAATATGAAAGACACACTAGCAAAAATCCGTCAGAATGAAGTACACTAGTTGCGACGTGACGCGACCTGAATTTCATGGAACCCATGAAAAAGACAAGCAAAATACGAAAGCGGAAAAATCCATGTTCATACGAGTATAAAACTTGGTGCCGAGAGATTCAGGTGCAATTAGAACCTCTGTAAATCCAATAATTAATTTTCTAATTACCTTAACAAAAAGTAACCTCGCATTGCTAACTCATTTCTAAATAAATTGAATTATATCTCGTACACATCTTTGAAAAAGCCATCAATCTCACCCATTTCTTGAAAGATACCAGCTGACATCTTAACATCCCCAGAAATCATTTTCAGAACGGACATTACAGCTCCTAGATAAATTGAAATACTCTTGCTACAGTGTTTGCACTCACTACTTCACTGTCCCTTCAAATTGCAAGTTTATGATATTCAACGTGACCATCTAAAGAAAATTTGAGAAACAACCGAAATGGACGAGTGACAGATACAAATTGATCTGTGAACAGAATTTCCGTATTATGACGATGTGAAGATAAATAACAGGTTAATCTGACAACGTCGGGCACATTGAATTAAACAAACAACAGATGCAAAATATGATTTTCTATCAGAAATAATTCCAAAAGAACAACTGGAAAT
Organism: Chloromyia formosa; assembly: GCA_964017055.1. Classification (NCBI taxonomy): domain Eukaryota; kingdom Metazoa; phylum Arthropoda; class Insecta; order Diptera; family Stratiomyidae; genus Chloromyia; species Chloromyia formosa. The sequence goes on along the minus strand of OZ024815.1, from coordinate 152,963,424 downwards.
GTTTTCAATTCAATATCATTTCCAGAATAAGAAAGATTGTAGAGAAATCCTGTTTGTATTCATTAATATTGTGGGGTTAACCAAGTTTAAGGTGTAAAGGTATAAAAATAACTAATTTTTTTAAGAGCATAACTGACAAATTGAGCCGACTTTGCTTTGCGGCTCAGTTGATGTTTCCTTAACAATTGGTTTCGGACGATACATCTTAGGCTGGCATGTACCTCCTGCCCATCACTGAGCTACCTGCCGCCCAGTACAAATGAAACTTCAAATAAACGATAACTTTTGATAGGATGAAGCTAAGCGACTTGACATTATGGTCAAATGTTTGTAGTTGGATCTAGTTGGTTGGCATTGAAAATAGGCAAGATCTGACCAAAGCAACCCCTACCTTCTTAACTAATGATACTTTAAACATGCATTTTTTGATGTGTAAACATCTTATCGCTCGGTATGGGGTAAAACCATAGAAAGTCAGAAATATTTGCGGACTTCTTTCAGGTCACTTATATTTGTGACATCATTTAGCAAGGCTGGGGTTTTGCCGAAGACGAGACTTCGCAAAATATTCTCCGCGAGTGTGAGACCCTGTTTTGGGTGTCTTTTCTTGAATCAGATGAAGTTTCTGCACGATAAAATAAAGCTTAAAGTAACTTTATTAGTAGGACTAAGCTTAATTGGCAGGCCTAGTCCTGTAAGCAGACAGAAGACTACAGCGCAATACACCGTCAAGTCAGGCGAGACCACGGCCCATCTTCAATCTACGAGTATCTATCTATCTGGATTACATTGATAACATTGGCTGCTTGTTTTTTGCAGTATGATGCTCATGCCATATTTCCCTGTTTCCATAATTTTGAATGAAATTTAGTCAATTCGTTTACCACGGTTTTAAACCATTGAATTTGTCCAGAAATCGCAAGACTAGACAGTTTCATTCCTCTAAAAGGATAAATTTCAGCTATTTTCTTTTAATTTGATAGCCGTTTTGGACGCTCGCTTTGTTACAATAGTCAATAATCATAACTACTTCAGTAATATAAAAATAATAATTTTAAAATTTAAATGTAAACATTATTTTTTTCCATTTCATGCCAAGGGTAAAATTCTTATTTCCGCCTTTGGAATGTACTCGATTGCTCTACTTTCAACGAAATGATCGAAAAGGACAATTTAAAAACTAAATACCAAATACCGTTACAAAAGGGCTGCTGGTTCCCTTTAAAACAATCTAGAGTTAAATATCTTCACAAAGTAACGGTAGCTCAGTGCGTAGAGGTATCGGTCTCATGTCTGACTACGGTCGTTACGGGTTCAAGTCCCGGCCACGGCATTCATGGCCATGCATGTTTCTGTTCTCTTCACCCCTGTGGTGCATGGCGTAATAATAAGCCACAACAGCTCCCGACTTGTCACAGTTAGGCGGCTAAATGGGAGCAGAAGATAAATGCTGGCAGCGTGCATCGTCCAAATCTTTCTTATGCCAACGAAATGTCAGCTAAGCCACGTAGAATAGCTGACACGCTATGTCCAACTAGGAGTTAGAGTGGATGAATAAGTAACGGTATTAAATATCAATATTGGGGCCCCATAAGGGTGAGCCTGTTCTAATTTCCTCTACTGTATGTCGACCTATTCCTTGATAAGTACTTCATTTTTCATTTCAATCCAATTTAAATGAATTTTTTCAACATTATCGAATTAAAACTGCGTCTGTCGTCGCAGGCGGTCCAATATCATCTTCGTACCAGCGAGAATCCGATCGAATTCTTTAGAAATTAATTAGAAAATATTCAAAAATTTAAATGATAAACACTTGAGCTTCAGTTACTTGCTAAAGTAAACTAATTACCATATAAATCGGTCATGCGATGGTACTTTGCAGAATACTAATACACTCTTAATTATAAAACGCCTATCAAAAAGTAACGCCTTTCTCGTCTTTAATTAATTTTCTAACTCAAATCCGACTCCAGCCAACGGCGTTTAAAAACTCGAACATTTTCAACCTCATTCAACATTTTTATTTGTCAATTATTAAATATTAAATATGTTCTCTCGTCACTGCTAAATAATGCATAAACAGTCGTTTTCAATTTCTTCGCCATTCAAATAGACAAAGTCAACAGTTTTCCAAACCCCAAAAAACTTTCCCGAAGCCAATATTGAATTCGTTTTACGTTCGTTTTTACAACTTTTCACCGTAAAAACAATTCCAACTAACATGGAAACTCGAGGATTGGAAGTTGCCTATACGAACACCGACTTCTTCATAAATATTTAAAAGGAAGCTTGTTTGACATTCAACGGCCCTTAAAAGGTTCTCATCTCGATGACTTGTTGCAGAAGCAGAAATAAAAATTTAATGGCACAATTATCGACGGATTGCACGCAAAATTTGAAAAGTTTCTTTTTCTTTTTAAATTTTTATTAGAAACGATTTGTAGTTGACTGATTTCTTGTATTTTTTTTCCTGAATTTTAAGTTTACATAATTTCCGCTTATGATTTGAAAAATTGAAGGACAAGAAATCGAGTTCTAAGAAAAGAAGCATTGTTGGAAAATCAAAGGTAATACTCGTACATACCAAAAAGTATTAGTACTCTCCAATGAACCGTTAACGGCAATCAATTAGCTGCGACTCAAACAGTTGAAAAGTTTGTCTCCAAATCAACGGATGCTATGGTCTGTCTTTCCTGCAACAAGTATCTCACTTTCTTCCACTGAACACACCAATTTTCTGACAGTTACGTCGATTGCTCCGTCCTTGGCCGGCTAATTAGTGTAAATCACAGGAACACTTCAATCAAACTGTCGACACACAAAATTCCTTCGCGATTTCAAACACAACTATTTGTTGACTGTAAACTCCTTGTAACGAATTTTTGTTTTGTCGTCTTAGAACCGCACGTTACAGAATCGCAAGCAACAGTGAAACTAACGGCAAGGATTCCTTCAGATTTATATACTCGTGCTGATAACAAAATGTTGATAAGTCGAAAGCTCCTCAACATTAAAACGTGAGCCTATCGGAAAAGCAACAATATTGAAAATTCTGCGTCTCCTTGTTGTCAATAGGGGAAAAGCTCTGACGTCAGATTAAAAACATATTTCCTGTCTATGTCCTGTCGGTATGTGTGTGGGAAGAAGAGGCGGAGATTGCGCCAAATCTAAAGACCTTTTGTGGAGACTTTTAACGCTGGTCTAAGAACATTTACCATATCATCAGGATTGGGTTACGGCTTAGAAAAAACGCGAATGTATTCATGAAAAATATAAAAAAAATCAAATCGTTTCTGCAACTGTAATTGAGAATGAAAGCTATAAATAAAATTCATGCTGATTGGACGATGTACGTCATAATTTGTCCAATTTATCTAGTCGAGATGATGCCCACAGTGCGTATGGGGAGACGAGTGATCCGCCTAAAATTATTCGAATTTGCCCGTTATGAAAAGAGTTGTTGAATAAATACATTGCACGCGCGTCTAATTTGCCAAGATGGATAAGGTGATAGGAAGTCGAAATCCTGTGGATACAGGCAAGGATGTGTGTTGTTGCCAGCTTGTCGTATTCGTGTGTAAGGAAAATCGTCGTTCAGAAGCCACTCACCGCACGTTGTTCCTTGAACGAATAAAAGATTTTTGATTGTGCGCTTGAACTTCTACTTTCCGCAGAAATATTCCAAAAGGATGAATGTTTACAGACTGATTACTTGGATAGAGAGAAGATTTTGGTTTTTGAATAGCACTGTTGAATATTGTTTGGTTATTAAAAGATAAAACGTTTTTTTATTGTATGTTATTTCAAAGACCAGACAAAGCTTGGGAATTTTGCCTTAAAAAATAGCGAAATAGAATTATTTAGTTCAATTTGGAATTCTTCCAAATTGAGCTCCTCTAGACCTACACGGTCTGGAGGTGTACAACCGCTACTCCAGAAGGTGTTTATGGGGTAGGAGCTGGAAGTTTGCAAAGTGGCGGTGAAGGTTCAGTGGCGCTAAAATCGAATATTCTTCAACGAGCAGAGCGGTGGTGCATGTTAGTTATATATGTATCAGTTTCGGGAGATACGGGCGGGATTTTTGCCTACTCGTTTGCCCCAACCACTGCAAGGATGGCATAATTCATGTGGCTTAAGGTGTAGTTTAGATCCGTGCTTACCAGTCTTTTTGAAGTCGCGTAACACATAGGTTAGGTTAGGTTGGATGGTAGCCTAACTGCTCCCCGCTTGGGTCCAATGCGATACCACGTTATTCCGATACCCCCATTACGTTCCGGTGTTAGTCGTGTGTAAGTCATTTACGAAGCTCCAAACTATTTTCAAGCTAGGACAGGGCACCGCTTGTTAGGGGAACACACATACAGATTAAAACTGATCTGACTGGTAGTGAATGCAGGAATTGCATGCTACCAAATACAGAGGAAGATTAGGTTGGGTATAAGGGCTGCCGTGCTACCGCACAGCACACGTAGACCACCTCTGGGTCCGTTGTGATACCACCAAAGTCACCTAATTAAACCTAGGCGACAAACCAGCCTGCGCTAGCAATATAGCGATTGAGCTGTATTGCACTCGTATCCTTAAGGTCCTCCAGTTCCCGAAAAAAAACAAGAACCCAGAAATTTCCCCTGCCTCTCAACCAGGGCCGGACAGTGGCAAAGAAGATGGAGAACGCTCTCCTCCTCATCCATGTCATCACAGCTCCTGCAATAGTGTTCAATAGGAGGAATCGTGCGTCTTCTAGTGAAGAGCACAAGCTGCGTCTTAACCTGGTTAATTCCGACGCCGCACTGGTTTGCCCACTCTGTTAAAATAGAAAGGGCATTCTGCAATAACCCACTGAGGACATCAGGAAATTTACCTGTGACAGCGATGGCAACGCCATCTGCATACGCAGTAACTTTGCACCTAACCTCTTCCACTTTTAGAAACAGTCTGTTGATCCCTACATTCCAAAGAAGGGGAGAAAGTATTCCTCCTTGCGGGGTTCCTCTACAGGCATCCATACAAACTGACGATGTACCTAGGGTAGTGTGTATGTGTCGAGATTTTAGTAGTATGTTAACGAGCTTGCAGAGCAACTCATCAACCTGGAGCCCAGGAGTGCCTCAATAATCGCACTAGGTCTAATGTTGTTGAAAGCACCCTCGATATCCAGGAATGCAACCATCGTGTATTCCTTTTGATCAAGAGATTTCTCAATATGATTGACCAAAGAGTGCAGAGCCGTGTCCACCGCTTACCTTTCCAATAGGCATGACGTGGATAAAAACAGTGGCAGGATAGTATCCCGCAAATGGATGTCAACCAATTAATCTGATAGTTGCAGCATAGTTGAAGAGGCACTAATTGATCGGAGATCGTTTGGGCGCCCATGTGAACTTCAACCCGTTTTCGGGACGAAAATCGCCCGCACTTCCCTCCAAATGCGAGGAACGTACACCAGCTTCAGGCAGGCTATTAGGATACACTCTATCCAAGGATATACAATATCCATACAATGCTGCAAGTCCGCAGGAATGATTCCATCGGGTCCTGCCGACTTATAAGGTTCAAAACTGGAGATTGCCCACATAATCTTCTCAGGAGATAAAATGGATGCACTATCACATGGCACTATGCGACAAGTGGAGGGGTCCCCCAGCGGGACTGCAGCCGAACTTCCGAGGAAATGTGTGTCAAATAGACACATGATGGTTTCCTTGCTCGAGAACGTCCAAGACCCGTCTTCCTTTCGTAGGAAACCTGGCATAGATGGATTTGACGCTAGGATTTTCCGATATCTAGAGGTCTCGCAGGATCCTTCGATACGTTCGCAAAAGCTGCTCCAAGCATTGCGTTTGGCTCCTCTTAATTCTTTCTTGAAAGAGTTCAGATGTTTTTTTTTATATGCGTGCCAATCTGACTCCAGCCTTGAAGCCTTAGCCTTATTGAAATTTCTTCTACAATCAGCCCAAAGCTCAGAGATCCTAGTACTACACCAGGCTGTTTTTTCTTTCCTGCATGTGAGGTAGCCGGACATGATGAAGACACCGCTGCCTTCATCGCATCTGTGAGAGTATTTACCATATCGTCCAGCTCCCGTTTGTTGCAGGGCTGACTTTGTAGTGGAGGTAAAAGCATCACGATACTTAGGCCAATTAGTCCTTCTGTGAATTATAATGGGTTGAATTGCTTCAGGACGCTCGGTGAGGCTGAACTGAAGGTATCGATGATCAGAGAAGGAGTGTTCCGACGTCTCTGATAAGGTGGATGATGTCATCCGACTCCAGAGAGATGTCTAGGACCTCCTGTCTGGCTTTTGCTGAAAATCAGACCACGGCAAATTCTTGGAGCGATCTTTGAAAATACAATACTTAGGCAAATAACTCTGGTATAAACACATCAGAATATACCGTTAGTTCAGTTTATGATCAAAATTTCCGACCGGAACGCTGTTAATGTCCGACCGTACTGTCCGAAGTGCGGAATACGTGTACAGCTCCACAACAACTCTAGCAATAACAACGCTGTGTGAGATATTCTATGGACAGACAGACATTTGATCGACTTTATAAGGGTTTTGATTTTACTAATACAAAACCCTAAGGAAGAAGCCTGACAAGAAGCTTCCTTAGCCCATTTCCGTATGCGTTTCATGACTACTCGCCTATCCAATTCAAATACGAGTACTCATCAATTTCGCATTTTTATCTATTCAAATGGCAATCATTTCCGGTGTCTTAGATAATAAAGATATGCAGAAGCAATGATTAACCACCTATAATATGTATGTCCAATATATGTTTATGTTCCCGTCAAAGGCATAAATACAGATGCGACTAGAATGAAAATCGCAACCCAATTTATGAAATTCACGGAAATTATCTATCCAAACTAGAAACGTACTCGTATCTTCTGCCGTCAGGACGTGCCATAAATCTTCAATAACAATTTCACCAACAAAATTCGATTGTCGTATCTCGAGCTCAGCCCCTAATGACATATTCGCTAATTGAGGAATGCTCGTACAGTGGCTAATTGGAGTGCCAGATCAACAGGACGACTATTTTATCGGACAAAACGTGTCACAATAAACATGCAATGGACGATTTAATAAGGTCGATAACAAATCGCACCGTAAAGAACAGTGGATGGGGTATCAATCTTCGGCAACATGAGCATAATTCATAAAAATTTCAGTTACGTGTAACATGTATTCGTAATTATACGAATGATGTTAACCAATTGTGAAATATATAGTGTGGTGAATCATGATTAGCGCTGATACAACTAACTGCTGAGTTACATAAGAAGGGATACGTAATGTGGGCTACCCCATTTTACTAAAGCGACTATTTGTGTTTCCGATTAGTTTGTGGCGATTTCCAAAGATGGAATCGTGTTTCATCTCTAAAGTATTAAAATTCATTTTACAGGCTTCTGCTTAAATCGCCTTATCCATGCTATCGATTGCCTAACAAATACTTGGTCGGATGTCAGCACCACTTATCCATATCCATCCTTGTCCCTACTGTTAACATTATTGCGTACATTAGTTTGACTTGCTGGGATAATATGCATATACGCGGATAAATAGAGGGCGAAAAAGCAGCAGAAAAAAACTAACACGACCAAATTGCTGCACACCAAGGACAATTCCTAAGCCCTTGAGCAACATGCTAAGAGAAGAGACACTTTAGAAAGTCTATGCCGTAGCGATAACATCAACTTGGGCTTAAGAAAATTACAAACTTGAGGACTAAATCATATCCTTTTACATTTATTATTATTACTATTTGAGCTGAGCCCACATTGTACCAACTTGGTCCAACCAGAATTTAGTGCTAAACATCATTTTGCTTTTTACTCCTGAAGAATATTTTGCAAAATATTATTTTAGGGATGTACACGAACCCAAGATGGAAATTAAGTTTGTCTGATGTGGTGAGAAAATTAGACACATTTGTTCCTGGAATTTTATTTTATTATACGGTCTGATGATGCAATGAGAGACGAATTAAATTAATGGGAAATGTAACTCTAAGGTGTGTTGTGTAAAGAACGATGGAACAGTGCTAAAAGGTATACGAGTAAAGAAGGATAATTCATTTTTCGAAAACCTTTTAATAAATTCCTAACAAAAGCCCTGAATGGCTATTTTACAAAACTATGGTAATAATCGATGGAATTGAGGCCACAGCTCTTCCCAACAAGAGGCCGCCGCGCCGGTTCGCATCTAGTTGCCCAAGGTGAGCATAAAAAGATAGCATCTTTACATTGTCTGCTCCTGCAAAACCTAACCATACCGATGCTCAAAGCAAAGGAGCTGCATTCTAACAGCCTCAACTTCATTCCATTATCCTCATTATCAAGAGGAAAGCCTGGCGCTACCCGAAGCCTCCGGACACAAACTTGGCTAAGGCATCAGGCAAGCTAAAGTCAAGGTATTTCGCTACCCGATGGGAGCGGCTGATCCGATGCGGGACGCAAATGACATGCTGAGGGAGCTTAGCGGTGAGGATCATAAAGGTAAAGGACACCCAATACACTGATCAATGCGGTCCTAGTGAGGTATATTATACCGTTGCCAAGAAATCCTCCTAAGTTTAGTAGAGCTCACGGCCGCATAAAAGTTGACATGCGTTATAAATTCGAAACATTTAAGCCACTTTTTTTCCAAATTTTCTCTGTTACGTGAACTCATTCAAAATTGAATAGAATATAATATTGGTTAAAAAAAGCTAGAAAATATTCGGCACCCAATGTGGGGTCATTGTAATTTTGTCTTGCAAACGGAAGAGAAATTGACAACAGGTGCGCGATACCGTTAGTATGAAGGCACAAGAAGGGAAACGTTTTACACCTCAACATATGTTAAGGTTACCTTATGAAAAGGTAATGTATAACGAATTTCGAGCTTGAAATGAGGACGAAGGCTGAAAAATAGTCGCGGATACTTAAGGTCCAAATTCTCCTCACCAAATGTTAAAGAGACAGAAAAAGAGTGATCTGCATCGGCACTTTAGGCCCTTTCATGCAATTATATTCCCATTTCGAACCTTTTGCTTTCAATTCGTCTTCCATCTACTTTGAAAAATGCTGTCTCAAAAGAAGTAAATCTGTTGGTGCTAATCCCAGAGTAAATGGGCCTCTGACATGATTTTTGGTTGCCTTCGAGGCCATTAAATTCTTTCGGTCTTTTATGTCCGCTAAGTTCTTTATAACCTCTATGTCCCTTACGTTCAGAGGATTGGTATCATCACCCCGATTCAGAAATTACCGATATTTACTAGGTTTAATTTGTGTTTTAATCAATTCCTAAGAAGGTGCTGCTTTTCTGACCAAGGAATTAAAATGCCTTCCATACTATACTCCAACGCTTGCACCTCATCAATCCGATTCAAAAGATACCCGTATTGCCTAGAATTCACTTTATGCTCAAGAAGGTCCTCTTGTCCTGACTAATGGTTTCAAAATGCCTTCGACAGTTGTCCACTGCATTAGTCTCATCACCCGGAATTAGAAAATGTCCTAAGTAAAGTGGAGTGCGTCATTACTCTTAACAACTATTGTATGATATGCGCTTATGCGTGAATAAACACAGTGACATTTCATTGGATGGAAATTCGCACTGGTGTCGTGGAATGCATACTACATAAAGTGTTAGCATTCCACTCAGAGACGTATTCCGATTTAGGTTGGAGTACAAACCCCTGGCTTGGTCGAGCTGCTTTCCCCGCTCCTGAAGAGTAAATCCGTGGTGTGGACGAAACCAAGTTTCAGGAGGAATTGGATTTAAGCTGATTATTTTTGTGTGGTAGTGGAGAGCGAGTTTGAGCCATTTTTGACTTAGACTCGCAATAACCCACTCCACTTTATTCTTAACAACATATGCATACCCGTCAATTATATGATAATGGGGCGACCGGTAGCTCAGTGTGTAGAGTCGTCAGCCTCATGTCTGACTACGGTCATTACGGGTTGAAGTCCCGTCCACGGCGTTCGTGGTCATGGATGTTTGTGTTGCTCTCCCTCTGTGATGAGGAGCGTAATAATAAGCTACAGCATCTTCTAATTTGTCGCAGGTACGCGGCTAAATGGGAGCAAGAGGTGCATGCTGGCAACGCGAATCGTCCGAAACTGGTTTGAACCAACGAAGCGTCAGCGAAGCTACATTAGAATAGTTGGCGCACTTTGCCCTACTTGGGTTAGGGCAAGCGAGTATAGTATTAAAATATATGTCAAAATTGTGTAGTGGAGAGCGTGTCTATCAATTTTGGGGCATCCTGTACGGTATGTCAGATGACGAGACTTTGGAAATATCGTAAAATCTCCATTTACCTTTCTGCAGGTAGTACCTTAAATCGGACTTTTTAATACGCGGAGTTTTCCAAATTCTGCAAGGTCGAATTGTTCAAAAATGTTTACTACCCACATTTTTCTGCTTACTTCCAGCGAATAGAAATGAAATGCTGATTTCGCACGAAAGGCAACCTTAATGCTATGCTTTAGGCATTAAGGTTGCCTTTCGTGCGAAATCCCATATAAAAACTGTCAAAAATTTCGCTCTAACGAAAAATGTTCACAGCCTCCGTACTGTATTTCACACGAAACCGCACACACAGAAAAAAATATTCACTCCATTGTACGCAATTTCCATGCGGAAACAATTTCTTTGCATTCTATTTCGCGTGAAAATGTCTGATGACCAGTTTTCACGCGAAATTTTGATACCTCCCTTTCGTTGAGAACGGGAAGTTCAAGTGTAATGTAGAGCGCCACGGATATGTGCTCAGTGCAAGTTCACTCTGTCCATTTTTCGTGGGAGAGATAAGTGCAAGATTATTTTCTCACAAGCGGAAATCATCTCGATATCGATTCAAACTGGATTTGAGCTTTAGCAAGTTTGCATCATAAAGTCTAAAGGTTCCTGCTGCTATGGAGCCTTATTCTGGAGCTCTATTCGCAGGGAGTAAAGTGGAAAATGTCTTTGATGAGGATACGTTAAGACGGCCTACCACTATTATATGCAGAGCGAACGAAGGGAGCGTTCTACTGCGGCCTATTAAGGAGGCGACCACTTAATAGCTGAGTGAGCAGAGATGATTGTTTCAAACGCAATTTATTTGTTCTTCTCTCATTTACATTTAGTTAAATATTAATATTATTAATTTTTCCACAAACAGTTTTGAGGTCTTAATTCGTGTAATTCCCGAACATCGAGAGAATCTTTTTTTTTTGTCAAATACATCTGGTCTTGGTCCGATTTTGTATCGAAAATTTGGGAAATATAGTAAATATATCACCATGAAAACCACTTCAAAATTAGGGTAATTTGTTATCTTTTTTTTGCAAAGCCTAAGTATTATCAGACAGAGGAATCCGTTGTATTCACAAATTGTGCGTAAATATGATACATATTAACAAATTATTGGAATGACCATTTTATCAATTGTGCAGCCTTACACAAGCGCATAATTGTGTTAGAATCGATAGTCCGGCGATACTTTACTGTCGATTAGACCTGAAGCAGTCAAGAGGATATTCAATCGTACATTGCCATTAAAAAATTGAATGATAATCGTAAGTCAATACATTCATGCCCATAAACTGGAAGCAATTGAAGTGTAAAAGATAGAGGCACATCATCCAAAGGACACTTTTCCAACTTCATGGAACTAATAGGATGAGGTGCAATTAAATTTCATCATTTCAACTTGATGCACATTTCCAATGAGGTGCAGAAACAATAAGTGAAAAGGGCACTCAAAAGGAAAAAATTATTTTCAAGTACTCGTAGTTTATTGTTTAAAGGTGACGTAACCTTTGTTCGTAGTTTCGAACCCGGTTAATAGTCGACTGTGTAATGGCAATGTCAATGAACAGATGTTGAAATTCAAATACGGTTCTGCGAAATTATCCCCCAATGAACTTTCCTAAAACGCATGAATTATCCCCCAAAATTTTTTTTATTGGATTAGAGTGAGTTTTTCCATGTAAAATTTCCCAAAAATTAAGGGTGATAGATAATGATCCAGCGGCATTGGGATGATTTTTCCTAGGTAAAATCTCCCAGGGTGATAATTCGCGAAATTCCCCCAAAAGTTGGATTTTGATTTAGGGGTAAAGTTCCACATGAACAACGACCACAAAATACATATATTTAGCTGACGAACAATCCCCAAAATTTAAAAATTTCACAATTTTGGGGGCATTGTTCACAATCGATTTTGGGGCCTTTTTCATATGAGTTATCCGCCCAAATTCGGAGGCATTATTCCTTTCTTTTTTGGAACAAAATTCATATCACTTGGAGTGTTTTTTTTATCTTAATTTGGGGGAATAATTCATAATGAACGAGGTGGGGCCTAGTTTTCAGAGCCTTCAAATACCTCCTGAAATATGATATTATAAAATGGACCATGAAAAACATAAATTAGATCCCCTCAAATCACACTTCCGAAAATTATTTATGTAGTTCAAATGACTAAACTCCTACAAATTGTTCTTCGCTGTGTTTTGGAATTTATCTACACCAATAATTTTCTTGAATGGAAATATCCCTTAGACTTTTAGTACTCGTAAAACTGAACTTTTCTCTGTCAATTTAATTTGATATTAACGTAGGTGTCATATTACTTTGATATTTATATTTGGGGTCATCTTTGAAGGATATCTTTTGCAATGTAGAAGTATATTCTAAATGACAAAAACTTCTCCTTTTGGAAATTGTTAGAATCCCTGTCAGCTGACGAAGCAAGAATACGAAAAAGTGGGATACGTACTCGTATGTATATTTTTATAGCACAGTTTTCTTGGTAACTTGCTTTGACCATTCCAAAATATGACAGAACTCTTTGAGAATGAGATTAGGCACGTTTATTCAATTTAATTTAGAAGGGAGTGGTGCGTGCCCCAAAATGTGTTGTCATACTGGAGCTTAGGGATTTAATCCCGAAAGTTTTTAAAATTGACCGAATATTCGGTGCTTCGAAATCATTCTCGGCAACTATTAAATATTATATGATTTTGGCTTCTTCTGGTGTGGTTTACATGATAGTTATATTTGAACTTTTCTTAATTCAAAATTAAACTATCATGTAAAAAGAAATTCGAGATTATTTCACATTTTTATAGCTTTTAATTTATAAATAAACGAAATCACCACATTTACCATCTTGCCATCATCATGAAAAATGCTATTTATTCGTTCAACTTGTACGGTGAATGGACCTAGTAGTACCCTGTTGGGGTGTGTCATGCATACTCCATCTGGTAAACAGAGGGTTAATTTCAACTTGCAGTCGGTCGGGACTGAAATAATCGCTCGAATTTACTAGTGCAAACGTAAAATTGGTGCGAAATAAACTTCTACAATGTGTTTGTTGTTTAACTCATCGGTCGCGTTTACGTGCAGACCAGACGAGTCTAAAAAGACCAAAAAACCAGTTCGGTCGCACGCATAAATGTGAACCGGACCGGTCCATTTGGACTTATTTTGGTTCTGATTTTGGTACGAACCAAACGAAACCGAACCAGTCTAGTACTGGCACATAATCGGTCTTAGACCAAAACATAACCTACAATAGTGCTGGTAAAACAAAGGAAGGATGCAATTTTGTAATAAATTGTATTGGTTCCGCTTGTACCATACTCTAAGTGCTCTGAAATAATAAATATGCATAGATACAGTTAATTGATTATGTGCAGTTTCAAATTTGCATCCATGATTGAAAATAATATTTAAAATGACAGCTTCAAATTGGTTATGTTGAAAAGCATACATAAATGCAAGACCGAAAAAGACCAAACCGGTCTTTTTAGACTGGTCCGGTCTGCACGTAAACGCGACCATCGACTCATCACCGGCAAATGGATTTAACGTTCGATCAAATGCATGAGCCCGTGAAACGCCGGTCGTGTGAAAGCGATGAGTTGATGAGTTCAACAGAAATTTTTCCACTTGAAGAGAAAGTCGGTCGGGACTGAAATCATGGTTAAAATTTACTAGTTTGAATGTAAAATTCGTGCGAAAGAAGGTTATACGAGTACAATGTGTTTGTTGACTGATCGACTCATCAACGGCATATTGCAAATGGAGCCCGTAAAACGCCTCTTATCTGAAAAATTATTTCACTCGGTGAGTTGGTGAGTCCATGAGTCCAACTCGCGCAGATCATGTATATACTTCCATTTAATCCCATGCTAAATCCATGACTATCTGAGCTGGTAAGTCCATGAGCCGGTGAGTCCAGGAGCCGGTGAGCGACTCGCAGACTCACGTTTATGAAAGTTCCAATTTAGCTCTGTACTTTTGGTGAGTTCAGGTCTTATGTGAAAAGCATTGTGAGCTCATCGAATCACCATTTTCGTGTGAGAGCTGCCTATACTCAAGATGCGGTTAAGTGAGTCTATGTATAAACTTTACTTGGAGAACTATAGGTAATTATATATTAATTGACCCAATGGAAAAGGTGTCAATAATTTAGTTGATCAGATTATGGTTAAATATACATATACTTGTATATACTTCACTCTTTCCCACGACTGTAGCATCTCTTCCTCTTTTAAGGGTAACTTGTAATAATTAAACTACATATATATTAACACATTCGGGAATCTATAATGTGTGATGACATGTACATATAGCGTATATTTCTACGACCACTATCTTATTTGAATATGTCATGTGCACACATTTGACTTTCCTGGAGAGTAAATTAAGCGGAAAACCCGCGTTTCAAGCAGCCTGATTGGAAAGTGCTTTAGGTTTTGAAATGAACGTACCAGTTTGCGGTGATGATTAAGTTTTGCACAATATAATCCGTAAAATGTCAGAAATATACATAATTTTAATCATTTTATATAAAGTTAAAATAGGGCAACTACAAGCCACTAACCCGTGAAGTTAATTCGTCAGTATACTGTCACTTGCTGATAATATGATAAAGTTTATTACTATTTCAAAGGTATTATTCGTCGTTCGAAATTGCGCGGGTCCTTTGTCGAATATCCAATATAGTTAGTTAATACACGCGGATCTCGCAGCCATTACAGGTGATTAGGTTTTTCGAATTCACCCAGGCCCACAACTATTGATGTCAACCTTTCATCATAACCAACAAACGTTCACACTAAACTCTAAAGTTTTAGGCATTTGACAGCATTTCAACCCTCTTAGCTCGTTTTCATACTATGAACCCTATGAACCCTATTTTACAAACTCTCTGGAATTTGCTGTTAATTAGGTACAATGAAAATTGAAAATTTTCACCGACTGTTAGTTCACACGTATGCAAGCAGAAATGGATTACGTTTGAAGATTGAAGTGAAGCAACGTGGATACATTAGCGTATATTGTTGAATTAGAGATATTCGTACACACAGCGAAGCCACAAAGTCGGTTGGTCCCTGCAATTAGCCTTTTGTGCGGTAGGACAATTGAGTAGTAGTAGAGAGAGTATTGTGCTAATAAGCTCAGCTTCAGTTGTGATTTGGCCAAGGAATTTTCTAGTATCGATTGTTTAGTGCATCAAATGCTGAATTAAGGAGGAATTCCTATGCGACGGCTAGAGACGTACGACTAGAGACGTATGACTAGAGACGTACGACTGAAGACGTACGACTAAAGACGTCGTCGCATAGGAATTCCTCCTTTAGACATGCATTTTCAAATGATTTCTATTTATTGCAGCATTAAGTGATGTCTTATTAAGGTCTATATGCTTGTGTGATTAGTTTCTATAAAGTTATTAGTTGGGTATCCAAAGTTGATTTATGACTTTGAAAATTTTATTTAAACTTTTAAAAGGCAACTCGGTAGCATTCCGCATGCCGCTCTTTAATATGACAACTGAAATGGATCAGTTGTCATATCAAAGAGCGGCACGATGAACACATTTCATTTCTGGTGTTTTTCTTCCCAATTTGAAGAAATTATGCCGAGGTGAAGGCGCGTAATAGGTGGATTTTTTATATCCTTGGCAAATTTATAAGAAACGACTCAATGTCGTCGACACTCTTCAAGAATACTTAAGTGCATATAACAGACAAGGACTAAGCTAAAGATCTCGACATTGACATTAGTTAAATTCATTAGTTAAATTAGCAAACGGGCAAATCTCAAATGGCCAAAATGAAGCTCACTAGTTCCTTCAATTAGCATTTGCTTATACATACTATTAAAATGAATAGATATAACTCGTATTCGTAAAAAAGTAACTTTGAACAATGAAAATTGATCAACTATTTCTGTCATCGTCTATTGTCGTTTGCTGGTATATTTTTAATGTATGGTTGAGTGAACGTCCACTTTTCAGGACGATTCATAAGGCCAAGAAGAATGGATGGCGTGAAAGTGTTCCGTAGCCTCTCAGATAGGGGATGCACACGATTGGTTTTATTTTTTACATTTCATTGCACTTTTAGTGCACTTATCGACTGTTACTCTCGTCACAAGATGAGAACAAATCATTGTGATACTATGATCTTATTAGGTCAATTTGTCATTGAAATATTGAAATTTTATTTATGCTCTACTTGCTTTGTTGATTAGGTACTATCTCGTTTTTAATGTATCTATAATTTAGTTTGCATTATTTGCAAATAAGAAACTGTGACTGTTATAAGAGTGACGTACCTGATTCAGATGAGTCAAGGTGCACGTTATTTGCATAAGTATAGACTCATTAAAAAAGAAAGTCAAATACATTTTGTACAGATTTATTCGGAACGCAATCACAGTTGGGCTCTGATAAGATTTTTATTAAATTCAATGTGGAGAGTTACTAAACTTTTTGCCGAAGGAATAATAAAAGTCATGAGATGCTTTCCCATTATTTCGTTCACTTCTGGAGGTTTTTGTATAAGATAAACTTTTCAAATGTCGTCAACGAAAGCTTCGAAGCTTGAATAGTCTACTGCTTTCACTTAACTTTCTTGGTTAGGTAGCCGACGATGGTTTCGAGAATAGATAAAATAATGAATGTGTACACTTATGGTGGAAATTGCTAACAATTTCCGGTTTTACCCGTCCCATATATTTATACTATAGACGGGCACATAGTCTAATGCATGCTGTTTGTGTGTTTGTGCGTTATGCAGAATCTACATCGTCGGCAGAAGCAATCGCAGAATCAGAAGCATCAGCAGCGGTTTCGGCTGTGTCTTGGGTAATCTGCTTTGCGAGCCACATTGAAAGCAGCGACTATAGCAGCACAAAAGGCGATATTGTCTCCCGCCAATACATAAATTGCGATTTTTTTCATTATTTTGCAAAAAAAATGAGTTGCCGTAAACGTTGAACATAATTTATAATTTTAAATAATAGAACAAAGCGTTAGATCGACCCTTTAATGCATAAAATCACGTTTCCTAACAACTTTTCTAACATGCGCTAGATCACGCCCATGACCTCTGCCTAGTACTGGCCAGCCAGGCCATAGACAGGAGACCCGAAGCGAGGCGGAGCCCGCGCTAAGTGGCGTATAGTTCAGAAAAATACAAGAAACGACAAATTTTCGTGAAAAAAGTAGCAAACAACCGTAATAAAAACTAGGGTATAATAATGTCGTGCTTCTACTGCATCCATAACGAAAAATCGCCATATTCCAGCCATTCCTTAAATTATGATCCTTCTTTCCCATATCAATTTTTGTACTAAAATGCGTATCTTCTGCACGATTCCGATGACGGTTTCATCAGCTGAAAGATCATTCAGCAGATTATTGAGCTCCTTAAAAACTTAGCAAAAGAGCACAACAACACAGCAAATAATGAATTACCCTGCAGGAATATCCTCCATCCTGTTGACGACACAACGACGTTCGTTGACTGGGCTGCTGATGAAACCAAACATATCTGCAAAAGAAAGAGCACACAAAGAATCACAAACTTCATGGAAGTTAATATTAGTACTTATCTGATGATTATCGAGGCCCATATTATCGAAGATGATCGACAACAGACGACGCGACGCCACAGTGCGCCGAAGTGATCAAAAATCAGTATCTTAAGAAATGTGCAACCGATTTTGTTAAAATTTCGCACGAATGGGGAGCTGTACATAATCTTTAAACTGCATAAATTTGATTAAGATAGATGGTCGCAGTTTTGATATATTACGAAAAGTGTGAGTTAAATTTGCTGTAATTAGGAGGCTGGTGGTAAAACGTAATATCTTTTAAATGGTAACACAGAATATCTTAAATTTTCAAAGAGATGCACATATTGCACTTTACGCACTCTTTCACAAAAAGTCACTCAATCTTACGACACTTTAATGATCTGATTTTCTAACGTTAGGATATTAATAGCTTAATTACCTTACTTACTTGTACCTATACCTTTTGAATGAATTTACAAACAAAAAATGGCGTCAGTTATGAGGAATCTCACTCGGATTGTACCCTCCCATGCTCTTGGAAGGATCAAGGCAATTAACAACCTAGCCCAGGTACACAGATGCGGAATTTGAAGTTTATGTAAAATATGAACCGTGTCGAATTTTCTAACTAGCTGTGACATTTTACAACATTTATTTTATTACTGCGCTCGAATTTTCATTCGTTACGTTTGCTGATGCTTTTAGCACCTAGAGCGTAAAAATTGAAGTGTATTCTTTCATTATATCCTTATTATTTACTTTTTTTCCGGTCCTGCTAGTCTAACTCTAAGCACAATACTTATTTTACCTATAAAATATAAAATTTTGTCCGTAATTAGAACTTTTTAGTAGTTTTAACATACATATACATATTTACATGTGTTACAAAAGCGTTTTTCACGCATATAAATTACAATTACGCCCCCAAAATCACTCTAAAGTAGATAAGCGAAATAATATATATAATAAAAAAAAACTTTAACCCAGTTGAACCGATATGCCTTGTGTATTTGTTTCCTTTTATGGGTATTTCTTTTTAGAATAAATAAACTTTTTAAAGTTTATTAAATTATTTTTTTTTATTTATATTTCAGACGGTAAGCACCTAGTCCTTGCAACAAATGTGCAATTTTCTCTGTATTATTAATTTTAAGGAATCTTGAAAAATATTCATTGATTTTTTAAATGTGACTTATCCCACAAAAACGCCAATTACGCTCAAAAAGGCAAAAAAAGGCAAACCAAAACTACTTAGAATGAAAGAATATATATGCATCTGACAGAAACCGTCAACCACCCAAAACGTTTTGTGACGTTTTTTTTAATCCTTACTCAAAGTTTTATTTTAATTTTAAATAATTGTGCTGTTTTTTTTAACATTTTTTAATGAAAATTTTTTTTTGTCTTTGGGTGTAAGCTTGGGGCCTGGTCTATTGGGAAAATATAACTTTAGGTAGCCAGGACTTCACCGAAGCTCAAAACGCAATTTTCACCTCATAGACCCTTTTTTCAATATTTTCAATTTTTCGAATTTAGCACATAAAATTACTAAAACAAAGAAAAGCAAAATTTTTCAAACATCATTTTTAGGAGCTCCAACATGTTTTCTTAAAGATAGGTTACTCTCAAAGCCGGACAAAAATAAAAAATTTTTGATTTTTGGCTATGGAACGACGCACTGTGACGTGGTGAATTACTGGAGAAGCTGAGATCCCAACCAACCGTAGTAGTAGTAGTAGTAACTTTAAAGCAGAGTATTAGCTGTGATTAACAGTTTATTGCGTATATTTTTTACTCGAAATTACGTGGGGAATCGTTTGACACACCGCTTATGCGATAGTTAGACACCCTGTATAGTATACAATAGAAGGAAGGCTTTCTACAAAATTTCAGCCCGATAACTTTAAAACTGGGAAAGTTTAGTTATTTAATTTGTGCTTGTATAAACATAGTCACTACTCGTCACTTAAAAGTCAATGTAACCAACCAATAGAGTGGAATTTTTTGCTGTATTATCTAAACAAAGAAGGGAAATCTGCATACAAAGCACACAATATTTATTTATTTACATACTTATTTGTTGCAACATCTCATAATCCACTTCCTTTGGCTTTGCCTATTTATTTATATAGAAATGTAGGTACACTCATATATGCATTGTTATCATTGTTGTTTCAATCGGAAGTTGTTTATATACCTATACAACCGATTCCAAATTCAAATATTGATGGTGAACATTATCAATGAAATTCCATTCATATTTATGATAACTCCGTTTGCATACAGTTCTCCAATTCATTAATTATATTAGATAATTAGTAGTAGCGTCAGTTCACGCCTTGAATTGATTATTGGTGATTTCGATAGTTTTTTTATTTGCAGATGCAGAATAAACTGGATTTAAATTATCATCACTTAAAAAGTACATACTATGTAACATATTGAAAGAATTTCTTACCAACCGTTGACGTTTATAAAGGAACGTTACACTGCCACTATGACCCGATACGGTTTCTTCCATTTAAATGATTTCCTTTGGATACTGATTTCATTTTAGAATCCAAATTTAGTAAATATAATATTTTTGACATTTTTCACCACTAAGTAGTGAAGTTTTAATTTGTTCGTTGCACTCAAATTTATTTATCAATATACTCGTACACAACTTTCTTTATTTTATGCCAAATCAAATAAGTCATTGACTTGTGAATAAATTTGTATTTCTTTATTTTAATTCGATGACGTATGTGCTCGTATTATGTATATTTACAAAAATAAAAACTCCAAATTGCACCAACCTTCCAAGTGGAACTGCACTAGATACTTATGGTCTGAGTATCTATAACTTCGTTAAAATATACAAATAATAACGATAATCACTAACTTATAAGTTTGCGAGCTCGTAATATCTTTCTCCTTTCAGATTTGATCTAGTGAAAGTTTTTATTTATATTTGCTGAGATTTTGAATTATGAAGTCATCCATGCTTGAATTGATAATGAAAATAAATTTACAGGTTTATTAACGCACGATTATGTCATTGACATGTTACTAGTATGAGTGTTAGGCACGCAGATTTAAGCTGTGGTCCAACTTATAAAAGTTATCGACTGATTTAATCATTCACCGAACTAATTGGAGAATAAAGTTTTGCATCTACTTTCAAGTAGGGAACAGTTCAGGTGTAATGTAGATAATTATGCAATTTTAGATAACTAAACTAATATAAATGTGTGATAGTACATCTTTTGGTAATCGAGTTAATTTCCACTCAAGGATGCCGGTTGAACACCCATTGGCTAATTCGTTTTCAATTCTCGTGTATACTATATCGCCTACAATTTCAAAGTAGTCACTGCGACACACACTACTTTAACAATTTATCAAACTTTCTGTCATCTCGCTAATTGGGTAAAATTTATGTAATTTTATGTGAAGTAATAGTTGGGTGAATTTTTGTCACTATTTGCTAGAAAAAAACCCACAACGTAGATTTAGCCCCCCGGTGAATTTACCGTACAATTCGCATTTTGATTATTTCGTTAATCTCATAATGGTATTTACGAGTATATAGGTACATACCAAATGGAAATTTGAAAAGGCGAAGACTGAGTTCAAAATCCGCTAATTGAAAATTTGTTTTCCATAAGCGTAAAATTGATGAATGAAAGTTAACGCTATAACTTAACACGATTCCTTTATTAGGGTTTTGTAGTAAAAGCATAATCCTTACAAAATCAGTCAAATGTCCATCCGTCAGCCTGTCCATCTGACCATAGTAAATCCCACGAACGGCAAAAGCTACATATGAGTATATTTAATTTGGTGGGAATATTTGGAAATGAGAGCATTGATGTCTCCATCATGACTTGGTAAGCAGGGTTTGCTATTCGACTGAGAAGTTTTTCAACACTGTGGAAAGTGCGGTTCCCCCACGCAGGGCCGCCGAGAGAAAATCCGGGCCCGGAACTCAACTTTTGTTGGGGCCCATATATGGCGACCGGTAGCTCAATGAACAAGAAGAAAAAAAAAAGGTCAAAGCGTACGTTTTTGTTTGTTTTTTGTGCGAATCATATATGGCGACCGGTAGCTCAGGTTTTTTTTTTCAATTTTTCAAATTTTCGGGCCCCCGAGAAAAACACGGGCCCGGGGCGGCTCAACCCTTCCGCCCCTCCCTCTCGATGGCCCTGCCCCCACGAGATGATTCGTGAGCTTTTTGTGTACGGACTTGTGGCTTTCAATAAAATCACCTCATGTGAACGCTGTTTTAAGGCAAAAGTTTCCGTGTCATTTTGTCTAATAAAATGAAAATTATAGGAAAAACGTCCCATAGGGCTGTTTACACAATGTCTAGTTAAATTTTATCCTATAACACTAAAAAACTCCCATCATCCAGTTAAAAATTTATCGGACGATAATTCCAAACAGTTGATACGAGCTGCTGAGATTTTGACAGCAAGAACTGTTTACGTTTGCACATTCAAATTTGACAAATAAACTGGTCCCAAAGAACTGAGTTTTCGAAATTCATTCGATGGAAGAGGATTTGAAGCCACAAATGAATGCTGAGAGACGGTACAGACGTAGAGTACAATGGAGCAGACGGCAGAATTCCGCTAAGAAAATCAGCTAATTTTCCACTGCATTGGCTGTGCTTTTTACTGCATTATCATATTTTGAGCGTTGCATACGCTAAGGTTAAATTTAGTGTCCTGGATAGCTAACTGACAGTTTCACCAATCATTAAGAAAACGGGCCCGAGTCATAAGAAAGAATCTCATTACATTACCTAAATGTAGTGAACAGACGGAAGTTCACGCTCATTAAATACAAACACCTAATAAAAACATAAAAGAACTACGATTGGGGTAAACCCCAATCATGCAATACTCTAGATGAATTTGAACCTGGTTTTGATTCTAACTGATATTGTTAATTAAGTGTTAAGTACAAAATTTCAGCCCGATAAATTGTATAGGTAATGAGTAAATTGGCTTAACGTATTTCATGAAATAGTGCAGTTTGTATGGGAGGGGGTAGAAGGAGGGTGAGGATTACAATAAGTTTTATAACATAGGTTACAATTATCATAAAAGTGATATATTCAAAATTTCAAAGCAAGATGTTTTATAGTTTCTGAGAAAATCTGATTATTGTAAATTATCAAAAATGTGTCATTTTGTATGGGAGGGGGTAGACGGAGTAAGGGTAATCGATTAATTTTTTTGAATCTAACTGATATTGTTAATTAAGTGTTAAGTACAAAATTTCAGCCCGATAAATTGTATACGTACTGAGTAAATTGGCTTAACGTATTTCATGAAATAGTGCAGTTTGTATGGGAGGGGGTAGAAGGAGGGTGAGGATTACAATAAGTTTTATAACATAGATTACAATTATCATAAAAGTGATATATTAAAAATTTCAAAGCAATATGTTTTATAGTTTCTGAGAAAATCTGATTATTGTAAATTTTCAAAAATGTGTCATTTTGTATGGGAGGGGGTAGAAGGGGTGGAGCGATTTAGCCCGTTCACGAACTTAGCCTTCATTTTTTGTCAAAAATAAGGTGTGCAAAATTTGAACTTCATAGCTCAACGCGTTCTCGAGCTAGAGAGGTCACGGACGGACGGACGGACAGACGGACAGACGGACAGACGGTTTTGAGATATTCGAGTGATAATATGAACTTCTGTATCATTCATTTTTTTCTGCGAGCCTTATTTCTTAGCGTTACAAACTTTGTGGCAAACTTATAATACTCTCAGATTTCATCTAGAGTATAAATATGACTGCTTGAACCCAAAAAAAAATCAAAACTGCGACCTATGAAATAAATGTTAGAGGAAGAAAATAAACCGCTAAAGAAGCCAAGCAAAATAGATACATACATGAGTGTATATATATGTTTATACACGTAGTTAAAAGTAAAGATAAATTTTATACATGTGCATCATACATGTTTCATGTAACTAATATCCACCGTGGGAAAATACAATTTATTCACGGTCAATTATGACATTTATAATTGGCATGATGGAGTTCTCGATGCGAAACAAGCCTTGAGAAAGACACATGAATCGATGTACTTACGTCACGAAGATTGGTGGATATTACAAATACTCGTACATACTTATGTACTTTAGTGATTGAAAATGCTGGAGATAATCGCACTGGAAGAGTTTCTAAAAACCAAATGCTCATAACGATTTAGCTGAAGCTAGGCACTTCAAATCAGAATTTTTTTATAAGGGGAAAAACTGTACTCTGACGAACTTCTTTGCCCGAAGAAATAAATTCAATTAGTCTAATATGTCGAAGTTATTGGTTAAATAAAGGATATTGCTTCTTTCAAGTTCAAAGCCTAGTTTGAGAGCATTCTTATGTATTGACGTACATCTACATATGCATATAACATATCTCAAGAGTCACGATTTATATTTTTCTTGATTAATAATCTGTTTAATCCGCAGTCTAATTGATAATCTTCAACGAAAGCCACAAGCATTTCAACTAAATTTGGATACACAACTCAAGTACTCGTAATTTTGCGCAAATTAATATATAGTAAACATTTTGGCAATATGCGGTCAAGGTTGGATAGCTTGATACTATTTTTTATTCAAACCAGCCATATTATATTTCGTCGTTGACACAGATGTCTAAGTATTGTACTTAAAATTCACTGAAGTCTTCTCATAGTGTTGTTAACGCAAATACGTGTTTTGAATGGACAATTCAATCAGTTTACAATTAGATACTTTTTTCAGTCATCGAGTAGGTTAGACTGTGAGAAATTTAAATGAAATTAAAATGAAAGGGCAGTAAACTTGAAGGCTGCGTCTGCGTTTATGCCCGGCGATTCGCATCTCGCGACGCGACAGGCTGTCGCTTAAATCGCTAATGGAATGTTTTCCTCGGGGCGACCAATGCGACGGTAGCTCACAGACGATTGCACTGCGATGAAAGCTCATCGAAGATCGTGCACGAGGTGTGTTCGCCGTAGCGATAACCATCACCATGATCACCGCATGGACGGCATATACGACATCAACTTTTCTGCCTTTTACAACACAAGTACCCCCTAACCGAACCCGTGCATGCACAAACAATCAGCAGACCATACATTTTTCTTGCCATGCACAACGTCCACCTCAGTCAGCCGACATGCACAACAGCGAATGCGACGCCTAAATACTATAGCGACGAAATCCAGCCTCCTGCGATGCGACTGACCGAGCCATGCGACTGACTGAGCCATGCGATCCTCGTTGGCGAAACGTAGTCGCAGTCGCTTGGATTCCTTCAAGCGACTGCGACTACGCCGATCGTTGACGACGATCGTTAAAGCGATTACAGTGTAATTATGATCGTGTGGATGTGTTTTGCTAGACGTCTGCGATTCATGACTGTTCATATAGTAGTAGGCCATGGTTTTGAAAGAAGAATACGGATCGGTCTACAGGTCTGGTTAGATTAATTAAATAGGTGATTTTTTGTGAGAAATTTACGTTTTATCTTGCTGGAAGAAACTAGTAGGGGTAAGGGTTGTTTGGGTTGATAGAAAAAACAAAATGGAGCACGTTGAATAACAAAACTTTTTTTTTGTAAACATAACCAATCTTACCGACAGAGGCGACCGGTAGCGCAGTGTGTTGAGGCATCAGTCACATGTTTGGCTACCGGCGTTTCGGGTTCGAATCCCGTCCACGACGACGTTCGTGGCCATGGATGTGTAGGAGGTGCATGCTGGCAACTGCATTCTCTGAAACCAATTTATGCCGACGAAACGTTAACTGGGCCACATGGAACAATTGACGCGCTATGCCCCACAAGGGGTTAGGGCAATTGAGTAGTGAGTTACCGACAGAAACCGCCAAATGCATACGAAATACAAAAAACGAAATGGGGCACCTTGAATGACAACACTTTTTTTTGTAAACACGGCCAATCTTGTTTAAAGATACTGCCAAATGCACACGGAATATTTCACGGTTTTTTGCCTTGTGAAAATAAAAGTCTCCATAGTGAAAAATTTCACAGGTGAAAGTAGTAATAATTACAAAGCGGCTGGTGAAGCGAAATTTTGCTCTCTACAAAAATTCACAACCGTTTTCACCGATGAAAAAATGTTGTAAATTTATATGGATTTTCCGACATTTTTAATTTCACGAGGAACGGTGTATTCAAGCGCGGCTCTACCATTTGCACAGACTATACAATTAAAGTACTCTCATTGCGTAGAGCGTGATGGTAAATGTACATTTAGGAAAATCTAAG
Source organism: Chloromyia formosa (assembly GCA_964017055.1). Lineage (NCBI taxonomy): Eukaryota > Metazoa > Arthropoda > Insecta > Diptera > Stratiomyidae > Chloromyia > Chloromyia formosa. The sequence continues at coordinate 152,937,275 of OZ024815.1, read as the reverse complement.
ATAGACTTATGGTACCAAGCCCATTTTCTATTATCTGGTTCTTTTTCCCCATAAAATCACACCGGCCTCACATTGGGCGCCGTTTTTTTTTCAAGCTTTTCGATGAATTTCTGTTGTAAATGCTGCATCCTAGCAACTGAACTTCCGAAAAGTAGATATGCTATCAAAACGTCAACAAGGCATAGAAATGCTAGCGAAGTTAACGCGCCCATGCCCCTGGAGGAATCAAGGCAAAAAAATGGATCAAAGAGTCTTAAGGTGCAGCCTAAAAATAAACCTTTTTTTCTGTTTTTTGGTATCGCGCTCTATACGGCGGTTATTCACCCCAGACTTTTGTATGGCATTGTTGTATTGTTGAACGCACTTAACACAACACTAAATCGCACACTAGTGGGCACAAGTGCAAAGATTAGTTAGTTAAGCAATAAGCGGGCTCTCAAAACGACGACTTCTGTTTGTGCTCAACAACCTGCTATATATATATTTTTGACGAAAATATGGCTGCACACACAGCCGTCCATATTCACGATACACGACAATGGTTGACTGTGACTCTAAACTATGGACACTCGACGATTACCGGTACTAGTTTTTGAGATTTAGTGTTAAATATGTTACAGTTTTAAGCTGCAAATCAATAATTTATTTATTTATTGGATTTTTCAATTTCTTTATTTGTATGGATTTCAATAATACAAAGACTGGTAAATTTAAAATTTTCTCGCAAAGTCTATTTTTTGCATAATAACAAAGGAAATGTGACACCAACCAGATTGATTCGCCTATTATGGTGGTACTTTTTCTTAAAAAAAAATACATTCTGCATATGTTTCATAGCCTTGCTTAGGGACTATGTAAAATGGTTTACACCAGCACTGTGTGTACTTAGCTTAAGGAATGAAAGAGTCTGCATATGCCGAGATGATTACAAAACAAATAATAAACTGAAAGTTCCTGACAAACTTATCTAGCTAAATAAACTATGTATCAAAATGCTTGAATTTTTAGATTATCAGAATAGGAAACAATAAAAAAAGCTAATAAAAATTACATGAACATAATTAAATTCGACATTGAAATCACGATTATCATTTATCTGTAGAATAATACATTTTTTCACGGCTACTTACAGATCGGTCATTCCTCTTAACCGGAAACCACAACATTTTGTCGGTCATTTGTGGAATTACTTCAATTATTCCTTGAAAAAAAAAAGAATGACTTATTACATCGATTGCCTTCTTTGATATGTTCAATGAGCAATTGTCACCGCAATGTCTAAGTGCATTTTTATTTTTTTGTAGTTAACTAGTATTTCTCGGCACATTTCAAGTTAGCTATTACTATACATATATTACGAAATTCCCATGTCCTTGAATTCGTCGGACAGTAATCATCGGATAGAATAACATACAATATGTATCTTATAAACAACAAACAACATTTTATGGCATTCATACATTTTAATCAGTTTATTGTATCTAAATAGCGTATTTTGATGCAATTTAATGGAGGAGTTTCCAATGTTGGCTTGCTTTAAAATTTTGTCGCCGTAGTACTGAAACCTATGCTGTGTGCCCGTACCATTTTGCATTTACTCAATTAAATGCCCCTGAACTCTTGAAAAATGTATGCTTGGCTCGAGTTGGATAAAACTCACTCTATAAACGACGCGACGTGTACAAAATACGAATAATAAAGATAAAGCCGTATCTTGCATAGTAAATGTTAGTACTTACTCTTACTTTCAATTTTCAACCGAAAATGTTCGAGCGAAGGCTTAGGAAGTCACGATTGCACATTCAACTAAGAAGAAGACTAGACAATATAGCCGAGCAGAGGAGGATCTGCCAAAGACATTTCTTACGAGTATATACGAGGAAAACATCAAATATCGTGACGTCTAGTCATACTCATTTTATGGATTGGAACAAAAGCGGCTAAATCTGCTGTGTGCACTCGGTTGTGCAATCTCTGAAAATGATGCTAGGCATGCAGTTGGATGCAATCATGCAAGAGTACATAAATACATGAAAAGTGAAATTGCATGAGGATTTCGCAAAAAGAAAAATCGTAAAAGTGAGAGTACTGCCACGGCTGAGAGGGCGTAGAAGTCCTAAGGTCAATTTTTTTTACAACATTGGAGTTTAAACCTACGACATAAGGATCGCCATAGATAGTATAGCGTTGCCTATATGTGTTTTCGACGTTTGTTTGAATTTACAATGGAGAAGAGCAAAAAATTATCAGTTATGCCTCCTGTGAGGATTGAACTCACGACCCCTGGTTTACAAGACCAGTGCTCTGCCACTGAGCTAAAGAGGCGCATATTAATTGCTATGGGTAATATTTAGAAGCTCTTGTTAAAATCGAATAAAAAATGCTTGAAAATGAAACATACCATTTTTAATCAAAGAAAAATACGGCAGTTACACCAAACGAGTATGGAAACATAGCACTCATCGACTGAATCATTCTCGTAGAGTTTCCGAGTATCTCATAGTACACAATTTTTTCTAATCTTCAACAAATTTTCGCGCCAATACTTCGAATATCTATAAATAGCTGAAACGAAAAACAGGTACGTTTCTATAGAACTACACGTTTCTAGATAAGTTAACATCATTCTTTAAAAAATGTTACACTGCCAGTTGACACACTCTGGATGGCTGGCTCGACTATCGGTGATTGGCTTAAAAGAAGTCAGTTTTTGTCCTGCTCACATTACAAAGAAAGATATCCGCGATTCTGCTGGATTGTGGAAAACAAAAGAGATATTCCCTAAAAGAATTGTAGGGTTGACATATTTGTCCCTAGAAGCGCAACTACCTGAAGGGAGATAAATTGAATTTCAGAACGAAATTTATGTCATTGTCATTCACACTCGCTACACATATAATCGTCGTCCTGTTAAGTCGTGTTTTCAGGTACGAATAAAATTCAATTATTATTCTTTGTTGTTACCAAAAGTGTTTTTATTTGTGGCATCACAACACCAAAAATCGGTGACCATCAATGTCACCACAAATTACCGACATACTTAGCGCACAAGTTGCAAATTTGCACCGAGTACCCCGAGGTGCTTATTGTCCGAGAATAAGGTTTTTCGAACGTGCACAGCCAGGTGCACGGTGTAAAGGTCTAGATCATAGGTGTCCAACCTTTTAGCTTCCCGGGGCCACATTGACAGAAGACGAGTTGCTCCGGGCCGCAAAAAAAAAACCTAGATCTTATGATAGTTCATGAGTAAAATATAAGAAAAAAAATAACATGAAATTAGAATTAAAATAGAAACCGTTTTTTTTTTTTTTCAAATACTTTATTTTATATGTTCTATATTTTTTTACATTTCTGATTTTGTAATTTTAATATTTATAAATATAAATAAATCATAAAATTAATTTGAAGATGGGCATTGAATTCGGGAAACCAAAGTTTCATTATCTGGTTCGATTGAAGATGTAGCAATTCTAAGTGTGTTCTCAAGGTGTTCATCCGAAATACTAGTTCTGTTTTTACGCTTAGTGTGCTTTAATCTTGAAAATAATTGTTCACAGATGTATGTGCTTCCAAACAATGATGACATGAACAACGCATGACTATGCAGCGAGGGATATTTGTCTCTTGGAAGATGTGTTTTATAGAACTCCAACAAAGAGACTCGACCCCCAAGTGAAAATGATAACAGATTCGTTCGAGCGGTAAAACCTTGGTAATACGGAACGCTACTTGCAGTGAAACGGGATGTTGGAATGCAAATTTCTCGAGAACGCCCTCGAATTTGGGAAAATTGACTTCAGATTTGTTCATTTCGGACCGGAATTAATTAGAAAGCATCATTAATTAGCCGCACGGAAACTTATTGTCTTATTCAGACCAGAGTTAACTAGAAAGCATAATTAATTAGCGCCATGAAAACTTACGTTACAAAAAGCAATTGAATTGATGTATGTACATATGTACCAATAACCACTTTGATTTCTTCACTCACAATAAACAGAAACACAAAATCTCAAATCTCGTATTACTTGGCGAACACAAAATACCGAAATGTAAAACGCGACTGCTCTCGTTAGGTTTGTGCCCGAACGCACGTCGTTTCGCATTATTATATGTTCATATATGCATATTATTGATCCACTGAGATAGAAATTCATCAGAATCAGAACTGCACGTGCACAGTCATATTCAGTCAATGCAACTCGTAGGTTCAACTGTTTTTTTTTCTTGCTATTGTCGCTTAATCCCAACAGTTAAATGATTTTTTTTCGCAACAGTCTCTTCCTGGGCCGCATTTACAGCTGCTTGGGGCCGCATGCGGCCCGCGGGCCGCGGGTTGGACAGCCTTGGTCTAGATAGACATTCTCATGGGAATGCGTTTTGGATTGCGTCATCCATGAAAATAGTTCTCATACCTATTTACACGCACTATTCTATTCTATTCTTACGAGAATATGATGAGAACAAATTTCATGAGAATATTCTCATTCATTCTCATACCAGTTTGGACATTCTGATATTGACGTTCTCATGTGAGAATGTCGCCGCGCTATGATTTTGATGTTTGGTTAACGAATCGTTTTCATGGGAAAATACTCGTCCGAATCTGAAGTCAGAAAAGAAAAAAAAAATTGGGGTTGCCCACCCATGTTTTCATTGGGATTTTTTTTTGCAATTATGACGGTGAAGGTGTCTAGCTCTTTGAGTGTTGCGTAGTTAGGAAAAGAGAAAGTGCGTTGACAAGCCTCGCGAAACCGACTTCGGACTTTCAAAGAATTCTCACATCTCATACGCTGCTTTTCTTCGCTGTATAATTAGAGTGTTGCTTTTAAGATATATGTGCAAATTATGAGCTTCGATTGAAAACTGTAAAATGTAAATTAGCCTTATGCTGCAATTCCAATTAATTACAAGTGTTTTGAGATATTACATTAAATCGTTTCAGCTACATCTAGACTTCTTTTCAATTTCAAAATTAAACAATGATCTTACCCGGCCGAAACAATGTCTGTAATCTATTATAATACATTAAACCCAAAAATTCATATTTCCGCCTAATTTAGTTCCATACTTTATATCAAGTCAATTCCATTAGCAAAATTATTTTGCGATGGTATCATTTCGTTGTCGGATTAAAAGTTTCTAAGATTTCCATACGCTTTTTTGTCCCGACATCTATCTAAACATAACTCTGCTACAATCGTCGTAGTCTCTCGTCTTATGACATAACTTTCGGATCATTAACAAACTTAATTGGTTTCAGTTTTAATGCAGCTTTTTGTTTTCAATCTTTCTCTGCGCTCACTTTTCTAGATGGAAAATTAAACGGTCGTGGGAGTGGTGGTATGTTCGAATGCATGAAGTCAGGGTTGTAAATGCAAGACGTCTATCGCATCGCAAGGCAAGAAAAGTCGGGAAGACCTAATCCGTTGAATCTTCTTTTTTGTTGTCATGTGGATCGTGACGTATGATGAGAACAAATTGTCATTGGCGATGATTTCATTCTGTTGTTCAACCTTTTCCTAATCTGAAAGGTCAAGAAAATCAATGGCAGAGCGAGTTATCTCGACTCGACTATAGCTTTAGCTGATTTACCACAAGCCCGTGAGAACAGGGGTCGGCAACCAGCGGTCTTCGATAAGTTTTTGCGTGGCCCGCTAGTCAATAACGAATTAATAACTTTAAGTTAGGATACTGTGGACGCACACAATTGCAGTCTTGTAGGTCTTAGAAATATGTAGAGTCCGTAATATAAACCTAGAGGAGAAAGGCAAGGGATTTGCTCATAGTCATTCACCATACATAACCTCAAAGAGCACTTGATTGGTTGTACAAGGAAAAGCTAGTCCGTCTACCGGTGTCTGTTGCAAAAAAGGAGACAAACAACAAAACAATCAAATTTTCGAAACATGGTACAACAACCGCCACGAAACAATCTTCACTACAGAGGCCGGAGAACTGACTGCTCCAATGAAAATTTGACTTCTACATTCTTTGACACGGACCATCAGCGTTTTGCAGATTCATTACTTCCACAGAAGCCGACGGATCTCACGTTCGAGAAGGTTATCAAGAATCTTAAACTAATGTTTGGTTAAAAAGAGACTAAATTCGCCATGCGTCACAAGTGCTTGAGTCTTCAAAAATTCGACAGTGAAGATCACATGACGTAGGCTGCACGAATCAACAAGCACGGCGAAAAGTTTGATGTGGCAGATTGCACAGCTGATGACCTCAAAGTTCTTCTGTTCGTGAGTAGAGTCAAAAGCCCACAGGACTCATTCATTCTTGAAAAACTGCTCACTAGGTACGCGCAACAAACAAGCTCGGAATGCAATGACCAGCCCTTTAGGCAGGGAAGCGAGAAAGGTACTCAGTTATAAACGGGGTACCCTAAGCTGGATAACTGCCTTGGTCACAGGGCATGGTAATTTTAAGGCTCATCTGGCCAAGATGAAAATCGGGGAAGATGACGTTTGCAGGCTATGCCTGGAGGAGGCCGAGACGGCAGCCCACATTGTGTGCGAATGTCCAGCACTGGCTAGCACGAGATTGAGGATCACAGGCAAGCACACGATAAGTGTGGAAGCCATGAGTGAACTCAGCCTTAAACAAATGCTAGCAATAACACGGGACTCAGTGATGAAGAAAGAGGTCGACAACTATCAGTCGACATCTGGAAGCCACTGATGACCGGGAGGGGGCGAAAAGGGACCCAAACGTTAGTGGTCTGCTTCGGCTATCCTCCAGAATATAATAATAATAAGTACGCGCAACTAGAAGCAAGTGAGCAAAACTTTCAAGAACAAATTCGTATCAAAAAGTTCACATTGAAAGACCTCGTGCACGAAGCCCAGCGTATTCTTTCCCTGAAAAAAGACAAAACTACAGTTATCGAGTCATTCGAACAGTCGACAGCATTTTCTGTACATCGGTCCAATAAAGAAAAGGGGAAATCGACAGTACCGGGGCCCCAGACACTAAAAATACCCCGCAGAATTATTATGGCTGATAAATATAGTCATGGGTCCTTGGGCATATCGATATCTCGAGCAACGCGATTACTGATGAGTTGGTTAGGAAAGCATCTGCAGCTCCGTTCATTGGCCCAGAGCCCTTTTGTGGTATTCCCCTGTGCAGGGTAATAAAAAAGTCATACCATGGAACAGGAGCGAATAGATACCCGTACTGGGATATTTTCCCTGGTCTTAGACAATCAAAGCTGTTCATTCCAGGCCACTCACGCAAGTGCATCCTAGAGCTGTCGAATCTGAGCAGCAACAGGATTAGAATCATTCCCGGCTTTCTCACAGGGTATTAAACCCTGAGGCACCACCTGTACAAAATGGACATTTTCTCTGATGCCAGCTGTCACTTCTGCTAGGTCAACTATGAGACATCCCAGCGCATCCTCTGTGAGTGTAACTACCCTTAAAAAGGCTAGTAGACGTTTCGTTAGTATCATATTGATATAAGCGGTTTCGGGTGATGCAATATTACTAGCCTACAAATCGCGCTGACCTATGTGGCTATAGACTTAGTGCTATTTAGGAAATATTTCATTTTTCCAAAGCCTACATTTTTAGAAAAAAATAAATTAAATCTACCATTCTCTAAAAACTTCTATTTAAATTATTTGAATTGAAATTTCTGTTTAAATGTATGTACACCTACTTTACTTGTTGGTCAGTGACTTCACCTTGAACTAAGAGCTCTTTAATATTTCAAATAGGCTTTCCTCAAACGTAAACATCGCCCAATGTCTTTTATGTCAGGAAGCATATTCAACTTCTCTCTAGAATAAACATTTTAACTTTTCACATCCGCCTGTATCTTCAATCTTCATTAAATCACTAGACAAGAATCCTTTTAGTGGATATCCACTTTCCACTTTTACCGCAACAAGATGGTATTCAAATTCTACGCTTAATTAATCTGAAAAGTTTGCCTATAAACAAAATCTCCACAGCTACTCATAGTCGTAGGAACACCTGAAGAAGTGTTATGTGGGCGAGGAGATGATATGTCGACAACATCCAAGTGGCATCCATCTGCTTCCTAAAGATGCTTTCAAGTGGCATATAGTAGTAGTCGTCTTAACCCTATTCCCGCTACCAAGAGTCGTATGTGATGTATCCTTTTTGAAATATTCTTTGCGTGTGAATGGCTTGTCCGGAGGGTATGTTTCAAGTCACATGTTGACAGAGATAATACGATGCAGGTGTGCTTCTTGTTCAACACGTATGTACAATACTATATAAAGATTGGAAAGTTATATTTTATATGTATACATATGTTGAAAAAGGATTCGGAGATGAACCTATGAATAAATATTCTAAGAGCGCTTTCAATAAAAATGAAATCTGTTAATGTGGCGAAATTAGAAGTTCACTGTGCAAATAAACTTTTCATTACTTTCAAAAACTTGATAACGGAAAATTATGTATACACAAGAAGTTGATTTTATTTTTCAAGAACACTCCGACCGTTTTCAGATTTTGCTTTTAAATAAATTGTATGTCCTTGTAATTTGCTTTTCCTCGCCTAGACTACCATTCAGATTGCTATCGGTCCCTGACGTACGAGTACCTTTTTCAAAATTACTGCTTTACAATGAGTTATTCATGAAAACCTCTTACCTTCAAGTTGTTGTAATTTCTTTTTCAGGAACATCGCGTTTGAACCAATTCCTTGGGAATCCACAAATTAGCGCTTTGCCGCTCTACTGAATAAAAGGGTCAACACAAAGTCCTGCCTCTGAACAATTTGAGGAAGAATACTCCAAATGACTTTTGTAAAGTCAAAAGTCCTTAATAAATGCTCGGGTTGTAGTCGAGTTTGCCTCTCTCTCGCACCGTGAAAAGTGAAAGCCGCACGAGGATTGTGTCTCAAAACTCATTAGGACGACGACGCGCTTCCAACGTGAAAGATGGTAAGAGGAAGACCTATGTACTTGGTATTGTTTCGAAAGACAAGGTGTGAATGTCAACCTACGCGAAAGAAATAGAGAATAATCCGGAAGAAGGATGCATGGAACATGAACTTGTTGTTAAGTGTACAATAGGAGCATACAAGTACAAGTACAATCGTTTGGGGTGAAGCGTAAATATCTTTAGAAAACTACTGGATATACATATACAATACAGACAGTCCCGACTTAACGTAAATCCGCACTTAAGTAAATGCTAACATTCATCGGAAATATTATAACTACATCCCTGGTTAGGAGGAACGAATGGACGACTTTTTTGTGGACGGAACGCGAAATTAGATACGTGTAGCATATATAGTACAACTGTGACCTAAGAATGCAAATTTAGCTAGATAGCAAGTGGACCGTGGTCCGCAAAAGAACCGCAATCACTGCGTCATACAATCTTTTCACTGTGCTATGCGCTGATCCTATTGAGCAGGACTAAATCTGTTGGTTCAACATTCTGTTCGACAGCGAGCAAGAGCTTCAAATTAATGGAAGATGCTTTCTGGAGATTCGTCGTCGGCCTCACAAATACGGCAGCTTACATCTGGAACGAAACACATTGTTTTGGTGGGACCTCGAAGACGGGAGTGAACTGTGAGAAGTCGTCAGATAATTCTGCTCATGTTGAGCAAATCAAGAGTACGGCTACGGAATTATACGGCGATAAACAATTTAGATTGTCTCAAACCAAGGAGGGTTTCTACCGCTCCCACCGCCTAACCTGCTTTTTGACAATTCAGATTGTTCGACCCCAAAAATAATTTGGATCAACTTAGGGGGCAGTAGGTGCCCGCCAAGTATGTATATTCGTCTTGCCTATTGTCTACAATGAAAGAGTGCCTGGACCCAGTAGACTGTAAGGTTATTTAAGGCTCCAACGGTACTAAGGATAAATTGACAGAAGGACTAGCCGGTAGTCCAGTATAATCGTGCTCTGGGAAAACATTTTCTTATTGTGTTGGAATAGAGAGAGTTGTGGAACTTGGTTCACTTGTTCTCTATACTTATACTCTATATACTATATATATATACTTATACTCTAAACTATACTCAATAGTTAAGCAATCCGCTCTCCAGCCGTTTTGGGTAGGATTTGTTAGAGAACGGATTGCAGAAGGAATACCTCAGCTCGTATAATACAATATATAGCTCGATTGATACCTGAACTGATAGGTTAGCTGATAACTGATAGCGAAGCTGATAGGAAAACTGGTAGACCAGCTGATAGGTCAGCTAATTGGTCAACTGATAGCTCTACTGAATACTGTACGGTACTGATAGCGAAAATTCGTCCTATAGCTCGACTAATGAGAGAATTCAAACTGATGTGATCGTCTAAAAACCGCTTTAGAAAAATATGCATCATTCAACCATGAAGTGCACTTCGAGTACTTCACCGACACTGACTTTCACCGGCAACTAACTTAAGTCCAACTTTCTGGACATAATTTTGTAGAATTCCCTTACCAAAATCAAGGCGAAAAAAGGAGCTATTACTACCACCTCCTTTTCATCGTGCTTCAACCTCTCGAAACTTTCAGCCTTATTCCATCTAAAAAAAAACTCTCTTATTACATTTGCAACTTTTGAAAAGTGCAATGAATAGTGAATAGAACGTGACATAAAAACTGTTGCTACCTCTATACATACTTGCCTTTACGTCTTTTCTTATACCTGCATCGAGAAAATGCATATCGCATCGTCACCCCTTAGAACTTGTTGATCGATGAAGTGTTGTACCCTAGTTCTTCTTTCAGCTAATTTAAATGAAACCTGTGCTGCCTTTCACCATCTCCTTAGATCAACACTACTCACAAAAGCCGTAGATTTACTGTAGGGTCAAGTTGCTTTCTTATTTTCTTACATTTGTTGGTCGCACACATTCTATTCAACGGGGTCGTCACGATTCCGAGTAGCCAGCCATAAAAGGACGAAATTTCATGTTGAATAGGCAGAGGCGACATCATTAATGCCGACACGTCTTGAAAAGTTTGGGGGAAATTTGTTTTAGAAGTTTTCCAGAAGCTTTTCAGACATTCTGAATTGTTGTAGGTGGTGCGTGGGCAATTGCATCGGGTGGCGCGATCCGCTGGTTTATGTTGGACAAAGAACGTGGCTTCATTGTTCCTTTCGGTACGAAATGAGATTCAAAAGAGTCCTTTAAAGAAACCCACTGTCATCTGTTTTTGCAGTACGTTTGGTAACGTTTTGTTTCAACTTGAGAACTACATTAAAACTTGGACGAAATGAAGCTGTTGAAGCCAGCCCGGCGGAGTGTGTATACATAATGTGAAAGTATAATGTTTATGTTTGGGTTGATGATTACGAGTATAATTAGAGGAGAGAGAGTTTGTCGGGAAAGTTGAAATTAAACATCTTGGTCGAGGCATCTGTTTGTTGGTCGGGTCTCCTGAACAATGGCGTCACATATTCTGATGTTGTTTGCAATAAGAAACTTTAGGCGCGTTCCTTTGTAACAATGGGTAGTAGTCCAGTACTTTTCGAGTAAAAAACGATATTTGTCAGTCTGCTGATCTTTGAAACTTACGAGTATATCTGATCCTTATTTTCTGAACCTCTACACAATTTCAAGTAGAACGACCCTTTGCGAGATTGCCCCTACGGCCCAAAATAATACAGCTGGAATTTGAAAATTCTGTGAGAAGTACCTCAATGGTTTCGCTTTCGAATGATGTTTAGTTTTAATGGTTTGAGAAGGTTATAATACTGGTTTTCGAGCTATAAGCGAAAAACGGAACATTATGAATTTGGCATTAATTAGAAAATACTTTCTATTTCATTAGAGAGAATTTTCACGAAACTCAAGAAAATGTTCGCTTTCGGACTTACACATTTCCCTGCGTGAGTTCTAGGCTCTTACCACTTAAAGCGGAAATGGACTACCTAAAGGAGAAATGCCACAATTAAGGATTCTCTATAAATGCAGTAGAGAGAATTCTCCCATTAGGGCCAAATCCATAATGTTTCCGAAAAACTATTTTTTACTAAAATATTATTTCGAAATTCGTTAAACTTGAACGTCTTCTAGCGCCTAAACCATCAATCTGGCGAAAAAAAACATGCAGAAATTTGTAGGGCATAATTCGATATACAATATTTAATTTTTGTTGGTTTTTTTTTTCAAAAGTCAATATTTTCGAATATGTAGGCAAAAAACTAAAAAAGAGCATTTTTCGAGCAATTTTATCGGAAAGCATCACTTTTTCGAGGCAGTTAAAATTCAGCACCCCAAAATATTATAAATAGCTTCTTTATTATTTTTTCTTCATCAACCCACGCCGTCTCGGCCTCCTCCAGGCATAGCCTGCAAACGTCATCTTCCCCGATTTTCATCTTGGCCAGATGAGCCTTAAAATTACCATGCCCTGTGACCAAGGCAGTTATCCAGCTTAGGGTACTCCGTTTATAACTAAGTACCTTTCTCGCTTCCCTGCCTAAAGGGCTGGTCATTGCATTCCGAGCTTGTTTGCAAGTGACTAGCTCCTGCCATCTTTGTTGATGCATGGAGTCCATCCACTTCCCAACCTTCGCTCCAATCATGCCGTTCCCCAGAGCAACTCTGGGTTCTGGGCCAATGAAAGGTGCCGCAGATCCCTGTTTTGCTAGGGCATCCGCCGCCTCATTTCCTGTTGTACCTATGTGTCCTTTTACCCACATCAGCGTAACCTCATTTTCTGAGGCACACGTGTTGAGCTTCCGGACACACTCTAGTACCAGTTTAGAGTTTATGTTCGTCTGCTGCATGCGTCTGATCACCGATTGGTTGTCCAGTGCAATAAGGATTTTCTTCCTCCGCACCTGACCTTCAAGCAAGTGGTCCAACGCATGCAACAAGCCAAGCATCTCTGCCTGGTATACGGACACATACTCTCCTAGACTAAGCGCACATGCTAGGTTTAGCTCTTCAGAGTAAACCCCCGCCCCCGCTTTACCGTCCATTAAAGAGCCATCAGTAAAAATGCTGATGTCATTGTACACACACTCATTATGTATGTTTCCATCTGCAATGTGAGTCTTGTGTAGTCTTTCAACTACCCTACGTCTACTCATGCCTTCTACCGGCATTAGAGTCTCCCTGACCTCATCATGAATAATGTCTAGGATGCTCTTATGACCGCTGCTAGTTCCAAAGCGATGCCACATGGCATCCCTTTCCATGCGTATTGCCGAAAGCGCCGCCGTTTTCTTTATAAATAAGTCCAACGGCGGCAGTCCCAGCAATGCCTCCATTGCTCGCGTTGGTGTGGTGCGCATTGCACCACATATGCTTACGCAAGCTATCCTTTGTACCCCATCTAGCTTCTGCTTTGTGGTATTCTGCATGGCTTTTGGCCACCATACCACTGATGCGTAGGCTAGAATAGGTCTTACCATCATTGTGTAAATCCAGTGTGTCGCTTTAGGTGAAATTCCCCACCTACGAGCACACACTCTCTTACATTGATGCAAAATCCTTTTCGCTTTTTGGATCTTTTCATCAACGTGAACATTCCAAGTTAGTTTCGCATCTAAGGTAACTCCTAGATGCTTCACTTCCTTGGACACCTTGATTTCCGAACCAAAAAGCCGTAAGGGAGTTATCTCTATGTCTTTCCTCTTACGAGTAAAAATCATAGTGTTTGATTTACTAGCGTTTATGGTTAGCTCTTGCTCATTACACCATTCTTCGGTTACTTTGAGAGCTTGTCCCATGCAACCTAGAATTGTGTCCATGAACTTTCCACTGACCGTGAGTGCCAAGTCATCGGCGTATCCTACAGTGTGTACGCCCATCGAGTCCAGCTTCCAGAGAAGACTGTCCACGGTGATGTTCCACAGTAGAGGCGAAAGAACACCTCCTTGTGGGCATCCTCGGACTACCTTACCCCGTATTCTGTCACATCCACTCCTAAGATTTACCGCCCTCTGCTTAAGCATAGAGTCGATCCACTTAATTATAATGTAATCAACCCCCCGCTCAATCAGGGCGTTCCTTAGTTTGGTAAAGGAGATTTTATCAAAAGCACCCTCTATATCCATAAAAGTAGACATAGCGATCCCGCCATTGTTAATCTCTCTCTCTGCAACTCTAACAAGTTCATGTAGAGCGGTTTCCGTAGATCTGCCTGCTCTATAAGCATGTTGGCACCTACTCAGAGGACTATACATTAGCGTGGTGTTCTCCAGGTAGTCCACCAACACCTTTTCCATTGTTTTCAACAGGAATGATGTAAGGCTAACCGGCCTGAAGGACTTTGCCTCCGTGTAGTCTTTCTTCCCCGGTTTAGGCAGGAAGACCACTTTAGCCTCCCTCCATGCCTTCGGGATGTAGCCTGCTGAAAGACAGGCGACGAATATATTCCGGATCCTATCTAGTAGAGCGCTCATGCCCCACTGTAATAGTGCCGGGAATATTCCGTCCATTCCAGCCGTTTTAAATGGAGCAAAAGAGTTTATGGCACTTTTGACTCCATTTGGAGTTATTATCCTCTCAGCTTCTTGTTGACTTACCCCACCAGCTCCCATGTTAGTTTGAGGCCATGGTTGGTCTGACTTGAAACTTCCAGGAAAATGTACCTCCATCAGGGCCTGCAACGTTTCTTCCACTGTTTCTGTCATGGAACCATCAACTTTGCGTATCAGCCCCATTTTCGAAGCAGTGTCTTTCGATATCATCTTCTGTAATCTGCATACTTCCGACGTATCCTTCATGCTAGAGCAGAATTCCCTCCACGTATTTCGTTTCCGAAGACGTAAGGTTCTTTTCAGCTCCCTCTTTTTATCCTTGTATAGTTCCCAAGAGTGAGAGTCTCTCTCCCTCATGTAACGGTTAAAGGCTTTCCTTGTTTCTTTTTTCATAGACTCCAGTTCCCTACTCCACCATGGTGTTGGGTCCTTTTCGTCCACTACTGTGGAGGGACAAGCGTGTTCGAAGGCGCGATTAATAGCGGAGTTCAGTTGTTCCACTGTTCGCTCTATCTCGACCGTATTCCGAGGTATTCCGTCTTGAATATCCTCGACTTGTTCCAATAAATATGTCTCGTACTGAACACGATCAGTATTTTTTGGCACTCTTATACGTTTGCGTTCGCTACTCCGTTTTCTGCCATACAGAATTTCAAACTGGATAGCCCTGTGATCAGACATGGTTAGCCTGTCCACCACTCTCCAATTCTGAACTCTGTCAAGCATATTAACAGAGCTTAGGGTAATGTCGATCACCTCAGCCCTTCGTGCATCCACGAAGGTGGGAGCGACCCCCTTGTTTGCTACCAGCAGATTGTACTTTTCCACAAATTCTAGCAGCTGCTGTCCTCTGGGATTGTCATCTGTGCTGCCCCACACAGTGTTGTGCGCATTGGCATCACAGCCTATGATCAGGGCCATATCTCTTTCTTTACAATACCTTACCATATTTTCAACTTCCTCTGATGGAGGTGGTTCTGGTGCATCATAAGGGAGATATGCTGATGCAATTAGGAATGATCCTGCACCACTGCCGATCATTACTACCGTAAGATCAGGCGAGCAGAGATGCATCATTTGTACTGCACGTATTCCATGACGCACCAGGATGCATGTCCTTATTTTACCGTCCACCTGTGCATGGTACAGATTTGCGGTTTGTTGTGACAAACCCCTAATTTTGTTTTGTAAAATCCAGGGTTCCTGTATTAAAGCTATGTCCAGTTTCTCTTCATCAAAGCATCTCGTCATCATCGCTGATGCCGCTTTACTATGATGAATATTCAGCTGGCACACAGTTAGTGTTTCTTTGTTCGGGCCCGCCACCATCCCTGATAGTCAGCAGATTGAACGTTGATCAGAGTGCACGTTGTCTGAACTAACCTCTCCGCGCCTTCTGGCGCGTCATTGTCCGCTCCAACAACGCCTCCCTTCTCCCCTGGAGCGTCTTCTTCAGAGACTAACCTCTTCAACCCTTGCGAGTCGTCGCTGTCCGTCTCATTGGAATTCCTCCAGCCACTTTCTCCAAGAATGTCTTGATGTATTTTCATATTCTTGTTTTTATTTATTGATTCAGGTTTGGGTTTCCCGTTCTCGGACCACAGCCGAGGCAACTGCCAGCATATTGCTTCCCGCTACTCCCCGCCCCTATAGGAACATTATGACGATCCGGCCGTTCTTTCCTCTCTTTGTGCCGCGAAGCAGACTCCCTCGCGACCTCCCGAAAGTTCCGTAGGCGTTCATGCCACTCTGCACCTGCTACCCTTGAAGCAAATCAAGGTTTCTCTCCTAGTCTAACAGATCGCTACTCTGTAGACCGCGGTTCAACAGGTGCAAGAAAGGAGCAAAGTGAAGTGTTGGATCCGGAACCCCGCAGGTGAACTTTCACCTCAGTCACCAGCTCCAACCTCACACCTGGTCGCCGTGTCACCTATGCAGAGAGTTTCATAGGCGCCCCTCTGCCAACGTACGGTCGGGGAGACAGTTTACACTACCCATACAACTGGTTATTGTACAGATGTGTGGCAGTAACTTGCTCCGTTTGTGATGACCATTTGCGTCCCTGGTCACCTTCCCCCGATGGGCACGGTCGCATAACACCCCGGGGATTTAGGACATTTGACACTCCGTATGGGCTACCTTCGCCAAAACTATAGAACACAAGAGTTGGCCAAGTAGGGAGTGTGTCGATTGCTTACATATCGCAAAACGGCGGTACTCGCGTAATGTGATAGTACACGCAACCGGCCCCATAGCTCAGCCTTCGCTATTCGCGAAGTTACTAGCGGCCACCACGCGGAGGTGCTATGTAGACTTGCCCATGAGTTTCCCCACAGACCTGACCACCTGATAAGTGTTTAGTTTTGCTTTGTGTTTTCTGGGCCATTAAATTGTTTGTTTCCCTTGCGGTATATTATATATACAATATTATCCTTTTACCTTTTTTTGCAAACCATCATCAAAACTCTCGGAGGGCTAATCGGAGTAAACTGTGAAATTTTCATCTAAATCGACCCAGTAATGCTAAGCTCGATCCGCAGATATACCTTTACTTGCTGACCATCGGCATGTACACACCGAAGATTCGCTCCTTCAACTATGCATTGTGGCTGGCATGTATAGCGAGCCACTTGACATAAACAACACCAACCGTTCATTCCTTTTCAATTATGCATACTGGATAGCTTGCACTGCGAACCACTTGATAAAAAAAAAACTAAAAATTCATCTTAGCATTCTGTTCAAAGTAAAGAAACGAATTGATAAGATCAGTTTTTTATGGGCTACTAAATGGTGTGTTCTATTGTACTTTGGTGTTTATTATCCTTTTTAGATTTTTCGCAAACAACCATCAAAACCCGCAAACAGCTAATTCGAACAAGCTGTGAAATTTTCATCCAAATCGACCCAATAGTTTAGTCACCATTTCGGTACACACAAAAAAAGGATTGATTTTTATATGTAAGGATTAGAAAGAGTGTTTTGTTGCAAAGTCAGCTTGGAAGTGTAGTTCATAAATTAACTTTTTTTTACATAGGAACAGTCTTCCCTCGTCAATGCTTAATGGTCAAAACATAGAGCACTTGTATACAAACGTATTGGCCCCTGTTTTCTGAAGTCATTATCTAAACAATTACAGTCCCATATCAGAAAAGTGGGAGAGTTTCATTCTAATTGGTCCAGTGTTTTAGACGTCCATGTCGACATGGACCTCAATGTCACATACTGGGTCAGGGGCGCAATGGGTCTCTGCTAGGCTAGGATCCCGGCCAATGATCATTCATAAGCCTCAGCAATTGTGTCTGTGCACAACTTTTGATTCAGAAATATTCTCTTGTTAATCGGCCATTGACCATTATCGGTATTCGCACAAAAAGGAATTGATTTTTATATATTGTATATAGGCAATTAGTCTGCGCCCTTTTCCAGGCGGCCAAGGCCCGACGTCGGGCTGTCGCACCACGATGATGATGATGAGTTTGCGCCCTTTTAAATCAACGCTCTTCGCTAAACCCTCGCTAAGAGCGGGTGAAGGTATGTTAGGAAAACGTTCGCTAAAACCTTCACCAAGGACTCGCCAGTGACCCGAAAAATAAGATTCGTCGCGAATAAAAATCTCGAACGACAGAGCTATTACCGGCGAGCCGTTAGTGGCTCGCGAAGATTTTGTGACTCGCTGGCAACTCGTTTGCGGTTCGCTTGGTATACTGGGATTCCATGCAACTCTCGTAGTTCTTTCACGCCGCGTCAGACATAAAATTAATTTGCTTTCACTGCTAATTACTAAGACTCAATTTTACAGTTTCAGCGAGTATAAAATCAATAAGCGGGTGCAACCTTGCACTACTTTTAGTAGATTATATGGCATGTTTCTCTAAATTTTACTAGCACCAATGTTAAGTACGGGTACTACTCAAAACTATATTTAACCTTTGTCATGAACCCCATAAGCTGCAATCGTATTGTTCTCTGGAGTTAACTATGAAGTTGGACTACCTACATTCAATTTACTCTGAACAAGTTCACACACTGCACTAGAGAGTAGTAGATACTTAGTTTTCCTAAAAAAAAATGAATGAAGTACGAGTAGTTGTAATATTTCAATGATACTTGGCGTCGAACTTTTGTTATCAATCAATTTAACAATTGTTGCTACTGTAAGGGCCCTCAACCGCGCAGGCTTCTCACATACTCGTATGTACATACATACATATGTATGTATATACGTACGTTATTTGGGAGTGGTGCATTTAGTTAAATTGTTTTGGGAGTCAAATTAATGTTGGACCTTCAATATTTAAGTTGGTAGTAACTTTCGTTTTCACTGCCAACTCTTGATTTTCTCGAAGCGGCACCACTCCAAAGTGTATTTGAATTAGTTATCTATCTTTAAAAATTTCAACTTTTCAAAATT
Source organism: Chloromyia formosa (assembly GCA_964017055.1). Classification (NCBI taxonomy): domain Eukaryota; kingdom Metazoa; phylum Arthropoda; class Insecta; order Diptera; family Stratiomyidae; genus Chloromyia; species Chloromyia formosa. Next base: position 152,918,415 of record OZ024815.1, on the reverse strand, counting down.
TAAATAAAATACAGCTGAACTGAACTGTGCAGTCGTTATCCACTGTTCAAAAAATATCCCAACAACACATTGGCTGCTACCTATTGAATGCCGACCAATTGTGTCTCGAAACCATCTCCTCCTTGCGCAGCTGATGGCGTTATGGATGACCCCGTAGTACAACCTAATGCGTCAGCTAGTCGTGACATCGATGGCGCTGTCCCAATTTCCCTGAGATCCGTACTCACATATTTGAATACAAATCGTTTGAATCTGACATCGAATGGGAAGCTGACGTTACCGTAGGGGATTAATTATTATTATGCTGCTCACATCGAGAGTTGTTCAAACCAGGCTGTGTCTTGCTTATGGGAATGATGTACCAATTGCCATTTCGGGTAAGTTCACATTTGCGTGGAATGAGGTGAAAATGGAATGAAACGAACGAACTTCTAAGAGAAACCGCTAGATGTAGCCATGTTCCATCGAGGTGCGAATCTGTCCTAAATGAATCACCAGGGTAGAACGTTAACCCATATAGTACTACTAATACTTGTCACCGAGTATTGTTTAAAATAAAAATCTCGTCGTCCAATTGGTTTTGACCTTGCCCCAGATAATTTAAATCCAATTTACTATTCTATTTGTTAAGTCAACTACAATTCAATTACAACGGCTTGAGTTGGACACTCCAACTTACAACAAACAATATTCTTATCATCCCTTTAAGATTTCATATAAATAACCACTGAAAATTTATAGAAATTTAGTAATAAACACAATGAAATTATTTACGATAGTAGTTCTCGTAATTTCCGTGGAAGTTACACGCGGAAACGATGGCCATTTTGGATTCCCATCATTCGATCCGGCAAGAGTCAATGAGCGAATTGTCGGTGGAGAGGAAGCTCAACCTCACTCAGCACCCTATATAGTGTCGTTGCAAAGTCGTGGAAGGCATTTTTGCGGAGGATCTATCATATCAGATTCGGTAGTAGTTACGGCCGCCCATTGCATAGTGTTCAAAGAATTCAAGGTAGTCGCTGGTTTGCATAACGTGGGCTTGTCGAATATACGCAGAAATATTGTTGGGCCTTCTGATACAGCCCAGATCCGGTCAACTACCCGTCTCATCAAAAATAACAAATACCAGGGAGGTGTCAACCCGAACGATATTGCATTGGTATTCCTGGACAAACCGTTTGAATTCAACGATTTCGTAGGGAAAGTGTCACTACCTGTTGCTGATATTATTCCTACAGGCAGTGCAACCTTGTTCGGTTGGGGTAGTACATCGAACTCCTTATTTCCCCAAATGCCCGATACGCTGCAGACTGTCCGACAACCCCTAATCGACTACGGTGTATGTGAAAAGGCTCTGGGCGGTCCAGGAGCTTCCCCACTTGCAGATACCAATGTATGTGCCGGGCCATTGACTGGAGGTGTATCGGCTTGTAGTGGTGATTCTGGTGGACCCTTGGTTCAAACGGATAATGAAAAACCGGTGCTAGTCGGAATTGTCTCCTGGGGATATATCCCTTGTGGGACTGTTAATGCACCGTCTGTTTATACACGGGTGTCAGCCTTTGTGGAGTGGATTAACGAGAATTTGACTAATCATGAATAAAATTAAAAAAGTCGTATTTTGGTTTATTGTTCTTTTGTTTTTCAAACTTCAAGAGTCCATGATTGCTTTTTTCCAGACTGTACAGAGCAGTAAATCGTTCGACGTATCAACCACGCTGAATGCGCAAAAGGATTATCGCAGTGTTACTATCTAGGGAAATCCGTTCTGTTCCCTGGTAATAATATACGAACAAATGGTGAAGTAGAAGTTTCGGCTCTCATAAAATATTACATTGTAGTTAGGACGCTAAGCGATTTGACCTTGCAAAATAGGATAGAGAAATGCCATTTGGTATGATTGTTGGTGGTCCCCGTAAATTCATTTTAAGAGATGGAGCCATCTTAAGCCCCGCGGTAGAGCGGCTGTGCGGGCGAAAAACCGGAAATTCGAGCCCTTTTTTTAAGATTCTCCTCATAATTTGTAAACGGTGCCTCGGATCAAAAAACTTAATAGGATGTAAATTAAAGAGCGTCAAATTCTACATCCAATGCATTGCTCAAAGTTGAAATTTAGTTTAGTAGTATAATCAAAATCGATAGTCGAAAAACGTTACTTTTTGAGGCTTTGGAAAATCACACTATATCGCTTTTCAAGCTCATATATCTCGGAAACCGATGCTGCAAATGGAAAAACTCGGTAGGGAGAAGTTGAAGATACTTCTAATTTAAGATCAAATAGCTCAATATTTTTTTAATCGGCCCGTTTTTAGTGTTGTTGCGAGCGAAAATGCAGAAATGGTTTTTTATCGATTTGAGCCTTAATAGCTCTATCTCGATAAATATAACAGCTAAAAGCTTTGGTTCAGCCTCAATTCGTAGATACTTTAACCATGTTTATAAAAGTTTTGCTAAGTTATTTGTTGGACTATTTTAATTTAATTAATTAAATAATTAGTTAATTAAATGATTTAATTTCCTCCGTAATTTCAAAGTTCAAGCAAGTTATATGACATTTTAGGTTGATTCCTAAAGTATTTGGTCATTTTGAGTCAAATGAAATTAACCGCAATTCCATACGACCACTATTTCAAAAAATATACACATTTTTTCAGATTGTTTTATTAGTTAAATGAGTTTTTTGTTAAGAAAGTTGAAAATAAAAAGCTTTATGCCAGTTTCAGGTATGGTTCTTAATGTATTAGGTCATTCTGAGTCGAATGAAACCAACCACAATTCGAAACGATCATTAGTTCGAAAGATATTTACATTTTTCCAGATTGTTTAATTTATTAAATGAGCTTTTTTGTGAAGTAAGTTAAAAACAAAAGGCTTTTATGCCAGTTTTAGGTTGATTCTTAATGTATTTGGTCATTCTAAGTAGAATAAAAACAATCGTGATTCCATACGACAATTAGTTCAAAAGATATTCACATTTTTCCAGATTTGTTTATTAGTTAAATAAGCTTTATTATTAAATAAGTTGATAATAAAAAGCTTTGATGCCAGTTTTAGTCTTCTTCCTAATGTACTTGGTCATTTTGAGTCGAATGAAACTAAAGGCAATAGCATACAATCATTAGTTCAAAAGATATTCATATTTTTTCAGATTTTTATTATTAGTTAAATAAATTTTTTACTAAGTTCAAAATAAAAAGTTTTTATTCCACTTCTAGGTTAATTCTTAATGTGTTCGGTCATTCTGAGTGGAATGAAATCAACCGCAATTAGTTCAAAAGATATTCACAATTCTCCAGATTTTGGTATTAATTAAAAAGATTTTTTTTATTAAATAAGTTAAAAGTAAAAAGCTTTTTTTAGCAAAACTTTTATAAATAAGGTAAAAATATCTACGAATTGAGGCTAAACCAAAACTTTTAGCTGTTATATTTATCGAGATATAGCTATTCAGGCTCAAATCGCTAAAAAGTCATGTCTGCATTTTCACTCACAACTACACTAAAAACGGGTCAATTTGAAAAGTATTGGGCTAGTTGAACTTGAAATAGAAGTATCTTCAACTTTTCCCTACTGAGTTTTTCCATTTGTAGCATTGGTTTCAGAGATATGTGAGCTTGAAAAGCGATATAGTGTGATTTTTCAGCAAAGCCTCAAAAAGTGACGTTTTTCGACTATCGATTTTGATTATACTACTAAACCGAATTTCAACTTTGAGCAATGCATTGGATGTAGAATTTGACGCTCTTTAATTTACATCCTATTAAGTTTTCTGATCCGAGGCACCGTTTACAAATTATGAGGAGAATATTAAAAAAAGGGCTCAAATTTCGCGGTTTTTCGCCCGCACAGCCGCTCTGCTGCGGGGTACAAGATGGCTCCATCTCTTAAAATGAATGTATGCGGACCATTAATAATAATTCCAAACGGCATTTCTCTATCATATTTTGCAAGGTGGCGTCAATTTATGTCGCTTAGCGTCCCAACTATTGGGAGCTTTACATCAAAATCATGGTTGCGGAATCAGTAAATAGTCGTTAGTAAATCAACCACTCAACTACCCCCAATATAGACATCATTGCTCGTCCATTTGTCTCCGTTTTCATAAGCCCAAAAACCATTCTGACGATTCAATAATCGAAAAAAAGGCCTCTCATCGATTGCCAATTGAAAACAGGGACAATGTGCACTCATCCAAAATGGCAGAGACTCTTAAAGAAACGAATCCAATTTTAAACTGCGGAAGGGCTTGATGAAATTTCGAAATTTTATATCCTAACCAGTTACGACATCATTCGATTTGCCCAAATGGTTTCTCATTTTATCCGTCATACACATTACATAGATCCTCGTATCCTTGATAGTACAATATATCCATACATCTGAATTTATAAACATGTGGGTACATTCCCTTTTGGGAAAAGATTGCCATTTTGATTCGACGTATCCATAGTATCCTATTCCATGAATTCGTAGATATGTTGTGTATGGTCAGGCGACGACTGGATTCATTGCTCCTCGAACTACTCGTACGTCAAACATTGTCGCATGCTGCCAAACATACGAACATGTAATATGATGTGATGGGAAAATATAATAACAATGAAAGTTAGATTGCCATGAAAATTGAAAATTTCACTTGAAATTGGATAGGAATTGTAAATACAAGATTGAATGTTAGTGCGCAAAGTATCGAGACTGTGGTACAAGAAGAACCTGTTTTAATGAAGTTAGTTTAAGAAGGACTTCTGTTTTCAAAAGATGTAGTAATTAGAAAACTTTAACCTTTTCCAACCCATTGCTCTTTAGAAGTCTTCGAACTAAAGCCAGACCTGTGCATAGATACTCTTGATGTAGTTTTCTATTTGAATCTTGCAAAACCCCTAACACGCTATTTATTTATTGATTATGTATTGGTTCCTTTAAAGTTCAACATTCAGTGGAAGAAGCAGAGTTTAAATATATATACCTTCTTTATTGTTTGTTGTGTGAGTTTTGAAAATTCATCACAATCGACCTTCACAATATGACGATACTAAAAGTGTGTACGTGCTGCCTAGAATGCCACCCCCGCTTGAACACTTTTTTTATTTCGTTTCAGGGAAAATCGAATTTGACATAAATGTCAGAGAGATGTCTCGCCTTGATTTCATCATTTTCGAGATTGTCGATATTACGTGACACATTTTGTAATCCGTTGAAGGCGAAAATCATGTTGTACAAGCCAAAAAAATACCGAAGGCTCTTTTGCTGAATAGAAAAAAATGGGGGTAGTATAGTTTTCCTTTTCATTAGCTAGGGTTGTCTGGTTAACTTATAAATTGCGTGATGTCGTAGTTTGGGTGATGTTGGTAGGCTTGAATTTTTTTTATTTAGAAAATGAAATGATGCTAACTCATCTCGAGGTCATGGTTCAAAATGAAGTGTTGCGCCAGTTATTTATTATTTATTTATTCAGTCAGCTTCGAGCAATCCAGTTCACTTATACAGTTTGAGAAACTCAAAGAGATTATTTCCTGCGAATAAAATGTCGATTGTGTGTAATTAAATGGAATAGGTCAAGCTGGGTTAGGTACATGGTACCGCTTTTCTGTCTTTATAGACAGCGGGATCCGCTGCTCAAACCGCTTGCTAAGCCGCAGCTTCTAAACGGCGCCTTATTCTTATAGACCATTAAATCAAGTTACCTGTCCATCGTAGTGCATATATCACAAATCCATGCTTTAGAATTTAAAGTACAGTAGTCCCTCGACTTACGTCGGAGTTAGGTTCCGAGAATTTGCGACGTAAGTCGAAAACGACGTAACTCGAGGGTAGAAACAACTTCAGGCGATAAATGTATAAGCTTTCATTTTTTGAATATGAATGTATTTATTATACCCTAGACTTTTAGTATAGGCATAGGGTATATTGTTTTGTCACGACGGAAATATGTAACACCTTAAAGGAGGCTCCGGAGGTATAGCAATGTATATTTATAAATGATCAGGGTCACTTCCTGATTCGATTTAGCCATGTCTGTCTGTCTGTCCGTCTGTCTGTCCGTTCGCACGATAACTTTCGATAGAATGAAGCTAGAGCCTTGAAATTTTGGTCAAATATTGGAAGTATGATCTGATGATTGGTTGGTATTGAAAATGGGCATGATCAGGCCAAGAGAACGCCTACCTCCTCTACATATGTAAAATAAATAAATGTATTTATAACTCCCGATTAAATAAACATGAAAAGTTCTAGCTTTGGTAGATTGCTCGTGAGGGTAATCCTATACTCCCCTGGAAAAATAAAATCGATCAGTTAAAAACTAACGGTAATTTTCTTACAGTAAGTTGGGCATAATCAGATCAAAGGAACGCCTACCTCCTCTACAAAATTAAAAAAACTAAATATTACTTTAATTACGATAGCTTTCGATAGAAATAACACTAGTGAGTTGAAAATTTGGCAGAACGTTGGTAGTAAAATTAAGTTTGTTGGCATTGAAAATGGGCAAGATCCGACCCAAGGAACCCCTACCTCCCCTACAAATGAAAATTCAAATAAGCGATAACTGTTGATAGAATGAAGCCAGCGACTTGAAATTTTGGTCAAATGTTTGAAGTAAGATTAAGTTAGTTGGCATTAAAGATGGGTTCCATCCGACCTAAGGCACCCCTTCCTCCCCTAGAAATAAAATTTTAAATAAGCGATAACTTCGACAAAATAAAGCTAGCGACTTGAAATTTTGGTCAAATATTTGTAGTAGGATCCAGTTGGCTAATACTGAAAATACGTTAAATCCGACCAATGAAACCCCTGCTTCTCCTACAAATGAAACTTCCAATAAGTGATAACTTTCGATAGAGTGAAGCTAGAGACCTGACATTTTTTTTTAAATGTTTGTAGGGTGATCTAATTGGTTGGTGGCAAATAAGCGATAACTTTCGAAAAAATTAAGCTAGTGACTTGAAATTTTGGTAAAATATTTGTACTGGAATCTAGTTGGTTGTTATTAAAAATGCGCAAGGTTCACCAAACGAAACCTTTACCTCCCCTTTAAGTGAGACTTCAAATATGCAATAACTTTCGATAGAATGAAGCTAGCGACTTGAAAAATTCGACAAGTATTTGTAGAATGGGTTAGCTAATTGATTTTTAGAATGGCCAAGGTCTTCCTGAATGTGTGCCAACCTCCCCTATAAACTGGCCATATAGGAAACTCACTTTTAATGCATATGGTCGTTGCCAATTGATACTTTTGGTATCACCACTAGGTCTGTACAAGTCTAGGGTATATACGCTTCGGACTCCGGGCCGAAACGAAGCTTCGGCCTGGTTTTTTAATTGACATTTCACTGTTGTCCCCCAACTCAATAGCTTCAATTAATTGGTGAAATGTACTCCGCAAATAATAGGCCTTAAAGGATACATTAACACCATGATCCATTGGTTGAAGAATCGCGGTCGTATTAGGAGGCAAAAAAATCACCTTAATGGCATCATTGTTGAGATTTATGGGATGACTTGGAGCGTTATCTATGATTAGTAACGCTTTATGAGAAAGATTATTGGCTTCCAAATATTTCTTTATTTATAGTGTATTCTTTATTGTCGGACAGAAATATTGATCGAACCAATCACAAAATATATTAGAAGTAACCCAGGCCTTTTTGTTGGACCTCCAAATAACCGGTAGATTTTCCTTGCACACATTTTTGAAAGCTCTTGAATTTTCTGATTGATAAACAGCAAGAGGTTTCAGTTTCAAATCACCTAATGCATTCCCTCCGAGAAGCAAAGTAATCCTGGATTTTTCTGCCTTAAAGCCAGGAGCTCTTTTTTCTTCAATCGAAAGAAATGTTCTTGAGGACATGCGTTTCTAATACAGGCCTGTCTCGTCAACATTAAACACCTCCTGTGCGCAATATCCTCCATTTTCAATAATATCATGTAAAGTGTTTGGAAAGATCTTCGCTGAAAACGGCGACGTAAGTCAAGGGACGGACGACGTAATTTCAAGGGTTTGGTCTCAAAGTAATGAACGACGTAAGTCGAAAAAACGTATAACAAGGGAGACGTAAGTCAAGGGATTACTGTAAGCCTACTAGCACAGAAACTAGATTCGGTTCACGCTATCGGCATGTATAATTTGTGAAGCTCTTGAACAGATTGTCTAATCCATAGAAATACAATATTTTCAATTCTTCTACGTTACAAATATTTATGACTTTGCGGGTACTTTCTTATGGCCGCTGCTCATTTTAGTCATGACTAGCTTATGCTGAGTATGAGAATCTTCGGCGAATCCAATTACAAATACATAAATAGAGAAAAGGAGTACTGCACACTGCAAATCAACGTTATAGTCGTTGTCATAGATTTATTGAAGCTAAGTAGCCTTAAGACCATTTGTCACGTACGCGAAACATTCTCCACTTGACCACTTTTAAAAACATTCACTTTTATTGCATTGACTAGTCTCACTTATTCTTTATTGAATTACCAATGTTATATGCATTCGTAGTAAATACGAGTATGTAGTGGTGGATTTATATTAATTGCTTGCGAAACCAATCTGTAGAAGTTGATGTTTCTGCAATGATTTAATGCATAAACTTGGCGCCTTAATTTCAATTCATCAAGAGAAGATATCGTAGAGAATTTAATCTGACATCAATAACAATCTCACACCATCGTAGAGGATATAACAACCGGAAGTAACTAAACTTTTATTTTACTAAAATACAGAAGTTGACAAGGCAAGGCAAAACACACCATCGAATTTCCACCTGCTCATGAGCCTTTGCACAGGGTATACCTATTATTTATATTAATTGAATTGAAAAAAGTATTTTTGAATATTTGTTCATATTATTCGCCCAAACGAAAATCGCCCATGAAAATCTCATAGACAGCATTTCACGAACAGCTCCATTATCATCCAGAATAGCTTTTAACCTTTTTTGCTATAGGCTCCATGGAGGGGGCAGAGAGATATATGAGGATGAGTCGCTGTTGAAAAAGCAATGTCTAAATTGACCGAGATTAGTGTCAAATCTTTGGGCGACCGGTAGCGCAGTGGGCTGAGGCATCAGTTTCATGTTTGACTATCGGCGTTTCGGGTTCGAGTTCCGTCCACGACGACGTTCGTGACCACGGATGTGCAGGAGGTGCATGCTGGCAACTCCAGTCTCCCAAACCAGTTTATGCCAACGAAACGTCAACTGGGCCACATGGCCACAGTTGACGCGCTATGCCCCACAAGGGTTTAGGGCAATTGAGAAGTAGGGTCGCAGAAATTGATGATGGCATTTCCGATACCATTTACGATCCAGGCGGCCAAGGCCCAACGTCGGGCTGTCGCACCACGATGATGATTATGATTTCCGATACCATAGCTCCCACCGCCTCCCCCAACATGGGGAGAGTAGGCATAAATAAAATGAAATATCGTTACTTTTCCCCAGAAATGGCTCCAGAAATCAAATTCACAATAAATCATTCTTAGATTTCAACAGTTCGGTACATGACTAAATTGTTCTAAACGTATGTTTGATAGTATGTAAGTCCTTTCAAAATTTATTGGCCCTTAACACAGTGTCTGACATTTAAACTGTTAACTACCAACAGCCTCGATTAATGCACTTCCCTTGCGATAAATGCAACAATATTGGACCACTTTGTTCCTTCCAACCAGTTGAACAGGAGCTTTTCTAATCCTTTGCATGTAATTTCAACACTCGTAAACAATAGTACGAAAGGCATAACATGAAAATCCGCTTGACACAGTGGTGAGCTTAATCCCACCTACCCATACGAGGAGAGTGCATCAAGGATTGCTGTTACAATTTGACCCGGCGTTCCCATCTATCTCCCCATCCTGAATTTCTAAATCCTGGAAGTTTATTTCGTGTCAAGAACTAAGTGCAGAGCATTCTCTCGTTCGCATGCCGGGAATAGCTAAAACTGCTATCAATGCATCTGAAAGAAGGATAAGATTGCGTGCACAAATAACACTGTGGTCTTAGTCGAAGCAAAAAGGAAATTCATTGTTTGCGTAATATCTTTTAAAGTGGAATATGTGTACAGTAGTCGTTGTGTGCAATCCAGGTTAACCTATGGCATTGTCATAAATCGTTCCGGACTGGAGTATCTAGGCTTCAAGTAGAGGTCGTTTTAAAGTGAGAAGAATAAGAATATATTTTTCGATTCTGTCATTTAATCATGGGATATGAACAATGCGAGAAAGCCATGAACTCATTTATCTGACAATAGCTGCCGTCAGAAGGTACCGAAGAGCACGAACTGCTCGCGAGCGGTTCCACAGTTCGTTGAAACTCTCGTTGTCACACACACTTAGTAGCAAAGTCAAAGAGGAAGAAGAAGAAAAAGAGCGTAAGCGGTGAGCAAAAATATTTCCTGCTTGGTGATCATAATCACCTAGAGTAAAATTTGCTCGGTACATTCTGGCCGCAACGAATATATGTACAGTGAATATCGGCTATAACGAACACCTGAATACAGCACAATAGTTGGGCTGATCGACCAACCTTCCCGATAGGCTAAAAGCAACTGTGTTCACACGATGGCTATTTGTTTTGCCCGGTGCCTTATGCAAAACAGAAAATAAAGGGATTTACCACCATTGGATTTTAAAGTGCAAATCGCTCGTCATCTTATGTTCACCCTCCCAAACTACTTAATTTGCGTATACGCAACAGATTTTCCCAGCGAAACGGAGAAATCAATTTTCATTTTTTCGGAAAACCTTAGTCGTCCCATAGCAAACCTTTAAAAGGGCTCCAAATTTTTTTCAATATGTCAGATACCGGTCAGAAATGGGTTGAGGCAAAATAATAAGTACTGTCTCATATCGTAGGAGTATTTTGACATGGATATGTCTTATAGCTGGGGGTTATCCTAAAAATTTGTCCGTCACACGAAATGTCTGTTTTTCTACTCGGGGGTCAGAAGAGGAAACAAGCCCATTGAAAATTTTTCCGAGTTCTATGAATGTAGTGGTTGGTTTACAGAGTATTTCCAATCAGTTTCCAACCAGGCTCTCAGAATTATCAAGCCAGTCTAGTTTTATTTAAATGGACTTGCAAATTTGGACAACTTCGATCAGTTCGATATTTCCAAACGAACTTGCAGCGTCTGTGCAAAGACAACTGTACAATTGTAAAAAAAAAGTGGAAAATTAGTGCGAAAAATACAATTTGTTGTATTAGCTTGTGTAAATTTGTGAAAAACTTTTAGAAATTGTGTTCGTTTGTTTCATTATACTGTAGTTTTGTTTGTTGTATTTTATTTAAGAGCGTAAGTAAGAAAATTTTTGATTAATTATGGCCCCCAAATCTGCCGCAGAGCAAAAACGCGATTCGCGTGAGCGTAAACGGATAAGAGAATTACGCTACAGCAACGAATTTTTGGTATTTGTTCGTGATAATGCCTTTAGTTCGAGGACCACTGAGGCGGAAAAGTTTGAAGCCTTTCTCCAAACGCGTACTTCAAACACGCCGCCACGGATGAGTGATGCCGAACGTGCGAAAAAATATCGCGCCTCGAAAGCCAACGACAAATCGAAACGGCAAGCCGAGAATTTTTGCTCCGAAATGATCTGGCAATCCCTGGAATACTACCCGCTCGTGCAAGTGATGCGGCAAGCCGACATCGCCTTCTCGGCCGTCCTCACCAAGATCGGCGATGGTCAACCCCTACTACCAGAGGAGAAAACGATGATCGAATCCCGCTTCGTGGAGCGCGAATTCGTCGATCGCGAGTTACCTCAATCGATTCGCCTCTTCTTCCGCACGCTCGACGTCGACCAGTTCAACGCCGACTCTATTTGCGGAGCCGAAATGATCGAGCACGTGGCCGCGGACAACTATACCGGCCACCGTACCGCCGAACAGCTCGCTAGCGTCCGCGCTAAAGTGCACAAACTCAAGCCCGATGAGACCGGCGGTCTACCGTACATCCTTCGTCTCCACATTAGTAAACCGTACATGGTTAGAGCTAATATAGACGTCGTTGATGGTCTCGTTAACGGCACGATCGGCACTTTACGCTACATCGAACGAGATGTACAAACGGGGGCGATCAAACGACTGTGGCTGTCGTTCAGCGACCCGAAAATCGGTCGTTTACTACGCGCGAAAGCCGAAGGGCACGTGCGCGCTAATCCGAATCTCGATCGTTCGTGGGTACCTATAGCGCAGCGTACTTGCAACGTTCAAACGGCGAGTAAAATCATCACTTGCAAGCGCACTCAGTTTCCGTTAGTCGAAGCCTGCGCCATTACGATCCACAAATCGCAGGGCGGTACGTACGACACGATCGTTTACGAGTACAGTAAAACCCACGATCAACAGCTCGTCTACGTCGCCCTCTCTCGAGCTACCTCGCTAAATGGATTATACCTTACGAATCGCGACGGCGACCACACCTTTTATCACCACCGCGGAAAAGAGAACCGTGAATTAAGGAACGAGTTTGCTCGTCTCGAACGCCATCATTTGAAAACGATAGGAGATACGTGCCGAGATTTTCTCAATCGTTCAACAAAGTCCGATTCTACCTCGCTCTCGTTGTGCACTTTTAATACGCAGTCGTTAAACGCACATTCCCTCGATATAAAATAAGTTCGGACTTCGTACTTCACCAGTGCAAACTACTTTCGCTCTCGGAAACATGGATCGAAAACGATCGCCTACTTGAAATAAACGGATTTCGTACGGTATCGCGTTTCAAAAGATCTACCGTTCGTTCCGCGGGTGTCACAATTTGCGAAAATATGGAGTTCTCTGGCGCTCTCCAATCGATCGAGCATGATCTCCTCAAATTCGATCAGCGGCAGATGACGGTCAAGAGGGAAGCGACGGCCCACGACGGCATCGGAGACATTTGCTCCGTGGAGACGACAATCAACGGAAAGCGCGCGCTACTCGTTTCCGTATACATTTCGCCTAATACTTCCTTAGAACGAATGCAACAATTCTTCGTTCTCAATCTTTTCGCGTATAGTCCGAAATTGAAAGGTTTGTTTGAAGTGGTTGAAAAATCTAGTTACCACGATATCCCCATACTTCTCAGCGGCGATATGAATTTGAATTTACGTGGACCACATGGTCCAAAATTTATCCAATTTATGCGTACTGAGCTCGGACTCGAACTCAGCAACAATCTCGCCATTTCGACGTCACGCAATTCGACCTGTATCGACGCAGTATTTTCTCGCCACATCGACCAACTAGAAACGCGCGAGTACATTTCGTACTTTAGTACCCATCGTCCGTTATTATCTATAACTTCGAATTCTCCTGATTCGAATGTAGTAAATGATGTAACGTAACAATGTAATGACAAAAGCCTACTTCGCCTAACCCAACGTATAAATAAATTTCTTACGAAATTATGACGAGTATCTACACTGCCACCAGATACATCGGTACATGGATATGTCTTATGCCTACCGAAAGCGTGCGAAGTGTTTTGTCGAATGATTTCATCCAGTATAACTATACTGGGATCTTTATAAAACTTACGTCGATATCTTCAACACAACAGGCTCCACGCAGTCGGTAGCCAAAGACATATCCATGTTCCGATGTATCTGCATGCAGTGTAGATACTTTGTATCTTTTTCTTATATGTTTATGCTAAGGCTTGGGGGATACTCTTTGATGCGAGAGCACAGCCTTGGCGGGGAGGAAATTAGGGTAGTGGGGCTGGGATAGGTTGAGTTTGAATGAGGTACCGGTGTATGTTTCTTTCAAATTTTTGCAGATCATAACTGCAGGGGAAAACAAAAGATGGTAGGTTGTTCCACATTCGTGTTGTTCTGGATACAAATGAAGCTGGAGAATATGAAGGTTATGCTAGAATTGCAAATTAGATGCTGAAAAGTTTATGGCTTTATTTTTGCCACTCAAAATGTTTAAACAATTCAATTGTGCATTCATAGTACAACCATCGACAATTATTCAGAAGTTCTACATAACATAATGGACTCGTTTTAAAGCATGACTTCCTGCCTAAATGGCCTCTACTTTGCCAATCCTTAAAAAAATACTTCATACACACATATTTGGTCTCACCAATGCGGTATGGTGTCGAAGCAATACGACAATATTGCTTTACAATCGGATTTTAATGGTGACTCTAGGAAAACTTTCCATTTGAATTTCAACTTTTTCTCGTAGGACTCTCTTAAAGCGCCCAACAAAGTGCCGACACGATAAAGCGGATTAGTCGCGTATTTGCATTTGCAAGTTCGAAAGAAGTGCTTGCTATAAATGACTATAGTAACTACCATCAGTGTGGGTGTTTGTGGCTGGGTGGCACGAAACATTTAGCCCTAGCCAAGGAAAATCTGAACATGGTTGAACGAAAAAGTTCAATTGTTCCAAAGCAGATTAGGTGGGTGGAGGTTATTTTGTCCGAGAAAACAGAAGCCAAAATATTAAGTAGCGATAAGTTGGTAACTCGCGTGAATTCAAATAAATTTAAAATGATTTCGCTAATTAGAAGCTTCTAAGTGTTTTTTTTTTTCTTTGAGCAGGTTTGCTTATAATCGGCTTAAACGATTTGAAGCTCCTCAAATTTGCTGAGAATTATCACTTATTTGTAACTCTCAACTGAATTGAATAAAGTTGAGTGTTAAAAGATTTAGCATGTGTCCCACTTAGATGAAGTAAGGGCTTCCGCAGACAGGTCGGCTGGAAGTCTGCTTGTCATCAGATCGCTCTGGATATCAAATATAAGTGAATGAAAGCCCATAAACTGGTTGGTTCAGCCTCGACTGAACTCCGATTCAGACCCTGTCTGACATGTTTGCAAAACCAATATTGAGCGAGTAGGATGCCAATTATGTCCTCAAAAAATAATGCAAAGTCTAGAGTGTTAACTTTGTTGGACCATATCGGCCATTTCCGATCCCGTGATTAACACGTACAACAATTTGGATAGACAGACAGAAACTGGATGAGCCAAAAATAAAAGAAGTTTAAAATTTTTGAAAAAAAAAAGCAATTGTCACGTTCAGAGCTTTGGACGAGATTTGCCTGTGCCTAACTACATTTTTGACTATATCTTAAAAACTACCGTGAAGAAAATTTATAAAGGGCATTTAACACGTTAGACCAACCAGCCGAAAGACCACGCATTAGACCACGCACTGGACCACGTATTAGACACCCTATTAGACCACGCATCAAACCAGCCATGAGACCACGCATTTTACGCCCTTTCAATTATACTTCAGATCAGCCATTAGACCACAGAGCATCTTAATATAGGTAATAATGAAAATTAAAAATTCACACAACACCCGTAAAGCAACACCGATTTCGAATGAATGGTAGAAAACTGCTTAGTTTCACGGATGGTTCTAAGACTGCTAGTGGTAGGGGGTCGGAGTCAACCCCGAGGAGCTTGATATCAATCCTTCCATTAGGCTTACAGACTATCGCAGCGTTTTTAAAGCAGAAATCTATCAACAAAGTCAACTTAAGATGGACAATTGACGATACGTGTCTTATGGCTAACCTTATTTGGCCCAGGTTGAATATTAGTCGCACCACAAAACTGCTGTTCTTGCCTAACTAACAGGTCCGTGTGGTGGTAGGTTTGACCAGGGGCCATTGTGTCATCGGTGAGCACTCCAGGAGGCTTCGACTTCCACACAACGATTTTTGTTGGAGCTGCGGATGAAAAAGAAGCTGTATTACATTTGCTCCGCAAATGCCGGGCACTAGCAAGCATGAGAAGGTCAACTTTTGGTGACTACCTATACATCTTCAATCATCTGGGGGAACTAGTAGAGGTGGAGGTTGGTCAACTGCTCCGTTTCGGGACTAACTCCGGATGGTTTTCAGCATCATAAGAAGGCTTTTTGCCTCACTTTCTCAGGGTATAACAATGGATATATGTATGTTTCTTGGTTGAAGTATGTTGTGTTAGTGCGGCAGCCCTCTAACCTAACCGAACCAAAGTACTTTCATATGGTCATAAAAGTTTGTAAAGCATTACACCTCACTGAACCAACAATTATGCATAAAACCAAGTACACACCGAGAATAAGTACAACAACTATTTGAAGGAAGTTCCGACTTCCCATCTTAATGTTGCGTTACTTTAGATACTTGTCCACAGCATGGCGAATGCGATAGAGCGATCCTTTCACACATTCTTATATTACTTCCGTATATTACGTTGACATTGTTATTCTATTCTTATTCTAAGTCAGTTTCCCGCATTGGCTTAGTATCTGTTAGTTTAACAGGTATTAAGCTCACTCACCTTGATCATATTCATTCAACAGTTCCGCCTGCTGGCAGAGGTGCATCAAAGTCACATACAAGTATACGTACTACTACGGATCTGGTTGATGTGTAATTGAAAAGCACTTTAATTACGAGCACTCGTGGTAAAACAGAAATATAGAAATCGAATATGCAGTTAGTTGATAGTGTGCTCACTGGTGTGTAAACAGTGTATTGTGATTTGATGGTCATAATACAGGTACATATTTATACCAGACGACATTCGAAGCGATTCTAATGAAAACGCGAACGAAGCTTCGCTTCGGTTCATAGTTTAAAACTTAGACTTATGCAGACCATGTGGTGACACCAAAACTTGAAATACACAACAGCCACATGCATTCAAATCTAATCTAATAACATTAGAAGGTAATTAGGGAATTCATCATTTTACAAGGTTTTTATTAGGTCATTTAACTAAAACGGTTTGCCCTTTGAAGCTGATGATGAAAGAAGTATTTGTTTTTTGACATGGATATGTCTTATAGCTGGGGGTTATCCTAAAAATTTGTCCGTCACACGAAATGTCTGTTTTTCTACTCGGGGGTCAGAAGAGGAAACAAGCCCATTGAAAATTTTTCCGAGTTCTATGAATGTAGTGGCCGATTGGTTTACAGAGTATTTCCAATCAGTTTCCAACCAGGCTCTCAGAATTATCAAGCCAGTCTAGTTTTATTTAAATGGACTTGCAAATTTGGACAATTTCAATCAGTTCGATATTTTAAACGAACTTGCAACGTCTGTGCAAAGACAACTGTACAATTGCAAAAAAAAGTGGAAAATTAGTGAGAAAAATACAATTTGTTGTATTAGCTTGTGTAAATTTGTGAAAAACTTTTAGAAATTGTGTTCGTTTGTTTCATTATACTGTAGTTTTGTTTGTTGTATTTTATTTAAGAGCGTAAGTAAGAAAATTTTTTATTAATTATGGCCCCCAAATCTGCCGCAGAGCAAAAACGCGATTCGCGTGAGCGTAAGCGGATAAGAGAATTACGCTACAGCAACGAATTTTTGGTATTTGTTCGTGATAATGCCTTTAGTTCGAGGACCACTGAGGCGGAAAAGTTTGAAGCCTTTCTCCGATCGCGTACTTCCAACACGCCGCCACGGATGAGTGATGCCGAACGTGCGAAAAAATATCGCGCCTCGAAAGCCAACGACAAATCGAAACGGCAAGCCGATCAGAAACGCAAGCGGAACGTTCAATCAATATTCCAAGTGGAGGAAGGTCAAGCCGCCGATGAAGAGGTCGAAATGAATGTTATTCCCGTGCCGCCGCGAAAAGTCTTTATCGACGAGCGATTAGTGGCCGATCTCGAATTCGATACTCGTTTCATGCAAAACCAATTCGGCGTGTCGTGCGGCGTCTGCGATCGCTTGTGGTTTCAACGAGACTTAAGACCGGTGCCGATGAAGGCTATTGATATGATCCGCGAAAAATTTCCGGACGACAACCCGTTGCAGATGCGCGTTTGTGACAGCTGTTACAAAAGTTTATGGGCAAGACTTCCATATCTGAGGCGCCAAATTTTATCGGCGGCTTATTCACGCTAAATGTAAGATACATGTGGCCTGAAAATATGAAAAATTCAATGATGATGTATCATAGTAGGTTCTTAACTATCTAAAGCGGAAATTTATTCTATTATATACAATTCTAGCACTGGATTTCCTCATACAAAAGTTCCAACTTCAAAGGTAAATATCTCCTAAACGGTTATGAATTCGCGGAAAAGGACTTCAGATTCGTCCATTGCAGACCAAATTCGATTGAAACGCATCATTAAAATTTGGCGCCTCAGATATGGAAGTCGCCCCAGTTTATGCGCCGGAAAATTGCCCATTATGGCGACGATAAACGGCTTTCGTTATCCGCCGTACCCGACAGATTTGCCTTCCTTGGATCCCGTCACCGAACGGCTCGTTTCACCTCGCTTGCCGTTTATGCAAATTCGTCGACTGCGTTTTGTGCACGGATCGAAAGGGATAACAGGTCAAGTTATAAACATTCCTGTGGACGTGAATTGTATGGTGTCCGAACTGCCACGTCAACTCGACGACGACTACGCGTTCAACGTTCACATCAAACGCCACCTCATTCACAAGTCGTCATATCTGTCGGGCTACGTTCAGAAATCCGTCGTGAAAGCGTGGCTTCGTTTCCTCGTCTCGAAACCGCTTTACAAAATGAACGGAATTCGCATCGACGAGTCTTTGATGGAAGCTCACCCAAGTTCGTCCGCGCTACAACCCGTACAAGAGACGGAAGCCGAAGCAGCAGGCGAACCGTTTGTGGAACCGATTTCAGAGGATCCCGCAAACGTCAACGATCTTTTGCTGGCCAAACATCATACGTTGATGTGGAGCGAGGAAAAGTACCTCGAATTAGCACCCGGCATGAACAAGCGCCAGTTGTCGTTGTTGTTCGACGAGCATGCCGAAGAACTGTCGTTTCCTTCAATTTATCTCGGCGAACCACGTTCATTTACGCTCGACAAAGTGACACCGTATCAAATGGCCAACAGCGAAATTCGCCGCACCGATCGACGCGGAGTGAAGCCAGAACACGTCCTCTACATGGCGATGAAAGTTATGCGAATGCGATTGACCGACGGTATGTACTGCACGTTCAAAGCAAGCGATAACTTGAAACAACTGACCCGCGATTGATTGATTGAGCAGAATCTCTCTTTTCTGAAATCGGTTCCAAATAGCGTCTCATATTGGATGGCGCGCAAAAAAGATCTGTTTGCGATGATTCGCCAGCTGGGAAAGCCGACCATCTTTCTCACACTAAGCGCTAGCGAATACAGCTGGTCCGACTTACTGCGTCTATTGTACCGCTTAGAGAATGGAAAAGAATGGACCGGCGTGGGAGACCCAGTTACATCGATGAGCAGTGATTTGCGGACGACGCTCGTTAACGAGGATCCGGTAACGTGTTGCTTATACTTTGACAAGCTGATCGATACGATAATGTTTCTGCTAAAGTCCAAGTCGTACTCTCCATTTGGTAGGTACCACGTTGTCGATTACTTTAAGCGCATCGAATTCCAGCAACGCGGTAGTCCGCACGCGCACATATTGCTGTGGCTCGCCGAAGATCCAAAAGAGCCGGTCGACGAAAAGATGCCAGCTACCATTCGATTAATCGACTCGCTAATCACCGTCGACGAAACGCGTATCGAACGAGAGAAGCTGCAAACGCACAAGCATACGTTTACGTGCTACAAACGGGCCAAAGACGAAAAGAACAAACACTGTCGTTTCGGAGCCCCGTTCTGGCCGATGGACCATACGGTGGTGCTTCTGCCAATAGCGAAAGATGACGGTCGTCGTGAACGGTTACGACAAAAGTGCGCCGATATGCACCGCTCGCTCGAGTTCGAAGAGTTCGATTCCTTAGACGCCTTCCTCCAGCATCACCGTGTCGACACGTACGGCTACTACCTCGACATCCTCCGCGCAGGCATCACTCGTCCGAAAGTTTTTGTGAAGCGAAGTATCACGCAACGATGGATCAACAACTTCAACCCCTGGATTGCGAAAGTTTTGCGCTCGAATTGCGATATACAGTTCATTCTGGAAGAGTACTCGTGCGCCACGTACGTCGTCGAGTATGTTAACAAAACGAACCGCGGAATGAGTAATTTGCAGCGCGAACTGATTAAACTACGCGACGAATATCCCGATAAAGACTACAGCGCTTTGTTGACCGAAGTCGGGTTGAAAATGCTGAACGCGGTCGAGATTTCGTCGCAAGAGGCCGCCTGGTACTTGCTCAACCTACACATGAGCGAGTGTAGCCGTAAAGTTGAGTACGTTCCAACGACTTGGCCACACGAACGACATCGCGTTCGCAAGACGAAGAAGCAAATGGACGACGAGGAGCTGGGAGTAGAATCAACCGATATTTGGAAGGAAAGCGTTATGGAAAAGTACGAATCTCGTCCGGAAACGATGGCGACGGTATCGCTCGCGAAGTTTGTAGCCAATTTCTACCAAGACCGCAAAGGTGACTACAAATTATGACGAGTATCTACACTGCCACCAGATACATCGGTACATGGATATGTCTTATGCCTACCGAAAGCGTGCGAAGTGTTTTGTCGAATGATTTCATCCAGTATAACTATACTGGGATCTTTATAAAACTTATGTCGATATCTTCAACACAACAGGCTCCACGCAGTCGGTAGCCAAAGACATTTCCATGTTCCGATGTATCTGCATGCAGTGTAGATACTTTGTATCATTTTTTTTTCACGTACCTAATTCCTTCTAAAACAAGCCTATCCTGTCTCAGTGGCGTGGCTAGTTTTTAAGGAAGCGAGGCGATATATGGTCGATACTATTTTGTTTAACAATATGCTTGAGGCGGGTACGTCTTGAATTAACCTACTCTCTGCGTATAAACCTTCCATCAACATACTCGTACTTTTAAAAATAATTGAGTAAATATGAAAGCATACACTAATGAGTTACCTGATGAAATTTTTCAAAATATTTTCGAAGCACTCATTGAACGCGAATAGCTGATGAAATGCTAGATGAATGTCATCAGTAAATTCATCAGGAGTCTTGTGATGATATTCTTGATGACATAAGCTCAAAAAACGTTGATCAGTTGAAAATAATTAAATTAAAAAAGAGACCAACTCAACAACAGCTCAAACAGTTGACCAGTTTTTGTTATGAAGGAATATATTAGATTAGATTAAATTATGTAGAGGGCGGTTGCCTCGAAGGTCCACTAAGCACTGCGACCCGAAGGTCTATTGTGCTTCTTATGAAGCAGTAGCTGGGACAGGGAAATTATATTGACATTGTATAATTTGAAAGTACATACATAAGTGAAATTTAACATATTCATTCATTCGTTGATTCATCAAGAGGTCGTTCGCAACACGTATCACCATTACATGGTTGGCACTTAGCAATAGGACTTGATCTACCATCGGCTTTGTATTGTGTTACTAAAGTGATAGATAGAATAGGTGGCCATGCAAAAACACTGCAACCTATTGTCGGCCCCACGCGCCTAGTCGAAAGCCATTTCGATTTAATTGAGTGAATAAAATCTCACTAACCCCACGTTGGACGCCGAAGTATGTTCAAGCCTTTTCGCCCATTTTTCGATTATTTTTACCATAAATTTTCACTGATGTAGCTTAAAAAAGCGTTGAGGCAACCTTAAGGTAGCTTATTATAAACTTAAGGTAATTTAAGGTGATTAACGGTATCGCACGCCCAATCGATTGCACATTTCGTTTTTATTGATTGACTAAACAGAAATGACAGAAGTTGGAAATGTCATTAAAATTTATTGACGAATAAATTGACAATTGTTCAAATCTTTCCTACAATGGCGCAAACCCCACTCTGCATTAAAAAATAATATTAACAAGGATTAAAATTTTCAAGGATTCAATTAAATGGTATTTTTTCACTGGACATTTTACTGCTTTCTATGTACAATTTGCCTTTATGTAGACGCATGGACATGAATAGAAGTAATACTTAGTATTGAAAAAATTGTCCGAAGGCCTGTCAACCTCCATGAATAGAAAATACAGCATGAACGGTCAGTTGGATTTGAAATCAATAAATAAAAAAAATCGATTGACACAAATTAAACATTGCATTTGCAACGATGTGGAAGTTGTACGTTGTTAAATAAACAATTCATCAAAGGGAGCTCTCACATTGTAAAACGAGAAATTATCGGAGATTTCCTTTCCTTAGCTATAGTTCAATGTATTTTCTATGCAACGTAAATACACCCCTAATCATTTCAAAGTCATAATTTGTTTATTCAGTGAAAAGGAAAATGATACAGAATCGCGCACTTGGATGTATAGATAGAACCGTTCCTCATGGTCGTGCAACATGAAGAATTCTTCGTATTACATTTAGTTTAGGTCTTTAATGGACCGTCCCCTAATAATTACTGATTGTCTTCAGTAGATGCATTGTTTGCCACTCTATCCCGTGTAGGTTAGAGTGTCAAGACGCTTTACAACAGACGCTTTCGTGTCTCCCGACCCCATTTATTCCCATGAGAAAAACTGAACGGCGAACGATCCAGGCCTCGTATGAGATCTCATCAGATCAAAGTTGAAAGTGAGTTGGATGAACTTCAACATGGCTCTGGGCAATTCATCCCTATCTACTTGCACGTGAGTCTTCATTCCGCTCCGATGTTCGCCGCCTATCTGTAACTTACCCATCAGCCTACGTGTCCTCCGCGGGATGTGGCTTTCGCCAGTCGTTCCCTCCAGTCGTCTCGGTTCCTGAATCCGAGCAGGTTTTTGCTGTCGTTGTCAACGGAGTCCGCCCACTGCTTCTTCGGGCTATCGGATGGTCTTACATCTATGCCTACTCCCGTAAAAGCCTTTTTGGGTATCCATTTTTCCTCATTCCTCTGAAGATGTTTGAAAAAACTAAACGCGTAAGGAGTAGTAATAAAAACAGTGGTAAAGACAAAAATAATTATACTTCAAATAAAAAAAAAAAATATATTCATTTTTCACCCATTCGTACCATCTGTCCCGCCCTTGTAACATTCGTATTCCAACGAATTTGGAAACCTCTGGTTTGTCGTAGATTCCGAGCCGTTTTACCTTCTTCGCCATTGGTTGCTATCACGAACAGCTCCGATAATTCGAAGGTGTCGATCAGTTTCTCTGCCTCATATCAGTGGCGCAACACAGGCTGCCGTAGGAGCGGTAATGCATTAATCAAGTCGTACAGTTCATTAATCATTTAGGCGGCGATTTTCGGTTTTCATAACTGCTTGTCACATGAACAGAAGCGAATGAATTCTGAAATCAACTGGAAATTTTGAAGCCAATCAAGGCAGACAACATGACATTTAAAAATTTAAGCTGGATTGCTGTCCTTGATTGTTTTTTTTTTGCTTTAGAAGCGTTTTATTGTATAGTAGAAAGGGTTAGGTTAAGTTTACTACCCTAACCCGTTGTACTCTACAAAAAAAAACCGCTCATAATAACGTAAACCTATTTGGGTTTATGTTCGACTCCGGTAATTTATCTGTAGTAAAGGATTTACCACAGCACAGATAGATAACGATACCTCGATATTGAAAAAGACGTACTTTATGAAGACTACATCTACGGTTTGAAATTCATTCCATTGCGGCGAAATTATGGGAAAACAAAGCTATTTCAACTCATTTCAACGCTGATTGCATTCATTCAAATGAGACAATTACCCGTTAAGGTGCATTTTGCCAGGCACCACTCTGCTTCGATCGCAGGCGACGATGAAAAAGATTCACACAAACAGTGCTCCGTGCTCTATGGATTGGTCGCTAATCGCGAATAATGTGCGACGAACATGTGCCTAGCAAAACGCACTTTTATCTCAACTTTATCCGAAACTCGATCCATTTCAAATCAACTTCATGCTTCTACCCTATGTGGATCACCTATATCGTTATTTAGACTTCGCTTAACCGACACTAGACTCAATAAAGTCGCTCAAAACGAACCTAATTTGCAGACGTGCGTATAGGGGATTATTGAGAGATGTCGGCGCTTCAAAGCGACAATATAAAATTAAAATGCACCGTTTGAACTCCTATTGTTTGCAAGAAGATTGGTTTTCTTGCAGACGCATTATGTTCATCAAGTCTGGATAGAACTTAACGAACTCTGTCTCTCTCTGGGTACAGCAGACGTGTACAATGCAAAATAAACAGTTCGAAGTTCTGTATTTATTTGTCACATGGAATTAACATTCATGATTTAAGATCATTAGATCGATGGACACCTATTTATTATTTAAAATTTAAGGCCACAGTGAAAAAAAAATACATATTTATATAAGGGTTTATCCTGGTCAGTTTCCACAGATTCCCCTTCTATGTAATCATTGAGAGTGAGTGCTTGAGAGGTATACTGAGTCAAAAAGCTCCCTTATGTGCTCATATATACACTTCTCCAATGTTTTGAGTAAAAACTAAGTTAAACTGATCGAAATTCTTAGGATTAACCTAGCGGCGCTTACCTGATTTGGGGATGAAGACCACTCCAAACTCTCTCCATGGCAGAGATGCGTAGATTAGTCGGAGCCGTTGTGGGATGATGGAAAATTTTGAATGCACACTGGTCTTTCCTTACTTTCGGAAACAGCTCCCGGGTCGGCCCTGCTTTGCCTGAGAAAGCTTGCCACGGTTACATTTTTAGCACTTTCTGCTTCGGAATTGGCTTCCGGCTTGGCCAGGCTTGCTGTCATTTACGCGCGTTTTTGTGAGGAAATCTGTAAGATCTCTCGCATCTACCATCAAGCTCATCAAGCTCAGTTCAGCTTCTCGCTTGGCTTCAAGATTTTACTCTGAACGTGAGAAGAGATTGAAAGTTTTCAAATTAATTTCATTCACAGTCACTTTGCAGGACATTTTTAAAAATGAGCTTGAGGAAATCGCATACCGTAATGCAGGGAGGCATTTTTCTTCAGGTAACATTGTATGTATGCATTGTCCTTCGTTGGACTGTCTAAGTTCAAAATGGAACCACATCATCTGTTGGCACATCCCATCGTTTCTAATCATAATTCCCAGCACATGTGCTTTTCGTAAGCAGAATAATTCATGTGAATGGCTGATACGTGAAACTTATCAGTACATTTTCTTTCTCATAAGCCGGCGTGCAAACAGCCCACTAGCTCTACAAGTGTATTATGCGTCTTGAAGTCACAATGGATTTTCTTCGACTTGTGAGGGCTACATTGATTCTTAGAACTGGTCTTGGTTGCTGCACCGACGAGGACTAGTGTCAGAGGTTTGCCAGTTTGATGCATATCAGCTACTCCTCCTTCTAAGACATTTTGCAAACATTTAACAGACGCAGCCATAAAAGCGAACTACAAACACATCAAGGAACAAATAAACAGTCAAATGTAAACTTCCTTAGTCGAAGGCCGCCACAAAAGGCAAAATATACATACATATCATTAGTAATGTTGCAGAACAACAGGCCGCAGTACTGTCCGTATGAATGGATGTTATCACTTTACGGACGATAAGGTTGCACATGGTGGACTCTATGTCATTAAAAATTCATTTGTGATGGCACGATGTTTTGCGAATATTACTTAGTACGAGGTCATTGTTCGCCGGAATCCGATACCTGTAGTTGCAACAATCAATCATGGTTTGAAATTTCAATGGCAAAGCATGTATGAAATTTTCTAATTGAAACTGTCAATATTGACTAGTACTTTAAGCGGTTTATTGATTTCTAATATATGTGGGATGGGTCACAAATTTCTGTAGAGATAATAGCTTATTGTTGCCTGTTAGTCCGTTAATCATGTTTGTCTGTTCTTGCAAATGAAGGAACAGACTGAAAAATAAATTCCCTCATTTTTTTTAGAAACAACTCCAACAAGTTTTGCCTTCAATAGCAGGAGGAATGGGAGTGGACGCACTTTTTTTTTCAAAATTTCAATCCTGGTGCGAGTGTCCGTGGGTCAATGTATGCTTTAAAATAGACTCGATCTCATTATAAGTACTTACCTCAACGGGAGCATTAAAACCAACAAAAAGAAAGATCCATCGTCCAATCATTTATTCAAAGCAATAAACTGGTGCAAAACTACAGAGGCACTAGTCTGTACATCCAATCCGCAAATCCTGAAGAACAGAATAAATCCCATCGCTGTGCAGTTCATTAGTGAATGTTAGGGCGGTTTTAGATCTGACCGATTAATTACCGATCAACATTTATGCTTTTTTTCAAGCAAAACCTCGAAAAATGCCGGAAATACAATGTCGAAGTATACCTAATTTTCGGCTGTGAAACATGGACCCTAACCCAAGCCTCCGATAACTTGCTGAATACATTTTTACGTAAGGTCCTTCGGACCAGTTTTTGACCAAAACGGATGGCACATCCGGTACAAGCACGAACTCTGCGATGAGCTGCAAATCAACAAGAAACCACAAGTTCAATGGACAGGTCATAAACAAAGAATGGACGATATTTGCGCAAATTTACATTAAATTTCGATGCAATCTCTCCGCTCAACAAGCCCAAACCCTTAATTGACTGCGGGGTATAAGGGAAAGTTTATTCACATTAATTTTGTATAATAAATGTTGATTCACCGCTCGTCGAACAAATCAAAACTGGCAGTTGAAGATAACGGTATTACATTTAAGCTCATTTTTGCCTTTTCTTCTAAAAAATTCAATACGACACAAAAAATTTCCCTTATTCAAATAGCAAGGTATCAATTTGAGCATGCTATAGACCAAACTCAACAATTTTCTTGTAAATACTCACTAATGCTCCCGCCGAGATTTCGCCGGAATTTCGCCGTCCTTAGTGTCACCACAGACTGTCGAACTTGAACACGAACCTGGTACAAGTGGATCGGCTTTCTTCACATTTATATGAAGTGTGTGTCAGAGGACTTTTGTACCAGGTTCGTGTTCGAGTTCGACAGTGTGTGGTGATACTAAGATACGCGCCAATTGAACTATATATGAAGTAGGAGAGAGGGGCTCCCAGCAATTATGATCCAGCCAATGATGGTGTATCAACGCTCTCGCAGAAACGGAGATCAAACCAAAATCGGTGCCATCAACTGTTACTCATTACACTTTAAGTACAACCATGCACATTACTGAATTCGGTCGTCTTGTTGGTGAGCTATGTGCAATTTTTTGTTTGTTTTATATTGTTAAAAATTCCCAACAAAAAAGATGATTAGCCAAAATGCCAAAAACCAGTTCTCCTGAGAGCATTAAATATCATATTTTCTGCAATGAAACATGGCAACATGGATTTTCGAAAAAGCTCAACTGTGAGCAAAAAAGCACGCTTTCTCTCTCCTGGAATAAACAACTGCACATACACTGCATAGTATCTGTATCTCTATCTGGAAAATACTCTGGAAAATACTCTTGTGTTTATCTTTTCCGTGCGACGCGACGGTCAGTTGTTCTTCAGCGTGCCGATAGGTTCAACACCCACCGCCACCGCACAAATACGACGCTCACATTGACTAAGTATCTGTTGGTCGAAAAGGTTCACAGTTCGTGCTGCGTATCATCTACTTGACGATTTTCGGTGTTTTCGGTCCTCGTGGCGCGTAAAATCTTTCCGCGAAATTTCCGTGATTTATATACGAACCTTATTCAGATTGAGTATCCTTCTTTTTCAGTTGAGTTTTGTGTTTATTGCTTTTGGCTCGTGAGAAATTCATAAATTTGATAGTAGTGTGACTTATTGTATTTTGTGCAGTGGGATATTTGAAAGGAAGCTTGTGATTTTGATGTTTTATAGTGCGAACGTTAAACTGTAGCTTATTTTGGTTACTGTGCCCTTTATTAAGATAAATGTATAGTGGACAAAATTAAGTGAAAATTTTTTTTACAACAGTATTCAGTGATTAGAGAAAAATAATTAAACCGAGTGATATAAAATTTGACCCAAAAAGGATACTCTCCCCAAATCCAACTAAACTCAACGGAAGTCGCCAACAACTTTGTGGATTACCAGTAGCAGTATTCATAGGATCTATATTTGAGACGTTAAATTTTTCAAAGTAAGTACATAGTATATATTTCTCAATGCAATTATCCTTTTCTGAAATACTACAATTCAATCTAAAAAGAGATCCAGATCATGTTACTGCCATCAATCTTTTCAATTTTATTTGACTATACCTACATAGCTACTCGTACAGTGCCGGCTATAACTATTTGACCGCCCTGTTAAATTAATTGAAAATGACTCTCTTCCAGAAAGAGCAATCTATCAACAGATATCAGATCCACATTCGGCGCCCAATGTGGGGTCGTTGTGATTTTATCCAATTAATGGAACCGAGGCAATTTTAAAAAACTTTTAACATACCTTAATAGTGTTTTAGCAATGTTTCGAAAAATAAGGCCACTATATTTTTTGAAACATTTGTTAAAGCACAATTTTATTTTTTCATGTCATATTAACAAAAATCAACTCTTGTCGGCGCACCAGCTGGATAACGCTTATCAGTAGATTGTTGATTATAACGGTAATTTTTTAAAAATATTAAAAGCAGAATCGTTACCGATTATTTACATTTGATTTTTTTTCATTAGGTTAATACTTAAGATAGTGCAAAAACTTTTGCTACCAGCCATTTGACGGGACCTCTAGCATCAACAGGAGCAAAGAAGCCTGCTGATAAGCGGTGTCCCGTTATTTAAGTGGCAAGAGTTCATTTTGTTGATAAGCTATTACAACAAATAAAGTAATAAACTAAGCTTTAACAAATATGACGACAAAAGGTGTCGCTAGCTTCCGGGCTATAAGGCATTCATTAGCTTTCCTTAGGCTATCTTAAGTTTCCTTAAGGCTTTTTAGTGTCCTACATTACTGAAAATAATAGAAATTAGTCGGAAATGCTCGAAAATATTCGGCGCTCAATACGGGGTCAGTGTCACTTTATTTGGTCGACGAAACTAAAATTGACAATCGAATACCGTTAGTCACAAGACACATAAGCCGAAACCTTCTTGGACCTTTCCTTAAGGTTACCTTATGGCTTTTAATGACCCCATATCAATGAAAATTTATAGTAGAAAATGGTTGAAAAATGGTAGAAAAAGTCCGAGGATATTCGGTGCCCAATGTAGTCAGTGGGATTGTATTCAGTCGATGAAATCGAAATGGGCATTCGAATCGACACCTCAAGGCTGTCTTAAGGAATCCTTAAGCGTTTGTAAGGTTATTCTAAGCTACATTATATTATGCCTTTTTTCTACCCTATGTCGTTGAAAACAGAAGCAATTTGTCGAAAAATTCTCGAAAAGCTCGAAAATATTCGTCGCTAAATTTAGGATCAGTGTGATAACATATCGTCGATGAAACCGAAACTAGCCATCGAATACCGTTAGTGCTAAAACCAAGAAAATAAAACGATTTTAGGCCCTTACCTTAGGGCTACAATAAGGCCTTTTTTGGACCAGTATCAATGACAGAAAATAGTCGAAAAATGGTAGAAAAATCCAAAGATGTTCGACACCCAATGTGGGGTCAGTAAGGTTTTAGCCAGTCATTCATCATCGCAATGGTAGTCGAATAAGCTCATGGTGCAGTTAATTACAAGACACAAGATGTAATACCGAAATTTTTTTAAACCTAACCCTAAGACTACCTTAAGATTTTTAAAATAGAGCATTTTTTTAATTTCGCGCTCCTACATAATGACATCCTGTGCAAATGCTTAGTCTGCAAATATGGTATAGCAGGGCCTGCCTACCTTTTTGCTGAGGAATTATTTTAAATTTTTTACTATAATACATAGAACGATTTATTCATTAAATAATAAAAGAACTAAGCACTGCATATTGTATTGGTGGTTTTGCGAAAAAACACCAGAGCTTTAAGTGTTTGTTCAAAAATTTGTACAAGAAATTGCTAATGTGAGGTAGTTGTTACGCTCACTGCGCTAATTTCTTACCTAATTATATGTTGAACAAAAAAGAAACAAGAATCAACTCAATTTGTTGATACGATGTTAGCCGCATATTTCTTGAAAAAGCCATGATACAACACGTTGACAGAAAACACAAGAAAGCGATCCAAATGCGGCCGCTTTTAAGAACGAAAATCGTCAAAAAGATGCTAATTTCAACACTAGGAAATTAACTAAAAATAACACTTAAGTATCTACAAACATGTTGCCAGGCTCATAAGCAAGGTATTTTAAGGTAATTTAAAAACATTATTTAGCTAAATCTATTATTGCTAGATCGGTAACTGTTATAGATCAATGTCAACCGGCATCTTTGATTAATAAATTCACATCACTGATGGATTCGGAGCATCTGTTAATTTTATAATTCCGCAAATTTTTTGTTTTTTTTTTTTTTCTAATATGCGCTTCAAGGGTGTCACGCATTGCAGTCAGGGGTAGCAGATGTTTTGAATTGAGGAAATTAGAAGGCGCAATCGTTCCGGAACAATATGTTTATTGGATGGGTTAAATTTCCCCTGTCTAGGTCAACACGTTTCGATTTCACCGAGTAGATAATATTTCTGCTCAGTCTGCCGAGCACGTAGCAGCAATGATTTTGACAGTTCATCGCCGTCACTTTGCAGAGGAAGAATGCAATTTTTTAAACACAAATAAAAAAACTTTGTAAGGGAAATTTCGGAAAGAGTCTAAACAAAAATTTCATAGTATATGGTTGAACATGTCGTTCAAAAGTCGCAAAATGAATTACTGAGCAGTTCCGCTACGGTTCCGTCACATAGTGTACATCTCTTGAACCTATCCAATATCTCAAAGTCAATAGTTTATATCTACTGCATGCGGTAGATTAAATCTCCAACAGACTATGTATTAGTCTGCTTTCAGATGATCAGCTCGCTAGCCAGTAAGTTAATCAACCGTTAAGAATTTAAATGAAATCGAAGCATTGCTGGGTTAACGAAAATTGGCGGGAATGCTATTCACTTGCGATATTAACGAATTCATAAATTTTGAACATGAGTCCGTGAATGTCAATCTCAAGCCATTTATTTATTTTATATTAGATAATCAGTCGGATGTACCAGCTGACCGTAGGCCGGTCAGCAGTGCCATGCTTTTAGAATTGGTACGTCGGCCAGACGCGGATCATGTGAAAGGGTTGACTTAATCAGCCGGTCTGATAATTTGAAAATGTCCATTTGAGCCCATGTAGGTACGTCGGACAGCCCGTCAGCCCATCAGTTGGTACGCGACTGTCGGGCTGATCATGTGAAAGGGCACTTGAATTCATCATCGCGATATTTTGCAGATGTACATAAATTTGACCTTCAATACATCTTTGTAAAGCAAACCTCTTCTTTTTCAATATTACCGATATTCAGGACCATAAAAATGTTCCCAAAAAAAAAAACAATAGCAATATTGACTAGGCCTAACTTATTGCTTTCCGCATATCTTTCTTGACCAAAGTTCGTCAGTGAATTATTATTCCAAGGCGATACTTAAAAGCCATAAAAACAAAATTGGAACTTCTTGTTCGTCCCTTTTTAAGGCGTCTAGATGTATAAACTTTTTTTTATGGTTTGGCGTTACCTTGAACCGCACAAGATTCTACGCTTTTCACCATTATCGAAAAGTGCAAATATCTTGTACAGGTTTCCGAGAAAATATAATTGAGTTGAAAGCTTTGAATGTCCTCCGAACCATCCTTTAAATCAGCCTCCTTTGGGCTAAACAGTAGCTTTCTTTCAATCCCCGAAATCGGTTTAATACCTTTTAACGTTATACACCTATGAGCTTATATAAAATGTACATACTCGCACATGTATAATCAGTTAGTTTCTAGGTCCATTTAAAGTTGCCAAACAAACTTGAACTTGATATACGTATACAGTGTACGCTCTTATAACCGGACACCATCGAGACCAAAAATTTACGATTATGGTAAGTGTCCGCTTATGAGAACGATAACAAAATAACCAAAGCTGGTAGTGAAATTTAACATGTTTAGTCATATCCTGATCTAAGCGTTGGCACTCGTTGGTTGTATTTGGGGGCGAAAACGTAATAGTGACGTTTGAAAGTTTCAAATTTTTTAGATGCGTATCAGCGTTAGCAAAAAACAGCTACACTTGCTTATTTAGCCACCTCATTTTGATAATAAATGTCACCAACCACTCGTCCATAGTCTCTGAAGTCATAAACACGCCAAGAAAGGCTATTGCGAAACCATTGACTTGCCCGGTTATTAGAGGTTTAGATTGAGAAATAACTGAAAAATGCATGTCCTACTATGGGAGCGTCCGGTTAAGGGAGACATTCTTTAAAAACGTGCAAAAAATGTTCGGGACTTACAGATTTGTTCGCTTATAGGAGGTGCCGGTTATGGGAGGTATCCGTACAGGGAGCGTACACTGTATAGGTATCTGTTTATCTTCAGTACATACATACGTAGACGTACATTCGATATGTGGCAATAGAGAAGAAATTTCTTGAAAAATGAACCTTTCCACCTTGTTGGAGTTTTCAGTATCCTTGGAAATTGATTGGATTTTATGCTTTCGACCTTGAGAGAAAAGAAAACTTTATGCCCATAGAAACCATTTTTATTTTGTTTGTTAGCTTTTTCTTATTTGTTGGATTTGTGCTGACTGTTCATATGGATTTTTTTTCGGGTGATTTATTTCTCTCGGCCTTTTTTAAACTATGTACAAGTAGACATATTCATATCATCAAATCATAACGACGCTTTCAATATGTTTTTTTTAGTAGTTATCTGTATGTTAGGCCAATGGAGAGCTGCGCTTGATAAAAAAAGGAGAAACCGCGAACCTTTAATTTGAGAATCAACGTATCATACCCGCTGGGTTTCACGCAGATTAATGAAGTATTTTGACCTTTACCCTCCTTTTCCGTCACTTATTTTTCCGATGGTTGTAAAATTAAGCGGTTCTAGCATAGGCCATGAAAATCAGCAAATGAGCTCTTTAAATCTAAAGACTAGTCATTAAAGTGGAAGATTTATTCATTTTCGAATTCCTAACGGATATACGTACGTAATAAATCAATTCGAATGAAAGACCAGTAATTCCTCTACATGTACAGATCCCTATAGGACACACTACGTATTTTTACAGCCATTTTCCTTGAATTTTCGAATATACTCAGTTTTTTTCCATTAATTGATTATATTTTATGCTATACCTTCACCATCGCAATTACACATGCGCCACTCGTAATTTATTCTTATTTTAGATACTTGCTTTTCACCACCATGATTCTTTAAACTTTAATTGGCAATAAAACTCCCAATTATAATTTATGTGCGATCATTTCAGATTGTATAGAGACATTTGAACAAAAAATGACTTTCAAGAGTCTGGAGAGGTTATCACTAATCTGTGAAGAAGACGACCGATGCAAAGGTTATCTGATGACGAATAGTCTGACAAAATATCTATATTGAACACAGCGACTCATGATATGTTTGACGTACTACTAATTTTGAACTGAATCATTCATTAATCGGATAGTTATTGTATTTGCTAGCCGGATGTTTGGCGTTTACTTTTAATTTAATATATTCCACAGATGTTTATTTTGGATGAACACATTGTGCGCATATTATTGAAAATACTATGATAGTGTTATTCTTGAATTTGCGTTTTTCAACTGGAATCAATTTTTTCTTCATTAGATTCAATTATTTTGCATTTAATTATAATATCGTTAATTAAATGAAAATTAAACATACTCAATTGCATTAAAAAATCTCTAATATAAAATAGAAAGGGTGTACCTGCTGATTAAATTTGATAATGAGGTGAGTGACTTCTGGGGAGTACAGTAGTAGCAATGCGTCACCTTCGCTATTGTAGAGATTCATCAGTAACATGTCTCATTGACATACACACTTTCTAGGCTGCTCGCCGGAAAATGCAATCGGACACATGCAGGAGGACAACTCAAGTCCATGTGACTCCTCATCTATTTAATCAACGGAGAAGTTTCTCTGGTAAATCTTATGTGATTATTAACCTTCCCCTAATCTTGGAGGTCCAATAAATTGTGATTTCTTTTTAATTGAAAAAAAAAATCAAGCTTCCCTCGATTATCGGATATAAAGGTCAACACATTTCCTTGGATCTGTAAGTTGTGATATCGCCAGCTCAGCGCTTTTATCTTTTCATTTACTTCCCATGTTTATCTTTGACAAATTCTTTAACAAACAACTCAGAGGTATTATTAACTAATAAAATCATTCATATCTTATCAATTTAGGTTAACTAAAAAATACTTACGTACATTGTAAACACGAATCATATGAAATGGATTGCTAATGTCGAATCAGTTTTTCTGAACATCATATTAAATGCGCATGCATCATACTGAATTTTTGGGCGTGTCTTGCTGCTATATGTACTTGTATGTACTCTATCTTTTTTGGCAAATTCGGTATTAACATTAGTTTTACATTAACAGTACAAAATTTGCATTTTATCACATGTTTTTTTTTTTCCATAGAGAGGAGCGAGGGCCAAAAATGTGTTATCAGAATAGCGATAAGGGTACATCGTTGATATCTTATCTAGTTAATGTATGATGGAAAACCCTTGCAGAATGAAATTATAGCCGCGGTTGTTTTTGGCCAATCGGGCAGAACTGTACAGAGTAGCTTCAAAAGTTATACAGAACAGCGAATGAAGCATTTAGGCAAAAACTAACTGTTTCCTTGGTTCACTGTGTGCCTTGGTCTTAGCCTTCAAACCTCAAATCAAATGTAAGGAAAAAAATTTAATATGTACCTTACCCCTTGGGGGTCATAGCGCATCAATCACGCTGAAAAGGCCTAGCTGACGTTTCGTTAGGTTTCGGATGATGCATGTTGCTGGCATACACAGCCTGTTTGTTTAATCGCCTTCTACGACAAGGCCGGAAAGACTGGGGGTTATTCTTACACCCAAAACACAAGGTGAAATCAAGTGAAAACTTAAGATCTAAAATATACATTGTGAAGATACAATCTAACCACTTTTGATTGGGCGACAGAATCATTTTGGTTTTGTTATTCCATACTATGACAAAAATTCAACATTTTATTCAAAGGAAATAAATTGCACTATGTGCCTAAACTGCATAAATAAATTGCATTATTTGCTCGAAACTATAGATTTGAGTGGTGCTCAAACCGACGTAAAAAAAATTAGCTTCGCGAATCCAGCGGAAAAAATGTGACAGCGGCGTCTTATGAGGATGTTCACACTGACGCGAAGTTTTGTCAGAGGTTGTGCAACAAAATTTTCCGTCGTGTCAAAATTCGATTTGAGATTTCCTGCACCAGCTATCCATCCAGAACCATCGGGAACTGTGTTGTTAGTATAATGCGTGTGTGTGCTTTTTCTGTTCCGTTGCACAAATAAACGTGATTAAAATGTATTTCCCCCTATCATATCTGAAAGTAATATGACTTTAACAAGTTGTTTACCAACTTGAAAGGATATTACTAATTGATAACAATGGAAGTGAGTTGCTTTTCAGAATTTCCAGAGCTCCGTTTGTTGGCAATTGTGATAAAATACGATTAAATAATCTTTAGTTTCCAAAGTGCGCACTTTAAAACCCCCTTTCTTCTAAGAAACGTTAAAGCCTTCTTATGCACGATAATTGCGTTCGCTCAGTGCCAAAATATGATAATATTGTTTTAATTCTCATGAGATTTTGTCCGAAAATGGCCTTATCACTTCTAATGTCACCATGTGAAAATAATACCATTTTAATATTTTAATTCGATTCATTTTCTTTTTTTTTTTAGTGGCAATTTATATGTCGAAAATCATCACGGTCTCTGCTGTTCTTATCTAGAGGTCAACGTTTTGATAGATATTTATTTTAATTAGCTAAGAATATTTTGGCTACATGTATTCAATGTTCTTGCAAACTGTAAATGCGAATTATTTTTCTGTGAAATTGGAATTTTTGTGATACTTGGTTTCATTACGCACGCCAACTTAGTATGCCGCGTCTGTAACTTAGCTCGGCAATGCACCGAGCATTTTTTTTGTACTCGAAATATGGTCGTTTGAGGGTTCAAGTCCCTCAACAGAACAAATTTTGTTTATTCTCAAATTCCCTCACCAACGCGATTTATTCGCGACGGATAATTCGTGACGGATTCGTAAATTTGTTTACATAGCGTCTTATGGAGTTGTTCACACCAACGCGACACAAATTCGTGTGCATGCACCGGACTATATGCCCGTCCATTATATTTTTGTATAAGACAAAACGTTTTTTATATAACTCGTTTAGTTTCCATCCATGAACCACTCACATTCCACCCACCATTCTCTTGTGTGACTTAAATCAAAGATCTGTACATGTTCGCTTTTTATAAACCAATTCATAATTTTTCGAATTAAATTTATTTATTCAAACCGAAATCATACTATCCGAATCATATTCACATTTTTTTGAATCGAATTCATAATTTTTCGACTCTTAATTAATTCTTTCTTGAAGTAAATTATTCGAATACTTCATTAATTGTGTCAAGAAAAAAAAATGTTTTGTTCCACTCTATTAAAAATATATTAGTTAACGAACTATGATCACGCGATCTTTGTTTTCAGAAATATGCAACATTTTATATCACCATCTCAGACTGAATTACTCAGAATTCAATAAAACTGATCAGTGTCGCCATCTGATTATATATAAACGGCTTACTAAAGTCGTGTTTCATTAGAAGCTGTTTTTCTCGATACTTCAAATGACTCAAAGTTTCTATTATTATTTAATTTATAATTGGCGTTTATTATCACCCTACTCCATATTACTTATATAAAAGAGGATGACGTTCTATTTGAACATACTTTTATTATAGCACCTGAAAAAAGTAAATATAGGTACATATACGCGATATGTACTCGTAAGAGTTACGTACCCGGTAGTAGCACGATCGTGACATAATACTGTTATTAAGGTGCTTAAGTTGTATTAAGTTAGTATTAAGATCTCAGTATTTCCCATCATGCTGGGCTTATGACCATGACAAGCTTTTTTTTTAAGTACTCACCATAAGAACAGCACGTGTAATAAGAAGAAAAAAACTAGTACCAGATTTGATTTGAACTTCTTAATTTTCTGAATTAGATTCCCTGGTTCTAGATTGCATATTGCATATGCACAGCTTCATACCCAAGTCTTGATGAATTTGCAATTCCGAAAGCCATGCACACCATGAAATTTTTTAAGGAGAAAGAGATTTGATTCTGCCAGATGACTGTTTGTCAGCTACTGGTCGAGAGAATTTGAAAGAAATTTGCATGTTAATTGCAATTGCGTTGACCCCTCCAGGGGCACTCTTGGATTTATATGCCATTTGACTGTCGATATCAATCTACTTTTCGGACGTGCAGTTGCTAGCATACACCTCCTATCCGCGCCGTCTTCATACTGACAAGCTTGGAGGACAGTGGGAGTTCTATAAGTACCCACAGGCATTTTTTGTGGGCACCGTGGATTGAGCCTCCATTCTCTAGAGTCTAGATCGTAGAGCGGTGACCGGACGAACACGGCCTCCGAACGCGTCTAGAGAGAAATTTGCTGTGCTGAATATAAAATAGCAGTTCTCAACATAATTCTGATGCGCTCGGTAGTCATGAACATGAAGTCTCGGTGGTTAATAAAAAACTGCTGTGGGTGTTATTTGAACTCCCACAGCACTCCCAGCTCGTTAGTAACAGACGGCTCAGATAGGCGGTGTATGCTAGCAACTGCACTATCTGAAATCTATTATGCTATCGAAACATCAACTGGCATACCTATACAAGTGTTGTTGATGCGCCCATGCAAAGTCAAGGCAATTTAGAACAACAACATAATGTTGAGAGACGAGCTCAGAAAAATTTCAGACGAAATTTCTATAAAACTTCACTCCGATTCTAGATTTGGAGATCTTTTATGGGAAATTTTGAAGTTTCCTAGATTTTGCACTAGATTTGGCTAAATCCCGAGATTTTATCAAGTCGTGTGTAATGTGAATATGACTTTAGCCTCGACATATTTGCTTCCTATTGAAAATTGTTACTAAATCCATTTTACTCTCGCCCTTCTGCAAATCACACTATCTAATCTTTTCAAAATATGTGCATACGTGCGATTCCAATCCAACAGTGTAGCACCTTGAAGATTTTAAATAATACCCGAGTATGACACACCTCATTTTCATTTATCGAAAAATACGAGCATGACCTCAGGGTCTACACTCTTACGTATTTCAGTAACCCCTAACCGTGTTTTTGTATCTTTAATCCTATTGCAGTGCTGTAGCTCGAATGATGCCGATTCAGTGTGATATTTGTTAGTCGTTGTTCCTTCTCAAACAAAAAAATTTAAATACAATATTCTTCAAAGATTTTCGTTGTTACTCTCGCGTTTTTTTTTTTTAATTTACCTATTAGTAATCATAGCGAATCTAGTAATTTGTGAGCTGAACTTAATGGTTGTCGATGAGTTAATGTACACTAGTACAAAATTGTGTAGGAGTGCCTACAGGTGAAAGGAACCAACGAATTGTAACGTTTTTTTTTTTTTTTCAACTTTACTTTGATGTAGATAATTAACACCGATTATACCGAGGCGATATTACGATGCTTTGTTGAGAAAGAGGTTGATGATGTCAGCAGTCGATGATTTCATTGAAGACATTATTGGAAATTACTACATCCTGCTTGTACTCGTAAATCAAATAAAGTTACATATTTGTGTACCAGTGTAAGAATTACAAGCTTTACATAATCTTTAATGTGATAATCGTGACAGCCGTTTGTGCAAGAAATAATTATTAAAAACTAATTAAGATGCAAACAAATAAGAGAATATTGATATAAAGGTGTCCGATGTTATTTTTTATGAATATTTACTATTTGCCCTTTCTTCGGCAAACTATTACGTACAATACATATGCTCGCTCATAGCATGAATGAAATGCCATGCCATGCCACATTTCTACAGAAAATTGAACTGATCAGTTCGACGACGCATTTCGAAAAATTTACGACGCAATTCGAATTTAATGAAAAAATTATCGTGCTACGCAAAGCGAAAGGACGAAAATCGAGACGATTCAAAACGAGGTCATAGTGTACTTTTACGCCCTAAAGCATAAGGGGACGCAATCAACCATTTCCACAGTGGAATTCGAACCCGCGAAACCAGCAAGACGTTAGACTGACACCTCAACACACTAAGCAATCGACCCTACTACCATGTTGCTTACAATTGCATAAGCAATTGCGTGGTGAGGAGTTTATTCGTTAATTTCGGAGCACCCTGCATAAGTATGTTCAAATCCATCCGGAAGCAATGCATAAAGACTTCCCCTCTGGCACCAAATCATGGAAACTTTATTCAATAAAAAAAATAACAAATTATTAATAACATTCCCAGGTCAGTCTTAATAGGAACCTTCACAGCCCCTCCGGCATGATTCTCTGACTAAACGTTGATTCATTTCTGGTCACGTAAATTACGTTAACTAATTTGTAACAAAACATTTATCATTTAGCTATCGACTCTCGCACGAGTGTGTCGACATTCATGTCGTGTCTTAAAACATGCTTGCAAGAATTTAATAATAACAGGAAATTTCGGTAAAATTAAATACTCCATGG
Organism: Chloromyia formosa; assembly: GCA_964017055.1. Taxonomy (NCBI): domain Eukaryota; kingdom Metazoa; phylum Arthropoda; class Insecta; order Diptera; family Stratiomyidae; genus Chloromyia; species Chloromyia formosa. The sequence continues at coordinate 152,878,943 of OZ024815.1, read as the reverse complement.
CATCCTGTTGAAACGCTTGAATGTTAATGACAGGGTAGAGTGTTATAATTAACCTTTTTCAGCGATTTGCACTTTGTTTCAGTGCAGCCTTCAGTCATTAATAGGTAGTAGTGATTCACACTCATCAGTAGATTGTATCTGAAATGAATCATCATCATTTATGTACCTGCATCTGTACTAAAACAAGCCGACTTCAACAACATTATGGAATCGGACTTTTGTTTACGCCGAAGCTATTTAACTACGATAACTTCAATATTTGAACACAGAAGATTGTGCGAGTATGTTAATGCAAAAGTATCGGTAGCTGACATCAGCTTTTGTGTCATCTGAACAGGGTTGCCATGCCAGGTTAGGGAATTGCCATGTTGGGGAATTTCGTCTCCAAAATGGGGAAAATGGCGAAATTTTGGGGAAAACCAGTTTCTGAGGATTTTTTTTTGGGGACAAAATCCCCACGCGTATTACACGAAGGTTTTTATAAATAAATTACAATCACTGTAAGAATCAACCTATTAGCTTGTAAGAACCCAGTTTGGCAGCGATAGGCAATTTCACTATTTCACCTTTAACATTGAACTTAAATTCAAATTCCATGGATACATATGGGCTAAGTATCCGCCGTAGTCATTGGGGATTCCCGTATTTTGACATCCATTTCAGGGCATCCTTGAAGCGTTTTCAAATGTATCGAATTTAGATCCCATTGATTTCAAAACACTAAGCTTGACGCGCTCGGTGGCAGTATTCATTCGGTCACCACTCTACGATCTAGAGAATTCCTCGGACCGAACAAAAATTGCTTGTGGGTACTAATAGAACTCGCACTGCACTCCGAGCTTGTTAGTATAAAGACCGCGCGAATAAGAGTTTCATGCTAGCAACTGCACGTCCGAAAAGTAGATATGCTATCGAAACGTCAACAAGGTATAGAAATGTAAGAGATGTTAACGCGACCATGCCCCTGGAGAGGTGAAGACAAGTAACAACAACAACCGACTTAAATTTTACACACAGAAAATTGAGAAATTCTCTCGGAATCGATGAAAATCATATTAAAACAATAGCTTATAGTTTCGTTATTAAAATATATTTGTTTAAGCTCTCTAACCTGGGGATTCATAATTAACGAAAACCCATCTAAGAATTAGATAGGACAAGGATTAACATATCCTTGTCACGGTTGGTCACAAATTGGTATGTTAATTAGGAAACCTATCAAAATATCGATTAATATGACTCTAATCAACTACATGAAAAATTTCCAGTAAAATATTGTACTAAAATGATTACACAACTAATTAAAATTATTTTCAAGATGCTGAAACAATTCTTTTTAAAGAATTTATGTTATGTCTTATTTATACAATTTATAAGTACATACATATTTTATATTTCAAAGTGGCGACAATTGGGTAGATGAATACGTATTAATATTAGAATGAATCATTTGAAATATTATAACAGATTGTCGAACTAATATGAGCACAGAGGCTGACGGTCTTTCAAACCATCCCGTATCCTCTGTAGTGATAAGGCCATTTGTAACGGCGGCCGAGGCCGAAGCGACATTATAAGACCCCGCCCACGCTACCTACAGCCGATCTAACTATGAAATTCAAGTACGCCTTGTCACTTGTGACGAGGTTTTGACACTTAGGTGTCCGGGATGGGTAGATGACTAAATGACCAAACGACTAAACGACCTAACACAAAGCCTATATCCTCCTCAGTTCGACAATTCGTTACACGACAATCGAAACGGAAGAATCTTATAATAAAAGCAGCACTTTTAAGCAAAATACGTTCTTTTAACAAAATTGATTAGAAGACAGTGTGGTATTTTTAACAAAAAACGTCATTATGGGGAATTTCCCAGGCCAGAATGGGGGAATTTATTTGATCGATACCTGGCAAGCCTGAATGTAAAGTATGTACTTAAATATGTAGCTACATTTCATGCATATGCAAAATATTTTGCAAATTTAATTAGTTATGCTGAAACGCGTTCAGAGTTGCATCTCTGTTTCAGGAATGTCGAATTTATCTACGTATTTGCTGCTAACATTAAGTGGAGTCTTATTAACATATTGCTATTGTCTTTCAATACATATTAACTTTTCTGTTGTACGATTTACAAGTACGTGCAAATTATGGGCAAAGTGGTGGAAAAGTATTATTCCGAAAACAATTTGAATCATATCTTTATGAATCATAAGATTGTTGTTTAGAAATTCACTTTTATCACCATACTTGAACAGCGTCTTGATAATGTTAAGTACATTGCAAATACGCCTGAGTTCAATGTTTGAGATAAGCTTGTGCGTTTCATTGTTTTTGAAATTTCAGAATGATAATTTATGTTACACTCTTTTTTGGGGAATTTCCTTAAAGAGCTCATTGCTATTGTATAAATTGTACAGTGCCATCCCTTAATACCAACAAAAAGTTGACTGCGATCGGTTTTTTACCGGTCATGAGTCGGTTTTCATGACCATGACGTAGGGTAGTTGAAAGACTACACAAGACTCACATTGCAGATGGAAACATACATAATGAGTGTATGTACAATGACATCAGCATTTTTACTGATGGCTCTTTAATGGACGGTAAAGCGGGGGCGGGGGTTTACTCTGAAGAGCTAAACCTAGCATGTGCGCTTAGTCTAGGAGAGTATGTGTCCGTATACCAGGCAGAGATGCTTGGCTTGTTGCATGCGTTGGACCACTTGCTTGAAGGTCAGGTGCGGGGGAAGAAAATCCTTATTGCACTGGGCAACCAATCGGTGATCAGACGCATGCAGCAGACGAACATAAACTCTAAACTGGTACTAGAGTGTGTCCGGAAGCTCAACACGTGTGCCTCAGAAAATGAGGTTACGCTGATGTGGGTAAAAGGACACATAGGTACAACAGGAAATGAGGCGGCGGATGCCCTAGCAAAACAGGGATCTGCGGCAACTTTCATTGGCCCAGAACCCAGAGTTGCTCTGGGGAACGGCATGATTGGAGCGAAGGTTGGGAAGTGGATGGACTCCATGCATCAACAAAGATGGCAGGAGCTAGTCACTTGCAAACAAGCTCGGAATGCAATGACCAGCCCTTTAGGCAGGGAAGCGAGAAAGGTACTTAGTTATAAACGGAGTACTCTAAGCTAGATAACTGCCTTGGTCACAGGGCATGGTAATTTTAAGGCTCATCTGGCCAAGATGAAAATCGGGGAAGATGACGTTTGCAGGCTATGCCTGGAGGAGGCCGAGACGGCGGCACACATTGTGTGCGAATGTCCAGCACTGGCTAGCACGAGGTTGAGGATCACAGGCAGGCACACGATAAGTGTAGAAGCCATGAGTGAACTCAGCTTCAAACCAATGCTAGCAATAACACGGGACTCAGTGATGACCGGGAGGGGGCGAAAAGGGACCCAAACGTTAGTGGTCTGCTTCGGCTATCCCCCAAAGTATATAATAATAATAATGACCATAAGCCTTTTTTTAATGATTTGGTTTATTCGAAACCGGTACTTGGGAATCTCGGGACCGGTACTACCAGAATACCGGTTTTAAACCGGTGGACCGGTTTTTAGGAAAAGGCCTATCATGCTGATTGTGTACGGTTTAAATGTGCCATGTCTTCGAGAACACAAGAGACTTCTGCGTAGTTGCCAATGGTGAGATATGTATTCGTATATTGAGGACAAGTTATTTCGGCGCAACTTACCACAAACGTCACGAAATACTCTATTGCATGACAATTCCGTGATCGCATAATTCCATGAAACACCGCGCCGATGACAATCTATAACATTCCGTCTCGTATCAATAATAAATATTTGATAAATGTAAATTCTATACATTGGTTATCAAAAATGTTGTGTCAATTATCACAATTACTCCACTTGAGACATTATCAACAAAAAAACTGTGTTGTAATATATTATTAAGAAATATCCAGATAGTAAAAATGATTTTGATAACAATATTATCTTAGTCATTCATAAAAATAAAACTTTCATAAGGTACTACAATAAAATTATTTAAAAAACAGAATCTACTCACAACTTTTATTATACGGCTTTTTACCATAAAATGATTGGTTGTACTCGCTATGAATTCAAGTAGTATATAACATTTCCAGATCAAGTACATACATTTCCGGGACAAAAGCAAAATTTCCGAGTGTATTAATTGCCTTGACCCCTCCAGGGGCATTGGCGCGTCATCATCTCTTGCATAGCTATGCGGGTTCAACCACCACTGTCTGTAAGTACTACTAGAACATTCCGAGCTTGTCAGTAAAAGACGGCTCGGATAGGAGGTGCATGATAGCAACGCGCCGGAAATGCACACCTCGCCCAGGCTGCTTGCCACGGGCATTCGCCGAATATGCTCGCCACGTCCACTCAGCGAGAATTCAACCGGCCATATGAATCCGTTTGTTTGAATTTGTAATGGACGGTTTGGTGGACATCCGAAGATGCCCGTGGGGACGGAGCCTAAGGCAGCATAAAGACCGTGAAAGTCGGGCCGTGCCATCTGGCGAAGAAAAAGGCTACTCTACGAGGACGAGCTAAGCAGCGGCCTATGCTTGCTGTAGCTCAGTTCGGGAGACTTGGGCTGGGCTTTCGCCGCTCGTTGCCCCTGTCCTTTACGTATTAATAAAAACGCATAGGCTTGGGGAAGACACACGTCACAGATCCGTCGCGTTCCAATCTCTTTGGATCTCTTTCGGCTTGAATTGAACAATGATTAAATAAATTGTCTGTTTTTAGATTAAAACATAAAAGAACTACGATTGGGGTAAACCCCAATCATGCAATACTCTAGATGAATTTGAACCTGGTTAAAGCCAATAAATAATTTTGGTTGCAATCTCGGATGCATCGTTAAGACGTAAGACGTAAGTCGTTAAGACGTATTTCATGAAATAGTGCAGTTTGTATGGGAGGGGGTAGAAGGAGGGTGAGGATTACAATAAATTTTATAATGTAGGTTACAATTATCATAAAAGTGATATATTCAAAATTTCAAAGCAAGATGTTTTATAGTTTCTGAGAAAATCTGATTATTGTAAAATAAATTATCAAAAATGTGTCATTTTGTATGGGAGGGGGTAGACGGAGTAAGGGTAATCGATTACTTTTTTTGAATCTAACTGATATTGTTAATTAAGTGTTAAGTACAAAATTTCAGCCCGATAAATTGTATAGGTAATGAGTAAATTGGCTTAACGTATTTCATGAAATAGTGCAGTTTGTATGGGAGGGAGTAGAAGGAGGGTGAGGATTACAATAAATTTTATAATGTAGGTTACAATTATCATAGAAGTGATATATTAAAAATTTCAAAGCAAGATGTTTTATAGTTTCTGAGAAAATCTGATTATTGTTAATTATCAAAAATGTGTCATTTTGTATGAGAGGGGGTAGACGGAGTAAGGGTAATCGATTAATTTTTTTGAATCTAACTGATATTGTTAATTAAGTATTAAGTACAAAATTTCAGCCCGATAAACTGTATACGTACTGAGTAAATTGGCTTAACGTATTTCATGAAATAGTGCAGTTTGTATGGGAGGGGGTAGAAGGAGGGTGAGAATTACAATAAGTTTTATAACATAGGTTACAATTATCATAAAAGTGATATATTAAAAATTTCAAAGCAATATGTTTTATAGTTTCTGAGAAAATCTGATTATTGTAAATTTTCAAAAATGTGTCATTTTGTATGGGAGGGGGTAGAAGGGGTGGAGCGATTTAGCCCGTTCACGAACTTAGCCTTCATTTTTTGTCAAAAATAACGTGTGCAAAATTTGAACTTCATAGCTCAACGCGTTCTCGAGCTAGAGAGGTCACGGACGGACAGACGGACATCCGGTTTTGAGATATTCGAGTGATAATATGAACTTCTGTATCATTCATTTTTTTCTGCGAGCCTTATTTCTTAGCGTTACAAACTTTGTGGCAAACTTATAATACTCTCAGATTTCATCTAGAGTATAAAAACCAGGCCGAAGCTTTGCTTCGGCCCGGAGTCCGAAGCGTATATACCCTAGACTTCTACAGACCTAGTGGAGATACCAAAAGTACCAATTGGCAACGACCATATGCATTAAGAATGGGTCTCCTATATGGCCAGTTCATAGGAGAGGTTGGCACTCATTCATTAGGATCTTGACCATTCTCAAAATCAATTAACTAACTAACCCATTCTACAATATTTGTCGAATTTTTCAAGTCGCTAGCTTCATTCTATCGGAAGGTATTGCTTATTTGAAGTTTCACTTGTAGAGGAGGTAAGGGTTCCTTAGGTCGGATCTTGCTCATCATTGCCACAAACCAATTAGATCACCCTACAACCATTTAAACAAAATTTCAAGTCTCTAACTTCACTCTATCGAAAGCCATCGCTTATTTAAAGTTTCGTTTGTAGGGGAAATAGGGTTTCGTTGGTCGGATGTTACCCAGCTTTAATTCCAACTAACTCAATGTCACTTCTAACATTTGACCAAAATTTCAAGTCACTGGCTTCATTTCATAAAAAGTTATCGCTTATTTGAAGTTTCGTATGTAGGGGAGGTGGTAGTTCTTTGGGTTGGATCTTGCCCATATTCAACACCAACTACGTAGGTCTTACGAGCAACATTCCAATAAATTTTTAACTCGGTAGTTTCATTCTATCAAAAGTTATCGCTTATTTGAAGTTTCATTTGTAGGGGAGGTAGGGGTTGCTTGAGTCGGATCTTACCCATTTTTAATACCAACCAAGTAGATCCTACTAACAACATTTTGTCAAATTTTCAACTCGCTAGTGTCATTCTATGGAAAGTTATCGTAATTAAAGGAATATTGAATTTTTTTAAATTTGTAGGGGAGGTAGGCGTTCCTTTGATCCGATTATGCCCAACTTACTAGAACTCAAGCATCTTCTCACCCCAGGGTTACATGCCAAAAATCAGGCGTCTACGTCAATTGGTTCAAGAGTTATAGACAAAAAACCCGAAAAGTAGGGTAGTACGGGGCTCTTTGTAAGAAAATTACCGTTAGTTTTCAACTGATCGATTTTATTTTCCCAGGAGTTTATAAGATTACCCTCACGAGTAATCTACCAAAGCTAGAGCTTTTCATATTTATTTAGTCGGGAGTTACAGATACATTTAAGTATTTTACATATGTAGGGGAGGTAGGCGTTCTCTTGGCTTGATCATGCCCATTTTCAATACCATCCAACTAGATTACACTACCAACATTTGACCAAAATTTCAAGGCTCTAGCTTCATTCTATCGAAAGTTATCGTGCGAACGGACAGACAGACAGACAGACAGACAGACAGACAGACAGACATGGCTTAATCGAATCAGGAGGTGACCCTGATCATTTATATATATACATTGCTATACCTCCGGAGCCTCCTTTAAGGTGTTACATATTTCCGTCGTGACAAAAACAATATACCCTATACTAAAAGTCTAGGGTATAATGAATAGGTCAACGGATAGTAAAGCATTCCCTTCGGTGTTCCGATTCCGAATGCGATTAATCCGAAAGTGTGGAAGAGCACTTCATTTTCATTTCCGACACTAGTAGGGGTAACTGCGAAGCGAAAGGTCAGTGTCACGCTTGACTCGCCTTTATTCCATTAATTTTTATGAAATCCATGGACTCATTCGCAGCTAAGTCGACTGGAAGCTGGCGAGAAAAGCAATATTTCGAATGAATTTCTTAGCAGAATTTCTTAGAGCAGAAATAAAACGAAAACCTTTTTGTTTTGAATTTTAATTAATGCACACCACTCTATTTTCAAGTTGCTTACTACTTCGCTACATAACACTTAACTATTTTAATATTACTTTTAAGATCCAAACATTATAGTAAGCATCTTTTATCGAATTTCTTCACGTCTCAGCGATTCAAAAACCCACAGCCACTTAATAAGGAAACTCAAAATCCAAATGTTCGCCGATTCTACTCGTATTTCAAATCAATGATTGTGCTGGAGTTTGCTCTTAAACTCCACATTTATTTATGGTGTGAGACCATTAAGTAAGAATAAAACTGTTGAACGTTGTACTGTAAACATACGTTTTAGGTTACCAAACAAATGTTTCCTACGATGCAAAGGATTTATCACCCTATTAAGTATATGTGTACACAACTTCTTATTCTACATTAGAGGCTGCATGTTATGCAATCGATAGCGTAGATATTTGAAGAAGTGGAATAATGAGCGTTTCTTCAAAATATACTCAGATTACGTCAAAATTTAGTTCTACAGTATTGCTATTTTTTTTAACAATAGTAGTATACTACTGTCGTTGCCAATTTACACCAGAAACTATGCAGCGTGATTGGAGTATGAAGAAAGGTGGCTAGAAATCTTTTAACCTATCCTCAACCACGTTATTTTGCAACATTCTAACAATTAGATAAATAAATAACTGGCGCAACAGTCCAATTTGCACCACGGCCTCGAAATGAGTTAGCATCATCTCATTTTCTAGATCTTGACGGTTTTGTGCAGAGGTATGTGATATTTACCCCATAATGGGTACTCATTTAACAGCTGAGTGGGCTCATGGTCCGACACGTAAATCCCCGGAATCGAACCGGGGCCCAGTGCGTTGAAAGCGAACGTGCTAACCGTTGCGCCATCCGGACTACTACTATCCTAACAATTAAATAATAAAAAAAAACGTTTGCAAAAAGATTTCAAATCATGATCTCAAAATTAACGAATGCGTGTTAATTTTCCCGAAATAAATGAAGGATGTAGAGGTTAGGTTAGGTTGGATAAGAGCAAGGGGGTTGCCGCTAGCGTAGCTCACGTTACGCCTCCGATTTGGGTTCATTTTCCACTCTCCTCCGCTGGCTAATGCCAGGTGACAACACTGTTAAATTGAATCAGCGGATTCAACTACTGCTGGCTCTTGAAAACGGAAAGCTCCTAAGATGTTGAGGCGTTTCCAATTTAAGGCTCACATAAGGTATATTCGATAGTGTCCTCTTCAATCTCACATCTTCTGCATAAGCTACTGGAGGTCAATCCCAATCTACTCGCATGAGATGCGGTAATGCATTTTCCTGTGAGCAGTGCTACGAATGCACTGCAGTATGGGGGTGATGGCCCTATCCGCTCTTTGGAACATAACTGGCGAAATTTCATCGATCGCTGTGGCTTTATACGGTTTGGATTTGCGTATTGTTCACCAAATTTTTACCTAGTCCGTTACACCCTTTATTAGCTGTTTCGATGTCATTTGGAGTATGATCGTTTGGTGATCCCAACGTGTTTGGTTAGCTGAATCCGAAAAGTGGGCTTCCAGTAGCATGTCCAAGCACTTGTTCCCACATTTGCTTTCGTAAGAAAGAAGGCAAACATGGGGCTACTGTTAGAATCTCCTTGATTCTGGCAGCCTCTGTACTTTCCTCAGTGTTCTCACAGAATTCTCTCCATGAGTCACATTTGGCTCGCCTTATCTTCTTTTTGAAGAGAGACAATTCGATTTTGTATCGATCCCAGTCCCCATCTTACCGGACCGCCTAGAGTTTTTGAATGCACTCCGTGTGTTGCGTCTGGATTCCGTAATTTAACCATTCAACAATATGGCGGCGTTTTTCCTTATGAGTTTTTCCGGGCTTTAGGAGATACAATTTTTGCAAAATATTTGCATCCATTATAATTTTCGATTTAATTTCGTTTCGTTTTAGATTTTATGGTTCACCCATCCTTAGTAGATATACAATCGGACAAATTTTCTTTAGGCGGAAAATTATTCTGTATGTGTTCTATTCCATACACAAAACGAACATTTGATTGACAGGAAATGAATTTTATGTGCTTCCCAAACTGTTAACTGTTCGAAAACTTCGACACCTGCGCCGCCTGCATTTCAAAATTCAGACTACTTAACCGATTATAATTCTTGCACTAACCTTCCAGCCAGAGAGGCTCAGATGAAATTGTTAGTGTAATTGTGTGATCTCAACCTGCTATGCTCTGCATAACTGTTAAAAAAACGCGCCTAATGGCTTGCACCTAAAATTTATTATATACTTACAATGTTAAGTCACGAGCACGGTAATTGTTGACATTTGAGTCGAGGTTTGAAGGTTAACTAAACCAAAGGCACACACTTAAAGGTGAGTTTTGCTAGACACATGATCGTCGCGTATTGTCCGTGACTAGCGATCAAGCCATAAAGTATGTACAAAACACTCCTTTTGACATGGATATGTCTTATAGCTGGGGGTCATCCTAAAAATTTGTCCGTCACACGAAATGTCTGTTTTTCTACTCGGGGGTCAGAAGAGGAAACAAGCCCATTGAAAATTTTTCCGAGTTCTATGAATGTAGTGGCCGATTGGTTTACAGAGTATTTCCAATCAGTTTCCAATCAGTTTCCAATCAGTTTCCAACCAGGCTCTCAGAATTATCAAGCCAGTCTAGTTTTATTTAAATGGACTTGCAAATTTGGACAATTTCGATCAGTTCGATATTTCCATACGAACTTGCAACGTCTGTGCAAAGACAACTGTACAATTGCAAAAAAAAGTGGAAAATTAGTGCGAAAAATACAATTTGTTGTACTAGCTTGTGTAAATTTGTGAAAAACTTTTAGAAATTGTGTTCGTTTGTTTCATTATACTGTAGTTTTGTTTGTTGTATTTTATTTAAGAGCGTAAGTAAGAAAATTTTTTATTAATTATGGCCCCCAAATCTGCCGCAGAGCAAAAACGCGATTCGCGTGAGCGTAAACGGATAAGAGAATTACGCTACAGCAACGAATTTTTGGTATTTGTTCGTGATAATGCCTTTAGTTCGAGGACCACTGAGGCGGAAAAGTTTGAAGCCTTTCTCCGATCGCGTACTTCAAACACGCCGCCACGGATGAGTGATGCCGAACGTGCGAAAAAATATCGCGCCTCGAAAGCCAACGACAAATCGAAACGGCAAGCCGATCAGCAACGCAAGCGGAACGTTCAATCAATATTCCAAGTGGAGGAAGGTCAAGCCGCCGATGAAAAGGTCGAAATGAATGTTATTCCCGTGCCGCCGCGAAAAGTCTTTATCGACGAGCGATTAGTGGCCGATCTCGAATTCGATACTCGTTTCATGCAAAACCAATTCGGCGTGTCGTGCGGCGTCTGCGATCGCTTGTGGTTTCAACGAGACTTAAGACCGGTGCCGATGAAGGCTATTGATATGATCCGCGAAAAATTTCCGGACGACAACCCGTTGCAGATGCGCGTTTGTGACAGCTGTTACAAAAGTTTATGCGCCGGAAAATTGCCCATTATGGCGACGATAATCGGCTTTCGTTATCCGCCGTACCCGACAGATTTGCCTTCCTTGGATCCCGTCACCGAACGGCTCGTTTCACCTCGCTTGCCGTTTATGCAAATTCGTCGACTGCGTTTTGTGCACGGATCGAAAGGGATAACAGGTCAAGTTATAAACATTCCTGTTGGCGTGAATTGTATGGTGTCCGAACTGCCACGTCAACTCGACGACGACTACGCGTTCAACGTTCACATCAAACGCCACCTCATTCACAAGTCGTCATATCTGTCGGGCTACGTTCAGAAATCCGTCGTGAAAGCGTGGCTTCGTTTCCTCGTCTCGAAACCGCTTTACAAAATGAACGGAATTCGCATCGACGAGTCTTTGATGGAAGCTCACCCAAGTTCGTCCGCGCTACAACCCGTACAAGAGACGGAAGCCGAAGCAGCAGGCGAACCGTTTGTGGAACCGATTTCAGAGGATCCCGCAAACGTCAACGATCTTTTGCTGGCCAAACAACATACGTTGATGTGGAGCGAGGAAAAGTACCTCGAATTAGCACCCGGCATGAACAAGCGCCAGTTGTCGTTGTTGTTCGACGAGCATGCCGAAGAGCTGTCGTTTCCTTCAATTTATCTCGGCGAACCACGTTCATTTACGCTCGACAAAGTGACACCGTATCAAATGGCCAACAGCGAAATTCGCCGCACCGATCGACGCGGAGTGAAGCCAGAACACGTCCTCTACATGGCGATGAAAGTTATGCGAATGCGATTGACCGACGGTATGTACTGCACGTTCAAGGCAAGCGATAACTTGAAACAACTGACCCGCGATTGATTGATTGAGCAGAATCTCTCTTTTCTGAAATCGGTTCCAAATAGCGTCTCATATTGGATGCACGCAAAAAAGATCTGTTTGCGATGATTCGCCAGCTGGGAAAGCCGACCATCTTTCTCACACTAAGCGCTAGCGAATACAGCTGGTCCGACTTACTGCGTCTATTGTACCGCTTAGAGATGGGAAAAGAATGGACCGGCGTGGGAGACCCAGTTACATCGATGAGCAGTGATTTGCGGACGACGCTCGTTAACGAGGATCCGGTAACGTGTTGCTTATACTTTGACAAGCTGATCGATACGATAATGTTTCTGCTAAAGTCCAAGTCGTACTCTCCATTTGGTAGGTACCACGTTGTCGATTACTTTAAGCGCATCGAATTCCAGCAACGCGGTAGTCCGCACGCGCACATATTGCTGTGGCTCGCCGAAGATCCAAAAGAGCCGGTCGACGAAAAGATGCCAGCTACCATTCGATTAATCGACTCGCTAATCACCGTCGACGAAACGCGTATCGAACGAGAGAAGCTGCAAACGCACAAGCATACGTTTACGTGCTACAAACGGGCCAAAGACGAAAAGAACAAACACTGTCGTTTCGGAGCCCCGTTCTGGCCGATGGACCATACGGTGGTGCTTCTGCCAATAGCGAAAGATGACGGTCGTCGTGAACGGTTACGACAAAAGTGCGCCGATATGCACCGCTCGCTCGAGTTCGAAGAGTTCGATTCCTTAGACGCCTTCCTCCAGCATCACCGTGTCGACACGTACGGCTACTACCTCGACATCCTCCGCGCAGGCATCACTCGTCCGAAAGTTTTTGTGAAGCGAAGTATCACGCAACGATGGATCAACAACTTCAACCCCTGGATTGCGAAAGTTTTGCGCTCGAATTGCGATATACAGTTCATTCTGGAAGAGTACTCGTGCGCCACGTACGTCGTCGAGTATGTTAACAAAACGAACCGCGGAATGAGTAATTTGCAGCGCGAACTGATTAAACTACGCGACGAATATCCCGATAAAGACTACAGCGCTTTGTTGACCGAAGTCGGGTTGAAAATGCTGAACGCGGTCGAGATTTCGTCGCAAGAGGCCGCCTGGTACTTGCTCAACCTACACATGAGCGAGTGTAGCCGTAAAGTTGAGTACGTTCCAACGACTTGGCCACACGAACGACATCGCGTTCGCAAGACGAAGAAGCAAATGGACGACGAGAAGCTGGGAGTAGAATCAACCGATATTTGGAAGGAAAGCGTTATGGAAAAGTACGAATCTCGTCCGGAAACGATGGCGACGGTATCGCTCGCGCAGTTTGTAGCCAATTTCTACCAAGACCGCAAAGGCGCACGCAGTCGGTAGCCAAAGACATATCCATGTTCCGATGTATCTGCATGCAGTGTAGATGCTTTGTATCAATTTTTGCCCAAAATGCGTCTTTCGCTTTTGGGTATCATTTTTGCCGGTGTTTTCTATTCTATTCGGTTACACCTAGAAACGCGGCTATTTCCAAACGTTCAATCAGCTCAAATTAGAAATAAATCTTATCAGCTGCGCTGCAGCATTAATTGCAATCGTCTACATAAGTTAGATACCAAAATAAATTTGATTTCGTAATTATTCCATGGGAACTTTCTTTTGACTTTTATTTTTTTTTTACGCAATTTCGTTCAAAACATATTCTTTTATCTTTATTTAATAAAATTGAAACTGCACTAGCCAGTCTCGAAGTTCCGCTTCGAAAATATCACATGTCATTGGATGCATTTTATTAACATTTACTTTGTCTTTTTTTCAGGTAAGTGCCAGCGATAAGATGCCACCGACAGGTTTCATGGAAATCTACATGTTTTTTTTTATTCAGCGGGATGAAAAGATGTTGGTACTTTTGAGTCGTAACCCAAGTTATGAGCATGAGTTCATATGCAAAAAGAAAGTATTATCTAATACATAGTTGTTACATGGTCGGTGATATCAAAGATATGGGTTTTTTGCTTTAATTGACAATCCAGTGGTTTTATTCACATTCAGTTTGCTAATTTACTTTGCACGAAATCTTATTAGCTTGAAGTTGAGTGAGAAGATTGTTACGTAATAGCGACGCTTTATTTGTACTGCTGGGATGGATGTGGAATCTATTCAAACATGAATATTTTTTATGTGCAGATTTATAGTTTATTTCAACTGAAATTATTTGAAATTCCACCAATTTCAGATCTACTCATGCCACAAATTCTACTTTTTAACATTTTAAATTATTGCATTTCATTTTATTTTTTGCGGATATTTTATTCCGGTATTTTGACATTATCCCAGAATTCCCATTCTTTCAAATTCATTTGCATAATAGGATCATTTGCATACACATTTGAATGTTATTCAAAGCCAGAAAGCGAAATTCGAATAGGACACAAATCCTGCTCGAAATATATTATAATTCAATGTTCTCGATTAAAATTGATATTCAAATAGCTTTTCGTATATATCGCGTCGTATTACCATTTCTAATTCCAGAATCAGAGAATCATTCCCTTGAATATAGCGTAGTCAGTTCAAATTATAAAATAGTTACGTCAAATAGAGCGTTCTTGGCCCAATTAAGATTGCATTAATTACAATAATTTAGCTTGAGTTATGGGCGTTAAAATTCAATAAATTTTAGGTTAGAATGGATAAGAGGTAAATCGGTTGGGGGAGCTCTACGCATTACTTGGAATCAATTGGGTATAATTTAAAGCAGATTATTCTTCCGACCCAGTCAGGATGTAGGATTGGTTGCTAGTAAGCAAATTATGTACTGTCAATACCAAATTTTTAGGGATCATTCTGGATGGAAAGCTCAATATTCAGAAATAAGTAGCTAAGAGCATAATTTCCCAGTGGTTACACAACTGACCCAGGTATGGTTTAAGTGTGCTGTGTCAATCACGGCAGCCTCTCTACCTAACCCTTCTTTGGTATATATGTGGGGTAAAACTACACAGGAGTATAGGAACATTCAGAAACCGCTGCACATTGGGAAAACCTTATTGGCCTTTAACAATCAAAATTGTTTATTCCAGGTCATTCTCTCAAGCGCTCCTTGGAATTGCTGGGCATCGGCGGAAGCAGAATGAGAATCATCTGCGGGCTCCTCTCACCTATCAGGGCAATCGACCTTGAAGAGTCACTTGCACTAAATGGGTATAGTCCCTAATCCCAATTGTCGTTTTTACGAGAGCGATGACGAGACATTTCAGCACATCCTTCGAGTATCTCTATTCTACGCCTCAAACCAGTATCGGTTGTCATTGCGGTTCGGTAGAAAATTTAAAAAAATCTCAAAAATCTCAAAACATCAATTAGAAACAGACAATCTTAATCTCATTTTAAGGTAATTAGCCAATATACTTGTATAAGAAACATCGCTACTCTACTGCAAACAGGCGAATCAAATTGTAGTTTTCACACATCTTCACAATTTCTTCCAACTGTTTCCCTATCCTTTCAAATTTCCTTCCATAATTCAATTCCACAACTTTGTTGATCTGTGAACTTGCTGCACACTAAGTAGGTACCAGATGCGATGAATGTATGAAAAATCCCGACAAGAAAATAATAAAATCCTTAACACATGAAGAAATTTTCAAAGGCAACCATCCGTGTTCAGATCGTATAACACACAGGCAGACGTGTCAGACAGACAGACAGATAAAACTCGATTATACTCATATCGGGTAGAAGCGCGGATGTTTTTCAAGATTTTTTTAATTTTTTTTTTTTATTTCAATCCAATCTCATAATGCCCTAAGAATTTGACAATGTCCTGGCCTTTTATCTTTCATTCACAAACGTGGGGGTGCTCTTAGCCATGTACATATGCTGCTACTATTATGTTTTGTGTCGCTACACCTCAACCTCTACTTACCCTTGTAGATGCTATTAAGGACTTGCCGGTGGATTCTGTTGACAATCCTGCACGATATTATCACGTTCGCATCGTGTCGTCACAAGGTTCTCCTGTTGCAGCAAGAAGAACCTACAACAGTGATAAAATAATTTTTGTGTATACTTTGTGCTGAAATCGAGACCGTTGAAATGGATATTGCCCGTTGAAGATATCGTGGAAGGATATCAGGGATACTATAGAGTGTGAATGTACAAACAAAGTATGTATAGTGTGTCTGATGATTTTATGGTGGCACGTCGGAGCAAAAAAAAACGCGTTTTTTGCTGAATGAATTTTTACAGGGATATTGCAGAAGAGATGAACGGTTCTTTTCGTTACCCTGAGATTGTATCATACATTGAAAAGATATCGTAGCAGGCAGAACATGACTAGAGACGAGCTAGTGGAAAAGTAATAAGAAAGGTCATAGAACGGTTTAGCGAAGACATTGTGCCTATTTGAATTTTGACCAGAGTAGAGTGACCAGATGCCCCCATTTAGAGGGACATGTTCTCTATTTCATATGTCTATGCCCATGTCCCCAGTTATATGGACCCAGCTCATCAACATAAGTATATATGCATCGTGACAATAGCTTCATACCGAAAAATGGAGGTTCGCACTGCCTAAAGCGGAAATTTACTATTGACGGTTACCCGGAGTGTTTATCCGCTTTAAGCGGTAACAACACTGAAAAATGTTACGTTCGAAACGAGCATAGCGAAGGTTCCTGGTTGTTGTATGTGCATTTTTTTTTAAAGAACTATCCCCCCAAATTTATATTTTGGATGATGGTCCATTTTCTAAATTATTTTTTAGAGTAACTCTTTTAGGGTAATTTTCTGAATTATTTCCCCCACATTTGTGGTAATTTTACAGTGGAAAAGGCACCCAATTTCTTAAAAAAGGGGTATATTTAATGGTGGGGGGGGGGGGGGGGGGCTCTCCTTGGAGGGATAGTTCGCAGAGCCCTGATTTGCGGGTATTAATGGTATTAAGACACTCCCTCCCAGATAGCGATCTTAGCGCCATTGAGAGTTTTGTGCATAATACCTCTGGCGCAGGCCTCAATGGCATGGATTTCGGCTTGGAAAATGCTGGGCCAGATACCCATGGCAATAGATATCCTTGTGCTCGACCCCAGCATCAACTACTTGTCCCGACTTTGACTCATCAGTAAGCCAAGTGGTACACCTGGGGTCAGGACAATAATTGCCAATATCCCATTCCGAGCGGTTAGTGATGAGGATGGTAGATTTCCTACAAAAGCAAAGGTCCGTAGTCATATAATCCGATCTCAAGCAGATCGATAAGAGGCTTATTGGTCCGTCAAATTTCGGAAGCTCCTCCAGTTTGTTCCGGTTTTTTGTAATGAAAACCACGTTCACAGCCCTCCAAAAACGTGGTATATTGCTCAAGCTGTAGCTGGCTCTATAAATGACAATCAAAGAGGAAGTAAAGATATCAAGGCTTGTTTTACAGGAGGGCAGGGAAATCGATATTATCGACACCAGGTGCTTTGAAAGGTTTAAAGAACTCCACGGCCTATTTAACTTTTGCATTATCGAAAATGACCACAGAGACTTCTTAAGCGTCTCAACAGGATCCGATGATCAGCCGATTGAGGGCCCGCGGGGAACTTCTGAGCTCTTCCAACACACTCACTTCCCCGGCTCAGTCCAAGCCGAACACAGGGTTAAGCTTGGTCTGAGCCAGGGCAGTGAGTGTTTAGGAGGAGCTCCAAAGTTTCGTGTGGGTTCTCAGTAAAAAAAGCCGGAAGATGTCTAATTGATGCTTCGTTTGCATATGCGAGTACCCTTTAGTCGCCTTCTATGACAAGCCTCGAAAAGCTGTGACTATGGCGAGCCATTCGATGCATTGAGTAATATGTAATTAATGCAATGCTGAACTTAGATCCAAAAAAATTACTATCTCCGAAAATTATGTAAGTGTCAGGTCCAGCGTAATGGAAAGATACTAATGTTTATCCGAGTTTCTGCGAGATGTCTTCCTGAACAACTTAACAAGCTCATACAACGATTTTTGGTTAGTTGAGGTTCAGTTTATCCCTAAACATTACGACAACAATAAAAGAAAGAGAATATGTACTATAAGCCACAGACATAAAATTCGTTATGTTACTGGAAAAACAGGAATCTCCACCTGAAATACTGTCATATCAACCTTATATCTTAATATCTTCATCCCCCTCGAAAAAAATATATTTCCCTACCAAATTACACCAACATTCTCAGTTATTGTGTCCAGGATATAGTTAATATTCCACAGTCACATCTAATAAAGTCAGCGCAATGTGCCAAGCTAAAATACGTGCAATAAAGTAAGATCGTTCCGGTCTGTTTTTCGTCCTATCCAAATGAAAGTGGACTCCGTACTCCATTAGCTAACTTTGGTCGTAAAAAAAATAGCGAAACGATGTTTTTCATGTCCTAAAAGTATGTCTTCATCTTAGAGGATGTGAAGATGCATACATCTGTGACACAAATGAAATAAATCCTGGAGAATATTTGGATTTTAATAAAAAAAAAAAGAGATTACCAAAAAGACGGCATTGAGTGAAGCAAAAAAAATGTCCGGCTGTGGATTGAGAGATTTCCAGAAAATTGGGTCCTGAATTTCAATGAAGACTCAAGTGGAAACGGACACCTATGTGTATCAGCTATTACTGTTTAAGGATGTTTAAGCCCAGAAATTGAACTCTCTCTGTTCCCTAAATAATTTCGTTACTACATTTCGAAGTAGTGCCCCTAGCAAGTTTATCCAACTTTATGCGAATGTTTACCATTGGTTAAATCAATGGCGGCATGGTGTGCAAAACAATGACCACAACTGATTGCGGACACTCACATATAGTATACCAATCTCGCTTATCTTAGTGCACACGTCCGAACTGTTGCATTGATGGATCAATAGACTCGCTCAAAATCATTAGCTCGTGCCGCGTAAAAAGCTATGTACAAGTGATTCACACTAATCCATTGCTCAGACATTTTAGGTCAAAATAATAACTCCCGAAGGTATTTGAGCGGCTTAGCGTACGTTTATACTATGGCGGTGGCGGCGACGTTTTTTTTCCGTCGAAGCAATTAATGGCTAGCAACACATGGAAATGAATGGGAACGTTGTTATTAGGCGCGGTAGCGTTCGACGTTAAAACGTCGAACGTCGCGTCCAAAATTTTTAACGTCGCATGTTGGCGGACTGGCGTTCGAACGTCGACGTCGACGTCCACTATAAACACGTGCAATTATATGGCAGAGTTTATATTACGACGGTAACGGCAGCGTTTTTTCTTGAATCTTTTTAATAATTACATGCAATTACTCTTTGTTGTGGTGGTTTAGTAGGAATATTGTTTTGCGGATGAGGATGAGGGTGTGGATAAAAAATTGTCCGAGCTCGAGAATGCGGAGGAGGATAAGGAAATTTGATAATGAAAGGGTGAGGATGGGGATATATTTGTTGATTTGTTTCTACATGTGAAATATTATGTAGTTGTGAACATGAGAAGCACATCTGCTTCCAATGCACAAAGCAGCAATATTCTCCGTCTATCCATGATGTAGGCTCAAGAAATACCGAATGATTCCACGTACGTCGTTAAAAAACGTCGTAATATAATCACAAGCAAACGACGTTTTTTTAACGTCGAACATCGACGGAAAAAAAACGTCGCCGCCACCGCCATAGTATAAACGTACGCTTATTCATAGCGCTCATGAGCGCTCAGGGGATGGTCATGCACTCTCTTTAGCAAGCTCACCGTAGCCCAGAGCTTGCACGATTTGTGTTCCTGCAATTCATATCTGTCGGGCTACGTTCAGAAATCCGTCGTGAAAGCGTGGCTTCGTTTCCTCGTCTCGAAACCGCTTTACAAAATGAACGGAATTCGCATCGACGAGTCTTTGATGGAAGCTCACCCAAGTTCGTCCGCGCTACAACCCGTACAAGAGACGGAAGCCGAAGCAGCAGGCGAACCATTTGTGGAACCGATTTCAGAGGATCCCGCAAACGTCAACGATCTTTTGCTGGCCAAACAACATACGTTGATGTGGAGCGAGGAAAAGTACCTCGAATTAGCACCCGGCATGAACAAGCGCCAGTTGTCGTTGTTGTTCGACGAGCATGCCGAAGAGCTGTCGTTTCCTTCAATTTATCTCGGCGAACCACGTTCATTTACGCTCGACAAAGTGACACCGTATCAAATGGCCAACAGCGAAATTCGCCGCACCGATCGACGCGGAGTGAAGCCAGAACACGTCCTCTACATGGCGATGAAAGTTATGCGAATGCGATTGACCGACGGTATGTACTGCACGTTCAAGGCAAGCGATAACTTGAAACAACTGACCCGCGAAAACGTCCAGGACAAAAGGTTTGTAGACAATATGATTGAGCAGAATCTCTCTTTTCTGAAATCGGTTCCAAATAGCGTGTCATATTGGATGGCGCGCAAAAAAGATCTGTTTGCGATGATTCGCCAGCTGGGAAAGCCGACCATCTTTCTCACACTAAGCGCTAGCGAATACAGCTGGTCCGACTTACTGCGTCTATTGTACCGCTTAGAGATGGGAAAAGAATGGACCGGCGTGGGGATCCGGTAACGTGTTGCTTGTACTTTGACAAGCTGATCGATACGATAATGTTTCTGCTAAAGTCCAAGTCGTACTCTCCATTTGGTAGGTACCACGTTGTCGATTACCTTAAGCGCATCGAATTCCAGCAACGCGGTAGTCCGCACGCGCACATATTGCTGTGGCTCGCCGAAGATCCAAAAGAGCCGGTCGACGAAAAGATGCCAGCTACCATTCGATTAATCGACTCGCTAATCACCGTCGACGAAACGCGTATCGAACGAGAGAAGCTGCAAACGCACAAGCATACGTTTACGTGCTACAAACGGGCCAAAGACGAAAAGAACAAACACTGTCGTTTCGGAGCCCCGTTCTGGCCGATGGACCATACGGTGGTGCTTCTGCCAATAGCGAAAGATGACGGTCGTCGTGAACGGTTACGACAAAAGTGCACCGATATGCACCGCTCGCTCGAGTTCGAAGAGTTCGATTCCTTAGACGCCTTCCTCCAGCATCACCGTGTCGACACGTACGGCTACTACCTCGACATCCTCCGCGCAGGCATCACTCGTCCGAAAGTTTTTGTGAAGCGAAGTATCACGCAACGATGGATCAACAACTTCAACCCCTGGATTGCGAAAGTTTTGCGCTCGAATTGCGATATACAGTTCATTCTGGAAGAGTACTCGTGCGCCATGTACGTCGTCGAGTATGTTAACAAAACGAACTGCGGAATGAGTAATTTGCAGCGCGAACTGATTAAACTACGCGACGAATATCCCGATAAAGACTACAGCGCTTTGTCGACCGAAGTCGGGTTGAAAATGCTGAACGCGGTCGAGATTTCGTCGCAAGAGGCCGCCTGGTACTTGCTCAACCTACACATGAGCGAGTGTAGCCGTAAAGTTGAGTACGTTCCAACGACTTGGCCACACGAACGACATCGCGTTCGCAAGACGAAGAAGCAAATGGACGACGAGGAGCTGGGAGTAGAATCAACCGATATTTGGAAGGAAAGCGTTATGGAAAAGTACGAATCTCGTCCGGAAACGATGGCGACGGTATCGCTCGCGCAGTTTGTAGCCAATTTCTACCAAGACCGCAAAGGCGACTACAAATTATGACGAGTATCTACACTGCCACCAGATACATCGGTACATGGATATGTCTTATGCCTACCGAAAGCGTGCGAAGTGTTTTGTCGAATGATTTCATCCAGTATAACTATACTGGGATCTTTATAAAACTTACGTCGATATCTTCAACACAACAGGCTCCACGCAGTCGGTAGCCAAAGACATATCCATGTTCCGATGTATCTGCATGCAGTGTAGATACTTTGTATCATTTTTCTACTCGGGGGTCAGAAGAGGAAACAAGCCCATTGAAAATTTTTCCGAGTTCTATGAATGTAGTGGCCGATTGGTTTACAGAGTATTTCCAATCAGTTTCCAACCAGGCTCTCAGAATTATCAAGCCAGTCTAGTTTCATTTAAATGGACTTGCAAATTTGGACAATTTCGATCAGTTCGATATTTCCAAACGAACTTGCAACGTCTGTGCAAAGACAACTGTACAATTGCAAAAAAAAAGTGGAAAATTTGTGCGAAAATACAATTTGTTGTATTAGCTTGTGTAAATTTGTGAAAAACTTTTAGAAATTGTGTTCGTTTGTTTCATTATAGTTTTGTTTGTTGTATTTTATTTAAGAGCGTAAGTAAGAAAATTTTTCATTAATTATGGCCCCCAAATCTGCCGCAGAGCAAAAACGTGATTCGCGTGAGCGTAAACGGATAAGAGAATTACGCTACAGCAACGAATTTTTGGTATTTGTTCGTGATAATGCCTTTAGTTCGAGGACCACTGAGGCGGAAAAGTTTGAAGCCTTTCTCCGATCGCGTACTTCAGACACGCCGCCACGGATGAGTGATGCCGAACGTGCGAAAAAATATCGCGCCTCGAAAGCCAACGACAAATCGAAACGGCAAGCCGATCAGAAACGTAAGCGGAACGTTCAATCAATATTCCAAGTGGAGGAAGGTCAAGCCGCCGATGAAGAGGTCGAAATGAATGTTATTCCCGTGCCGCCGCGAAAAGTCTTTATCGACGAGCGATTAGTGGCCGATCTCGAATTCGACACTCGTTTCATGCAAAACCAATTCGGCGTGTCGTGCGGCGTCTGCGATCGCTTGTGGTTTCAACGAGTCTTAAGACCGGGGTTATATAATCCGCTACGCCCTATAATAAAACATATCCCACGGATAGCATAGCCACTAAGGATAAGGATACGAATTATTGATCTGGTCATATATGTTCGTGACCATTTCAATAACATAAATCAAATCCGCCTAGACCATTTATATTGGTGTAGATACAGATATCATATTTCAACACTTAAAATCAGTCAGATCAGTATAGGCAATGCAGATGTCGTACACCATCCGCCTAGATCACTATACGAGTAGATAAATTATACAGATATCATATTTCAACTCAAGTCAGATCAGTATAGGCAATGCAGATGCCGTACACCATGACTTTTTCTAAGATATGCATGGCAAGCACTACAAATATTATAAAAGAGCCATGTACAATTCATTTTAGGGTCCTTTTTTAGTGGCAGACGCCCATAGTGTTGTAAGGAGTGAAGACGTTTCTTAATAAAGTAATTACGAAAAACAAATTTTGTTTTCCTTAGTCAATCCCACGGTAAGGGATTGCCAACAGATTATTTTTAAACGATTCATAGCAATCATAACTGGCGCAGTCGGTCATTCTCAACAATAGTAACGGTGTAAAGTGATAAACGTAAATCGTGTATAACCGAAACATACGTTCTAGTGCGGTAAACCCGGTTGAGATATTGCAACCTATAAACCCTTCGAGTGAAAATCGAAGAACATTTCTGAACGAAAATCGGAATAAATTTAATAAAATACTTTGAGTGAAAATCAAAGAACAATCTAATTTAAGATCGTAATTGGCGTAAGTTTGTAAGTGCAACATAACTTTTAAGAAAAGTAATAGAAAAGTGAAATAACTGACTACATTGCAAGGTAGTGAGCTGCATCTTAAGAAGAAGCGCTCGATTCTCTGTACATGGTTACTGAAGAATCTTAACAAAGGTCCCTAGAGCCATAATTCTAAACAGTGGAGGAAAAATCCTCAAAATAAGGAAATAATTATATGCACCATCACGACAACGCAGAAGAAGAAACACCCGAAAATACAATGGCAAACCCAGAAGTACCACAGCTAGCCCCAATCAACAGAAGTTTCGAGGAACTAATCAAGGACGCAAGAAGATTCCCCATATATACTGGCAATAATAAGGAATATTCGCTTACATCGTGGTTGCAGGAAGCACGAGAGTTACTCAGTTTTGCAAGCGGAAATCAGCAAGCGTATATCTTCAGGATTCTACTACACAAGCTACAAGGAGCAGCGAGACAACACGTTCAAAAATATGAAAGCCCAACGTGGGACGAGATTCAACGAGCATTGGTTACAGCTTTCGGAATTAGTGAATCGTACACAAACCTCATCACACAAATTCATCAGGTGAGCGGTAGAAATAGCGAAGAAGTTATTAGAAGGTTAGAAAAATTATTAAACAAAATCAATACCAAATATTTGCAAGATGAAAATAGATTAAATATCCCGGAATTCTCTCCGGTGAGAAACGAAGAGTTAGTTTTACATAGATTCAAAGCAATTTTGCCCGATTATAAGTCATATTTGCTAGACATTAGAGGTTGTCAGACATTAGCGGCAGCAGCTAAAGTGATCAGAGAAACAGAGAGTAATAACAGTTCATTCCAAAACGATAATAGAAATGAATTTAACAGCCATCCTCGATATCAAAATAATAGATTCAGTAATCAAAATCAGAATTACATTCAAAGTCAGAACAGAAACTATAATCAGAATTACAATTATCAACATCAGAATAATAATCAGAACTATAATAACCAGAATCAGCCTAATAGTCAGAATAGAAATTATAATCCTTTTAGACAGGGAAATAACCCTAATAACCAACATAACAATTATAATCAAGGACAATATCAAAATCCGAATGATTCAAATCAAACAATAAATATGAGATCTGTAAGAAGTAATAATAACAGAGACGGAAGAGAGCATATGGATGTAAATTTTCTCATCCCTGCCTCGGAGCCCGTTTACCTATAATAGAATTAGAAATAATGAATACAAAAATACCCACCCTGATCGACACAGGAGCTTCCATATCAAGCATTGACATAGGATATAATTTCCCCGGCGCAAGAATAGTAGAGTTAGATGAACATTTAACAATAAGTGGTATTGCAGGAAGTTGCAACGTAACACAGAAAATTATAACACTAGCCCCAAAAGAATTTAAATTGCCACTGGAGCATACAGTTGGTTGGCACAGAATGGATTTTGGAAATAAATCATTTAAAGCAATCATAGGTCAGAATTGGTTGTACGCTATGAAAGTAATAATGAATCTGGGAGAAGGATTCATGACAATAGGTGATGAAAAACTGAAATTTAACTATGCGGTACCAGATGAAATTAATCATCAGGAAATTTTACAAGGCGATTACAACAATGAAAAGTTGTACATGGATCTAAATAGGGAAGAGTCGGAAGCTCTGAGAAAATTGCTTACCGAATATAAGGACATTGTCTATCATGAAGGCGAACACCTTACATGTACATCCCTAACGAAACATGAAATTATCACGGCAAATGAAAAACCCTTGTATAGTCGCATATATCGATTTCAACCCATTCATGAGATAGAGGTTAAGGAACAGATAGACGATATGTTAAAGCAGAAAATAATTAAAGAATCATCTTCACCGTATAACGCACCAATTTGGGTGGTACCTAAAAGGATGGATAATTCAAATAAACAGAAGTGGAGAATAGTGATAGATTATAGGAAGTTGAATGAAGTTACAATAGATAACAAGTATCCGATTCCGAATATAGATTCAATATTCGACAAGCTAGGAAGAGCACAATATTTCACGACGTTGGACCTCGCAAAAGGATTTCATCAAATAGAAGTCGCGGAAAAGGATAGACACAAAACGGCCTTCTCAACTCCTCAAGGCCACTATGAATTCATAAGGATGCCGTTTGGACTTAAGAACGCCCCGGCAACGTTTCAAAAAATGATAAACGAAGTTTTAGGAGATTACGTTAATAAAATATGCGTAGTATATCTGGACGATATACTAATCTTCGGAACCTCATTACAGGAGATGACAATAAATACTAAACGTATATTCGAAGCACTAAGAAAACACAAACTTAAAATTCAAATGGATAAGTGTAAATTTTTTTCAAAATCAACAGAATATTTAGGACACATTCTAACCACGGAAGGGATTAAACCCAATCCGAATAAAATCGAAGCAATAAAGAGGCTCAAAATACCAGATACCCCAAAGAGGATCAAATCATTCTTAGGAATCACAGGCTATTACAGAAAGTTCATCAAAAATTACGCGAACATAGCAGCACCCTTAACGGATGCATTGAAAAAAGGAAGCAAAATAAACATAAACGACGCAAAGTATGCGGAAGCATTCGAGAAATTAAAAGACCTCATCACAAATTTTCCAATACTACGATATCCTAATTTTAAACAAAATTTCACGTTAACAACAGATGCATCAGACAAAGCAATAGGAGCAGTATTGACACAAAACAGCCATCCAATCTCATATGCAAGTAGGACCCTCAACGAACATGAACGGAACTATTCTACTATAGAGAAGGAATTGTTGGCGATAGTATGGGCTACCAAATATTTCAGGCCGTACATCTATGGTGTTAAATTCAACATTAAAACAGATCATAGACCACTTGTGTGGCTGAGCAATTTGAAGGAACCCAACTCGAAATTACAAAGGTGGAAAATTCAATTAAATGAATTCAACTTCGACGTAGAATACATTAAAGGAAAAGATAATTACGTAGCAGACTTTTTATCCAGGATAAACACGGATAAAAACGAAATTAATATGCTAACAAATAGAGAAAACGACGAAGAAAGTAATGGAGCAACAATCCACAGTGGCATAGAAGACGAAAACGACCACATTCAAATAAAAGAAGGAATAGTTAACAGTTACAAGACACAAATAATTGTAAAAGAAACAAAAAATACAGAATTTAAGCAGATAGGGAAAAGGAGAAAAATTTACGTAGATAAAACCGATGTAGAAACTGAAGGTAGAATGATCGAAATATTAAGGAAGTATATGAAAGAAGAAGGAGTAGTAGGAATATTTTGCGATTTAAATGACCACATATGGAATAAAATCCAGCAGTCTATAATCAGCTTGTATTCGAACAATAATAAATTGAAGTTTTTAAAATGCAGTAAGGAGGCAGAAGAGCTACTCACAGAAGAGAAAAGTTTAGAGAAAATAAAGGAGATACACGAAGCAACCAATCACAGGGGTATATTAGAAAATTCAATGGAAATGAAAAATAAATATTACCACGAAAAGTTAATGCAATTTATAACGAAGTATATTAATAATTGCGATATATGCAATCTCGCGAAATACGATAGGAGACCAATTAAACCAGAACTAAAATTAAGTGAGACCCCGAAGGAAGTCAATGACATAATACATATAGATACATTTCACATAGGTAGAAAGTACTTTTTCACAACAATAGACAAATATTCAAAACATTTATATACAAAAGAGACGTTAGATAAAAATTCAATTACATTTTTAGATCTATTACGAGAAAGAAATGCCATAATGGGCAAGCCAAGAAAGATCATAGCAGATAATGAGTTCAATACAATAAATATCAAGGACTTTTGTAGAAAAGAAGGCATAGAACTTCACATAAATTCCCCAAAGACACACACTGGAAATAGCGACATGAGTAGATGTCACGGTACATTATTAGAACAGATGAGGATTTTAGCAGTTAAAAACCCAGAAATGAGTATTACAGAAAGAGCCATTAGAGGAACAGAATTCTATAATCAGAATATCCATTCAGTTACAGAAGAAAAACCTATAGACATACAGTTCAATAAAGTAGATAGAGATAAACTTAATGAAAGATTAGTTAGAAAGAAAGAAAAATGGTTGAAGTACCATAACAGAACTAAGGAAAAAGAACCCGAGATAGAAGAAGGAACCATTTATATTAAAAACCCAAAATGTGAATACAATAAGAAGAATCCTAAGTATAAAAAGATAACCGTAGCAAAGGACAGTGAAGGAAATTTAATACACGACAATAAAAAAATACATAAAACTAGAATTAAACGAAAATCGAATTACATCAAGTCAAACTAGAACATAGTATTCCAATTACAGAAATCAACCGTAACAAAAAACATAAAGGGCGCAGTAATTATGATAATATTAATGAGTTTTATAACATTAGCAGGAGCAGAATTTAACATTGGGAAAATAGATACAGATTCAGGGTTAATTTTAATCATGAAGCAATCGCCGCGTTAAATAAACAAATAATAATTAATAATGCATTTGAAAATAATATTAAAAGAATAGCAGAGAACATTAAATCAACTACACTCGCGTATATTCGCATGGCAAAACACGTAGATGGAAAAATCGAAAGAAATAAACGGTATTTTGAAAGTAATTCAGATGAGACAAAATTTAGACCATATCAAGGATGAGTTGGAAAAGATCATTGATAACATAGGTAAATGCTGCAAAGACAGGTGTCATGACTAGATCTATTTTAACACATGACGAAATTGAATCCTACGACTTAACAACAGATGAATTGAAAGAAATAACTATAAATGTATTTACGAAAAACGAAACCATTATTTTTGTAATAAATATTCCTATTCTAACTAAACCATTGCCTTCATAGTACGTAAAATTAATTCCTAACAAGAAACTAGGAACTTTAAATATTCAAACGAAGGAAGTAGTGTTATATGTAAAACGACAAGTATTTCGAGATTGAAAAGAAGTTGAAGTCATTGAGCAACATCCTTGAATGTAAGAACAGGGATTTCATAGTTAAAAGTAATGTAAACAATCAAATCGATGAGATGGTACTAATTGAAATAGAAACTGAAATAAAACAAGATTATAATGAAAAGGAATATTTACTGAAAGGTTCTTACGCAATAAGATTCTCTAATTGTAAACTAAATATACTCAATAAAACGTATACAAATGATGTAAAACACTTCAAACAAATATTGATTATGAAACCAATTAAAAATATTGGACTATATACTCACACGGTCAAGCTAGAAGATGCAAAACTTGTAATCATTAAAAACTTTGATAAAATTAACGAATTAAAATATGAATATAAGAGAAATTCGATTAAGATAGGATCAATAGTATTGTTAATAATTATAGGAACAATAATGGGCGTACTTATATATTTTTACCGAAAAAGAAGGAATAATAAAATTAACGTATATGTTACAACTGAAAAAGACACTGAAAAAGATATAAAAGAAAAGAAAGAACTTATCAATGATAATAGTCAGCTTGCCATTGTCGAGGACGACAACGAGCTTAAGGAGGGTCGGGTTATATAATCCGCTACGCCCTATAATAAAACATATCCCACGGATAGCATAGCCACTAAGGATAAGGATACGAATTATTGATCTGGTCATATATGTTCGTGACCATTTCAATAACATAAATCAAATCCGCCTAGACCATTTATATTGGTGTAGATACAGATATCATATTTCAACACTTAAAATCAGTCAGATCAGTATAGGCAATGCAGATGTCGTACACCATCCGCCTAGATCACTATACGAGTAGATAAATTATACAGATATCATATTTCAACTCAAGTCAGATCAGTATAGGCAATGCAGATGCCGTACACCATGACTTTTTCTAAGATATGCATGGCAAGCACTACAAATATTATAAAAGAGCCATGTACAATTCATTTTAGGGTCCTTTTTTAGTGGCAGACGCCCATAGTGTTGTAAGGAGTGAAGACGTTTCTTAATAAAGTAATTACGAAAAACAAATTTTGTTTTCCTTAGTCAATCCCACGGTAAGGGATTGCCAACAGATTATTTTTAAACGATTCATAGCAATCATAACTCCGGTGCCGATGAAAGCTATTGATATGATCCGCGAAAAATTTCCGGACGACAACCCGTTGCAGATGCGCGTTTGTGACAGCTGTTACAAAAGTTTATGCGCCGGAAAATTGCCCATTATGGTGACGATAAACGGCTTTCGTTATCCGCCGTACCCGACAGATTTGCCTTCCTTGGATCCCGTCACCGAACGGCTCGTTTCACCTCGCTTGCCGTTTATGCAAATTCGTCGACTGCGTTTTGTGCACGGATCGAAAGGGATAACAGGTCAAGTTATAAACATTCCTGTGGACGTGAATTGTATGGTGTCCGAACTGCCACGTCAACTCGACGACGACTACGCGTTCAACGTTCACATCAAACGCCACCTC
The DNA here is from genome assembly GCA_964017055.1 of Chloromyia formosa. Taxonomy (NCBI): domain Eukaryota; kingdom Metazoa; phylum Arthropoda; class Insecta; order Diptera; family Stratiomyidae; genus Chloromyia; species Chloromyia formosa. Next base: position 152,848,825 of record OZ024815.1, on the reverse strand, counting down.
ATTCACAAGTCGTCATATCTGTCGGGCTACGTTCAGAAATCCGTCGTGAAAGCGTGGCTTCGTTTCCTCGTCTCGAAACCGCTTTACAAAATGAACGGAATTCGCATCGACGAGTCTTTGATGGAAGCTCACCCAAGTTCGTCCGCGCTACAACCCGTACAAGAGACGGAAGCCGAAGCAGCAGGCGAACCATTTGTGGAACCGATTTCAGAGGATCCCGCAAACGTCAACGATCTTTTGCTGGCCAAACAACATACGTTGATGTGGAGCGAGGAAAAGTACCTCGAATTAGCACCCGGCATGAACAAGCGCCAGTTGTCGTTGTTGTTCGACGAGCATGCCGAAGAGCTGTCGTTTCCTTCAATTTATCTCGGCGAACCACGTTCATTTACGCTCGACAAAGTGACACCGTATCAAATGGCCAACAGCGAAATTCGCCGCACCGATCGACGCGGAGTGAAGCCAGAACACGTCCTCTACATGGCGATGAAAGTTATGCGAATGCGATTGACCGACGGTATGTACTGCACGTTCAAGGCAAGCGATAACTTGAAACAACTGACCCGCGAAAACGTCCAGGACAAAAGGTTTGTAGACAATATGATTGAGCAGAATCTCTCTTTTCTGAAATCGGTTCCAAATAGCGTGTCATATTGGATGGCGCGCAAAAAAGATCTGTTTGCGATGATTCGCCAGCTGGGAAAGCCGACCATCTTTCTCACACTAAGCGCTAGCGAATACAGCTGGTCCGACTTACTGCGTCTATTGTACCGCTTAGAGATGGGAAAAGAATGGACCGGCGTGGGGATCCGGTAACGTGTTGCTTGTACTTTGACAATGTTTCTGCTAAAGTCCAAGTCGTACTCTCCATTTGGTAGGTACCACGTTGTCGATTACCTTAAGCGCATCGAATTCCAGCAACGCGGTAGTCCGCACGCGCACATATTGCTGTGGCTCGCCGAAGATCCAAAAGAGCCGGTCGACGAAAAGATGCCAGCTACCATTCGATTAATCGACTCGCTAATCACCGTCGACGAAACGCGTATCGAACGAGAGAAGCTGCAAACGCACAAGCATACGTTTACGTGCTACAAACGGGCCAAAGACGAAAAGAACAAACACTGTCGTTTCGGAGCCCCGTTCTGGCCGATGGACCATACGGTGGTGCTTCTGCCAATAGCGAAAGATGACGGTCGTCGTGAACGGTTACGACAAAAGTGCACCGATATGCACCGCTCGCTCGAGTTCGAAGAGTTCGATTCCTTAGACGCCTTCCTCCAGCATCACCGTGTCGACACGTACGGCTACTACCTCGACATCCTCCGCGCAGGCATCACTCGTCCGAAAGTTTTGTGAAGCGAAGTATCACGCAACGATGGATCAACAACTTCAACCCCTGGATTGCGAAAGTTTTGCGCTCGAATTGCGATATACAGTTCATTCTGGAAGAGTACTCGTGCGCCATGTACGTCGTCGAGTATGTTAACAAAACGAACTGCGGAATGAGTAATTTGCAGCGCGAACTGATTAAACTACGCGACGAATATCCCGATAAAGACTACAGCGCTTTGTCGACCGAAGTCGGGTTGAAAATGCTGAACGCGGTCGAGATTTCGTCGCAAGAGGCCGCCTGGTACTTGCTCAACCTACACATGAGCGAGTGTAGCCGTAAAGTTGAGTACGTTCCAACGACTTGGCCACACGAACGACATCGCGTTCGCAAGACGAAGAAGCAAATGGACGACGAGGAGCTGGGAGTAGAATCAACCGATATTTGGAAGGAAAGCGTTATGGAAAAGTACGAATCTCGTCCGGAAACGATGGCGACGGTATCGCTCGCGCAGTTTGTAGCCAATTTCTACCAAGACCGCAAAGGCGACTACAAATTATGACGAGTATCTACACTGCCACCAGATACATCGGTACATGGATATGTCTTATGCCTACCGAAAGCGTGCGAAGTGTTTTGTCGAATGATTTCATCCAGTATAACTATACTGGGATCTTTATAAAACTTACGTCGATATCTTCAACACAACAGGCTCCACGCAGTCGGTAGCCAAAGACATATCCATGTTCCGATGTATCTGCATGCAGTGTAGATACTTTGTATCGTTTTTCTACTCGGGGGTCAGAAGAGGAAACAAGCCCATTGAAAATTTTTCCGAGTTCTATGAATGTAGTGGCCGATTGGTTTACAGAGTATTTCCAATCAGTTTCCAACCAGGCTCTCAGAATTATCAAGCCAGTCTAGTTTCATTTAAATGGACTTGCAAATTTGGACAATTTCGATCAGTTCGATATTTCCAAACGAACTTGCAACGTCTGTGCAAAGACAACTGTACAATTGCAAAAAAAAAGTGGAAAATTTGTGCGAAAATACAATTTGTTGTATTAGCTTGTGTAAATTTGTGAAAAACTTTTAGAAATTGTGTTCGTTTGTTTCATTATAGTTTTGTTTGTTGTATTTTATTTAAGAGCGTAAGTAAGAAAATTTTTCATTAATTATGGCCCCCAAATCTGCCGCAGAGCAAAAACGTGATTCGCGTGAGCGTAAACGGATAAGAGAATTACGCTACAGCAACGAATTTTTGGTATTTGTTCGTGATAATGCCTTTAGTTCGAGGACCACTGAGGCGGAAAAGTTTGAAGCCTTTCTCCGATCGCGTACTTCAGACACGCCGCCACGGATGAGTGATGCCGAACGTGCGAAAAAATATCGCGCCTCGAAAGCCAACGACAAATCGAAACGGCAAGCCGATCAGAAACGTAAGCGGAACGTTCAATCAATATTCCAAGTGGAGGAAGGTCAAGCCGCCGATGAAGAGGTCGAAATGAATGTTATTCCCGTGCCGCCGCGAAAAGTCTTTATCGACGAGCGATTAGTGGCCGATCTCGAATTCGACACTCGTTTCATGCAAAACCAATTCGGCGTGTCGTGCGGCGTCTGCGATCGCTTGTGGTTTCAACGAGTCTTAAGACCGGTGCCGATGAAAGCTATTGATATGATCCGCGAAAAATTTCCGGACGACAACCCGTTGCAGATGCGCGTTTGTGACAGCTGTTACAAAAGTTTATGCGCCGGAAAATTGCCCATTATGGTGACGATAAACGGCTTTCGTTATCCGCCGTACCCGACAGATTTGCCTTCCTTGGATCCCGTCACCGAACGGCTCGTTTCACCTCGCTTGCCGTTTATGCAAATTCGTCGACTGCGTTTTGTGCACGGATCGAAAGGGATAACAGGTCAAGCTATAAACATTCCTGTGGACGTGAATTGTATGGTGTCCGAACTGCCACGTCAACTCGACGACGACTACGCGTTCAACGTTCACATCAAACGCCACCTCATTCACAAGTCGTCATATCTGTCGGGCTACGTTCAGAAATCCGTCGTGAAAGCGTGGCTTCGTTTCCTCGTCTCGAAACCGCTTTACAAAATGAACGGAATTCGCATCGACGAGTCTTTGATGGAAGCTCACCCAAGTTCGTCCGCGCTACAACCCGTACAAGAGACGGAAGCCGAAGCAGCAGGCGAACCATTTGTGGAACCGATTTCAGAGGATCCCGCAAACGTCAACGATCTTTTGCTGGCCAAACAACATACGTTGATGTGGAGCGAGGAAAAGTACCTCGAATTAGCACCCGGCATGAACAAGCGCCAGTTGTCGTTGTTGTTCGACGAGCATGCCGAAGAGCTGTCGTTTCCTTCAATTTATCTCGGCGAACCACGTTCATTTACGCTCGACAAAGTGACACCGTATCAAATGGCCAACAGCGAAATTCGCCGCACCGATCGACGCGGAGTGAAGCCAGAACACGTCCTCTACATGGCGATGAAAGTTATGCGAATGCGATTGACCGACGGTATGTACTGCACGTTCAAGGCAAGCGATAACTTGAAACAACTGACCCGCGAAAACGTCCAGGACAAAAGGTTTGTAGACAATATGATTGAGCAGAATCTCTCTTTTCTGAAATCGGTTCCAAATAGCGTGTCATATTGGATGGCGCGCAAAAAAGATCTGTTTGCGATGATTCGCCAGCTGGGAAAGCCGACCATCTTTCTCACACTAAGCGCTAGCGAATACAGCTGGTCCGACTTACTGCGTCTATTGTACCGCTTAGAGATGGGAAAAGAATGGACCGGCGTGGGGATCCGGTAACGTGTTGCTTGTACTTTGACAAGCTGATCGATACGATAATGTTTCTGCTAAAGTCCAAGTCGTACTCTCCATTTGGTAGGTACCACGTTGTCGATTACCTTAAGCGCATCGAATTCCAGCAACGCGGTAGTCCGCACGCGCACATATTGCTGTGGCTCGCCGAAGATCCAAAAGAGCCGGTCGACGAAAAGATGCCAGCTACCATTCGATTAATCGACTCGCTAATCACCGTCGACGAAACGCGTATCGAACGAGAGAAGCTGCAAACGCACAAGCATACGTTTACGTGCTACAAACGGGCCAAAGACGAAAAGAACAAACACTGTCGTTTCGGAGCCCCGTTCTGGCCGATGGACCATACGGTGGTGCTTCTGCCAATAGCGAAAGATGACGGTCGTCGTGAACGGTTACGACAAAAGTGCACCGATATGCACCGCTCGCTCGAGTTCGAAGAGTTCGATTCCTTAGACGCCTTCCTCCAGCATCACCGTGTCGACACGTACGGCTACTACCTCGACATCCTCCGCGCAGGCATCACTCGTCCGAAAGTTTTGTGAAGCGAAGTATCACGCAACGATGGATCAACAACTTCAACCCCTGGATTGCGAAAGTTTTGCGCTCGAATTGCGATATACAGTTCATTCTGGAAGAGTACTCGTGCGCCATGTACGTCGTCGAGTATGTTAACAAAACGAACTGCGGAATGAGTAATTTGCAGCGCGAACTGATTAAACTACGCGACGAATATCCCGATAAAGACTACAGCGCTTTGTCGACCGAAGTCGGGTTGAAAATGCTGAACGCGGTCGAGATTTCGTCGCAAGAGGCCGCCTGGTACTTGCTCAACCTACACATGAGCGAGTGTAGCCGTAAAGTTGAGTACGTTCCAACGACTTGGCCACACGAACGACATCGCGTTCGCAAGACGAAGAAGCAAATGGACGACGAGGAGCTGGGAGTAGAATCAACCGATATTTGGAAGGAAAGCGTTATGGAAAAGTACGAATCTCGTCCGGAAACGATGGCGACGGTATCGCTCGCGCAGTTTGTAGCCAATTTCTACCAAGACCGCAAAGGCGACTACAAATTATGACGAGTATCTACACTGCCACCAGATACATCGGTACATGGATATGTCTTATGCCTACCGAAAGCGTGCGAAGTGTTTTGTCGAATGATTTCATCCAGTATAACTATACTGGGATCTTTATAAAACTTACGTCGATATCTTCAACACAACAGGCTCCACGCAGTCGGTAGCCAAAGACATATCCATGTTCCGATGTATCTGCATGCAGTGTAGATACTTTGTATCATTTTCGATTGTCTTTTGGATCTCGATCTTTCGCAGAAAAAAAAGACATTATCGAAAAGGGTCGACCGAAACCGATTTTGGAAATTGTTTCTAAAACAAAAAGATGTACTAGGCATTTTACTGCTAAGATTTATGAAGATACGGAATGGATTACCGGTTGTAAGACCAAGCAAAAATTATTTTGTTGGCCATGCTTGTTATTTTCAAATGATTCAAATGTTTGGCGAACTACCGGGTTTTGTGACTTAAATAATTTACATAAAGCTGTGGACAGGCATGGTACGAAAAGCGTTGATCATTTAAAGTCAGTACTTCTTCTTTCCAAGTTCGGTTCCGGTCCTAGAATTGAAGAATTATTAAGTAGCCAACATAGATCTTCAATAATATTGCACAATGAGAAAGTTTCGAAAAATCGAGATATACTAAAAATGCTAATTGACGTTGTGTGCCATTTAGGATGTCAAGAACAGGCATTTCGTGGTCACAATGAAAATGTGAATTCTTGCAATAGGGGAAATTACGTTGAACTTTTAAATCTTTTAGCTAAATATAATCCGGACTTGCGAGCTCACTTGGAGCAAGCGACTGTTTTTTCCGGAATATCAAATTATATTCAAAACGATCTCATTAGTAGCATTTCTAAAATTTTATTAAAACAGATTTATAATGAAATTCAGCAAACTAAATTTATAGCAATAATATTAGATGAAACAACCGATGTTTCATGTCGTTCTCAACTCTCAACAACCTTTCGTTACATTACTCCTTCCGGTGAGGTTAAAGAAACTTTCATAACTTTTACAGATATTTCTGATGATCAGACTGCGTCGCGTTTATTTGACCATGTTTTAGATGTTGTTCAAAAATTCAATTGCGGTAACAAACTTATTTGTCAAAGCTATGACGGGGCTTCGGTAATGTCTGGTAAAATAACTGGATTACAAACACGTGTAAAGGATGTGTATAAAAACGCAATATATATTCATTGCTTCGCTCATCGGTTAAATTTAGTTTTATCTAAATCATGCGATAAAATACGCGAATGTCGAATTTTTTTTAATCTATTACTTGTTTTTCAACATTTTTTAATCATTCAACAAAGAGAACAGTTGCACTAGATTTATTCCTCAAAAAAAAGGCTTCCAAAATTAGCTCCAACACGTTGGACTTTTAATGGTCGATTAGTTTTAACCATTTTTGATAATTTAGATCAATTAAAAGAACTCTTTGAATATATCATTGAAAATGAGAGTGGAAAGTGGGATGGCGAGACCGTTAATAGCGCAAGAGGACTTCTTGTTTTACTTACAGATTTTCAGTTTGTTTTCCTGCTCAATGTTTTTTCTAAAATTTTTCCACAAACCGACGTACTTTTCGATATATTTCAAAGTAAACAAACTGATATAATGTACTGCATTCAAAAAATTACAGATTTTGAAAATCAACTTCAATCGTTAAGAAATAGTTTCACGGAAATTTGGACCCAAACCACATCTATTTGCGAAACTCCACAACGCCGGAAAAAAGCCAGGTGCCTTGTTGACAGTAATGAAAATGTTGAACTATTCTTTACACGTATTTATGTCGAAATTATAGATAATATTACCGCAGAAATAAATTCAAGATTTTCATCCTTAGCAAGTTTCACATTTTTAAACCTATTAGATTCTTCTAAATTTAACCAATATTTGAAAACATTTCCGGACAATCTTTTACTAAATTTAACTAAAACTTATGCTGATATATTTGACCATATTTCATTAAAGACTGAACTCATTGTGCTTTATTCTGATTCTGATTTGCAGGGAAAATCTTTTCAAGGTATTTTTAACTATTTCATTAATAACAAATTAAAAGATAGCTTCACACAATTTTATAAATTAATATGTTTAGTTTTAACATTACCAGTAACCAGTGCGTCCGCAGAGCGCAGTTTTTCTTGCTTAAAAAGGATTAAAACGTATCTTAGAAATTGTACAGGCGAACAACGGCTTAGCGACTTGGCAATAATGTCAATTGAAAAGGTTTTCCTTAAATCATGTTTGTGTGAGCAAAGTTTTTATACAGATATTATAGATGAATTCGCAAAAAAAGAAAGACGAATAGAATTAAATTACAAATAATAGTATGTACGGATCTTATTATTTATTTTGACTTGTAATATATTTATTGCCCAATTATTATTATTTTATTTTACTCACTAACTGTGATTTTTTAAATAGTAAATAGTTGAATTATTTTTAATTTTTATTGTATTGTTATTGTTTTTATTATTCAAATTTTGATTCGCTGAACATGATTACTTTCTTTATGAGTGTATGGATATTTATTTTGCAATTTTTTTGCTATTGTTGTTATTGTTATAGTAGTTCTAATAATTCGAATATGCTTTATTTATATACTTATAGTTACAGCTTTGCTTTTTTGATAAGTCTACCAACATATAATTTTTACAATTATTTATTTAAAAGTAAATTATTATATATTGGTAGCATGGGAATTAAAATGCTGATAAAATACAGTATACCTACTCTCACGTCCCCGTTCGTGATTCCTGGGTGCTTTTATATTAGAAATTCAATTAATACGCAGTAAATTTGTGGAAAGCATAATAATAGTAAATTTTTAATACCAATTGCTTCCCCTAGTTGAATTATCACGCCACGCCACTGCATTTTAGGCTTGGTGGATTGTTTTCATTTTGAATAAAGTAGTCTTTTATGTTAGGTCCAGATATTTTGGGCTTAGAACACATCGAACGGCTTCTCGTGTAATCACAGTAGTTCCATATGTGGTCGCTTCTGTTTGCCTTAAATGTTGTACTGTGACACTTTAACAAATGCATTTTGTTGGTCCCCCAACGCACATGATTTGCAGAGGTCGACTCAACTTTTATATCAGTTTCAATCTTTTCTTTCTTACCACCACGATTCTCCCAAAGATGTTATATGTTAAGCCGATAAACCGGTGAAATTTATCACTATTTCCCTTTATTCATTTCGTGAAAATAATATTAACGTAATAACTTGTTGTAGTATTTTACTCAATTACACCTTCCGATACAAATACATCACAACATGTTCATTACACCCATTAAATCTTGAAACAAAATTAAAAGCGTTTTTACACCCTTCCATCGTAAAGGCAGCGTGTGGGCATAAAAGTCAAGAATGTATACGCTATCACTTTCCGCCGATTAAAAAAGATTTTATACTGGGCTTTTACATACACACTTCATCTTATCTTCTCCGAAGGAAAAGTGGCATCAAGAGAAAACCCATTACCATTTGTAGTACCATAATGAAATTGAATCACTCACTCATTACGGTCATGAAAGCGATTTTAGCTGGGCTGCTTTTTTAAGGCTCCGCTGGCCGCGTCGCGCAGGGAGACCTTTATACTTAATGCCTGTACGATAAAGTACAATCTTCTTTCCTCTGATTATCTGGTTGTAGTGCTAAGCCATGCGAGGAAGGTGAAACGAAACCCAAGGGCGGATTTAAAGAAAAAATATAAATGTAGAGTACTCTTCACGTTTATACCCCGTTCAATTTTCCTTGGTGTGTAAATACATACAAGTGAGTGTGTACTTAGCCCTGAGAAAATGTTCAAATCTATTTTAGCATCGTCCTATACTTTAGTATGAATATACGACTGTTTTTTGAGATTACCTATGAGGCAAGAAAGCGGAACAATTTTCCGCTTCCATGCAAAATTGAATTAAGGCAAAAGATCCACACTGGGATGCTTTGGCAAATGGATAGGTTTGGAAGGAAACCTTTGGGATCAGACAATTTACTCAAATTTAATTGCACATTTACATTTTTGGTTTCAATGTGGCGTTTGGTGTGTATGTTTTATGTTTATGTGGGAGGATGTAAAGGATCTACATACACGAAAAGGCAAACCTTCAAATTTACAAAATAATAATCAGGCTCGTGTTGTGTCATGTATGCGGAACGTAGACTCTCATCCACACAGTAGGTTTAATAATAAGGTACCAGAAATTACCCCAAATGTAGGCACTGCGATCAAAGGAAGTATATTGTGCCATAGCCTATTTTTTATTATTCAAGCAAAACCCCTTCCACCACTCGTACAAAGGCTAATATGTCGTTTGCAGGAGTTTTCCTGATATCGGTACGACACATGGTGAACTGTCCGAGAAACGTATACTTCACCCGCGCAATCGCCGGCCATACACATAAAATGTGACGTGTGGATTCAAAGTCCTCCAAGCAACGACGACACTCCGTCTGGTTATACTCGTACAAACAACAAACCCATCTTGTTCAGATGAAATCTCACCCAGTGATGGCCCAACAGGTAACCTGGCTCTACTCATGTGGATAATATCTTCGTAGTTAAAGGGTTTAATTAACTCCTTCGATTGACGCAATCCTGGAGAGGAGTTATTCCAGTAGTACTGGCGTATCCTTTTAGACAAATCCGCTGTGATTGACGTAGCTGAAGCCAAGCCCAGGCAGCAATAAGGTTCAGACCCGAGAAAATTTGATAATTAGCCTTGCCTTGCAAGTTCAGTTACCGCTTCGTTCCCGTCATTGCCTTGGTGACCTGGCACCCAAAACAAAAAGATTCGGTTGTGGGTTGCCAGACATTGAAGAAGTTCAGGGCACTAGGGCAGGGATTTTCATTCTCCCATTCCGAGCGGTCTGGGAGGAGGGCTATGAATTTATTACAGTTAGTGGTAGTACTTAATGGTAGGACATAACTTCGCATGTTTTCCCATAATCTGAAGTTAATCAATAATTTTTTTTCGCTAAAATAATTTTTGGAACGATTGATCTGTCAATTTCTAAATTGAAGAATTGCCTTGCAGGCAAGTGACTGCCACATAGCCCTGGTCAAGTATCCCTGATTCATACGCATGGAAAAGGGGACCTCCAAATCGACGTTCCCACACATTGAAAACGCAAAGATACATGCATCTATCACTTCGTCTCAATTACATTAAATACTACATTCCATTGACACAACATTTCTTCTACTCGAGAATTGAACTGTACTGACTAATGCTAATTTAGCCATCCATTATACTTCAAATTAAAAAAAAAATCCGACCGTTGATTGGTGGTTTCCTTCACCATTAATGACGGCTATTAGACGTCCTACAGAAAAGAGCTAGTAACTAAAAATCGTGTATTACCCGTAGCCGCTAATTAGTTCCCAGCATATTGCTTTTTTTTCATTCAATTTTTCTACATTCCACTGAACATTACGAGTGTAACAACAGGTTTCATGTTATTTTTCTCCGCACAATATCGGCACCGAAATTAACCACCTTTTTTCAGAGAAAAAAAAAACGCTTATTAGCTGAACTTATCGTGGTATTACCTTCACTTAACTATTTACTTATTTTATCATTTCAATTTAACGTGCGTTCTTTGCAATTAGTAGCCTACAAGTTGCGGATACAGTTTATTTTCTACGGTAGATACTTAAAATTGCCTTCAGTGTTTGCTACGAGCATTGGTAAAATGCTGAAAACGTATCTTTCTTGGTCTAATGTAGCATTACGAGGTTTGCATAAAATTTGCTGGAGGTTTACCAACTTTTATGCGTAATGCGTACATTGTGAAAAGTAGAGCAGAACTTTACTTGGTATTGCTAAAATAAACTGAATTAAAGAAAAAATATTATTTTTATAGCATACCACACAACGTTCAAGAATTTGTTGAGATTTGCTACAAAATAATTTAAATTTATGTGTAAGATAAATGAGATATTGAGTATACTCTGGTAGCTTGGCAAGAACACTTTTTAATTAACAACAGTAGGTTAGGTTGAAAGGAATGCTGGTTTGGAAATTTTTGTGTTTCTCTTATGACTGAAATGAAATGTTTGTGTTTCTCTTATGACTGATATCTTAATTAATTTGGAAGCGCGGAGGGGTACCAGGTAATGCAAAATGCGGACGTAGCATTTCGAGCGAAAATGTTGCACCTACCTCTCCCCCAAAAGAGACAGTGGAAACTTTCATATGTCACATATCCGCTGCGGTCTACACGACACTTGAAATTCCTTTTCTCACTCAAAAGAGAGGGATCGCCACTGTGATGACCAGTTTTTCGGGCGAAATTAAATCCAAAGGAATAATTATTGTTTCCCGTGGAATTGCTTACGAGGAGCATGTTTTCTATGTGTGCGGTTTCTTATGTAACATTGCTAGTACCGAGGTAGCGAATTTTTTTCGTGCGAACGAAAGTTTTGACCAAAGAATGAAGTAGAATTTATTTCGTAATGATTATACTTCTCAGGAGCTGCGTTAATCAGGATGATTTGCATTAGAAAATTTCGACTGTTTTTGTATGAGATTTTGCATGATAAACGGAGTTAGTACCTAGCTTTGAGCAGTACGAACACACCCTGAATGCATCGTAGCAATAGCTTACTCTTGAAAACGTTGGTTCATGCCTAGGCTTGGACCTATTTCAGCATGGTTCCCACTACAGGCACTATACGAACATGATGTTTTCTTAGTTGTAAGTATGATTGAAAATGTAAAAAGAGTATCACATCTTAAAAAATTGTGCTTTTTGCGCATGACATATCCTCACGAATTAGGGAATAATTCATCAACCAATTTAGAGCATTTTAGGAATTTTTTCATTGTTGAACAATCTTACGAACTATCCCTCAATCCCATATACATTTTTGGGGGGATAGTTTGCAGAGCTCTCCTACATATATCCAGACAATGTATTTGCTTTTTTTTGTACCTAGCTTAAACCACACAAAATTACGCGACTATTAAACAGACAAAAAAGAACTGCAGGTCTCACTTGATTTATTAATATAATATGATTCGCCTCTGTGCTGTATCACCACCGACCGAGAAGAATAAATACTCAATGAGCACGTACGATACGGATACGTACGTAATGTTTCGCACGATTTGTGTAGTAAATGTAAAGTGATTAAGTGTTTTTCTGGTAGGTTATAAATTTTAATAAAAATATTTGAAAAAAGGTCCACGTTCAAATCGGATACCGACATCTAAATGTATTTTGTACCCGAATGGATTTCGGGCACCCATAAAAGTGACAGGGCTATTTGAAAGTTTCGATAAGGTCTTTGAAAAATGAACATGTTTAGCATAATGTATTATTTTATATTTGATTGGAGTTGACTGGAAAAATGAATACCATACATTTAGGCCCGTCGTCCACCGGAGCAACGCCGTATCAAATACCAATACGCGACAACAACATTATGAACCGCTCGGCTTGCCATTCTGACGCAGTCGCAGACTGATGAAAGAAAAAACTTGTGAGTTGATCACAGGTCGCAGAAGACTTGCGTCGATGGACGAAGAACGGCCAACGCAGCTTCCGTACAACTGTTGCAAACAAGTTGGGTTGCAATTGCGTTGCAATTGCATTGCATCGGTGGACGAAAGCCCTTAGTGAACCTTTATCCAATATAATCTCTAAATCGAGTAGAATGTCTGTTCTTCAAAGTGAACAAAGGATGTTTTATGGTTTTAGCAAACAAAGAATACAAAGACAACTTAAAATATTGTAAGTAGTTACATTTAACAAAAAAATGAATTTGGAACAAAAAAACATAATCTACTTCCGGCTAATAAATAATTAACACGACGGATTCAGAATATGATGCGCTCATATATCGCCACTATCTACAATCTATCCCATATGTAACTTTGAAGATTTATTTAATGTTCAATTGGGGGTCTGCCCCTCATTACTTACCACGGTTATGGCTGCTTTCCTCCATGGTATCACTCCAATGCTTGTCACGCTCCAAGGTTTCTATTACACTCACATATTCGTATAGTTCATGAAGTTCACCCCCCCATTCTCCACCACTCTCATAATTAATGGTAACTAAGCGCGTGAAAAAAGGGCACATTAAATTCTTGTTTTTTGTTTATTCTGTCTGCCTGTGACTTAATTAATCAATTTGACCTCAAAATTTATGAAGACGTATGAAATATAGCCGTCAGAAATTATAGTGGGTACGCAAGAAAAAAAAAGTTTATGTTTAGTAAGCCATTGTGTGAGTCCATGAACTTCGTATAAAAAAAAATTAGTGTCTTTTCACATGATGAGTCGGTGAGTTTCTCCATACTTTTAGCATGGGCTTCAGCTCATCAATGCACTAGTAATGAGCTCCGAGATTTTTTCGAATTCTAATCCTGTAGTCATCGATGTTTTCCTCGCCTTTTAAACTTGATCTGTAATGAAGTGAAGGACACAGCTGGTGTCCGAAATGCGCATTTGCTATTAATAAAATAAGAATCCTGTCTTAGGAAAAAATAAAAAAAAAAAGTTTTTTTCTTTAAACTTTCATAGATTATGCGTCAGTGAGCCTATAGCCGACCATACACCATCCGGAATTCCTGTCCGGAAAAACTGATCAGTCCTGGCCTTGAGAAATTCCAGGATCGTGAATGGCCGGTTCAGGCGGCGTTGAGGCGGCCGGATGCACAAATAAAAATCGATCTTATCGCCGGAAATTCAAAGTATCTTTCTATCTATTGAATTGAATTGTACGGCATTTCACTTTCCAGATACATTGGTACATTGAAATAAACTCCTGCAAAAGTTCATTCTGGCCACGCGGCCGGACAGGTGGCCTTGGGGCGGCCGGATGCACAACTGAAAATCGATCTTATCGCCAGAGATTCAAAGTATAGTATTTTTCTATCTACTCAGTTCATTTTCCCCAATGTTTATCTATCTTTCTGCCCTTGCGGGGGTCTGACCACTAGTTTTATGTCCGGCATCCGGTATACTCAATCCACCCATAACGTTTTCTTTAGTACCCTAATTTCGACTTTGTTAATTTGTAGAACAACTTCTTCTACTACATGGTGCAGCATCAGTCACTTCCTCGGCTGATCAATTACGCATCTCAGCAGTTATATTTCAGCAGGCCGAATTTAGCGACAAATAGAAGTTGCGTTTTTTTAAATAAATGAATCAGTTTGTACAATTAATTTCACTTTAACTTCTTTTTCGCTCAGTATATACTCTCCTTGAACTGAACGCAATAAACAACACCTCCTGCGATACCTTACGGCCACGACATTCGCATTGAAGGACTTCACTTCCTTATTCATAAATTTAATTGACATTTACTAGTCAAGGCTTCGGTCACACCTTTATTTGTCATGCATATAATGCAATCATTGTACGTTTCTCTAGGAGTTCTCCAATCTACCCTGCTTGGCATTTTTTTCCTCCCTCGTCATATTTCACCCGTTTGTATAAAATTATGAATGAGTCATGTATTTTTTCATATTAACGTCAATAGCCGCGTTCTTTTCACCGGATTTCGGTCTATTTCCCGCAAAAAATGACAGACCGGTTTTAATTCAGTTCTCATATGGGATCTCATCGAATCAGAGTTAAAGGTGAATTGGTTGGCCGCCAACTTGTTTCGCCCCCTATCTAGTGTATACTGAGTCCGCAATTCGCCCTCACGCGGCGAAGTATCTGTATGGTGGCTGTTCAAGTTCGCTCATCGCCGATCTGTGGCATTCTTTTCACTCGTAGTCAGGCTGAGATTGGGTGCGTTTTCAAAACGAAACAGTGTCGACACTGTTGCATGTGTGACAGAGATGAAAAATGTTGTGCACCCGTGAGTGAGTGAGAGTCACGCAACAGTGTCGACACTGTTTCGTTTTGAAAATGCACCCATTCAAATCCAGTGAAACGCACGCTGCTAATAAAAGCAGAATAAAAACCATTTTATGTATTCATACCGTTGCACAAGCAGGATTTTCAACATGGTCGTAAAAAGTTTTATCGTTTCGAGCGAAAGGATATCGTCTAGGATTTGTGCATGTGATTATGGTCTTCTTTTCTTTTTTTCTTAAATTGTTGCTACTTGCAATTATTCGAGTAATTTAGAAAGGTGTCAGCTACGACTATGTCATATTTTTTATCATAGCCTCAAATTAATATTTAAGACAACTAAAATTAAAACAAACCTGAAAAAATCGCAGACTATGGACCATAGATATCAGAGTTTCCATTAACAAATTGCCATTGGCCGTACCCAACCAAATGATCAATTATCTATCCCAAAATGCACACCGGACTCTCCACATCCTGCCACAATAATACGGATATGTTGTTCAACCTATTCTGGGGTAATACAAAAAACAACAAGCCCCAAAATTACAAATCATGCCAAACTATGGAGGTGTGTATGTATACGGTCAATTGCCTGGTTTACCTGTTCCCAACGCACCATAAGGATCCTTCCATGCTCAGGTCTTCCCAGTTAGTTACCAATGCCATTAGTGTCAGTAAAACGGAAAGTAATTTATCACTCCATTAGGTGAGTCATTAGCGTCCCTTAAAAGTTGTATCGCCTGCTGTGTAAAAAGGAAGCGTATATGTATGGAAATCGATGAATCCAGAGTTTCACTTGTTCCCATGTACCATAACGTTTCCCTGCAAGCGAAGAGGAAAATAAAACTAAACAAGAAAAGAAATTTCGGTTGAACCCATCTGCTCAATGGAATGCAATCTGCCTGTCATTCATTCGTACATAGCTCATCTCGGCGCTGGTTATCCCTGGAAGGTTCATGATTGTACCATTTTTCATAAGAATTCCAATTCCTTTTTGTGTATGATTTGATTGCGTCAACCCTCTTTTTTATGAGCTGTCTGGGATTTTATACCTGTTCGGCTGTGAATGACCGAAACAGGGTTTTAGAATTTGTTCTTGATATGTGGAATATGAATGGATAGTAGCCCAGATAAAATTTGCGTTTGGGGAGAGGGATTTACATCGGAACATTGGGTCTAACCATAATTCTCATAATGACACGTTAAGTATGCTCAATCAATTAGATTATGACTACTTATGATGCTGTCAAATCTTAATGAATCGTTTGTGCCAAATATTGAATTGTTATTTAGGGGATGCGCCGCTTTATATAGAGCGTATTCTACGTCAAGAATGCGAATTAAATTCCAACGAAAAATTACTAACACCAATCTTGTATCCATGTTCGAGTCTTGAAAATCGAATGTAGTGGGCAACTGCTAATTCAACCTTCTCGTTATGGATGTGGTCACTACCACCATATATTGTATTTCGGAATAAACGCCATGGATGGAGATTTGTATGTAGCAGTAATTTTTGTTGGAATATAATTCACACCCTTGTCGTAGAATGCGCTCTGTAAATATTAAAGCGAAACATTCTACCCAGGAGCCCATTCCGATTAAAGTGATCGGAATGCTTGTGTACCTGGTCGTACTGCTTCCCCGATGGATCAAAGCAGCACCTGATGAGTACGTGATAATCCATCGTGTCAACGACACCAGAGGCCAAGGAAGGGGTGGCTTGACTTGGCCCACACCACTCAACTCATCGTAACTAGGGCGCTAGACGAGATTGTGATGGGATATTAAAAATTGGTTTGTATATATCTGACTGCCAGTCAGTGGTCCTCTTATTGTAAATAGTCATCCAATTTTCGCTGATAAATTCACAAGTTTTTTTTACATCTGATTTCAACTTGCAAATTACTCTTACTTTTTTCTCAAATCCAATTTCCCAAAATTCCAAAGCTGATGATTTGCTATGAATCGAATAGCCATTAAAACACATATATGTATCTTGCAAAAATTTTCTCACAACTTCGACGGATGAAGAATCACAAGAATTTCGTCTTCTGTATAAATTTACCTGGTTCAGTTTCATTCCTTTCTTTTTCTCTCCCATGTCCGGCGAAAAGAAAGAAATATCGCTTATGCTATAAATCTAAAACCTGTGTTCATTGTCCGATACCATCATCGGTTTTTGCATATTTATAAGGCAAGTAACCAAAACCTGCCACAATCGTATACCTAGCAAACGTTCCATTTCACTGACCTCCTTCTTTCATCGAATCGACGACCAGCCAAGCCACCGACCATGCTTCCAACCATATAAGAAGAATCTTTGCAATTTCATTTTCCCTTGTCTACGGTGGTGATAATCAAGCCTCACCATTTTGTACACCTAAAGAGTGGAGTGGTTGCTCCGATGGAATCAAGTTCAAGACCACCGCCATATCAGGTGGGTAATAGCGAAAATCAGTCAGGCGAACCAAAAGCAAGCTGCAGTAAGCTAGCGAATCATTCAGGTGATATGAATAATGGGCTGGAAGAAGACAACCCGACGCGACGCGACGGTGAAGTAAGTACTTGTCGATGCTTCGAAATGTCGGTAAGAAGGAAGAATGGTAGCACTTCCTCCCCGGGGAGTTATAATGAACGCTTCAATGAACTTTTCGTTACGGTTTATCAGTATGATTTCGTTTTCCTTCCAATCGAATAATAGAACATGAATGATCCATTGAACCGTAGAGCAGAGCTATAAATATCTGCAAAATCGATAGGTAGAGCCACTTGAATCGTTGTTTTAAAATATTAGCCGTGATTTTTTTGTTTTGTGCAACGGAGCAGCACAAGTACACATACTACAATGACAACACTGTTCCCGATTGTTCTGGATAAGACGGCTGTTTCAAGAAATATGTTTTCAAGAGCAAAGAAGAAGGGTTTGGGCCGCAACATTCATAAAAGCGGGCGTATACTATCGATTTTTAACTGTCAAAATCTATGGGGAAATCAAATCGTCAGTATGCGGATCTGCGAACCGCTTTAGAGACGATTATTGGAATTAACCCGCCGCTTCATTAAAGAAATAGCAGCTCCAAATGCTATTAGGATCCATCTATATGCTGAAGTTTCTATTAGTGGCAACTGTCACCTGAACCCTCTGAAACCAATTCCCGGCATGCGAATCGTCGGTGTCTTGGGTAAATGTGCAAGTTATAGATGTAAGAAAGCACATTTACCCCAGACACAGACGATGCTGCTGCTTTGCTTCTTCCGGCAATGTGTTGGGCTTATTAGTGTGGACCATACCCAATAAAAGATCAACTCTCTACGCATCGAGCTACCACATCTCTTTCCTTCTAAAGATAATTGGACAAATATCAAAGTCCACAATGAGTGCTTCGATCTAAAATGCAATGAAGTCATCAAGTATTTCATCAGTTACGGCCAGATGAATTCGTCAATGATATTCATGAAGCAGTTAATTCAGTGGTCATATTTCCTTTCGTTGGGGACAAATAATTCAACAAAGCTACATAATCGATACAAGTGGGCATGTGTAAGTTTGGGAATATTTTCGAATAACTTCGTTTTTCCCGCTACACCTCCGCGAAAAAATGCAGTCGACCGATGAGCAATGGCTAGCAGGGTTTATTCGCTTATATTCGGCGTGTCTCTCACAAATTTATTGTTTAGTCTTGGCTTGGTTTCTTTCCTCTTAGATTGCAAAACTGTGTCAACTCGTATTTCTTGGTTCTCATTCTGGGTAACGGCATGGATTTAAGTGAATGAATAAGCAAATAATTCACTTGTACTTCGCGTCTCTCCTTCATTCAAACCATCATATACTTTTCATAAACAATGGAATCATTAAACAAATCCACACTATATGCCATTCGTTTGACCGAATCTCACACCATCTGTAAACATCAGATTTCGTCTCGAAAACGAACTATCGCATAATGGCATCCAGTTGGTGCAGAGTTTTCACATCGTAAACTTATCTTCACGAGAATAACACACAGAATGCACATTATGCCTCGTACATACCTGAGCTGCAAACCGTGCGCCGAAATGCATGTTATTGTAACTGACTTGTCATTCGCATTCACCTTCATGTCTGTGTCGATTCAGATTCGGATCAGATCATCCGAATTGAATTCACTAACAATTAGAGGTCAAAACGCACATTACTGCACCGAGCCCGAGCCGCAACACGGTCGACATACGGTGAGCGGATTCCACACTAGAAAACTATGTGCTAGTACACACATTTTCGCACCGGGGGTAGATCGATCCCAATTGGCTTTGTTCTGATTTTTGTCGAACACGGTGCGGTGTCGGTACCATATTATTGCTAATGTGCGTTTTCACTTTAAAATCTCATTTGAACACGTTCATCTGGCTCTCAATCGCAGCCCATCGGATTTCGTACCGTGTAAAATCTGGGCGTGACGGAAAATGACTTGCTAGTTTTGGGTTGTGTATTGGGTCCGACGCTCTACTTAAAATTAAATAGTTACAAAGATCGGCGCACGGTACGGTGCTGTGTCAAACTGAATGCAATAATAGCTAAAATATCATTCACAGTCTAATCCATATGCGTCAATCCATTCACTTTTAAGATGCTTTCGTCAGGCCATTGGACTGCTCGCCCGATTAAAACAACGCCAACAATTTGAGGTCGAAACAAACATCACCGCACCGAGTTGTAGCACGGCCGACATACGGTGGACGAATTGCACACTAGCGAGGCGAGGGTAGACCGAGTCGAATTGGTTTACTAGTTTCGTATAATATAAGTATTCGGTTCGGCGCTCAACGCATTAAATTAAATGGTTACAAAAATGGACGCAGGGTGCAGCGTGGTGCTCTGGTTTAAACTCAGGTCTGCACTTACCATTACATCATATTCAAAATGATCTGCTTCAACTATCAGATACAGATAGTGCAGATACACAGCAAACTGGAGAAGCAGAAATTTATGCAAGAAAACTGTAACCAACATAATGCTCGGACAAGACAATAGTCAAGGTGAGAAAATGGCTGAAGTTTATTAAATCGAAACGGTGGCTTGTTCTCATGTTGGATGCATACATTCTAGAAGCAAATATCAAATTGTTTAGCCTCCGGAAAAGTTACCTAGTAAACAAGTATCTGCGCGTTGTGATAGTTAAATACATCGTAAAGAAAATTCCCTAAAGATCAGAAGGTCTAATTAAAATGAAGTTACATGCTGGTTAGGGTTAGCATGTATTGTATTTCTCTAGATATACAATATTTTCGATATTTTTCAAGTGTTAATATCCGCAATAGTTATTTTACAAACCAGGAAGAGATGAGCTCTTTCAATCCAGTTTGTTGGATTTCCGCAAGCAATTTATATTTTGTCATGCCACAATGAAGTGGTCCAGCAATTAATAAATGCGAAATTTATTAATATTAATATGTATGTACGATACGCTAGGCAACGGTGGAAGTTTTACGATATTTGACTTGATCTAGAGCAGGGGTTGACAACCTGTGGTCCGCGGTTTTTGTGCGGTCCGCCAGGCGATAACGAATTATGTACTTTAAGTTAAGGATCTGCAAAACGTGAGTATTCTGTAAACGCACACAAGTCCACACTTGTAGGTTTTAAAGATATGTGAAGTCCATAAACGACCTAGAGGACAAGGCCGAAGGATTTGCTCATAGTTCTAATATATAACCCCAAACAGCACTTGATTAGGAATAGCTAGTCTGTCTACCGGTGCCTATTGTTAAAAAATGATACAAAGTATCTACACTGCATGCAGATACATCGGAACATGGATATGTCTTTGGCTACCGACTGCGTGGAACCTGTTGTGTTGAAGATATCGACGTAAGTTTTATAAAGATCCCAGTATAGTTATACTGAATGAATTCATTCGACAAAACACGTCCCACGCTTTCGGTAGGCATAAGATGTACCGATGTATCTGCATGCAGTGTAGATACTTTGTATCATTTTCAAGACATACCGTCCCGCATAGTGTACAGGAGAATACAAATTAACCCAACCGTTGCCCCGTGTGTGGATCAAGCGATCATACACTCTACATATTTATATGCGCCTGTGCTTCGTTAGTACGTCAATCCGCGATCGATCGCGTCAAGCCGCGGTCTAGCTAAGCACATATTAGATACTTACATAGATAGTACTCGTCTAAGTCTAAAGACGGTAAGCGCGTCAACACAATTTTATTGCATTAACGTTTACGTTATCCGCGCTGCACAAACTGCATCATCTGCACTATTCTCCTCACTAAATCAGAATTGTGCACTGTTAGTTGATATATCATCGATCGTGATAGTACGCGGTATGCGCGATACAAGTACGGTCGTAAGTTCCTTACATCCACGGGAAAAACACGTTGATGACCTTGGTGACACTGATTTCAGTCGGCTGGATGGGATTGGCCATCACAAGAAAGGGGTGGATCCGCCGCGGAAGTGTAGTCCAAGGTCCGTGGAGCAAGCATCTCTTTCGCACTGTCGCCGATAACGAAGCAACGCCCATCCATTGAACTTCTTCGACTCAACCGTCTCTCCATTGCCTGCATACGAGTGTGTGTGTATGTGTGTGTGTGTGAAGTTGAAGCTATTTCCCGACCTACCCCAACGATTTTCTTACTGAGTCAGGTTAGTGACTAATTGATGAAAACAAAAAGATTGCTGTGAAGGAGGAGCCATAACGCTGTGCACGAGTGAGGGAGACAGGTTGTCTGGATGTGGCTGGTGTTGTGAGCAGATTTGAATCACGAGGGGATGGCAGTTGAATGATGTTGACTTGTTTTATGGGTGCCTGGTTGTTTAGTCAGTTCATGATGCGAAGTTTTTCGATTTTCGTGAGTTCCCTTTGATGACAGACTCGGATTGACTGAGGATCGGCCACTACATTCATAGAACTCGGAAAAATTTTCAATGGGCTTGTTTCCTCTTCTGACCCCCGAGTAGAAAAACAGACATTTCGTGTGACGGACAGATTTTTAGGATGAACCCCAGCTATAAGACATATCCATGTCAAAAAGGTTATTTGCTTAATGTTCGGCCCGTGCATGGTAGTAGGCATTTAGATATTTCGAAAGCGGTGCCAGACGTCATCAAAACAACCAAACAATGGATGCACATGATCCGAATACCATTTGGTAGCTCCACCGAAAAATTGGGATATTTGGATAATAAGAAAAGGCTTTTCGCCAAAATTGTTGACCTGTGTAGGTTCCACCCAGCGAGTCAAATTTCGCTGTGTTCTTCAAAAGAATTGGTCTGTCATATTGAAATGAAACTTGTGGAAGTATTAATGATGCGAGAGAACAAAACGAGAAATTAGATCAATTTTTTAGCAAAAATCTGACAAAATGCATACTAAGGGTCGATTGCATTGGGCTAGTCTGCTTTCTAGAAGCTGGAAAGCAAGCTAGCGCTATTGTCATAATAGCATACATGTTTTGAACTCGCTCGGCAGCCAACTTGCAGAAGGTTGCATTAGCAACACTCGTACAAAATAGTTGCGTCGATATTTTGAAGAAACTAGCGTGAACAAGCGGGATATTCGTAGCTATTTCATCAGCAACTAGACTATGATCGCGCCCAATTAATCTACTTGGTAGGTAGTCCGCACACCATCGAGCAGCGGAATTTTCTCGCACAAGCTGAGCTACCTGCTAATTAGCTAGTGAACTTAATTAATATTGGGCGAGTTTACTGGCAGCTTGTAAATTCGCCGGTGCTCGTTGCCATGTGGTGGAAGAAGGCCTAGCATTTTACTAATTTTCTTCACTTCCTTTCCCATCTAACTAAAGTCATCGTAGTTTCGCATTATTACTGTTGTGATTTCAATAGTTTAATCCCCACCAGCATTTACGCTGCATGCCTTTGGTTTTGAACCTTCTATGAAGTGTTTTAGCTACCACTTTGCAAAGTTTAATAAGTTTAATCGAGTTTTCTGGGGAAACAATATTTTTTTCCTTAAAAATGCCTTATGAAGCTCATTTGCTATCCAACAGACGATATTCCTATAGGAAAAAAATGGGCGAGAATCTTGTAGGAATAACTGGCAATAATTTGAACCGTCGCGTCGCGTCGATGAGAACTTGTAGGAAAAACTGAAGAAAATCGCAAGCACTTCAGATTATCGTCAGTGGTTCCTACAAATTCTCGTCAGCGCTTCAAATTATGGTCAATTATTTCTACAGTTTCTCGACAGTGCTTCAAATCGCTAATTATTCCTACGGCCGTTTTCCTTACAAAATTTTTGTCAGTGTATCCTACAAAATTCTTGTCCGTAGAAATCTGATAGTGAGTGAGCTCTAAGCTTATCATCCGTTTTTCCTGTGGGAATATCAGCAGTTGAATAGATTGTGAATCGACACCTTTACAAGTAAAATTATAGAAGACTACAAACTGGACAATTTGAGACCAAGGAAGAGGAGACCCCGACGATCTTTTCGGTCGGCATCCTTCCACTAACTTTTCTTCTGCTGTGCGGTCCGCCTAAACATATTTCTTTTGAAAGTGGCCCACTGTCCTAAAAGGGTTGCTGACCCCTGATATAGAGCATGCATACAGTGGTCGGTTCGACATCGACTCGAACTCTTCTCGACATCGGAGCTCTCCGGTATCACCAATCGGCTCGATCGCGGCTCGACTGCGTCTCGGACTCTATACAAGAGATGCGACATGTTTGCAACAGAAATAGCGGGCGAATTGGGTGACGCGCGAAAAAATAAATTGCAAATGAAGTATGTTTACATGTAGGGCGCCAGATACACAGTTGGGCGCGTGATATCTATTCTTTGTACGATTTTTTCCGCGCGAAAGATAATGTGTTCCTCAGGATAATCAGTGTGATGATGGTGATTGAATATTGATGGCTAAATGGCCTGGTGTGTGTGTATGTATGTAATAACTCGAGTTGCACTCGCATCGATTCCGAGTCGATACATGTGCGGAGATAAGAATATCGTGTCGATATTGAGCCGACAATGAGAGGAGCTTCCTAATGTTTCTGTTGACCTTCCTAATAAGTGTAAAGAAGGCCACAATTCCAGAAACTGCTGTGTTGATCAGTCATTTTATACATGACTTTCTTCAAATCGGGTTGTAGGTGGAGGTAAAACTCCGTTTGTCAGCATATGCATATTTATATTTATATTCTATTATCTACTCTATTCAATTCAATTTTAATTGAAACATACTTGAAATAAAAAACTTCACCCACGCACAAACGATTAAAGCCCTCGCCGAGACAAAATCTTCCCTAAAACGAAAACATTCTAGATTCATGCTAAAGACGAAAATCCTGTAAAATGTATAAAAAATTCAAAATGGCTTGATACTAAAATAATTGGACATTGCATTAATTTGTATTATAGAACAACTTTTCTGAAACAACTACTTTTTCGACAGAACCCCGATGTGGGTGACGTCCTTTCCCGGGGCCGGGATATTGCACTGGAGGAGTCGTAGGAGTCTAGATAAATAGCTGCAGTACTTTTTTTTGTCGTCCTTGCTGTTTAAATCTTACTCTCCTTTGCTTTCGAAAAGAACGAGTGTCACTTCTTAGTATTCACAAGAAAGGATATTACCTCCATTGTATCGCCCTTGTATCGTAGACAGAGCCATCGCTTTTTTCGCCTAAAATAATGTGAAGACTGAAATTGTTTTAAAAAGTTTAATAAAAAAATGCTAAACACCACCCTCGACTCTCCGTCGGACGATCACAATTGTCTTTTCTTCCTTTCATTGTATTACATTTTGTAATTTCCAAATATCCTTGGGGGATTTTAATATCTTTTCGGGTGTACTTCTTTGTGTCTAATACCATGCAAAGTTTCTTGTTGCACGTTCACATGTTTGGCTTTGTTAAGATCGAACTCTCTGATTGAATTTTGTTCATTTTTTTTATAGCGAAAGAAAGGATATTTTGCTGACGACAATCCGAACGAATGTTTCTTGGAAAATGATGATGTGCTCATAATGTCTTTTGTCTAGACAGAAGCTGCATATGAAGTTGGAGTCAACGGACGATAGAATAACGAATTTCCTTGTAATGATAAAAAGGTAGCTTGAATTGATATGGAATCCTTATAGGATTTTGCAAGAATTCTGGGAAATACAGCTTGCCCACACGAGCGCACAATGTACGTCTGTTGCCGCGTGGTTTTTAACGTCTGCTGTTAACAGTATATTGCCTGGGGCGCACTGACGCACTCTCGAGCTGGCTTGTGGGTGATTCGTTGTGCGAACTAATTAACACCACGTGGTACCATTCAATATTACCAGTAAGGTATTAAAATGATAACATGTATAGGTATAATGCTTGAACTGAACTGGTTTATTGAAATTAATCACAGAAATTTATATCAAACAAAATTGTCAACGTTTACAAAAAAAATGAATTAAATTGTATCGATTTACAAATGTGTTACAATAAGAATTGAAGTATGTCAATTACATAAATTGCAATAAGCATGTCAGTTAAAAAGTATGTTGTGTTAAAAAAAAGTATGTTATGGTGTTTCTTAACTCTGTTCACAGTCACGTGAACACCACGAGTTCCAGTTTAAGAGATTTCAGATTATGAAGATGATATGGCCCATAGCGGACCCGGGTCACTCTGGCGCAATATTATCGCTGAGCAGGAAATTCGGGGAAATGCCCTTAAACACCGAATCCATGGACATCTATACAGATGGCTCTAGGACCGACGAAGGCGTCGTAATTGGCATTTACTCGGAGGTGCTGGGGATTGATCTTTTACTTTGTCTTCCCGATTATTGCAGTTTCCTGCTGGCGGGAGGTAAGCAGCTGTGCAACATTTTTTAACTGTTTTTTATTCTCAAGTACCTTGGAAATACCTGATTTTAATGGTAGTGTTTAATTTGGCCATTAGAGTCTAACTTGTAGCAAACGAAACTTGCAATAGTCGCTTGAATGCAAGAAAGTCCTTCAAATTGTAATCTGCATCCCCACCACCTATTGAAGCTGCTAAAACTTCATTACCAACTCGACTTGATTTATGCCCATATCTTCAATGACGATTTTGAATAATCTATGTAGTTTGTTATTGTACCCATTCGCATGCATTCCTTCTTTTTTTAAACTCCCATAGTAATGAAGTTATGGCAGGTTCTTTAGGTGACTTGAGATAAATTTTTGGTAAAGTTCCTTTTACTTTTCTGGTTAAAGTCGACGCATGTGGCGACAAGAGATGTCGCAAACCCTAAATGTCTGTTTTCGATTGATTTATAGTTCATCACAATAAATAATAAATCACTGACTGATTTATAGGTAGATCGATTACGATTGCACGAAAAAGTTATGTGCCACTTCCAGGAGTCGAAGAATTACAATAGATTAAGACCTACTGTGCGCGATCAATGCCTCTTCAGTAAATCTATTCGCGAAAAAAATGATAATTTATTACCAAATTATATCTGAACACGATTGGTACCACCAATCTAACGATTCTAATGACTACTTTTAATAACTTTCACCGTCACCGACGCCATCAATTAGTTTTGGCATTGGCACAAACGAACATCACGGTCGTTGTTGTCACTGCAGTTCGAGTCAAGCTAAATTCAATGACCACACGCTATCTATACAAAAGAAAAAAGATAGAATAATACAAGTAGTATCTGAAAAACACCGAGCGGGCGAATAAAACCTAAAAAGTAATGCCGATGAAAATGCCGGCTAAATCTGGAAATTACTTTCAGCAATGGGTATCCGATCCGGATGTGATGCGGAACTAGCAGAAGCAGATATTAGCGGGACACAAGCCGACAGATAGTAGATACATAGTAATCACAGTTTTCTTGTGATATTGTACGGTCCCCATTTTTACTCCCCACATCGTGCATTGATTCAAACTGAATGATAGAGAAAGGTCTGTAAGATTTAAAGATTTGCCAATTAGCAGTTAAAATTCCCAGAAATTTTGTATATGTGTTTTTTTAATGATAGTACATACAAGCAGTTATCCAACCGGAATCATGTTTCCCTTAATCTTAAAATTGCTAGCCGTCGACACTCACAAGGACTTCGAAAAGTAACCATTTCACTTTCATACAGTTCACCTGAAACCCACCTGTTGATATAGCAATCGTAAAATAGGCGAATCCAATTAAAACACATACACACACACATTGTATGTTCAAACAACAACAACCGCCAAATATTGTTTGTTCGGATCAAATTAATGGAAGTGGGTGGTGGTTGGATCAATGTTTGAAAATGGTTGAATCCGAAACACTATTTGGCCCCGACCACTTTCTGATCAAATTTATGGGATATTTAGGAAAAAATAGAAGAAGTGTTATTGACCATTAATCAATCGTAAAAATGCTATCTACGGACAATGTTGATACTAATAAGCGTCACAGTACGGTACCATGTATCATGGTACATTTGAAGGTAGCGTCATTGTTGAGGAAGAAACTCGTGACCTTGGCTTTGATTCATTCGATCAGAATGATTTGTTTAAATTAAATTTATAAGGAATTTACATTTGAAAAGCCGCGAAGGTGGACCATGTGAAACTATTACTCGTACATACATATTTATTTTGGGTTGGACAATATGGGAATTTGTGTTGACTTGAAATGTCGGGGGACACGCTTTTAGGCTTCCGGCTAAAAAAAAAACAATGAACTGTTAAAATATTTAGTACTTTTTATTGCAAATGTATTTTTGTGAATATTGATTAAATATCCGTTGGTATTATATTTGATGTTCATTTTAATGACGCTTGTGCTAGTTCTCTAATTTATTCTATACTTCCCCTATTAGTTTATTTCCTGCACTATGTATACAAGCTTTCGATATTAAGTTGGAGGCATTGATATGCGAATGAATGTTTTGTACTAGCATAAAGTGATATAGAGTGGATTACAACTTTGAAGAGTTTTTTTTTTCCATCGGTGAGTTTACAAGTTGAATCTCCGCCAAGACGAACCCTTTCTACTGCAGGCGTCTCTGGGTGCAAGGCTTATATTTTCGCTCTGATATTATCTCTTAGTTCCTGGATAGTGTGACGTTTATTGACATACATCCTCTCCTTAAAAATGTCGGGAGCCGTTAAGTCTCATATCTCCTAGAAATTAACAGCAGCAGTCTAACAACCCAACTAACAAACTCTTGAGATTTAACTTTAACTTATAGTGAACTGAAGAAAGCTCTCATAAGACTCTAGTAAGACTCTCCGCCACTCTCCTAATGTAACTCTAGTAATAAGATTTAAATTAGCTTTTATAGCACCATTATCATAAGAGTATCACTCTAGAAGAGTATCACTCTTGTTATAAGATCAGACCTTTATCCTTTCCGTACGAGTCCCTACATGAGTATCACTCACGAAATCATCAAGCCGGTTGGATAAATTTGTCAGTGATAAGGACTCGTAGGTGATCATGTGTGGTCTCATCATATGCTTCACAAATACAGAAGTGACTTTAGTCCCGCAGTTAGGACAATGGTCATGATGTCTTTCATCCAGGTCTAGATAATGAGCGCAGTAATCTTCATGACTTGGTTAGCAGGGTAGGGAAGGGTAAAATCGTTTATATATCTTGTTAAAATTAAAACTCTGATATAACTTTTCGTAATATTTAAACCGAACTCTTGATTGATCAAACAAACATGCCGATTTCGCTTTCACTTACATGATTTTAATTTAATTTTTACCCGTGATTACCAACTGGAAATGGCGATCCATCCCGAGTACACACACCATCGATACTATACCTATATCTGGAAAATGTTTCACTAAACCATTAAACCAACACACATGCTCTGATACGGACAGGTTAAGATTAGGTTAAGATGCGATTGTTCCGGTTGTAAATGAAAGTACATACGAGTATCTCTTAATTGGTGCATCATACTAGCTACGAGTATACTCACGTTTCAACTTAATTTCTGCCAATCAATTCAATTTGAATCCTAATCTTTATCCCCGATTGCATTTCATTTCACCTGCCACAAAAGATACTTTACAAATAAACTGAAATCGCTGGTCAGTATTGGCTACTAAGATTATGATACAGATACAGAATTGCTTTCCATATTACCAATTACCGTTTTGTTTATTCGACGGTGTGTAATTGGTGTCAGAGTCCGATTTAAATTGAAGGTAAACAAATTTTGCGGCCAAACGTAATGAATGCACGGTATAAGGTATCGCGCCAACTAATGGAGTCAGCAGGAGTGTTCAATTCACTTGCTTCTCGATCATTAAACATGATGATGCGTCCAATTGGAAAGTGATAGGCAATACCCAAACTTGTTCAACATTCGCTTCAACATGGAATTTTATGATAAAAGCGAAAAATATCCAATTTGGGTGGGTTCCTTTGCGCCACTTGTTATTCTTCGATTTTCGTCCATGCCTGTTTTGAATAATGGCTCGTTTACATTTGCCAGTGCACCGGCATGCCAGTAGACTTGTCGGCAAATCTATGAATGACAAGAAACATATGTTTGCAAGTCTCTACTGGAATGCCAGTAGAAAATCAATTGGCCCGGGAGGCCAGCTACTTGCAAGCCGCCTTACGAGTTTACTGGCCTGGCAGTTCACGGGTGTTTACTCATATGCAAGTGACAGCTTGCTAGTTACTTGCAAGGTACTTGCAATGCCTGTAAAATGTACGTATTAGCACAGTCTACTGGCATGTGTAAACGCTACTTAAGGAATGCATCCGATCAACTGACCGAAAGTTGAATAAGTGTGGATGTCCACATCCATACCCATAGGCTGTGTCCACACTGATTGGGTATGTTCATACTTATTCAAAATTCGGTCGTCAAGAGGAATGCGTCGGTTGAGAACTTTGAAAAATCGGACGCATTCCTGATTGGAAAGAGGCGTTCAGTAGATGAACATGGAAAACCATGAACAAAAATCAAAGAGGAAGAACCTACCCTTGTTGGGTACCTTTCGTTGTTTTCGTTTCAAACGTGAAAATCCATGTGAATGTTAAAATGGATGTTGAACAATTGTGGACATGGACAAATGAATACCAAAGGATGTATTTAGCGATGACATCAACCCATTTTATTTGTAGAAATCTTACAAAAGATTTGGATCTGCCTTGATCAAAGAACGGTTATTCGTTTTATATGAAAATGGATTTGGATCCAAGTGAATCGAACGCACCTGGTGTGTTGTTTTGAGTGGAACTCGCCTTTACGATTGAAGCCTGTGTTTGCAACCGCCGGCCGCCGCACTTACGGTGATACCCGGCATGCTTGTACTCTCGTAATGGTACGATGGTGTTGATTGCATCGGGTATCGTTTTCAAGGTGTGCCACAAAACGTGGTAAAAAGACACCAAATCGCAAAATTATTGATGATATTGATTATTGTGGTTTATTGAAATCAATTCAACAAGTAGCTGTGGGTCATTTTTTAATTAAATTTAGTTTAAAGTCTACTGGGTACGAGTTCTAGCTAAATTAACTGCACTAGATAAAGAAAAAGTCGTAGGTTTTCCACATTTGTATCCGTATGCCAACAATACAGACCTTGGAGATCCTCTATAGGATCGCGACCGTGAAGGTATGTAATATGGTATCCGCTTAATGCAAAACCTTTCCTTTTTGAATTTTTTCTTTGTGCTTTAAACGCACACAAAATGCTAGTGACGTTCGGTACTGGCTTTCAAATTTTCAGAGTATATGTATGTACAACGACGATTTCTCGGACATTTAGGTACCTGTTTCAGTATCAGTATCGGTTTTTTACCGAAACGTGTTTTCTGATCGGTTTTTCTTTCCCGAGCGTTTTTTTTTTTTTTTGTACCGATTTTATAAACAATGATTTGTTTTTTTTTCTAATGCATTCTACACGGGGTTCACACTGTCTGCGATGCGTCTCCTTGCTATGCCTGGAAGCGGTAATCGCAATAAAAGGGAAAATTTTAAATTTTAGATGGAATCGCGCGCCTTTACAATACAGGATCCTTTGAATGCCTATGTGATTTCATGCAAGAACGTGGGTGATTGACTTTACAATTTTGTGCTAGTACCATTGACCATTTGTGAGAGTGCGTAGACAAGCGGTAAACACATCCAGCATCGCATCGCGTGCATTTTGAACACACATCGCAACTTCTGTAGGCAGACAGTTTGAACAACTCTATATACGTAACATTAACCACATCGTTCCACCATCACAAGAGCGAATCTCAAATTCCAACGATACGCAAAAAGACTGGCAAAACGTGACCCGTTTATTTCGATATGCTTAAAAAAATCGTACACAACAATAATTTCATTTGCAAAACACCCCACCCGTTCCCGTATATCCTTTTTCAACAACAACAAACAACAACACCCCCGAGACGTTCCAATCATTCGCTTGAATTGAAAACATTTCACATACAGAATTGTTATAAAATTCTATTCGAAATCGAAACATTTTGCTAGCAAAACCAGCACAAGAAAAGGAGAAGAAGTCAAATGGCAACGTGACTCAACTCCACAACGAATGCGGTTGACATTTTAACCTCTTTTTCATGCATATCGTCTTTAGAGAAGCAGTTAAACGTACTTGAGCCAGTGATAGAATATTTTCATCTTTTTTTTTGTGATTCCACTGGTGCAACAACTTAGCTTGTGAAATTCATATTGTCCGTAATATGGATGCTTTTCTAAGCTAAGTGTCACCATACACTGTCGAACTCGAACTCGAGCACGAACCTGGTGCAAATGTCCTCTAACACACACATACACTTCATATAGGTGCGAAGAAAACCGGTCCACTTGTACTAGGTTCGTGCTCGAGTTCGACAGTGTATGGTGACACTAAGGTCTATGTAAGCTCTAAAGCATAATCTGAACATTTTGCCGAAAGATATCGAAAGAACATAAAGGTTCATTGTTGGGGCTTATATAACGATCAGCCGAGATATGGGTTCAGGGTTTCTGAAGGCAATATCCACTCTGGAAAATGAGCCATTTGCTTGAAGTTACTCAGAGTAATTGGGGAATTGGAGGGTGACATTCAGGAAATCATACTGCGGTAAGCTTTCTCAATTATTCGCATGAAATGTAAATAGGTACATATATGAAATCCTGAATAAATAATAATGCTGTATAGTTCTACCTGAAGAGTAGAGGACTGACTCTTTTTTTTTTTGTATCCCAACTATTAAGACGTTATCTGTCATGTCAATCCAGGCAGAAGTCCTGTCGACAACCCTTCATTATAACTTCATCACTGTCTCGTTGCCTTTGTATAAGAAAGCCTCCGATGGGAATGAATTTGCTATTGTGTCCAGTGTCCATCCTTTAGTTAGTATGGTCTGGTAAAGGACACGAGAATGTACCGGGGCCGTATCTGGACAAAAGTAATTCCGTCCCGAATAAGATAAAGCACCTCCGGGGAACTGTGGACTGTCCTCCAGTGATTTAGCTCTGAATCTAGAATATACTGATAATATGAAATAGTCATTTTGTGGGCTATTCAAAATATAGTTGGGGATAACTTCCGGCCAAGTGATGACTTGGCCACATTCACTTCCCTTTTCAAGGAGCCTACTGCCCATTAATGAGCTTGCTATATCATTCCCTGCTCGACCCTTCTCACATTAAATAGATACATTTTTGACTAAAAGCACTGGGAGCCTGATAGCAAATGGGCTGGGTTTGATGCTGGTACGATAGTAGTACAATGGAAACGACTTATTGCGGTTGATCTCCGTATGACTTACTACCTTCAGACCGCACTTTAATATGGGAGAAATTTCGGTTTTATGGCCATTTCGAATGTATGTGCGACTCCGAAAGCCAAATATTGAAATCGGTGGTTATTTTGGTTTGTTTACTACTAGCTATCACTTGAGATACAGTCAGTAATGGATGTATGTATGTATTTTGTAACAATGACCACCAGTAAGCAACGGTACTGTATCTAAAATCTGAATAATACGAATGGCAAAAGATTGACTGCCTTCATAGTGGAAGTCTCTCTCTCGGGTTCACCTCAAATTTGAACCATGGCATAAACAAATCCGTATCTCCAAAATTTCAGATTTTAAATAAACTCGAAAAAAAAATTCTTTCTGGAAAACTATTGTTTTTTTTTTACGACTAACTCTATTCAAATGCTTTTGTTTGTCCGACTTCAGCATCTTTTTCCATTTCTTGGATACAAAAATATTAAGTAGAGCTGGTGATTTACACCTGCTTCCAACATTGCTCTCCGATTGTATCTTGCAGCCTAATTGGATCCACATAACTGAGATTTTTCTTTGAGTTAATGACTGAATGCATTAAACAAGAAAGATAATGGCATGGTTTATGGTGTGACAAACAATAGAGTTATTTTGCTGGTTATTGCAAATTATGAGGTCAGCAAGATTATGTTCACGTAGCTCACATTATTATTTGTCCACAGAATTACGTAGAAAAGTATGCTTCCGAAAAGAAAGTGATACCTTTCTGACGATAGCTCATTATCATTGGAGGTCAAATTTGAGTGGATGCCGGGAAATGGGACAGTGAATTAGGTCTTTTTGATAATGACAAATGCTATGAATTGGTTGTAGTCATTCGAAAAGTTTTAAAACTACTAGGAATGTTTTTTTTTATTCAAATTTTTGTATGTTTATTTAAATTTTTGTATGTTTATATCGTTCGATTATGGGTGATAAAATTGAATTACTGCGTGCAGAATTTACAATAAATTTAATAAATTCATTAATGCAGATTTTTGTTTTATAGAATCCATCAGTTTTGCATGCTACCGAGCCAGAGACATAAATTAATTCAGGCCGAACACATTTTGGCCGTTGTATACATTTTACTCGTCCGAAAAATAAAATGAAAGAAAAAAAGGGTGAATTTTTGCCGGAGAATGGAGGCCTGAATTAAAATATGAATATTTAGAGCACCGGTTGTACAGCGACATACAATGGAATGGGTTTTCTGGGCCAAGGAGTCCAGGAGTTGTCAAGTGTGCTGGTTCAAGTTAGTGCTCTTGCTACTCGTTCTACCAAGACAGACAATTCTTTAGGGTGATTCTAACTTTTCAGATACATACTCTGGTAAAATAGCGACTCACAGTCAGCACGTACACGAGTGGATGGGAACCTCTGGCGTCTCTGGAGTTATCATCTCTACGAATATAGTCAACGTCAACGTTGTATTTATTCCCAAAGCAGGAAAGAGCTCACATCTGAGACCCAAAGACCTAAGACCCATTAGTCTTTCATCCACACTCTTGAAAATGCTCGAGAGGCCTACCTGTCTAAATTATACCAGAAAGTTTATTCGCGGCATCGCAACAAGCCCGTTACTCGCTAGAGGTCTGAGATCAAATCTCGGCGCGATAAAAAACCGTCTGTGAGTACTAATAGAACTCTCACAGTGCTCCGAGCTTGTCAATATAAAGACGGCGCGGATAGGAGGTGCATGCTAGCAACTGGACTTCCGAAAAGTAGATATGCTATTGAAACGTCAACAAAGCATAGAAATGCTACAGATGTTGACGCGCCCATGCCCCTGGAGAGGTCAAGGTAATTAGAGAGAGAACAAGCCCATACCAAAGATTAAGGGTAGATCTGTAGATACAGCTCTACATTCCATTGTGAATTATATAGAGAAGTCACTACGGCGAATTTACTCTTAGTTGCCTTTTTGGACATAGAAGGTGCCTTCAACTATGTCAAACCGAGGCGACTATCGGCTCTTTTATAAGACTAAATGTTGACAGTTCTTTGGTCCAACTCATTAACCTGATGTTAACATCTAGGGTGATTTCATCTAAACTAGGGACTTCGTCAGTCTGCCGGTTATCACGTTCGCCTTCCATACACTGGCCCCAGTTCTATTTCTACTGAATGCAGTAGTCTTCGATAAAAGAAGGGATTTACGCGTCGGACTATTCGCCTACTCAGATGTTAAAAGAATACCCATTTGGGGTAAATAACTCGGTTGTAACTGAGATGATGGTAACTCATCTCGAGGCCTTGGTCTAAAATGGACTGTTGTGCCAGTTATTTATTTAAAGTGCATACAGGGCAAAACTGATAAGAAGGACAGTAAGGACAAGAAGATAATAAGATAAATGCGACTAAGAGACAGAAAGGACCTTAAGTAAAGTCAAAGGCAACTCAAAGTCAGTCAATTCAAAGACACATTTGCTCTGTGATGCGTACCTTTTAACCCCGTGCATATTATCTCGAAAATTTCCACTTTCAATTCTTTTCCAAAATTAAAACTAACCCGTCACTTCTCTCTTTTACTTACAGATGTCACACATTGTACGTCGTCGTTTAGGATCTGTGGGCGATTCTGCGCCACCCAGTGACTCGTCCGAAGGTACCGCCTCCGAGACATGTGAAAGCAACCCAGATTGGTCGTCCGTAGACGGACAACAACAACAAAACAACAGTCTTTTCATCAATTCCGATGCAGACGACTCCATCAGTCTGGAAACGAGCAGTCTTCTTTCATCGAACGAAAGAGCCCAGGTCGAGAGTTTTTTCAGCGGCTTAGGAACCGAGGTGTTCGTATGCTCATCGCTGGCCAACCTGTACGAAGGTGTCGGTAAGGATGATTGGCGCCTAGTCTATACAGGCATTCCGGTATTGCTACATGACAAAGGCATGTCACGATCCCGTACAATTCCACGCGTCACATTCTGTCTGGCCGAGAGAGGATCATGCTTTTCACTCTGGCGCGATACTATTGACAATTTGTCGGACTATAAGGTGGCCGGACCGGCATTTCACACCATGCATCTATCATCAGATCATAGGCAGGTGATTGGATTCAGTTTTGATGCTAGCGAATCGGCTCGAGAATTGTGGAAAGTGATCGAACGTTTGACTAGCGATCCGGAGAATATTGCCATAAACATTCCGAACGGACGCAAGAAGAACAAGCAAAAGCGTGTAAAGCCACCAGCATTGCCACCAAAATCTCAGATTTCGCATCCATGTCAATTTCAACATGTTACAAGTGTCACGACCGAGGATACGTCACGGTACTACAGTCTGCAGGCATTCGTGACACCGCAGTCGGCTATTCCAAAGCATCGTTTACACTGAGACTGACGACGCAGAGAGTCTAGATGACCAATGCCGTTCTGGCGCGCGGCTAATTCAGTTCTAGTAGTAGCGGTAGCATAGTTAGACCTTACTTCTAAGTATATGGTAAGAATCGAATCTCAGAAATGAGATAGCGACAAACCATTCCGATTAATGGTGATCCTGAATTTGAAGATACGTGAAAATGAGGTCGCGTGAAATGTTTATCCATCGTCCATTATGAATGTCTTCCGTGGTACAGACTGTCTGCTTTTATTCTACAGGCTCTATATTTGATTCAAGCTGCTTCATTGTTAATAATTTTCGACTCCTTGGACCAAAAAGTGAATTCAAATTTAGGATCCAAACATCTCACTCCATCACACACACATATTCGGAATCGGACTCTGTATATATTAACTCGATATTTTGGATAATGCTGGAATAGGGATCATACTAGAACTGATCCTCCCCTTCATCATCCGCTATGAAGAGGGAAAGTTGCCATGATATTGCATCAGCATTCTATGTACATACTAGTATGTACTGTACATAATTGACTGTGATAACCCCCCAACCCATAAGCCCCATTTTTTTGCTTATTCCATTATTAGCTTTAGTTTCAATCGGTTTTGTAGTTTTTAGCGCTAATTAAGTCCTTTGAGTTGCTAATCGTTGGTATAATATATTTGTGTATCAGTTTCACCGAATGGTTGATGAAACTCAATTAAACAAAAAAAAGGGTCACCGATTACTTTTTGTTGAAGTAGTCGTGTTGAGTTTCCTATGTTCAATTATTATAATCTTTTCTTACAAAATATTGCTAAACACATTATTATTATATTTTATATTCCCTAGTAATCAAATGAGTTAGGCTAGTTATAATTCTTTTAAATACTTACTGAGGATTGATGTTATTGCTGCTAGTAAAACCGGTCAAATAATAATATGGAGATATCAAGCTGTTTGAAGATTTATTTTTAAAATGTTTTTTGCAGTTGACGGAAATGCCATAGTTACAAAACAGAATCAAATCACTAATTTTTAATAAAAAATTCAGAGCACAAAATCAAAATGTGTTCATCCGTAGTTTCTATCAGCCAAAGCTTAGTGAAGTACAACAATACGATAATTCAACGTCAATGTTCTTATGATGTTAATTTGAAATATATAAAATAACAGTACAGCCCTCGATGTTATCGATAAAAATACACAAATACAATCCATGTTGCCAAAAGTCCTTAAAATAGTTTGGCGAATCATTTATACATCATGCCTTTATCGCGCTTAGCCGATTTAGTAGTAATTACTCTCAATTTTTGATAATTTTCTTCCATTATTACGTTTATTATTCTATTATGCAAATAATAAAATAAAATACAAAAAGAAAATATTGTGTATGTATATTATTATAATTTTCTCATTTAAGTAATGATCATTTCAACTAAATAATCTGTATGTAAAAATATATACATACGTATATATTTACAATATAACATAATTGAAAACAACAACATAAACAACTTTTTGTATTCAAATCAAAATAATCTTAAACAAAAGAAAAAATTAAAATGATATTTTAACCGTAATCAAATATTGCAAAGCATAAATAAAAAGTAAACTTTATAAAAGCACTATAAATATAAATGTAAATGATTATAAGAAATATCGAAGTGTATAGGTATACAATTCAACTGGACGAGCAAAAAAAAGAAAATTAATGAATAAAGTCTTATGGTTGGTTAAGTAGTCAAAGTTTCTTTACTTTTTCTGAGAGTAGATAAGTTTGACATGAGTAATGAGATAGACCCGGGATTCATACAATTATTATTATTAAAAAAAATATTATGCGGAATATTATTACTCGGTATTACATACAGTCCAATCACGAGTATATTATGCAAACAGTTTCGGTATATGTAGTAATTGCAAAATACTATAATATGTATATGTTTCACAGAGGAATAAACAAACACACAAAGCATATATTTAATATTTATATGTATTAATTCATTGAGAAAAGAAACTTAAAATATTATAATTAATTAATGAAGCTGTAATAAAAATGTTTAATTACGTATAAAATGTGAGTTACTCGTATTATTGGAATTTGACAGACATGAAAGGCATGTGCTTGCTAAATGTAAGTATGTATTTTCTCAGGCGCGGATCAGACGAAATTTACCCCCTAAAAGACCGGAAAAATCTATTTTCTAGTACAACAATTCTTATACTCAATTGCCCTAACCCCATTGTGGGGCATAGCGTGTCTCGACTGTTCCATGTGGCCCAGCTGACGTTTCGTTGGCATAAACTAGTTTCGGAGAATGCAGTTGCCAGCATGCACTTCCTGCTCCCTCATTTCTGCGACAAGTCGGGAGATGCTGTGGCTTATTATTACGCTCCACACCACAGGGAGAAGACAACACATCGGTAGTCAGAGATGAGACACACAGATGCTTCTACGTACTGAGCCATCGGTCGCCAAAATTTTGTGTAAAGGTTTTAGCAGTGGCGAATCCAGAGTGGGGTCATGGGGGCCTAGGCCGCTCCGAAATGTTTGGTATATGTAGCTTGGTCTTGGAATATTCGAAGAAATACTCGAAACGACAACGAATTCAAAAATTATCCGATAACGTTGCGTTTCTCTTCGCTATGCGTTCCTCTAAAATTTTGCTTAATGAAACTGGGTGCTGGGGTTGGCGCACTTATCGAGACCATTGTCTGAACGAAGGCTTGTGCACGGATACCCCCCTTTTCTCTGGAAGTTAATGGTAACAACCGTAGCTTGCTGTAAGAGGTTACTGCCTTGATATACATATGCTCTTCGGAGTACTCCTTCTGCTGTCTTGAACATGCTGTTCAACCTGATACCTGTTGATATTTTTGGCGGATGGATGGCCGCAACTACGATCATTCGACTCAACGACACTGGTCAGTGGTTTACTTTAATCTATGGACACGCTGCTATTCCAAGGAGCCCAAATAATTTGGCAACGATTGACTACATCCAGAGGCGTCGACTGTTAAAAATTATAGGGGGGGGGGGGGGGGGGTCACAAAACTTTTCATATGTTTTTGATTGGTCGTAGGCACAATTAGCATAATTTCGTAAAGTGTTTTAAGCCTCAAAGTTTTTACACAAGCAGAACCAGAAGACAAAACAAAGTAGTCGCTCAAAAACCAAAGAATGCAACTATGTATATTTTAATAATTTGTGTAAAACTAAGGTCGTTTTCTCACTTGTCGGTACGGTAGCAGTGCGGGATCGGCATGTTCGGTATACGCGGTACCGAAAGCTTACCTTATTTCAATGAATGTATTCTGATTGGTTCGGTCTCTCCCCGGATCCGCGAATACCGATCCAATCAGGAAACACTCATTGAAATACAGTAGTCCCTCGACTTACGTCGGAGTTAGGTTCCGAGAATTTGCGACGTAAGTCGAAAACGACGAGGGTAGAAACAACTTCAGGCGATAAATGTATAAGCTTTCATTTTTTGAATATGAATGTATTTATTATACCCTAGACTTTTAGTATAGGCATAGGGTATATTGTTTTGTCACGACGGAAATATGTAACACCTTAAAGGAGGCTCCGGAGGTATAGCAATGTATATTTATAAATGATCAGGGTCACTTCCTGATTCGATTTAGCCATGTCTGTCTGTCTGTCCGTCTGTCTGTCTGTCTGTCCGTTCGCACGATAACTTTCGATAGAATGAAGCTAGAGCCTTGAAATTTTGGTCAAATATTGGAAGTATGATCTGATGATTGGTTGGTATTGAAAATGGGCATGATCAGGCCAAGAGAACGCCTACCTCCTCTACATATGTAAAATAAATAAATGTATTTATAACTCCCGATTAAATAAACATGAAAAGTTCTAGCTTTGGTAGATTGCTCGTGAGGGTAATCCTATACTCCCCTGGAAAAATAAAATCGATCAGTTAAAAACTAACGGTAATTTTCTTACAGTAAGTTGGGCATAATCAGATCAAAGGAACGCCTACCTCCTCTACAAAATTAAAAAAATTAAATATTAGTTTAATTACGATAGCTTTCGATAGAAATAACACTAGTGAGTTGAAAATTTGGCAGAACGTTGGTAGTAAAATTAAGTTTGTTGGCATTGAAAATGGGCAAGATCCGACCCAAGGAACCCCTACCTCCCCTACAAATGAAAATTCAAATAAGCGATAACTGTTGATAGAATGAAGCCGGCGACTTGAAATTTTGGTCAAATGTTTGAAGTGAGATTAAGTTAGTTGGCATTAAAGATGGGTTCGATCCGACCTAAGGCACCCCTTCCTCCCCTAGAAATAAAATTTTAAATAAGCGATAACTTCGACAAATTAAAGCTAGCGACTTGAAATTTTGGTCAAATATTTGTAGTAGGATCCAGTTGGCTAATACTGAAAATACGTTAAATCCGACCAATGAAACCCCTGCTTCCCCTACAAATGAAACTTCCAATAAGTGATAATTTTCGATAGAGTGAAGCTAGAGACCTGACAGTTTTTTTTTTTTTAATGTTTGTAGGGTGATCTAATTGGTTGGTGGCAAATAAGCGATAACTTTCGAAAAAATTAAGCTAGTGACTTGAAATTTTGGTAAAATATTTGTACTGGAATCTAGTTGGTTGTTATTAAAAATACGCAAGGTTCACCAAACGAAACCTTTACCTCCCCTTTAAGTGAGACTTCAAATATGCAATAACTTTCGATAGAATGAAGCTAGCGACTTGAAAAATTCGACAAGTATTTGTAGAATGGGTTAGCTAATTGATTTTTAGAATGGCCAAGGTCCTCCTGAATGTGTGCCAACCTCCCCTATAAGCTACTACTCAAGTGCCCTAACCCCTTGTGGGGCATAGCGCGTCAACTGTTCCATGTGGCCCAGTTGACGTTTCGTTGGCATAAACTGGTTTCGGAGAATGCAGTTGCCAGCATGCACCTCCTCCACATCCATGGCCACGAACATCGTCGTGGACGGGATTCGAACCCGAAACTCACTCACTCACTTTTAATGCATATGGTCGTTGCCAATTGATACTTTTGGTATCACCACTAGGTCTGTACAAGTCTAGGGTATATACGCTTCGGACTCCGGGCCGAAACGAAGCTTCGGCCTGGTTTTTTAATTGACATTTCACTGTTGTCCCCCAACTCAATAGCTTCAATTAATTGGTGAAATGTACGCCGCAAATAATAGGCCTTAAAGGATGCATTAACACCTTGATCCATTGGTTGAAGAA
Organism: Chloromyia formosa; assembly: GCA_964017055.1. Classification (NCBI taxonomy): domain Eukaryota; kingdom Metazoa; phylum Arthropoda; class Insecta; order Diptera; family Stratiomyidae; genus Chloromyia; species Chloromyia formosa. The sequence goes on along the minus strand of OZ024815.1, from coordinate 152,807,411 downwards.
TCGCGGTCGTATTAGGAGGCAAAAAAATCACCTTAATGGCATCATTGTTGAGATTTATGGGATGACTTGGAGCGTTATCTATGATTAGTAACGCTTTATGAGAAAGATTATTGGCTTTATATTCTTTATTGTCGGACAGAAATATTGATCGAACCAATCACAAAATATATTAGAAGTAACCCAGGCCTTTTTGTTGGACCTCCAAATAACCGGTAGATTTTCCTTGTACACATTTTTGAAAGCTCTTGAATTTTCTGATTGATAAACAGCAAGAGGTTTCAGTTTCAAATCACCTAATGTATTCCCTCCGAGAAGCAAAGTAATCCTGGATTTTTCTGCCTTAAAGCCAGGAGCTCTTTTTTCTTCAATCGAAAGAAATGTTCTTGAGGACATGCGTTTCTAATACAGGCCTGTCTCGTCAACATTAAACACCTCCTGTGCGCAATATCCTCCATTTTCAATAATATCATGTAAAGTGTTTGGAAAGATCTTCGCTGAAAACGGCGACGTAAGTGAAGGGACGGACGACGTAATTTCAAGGGTTTGGTCTCAAAGTAATGAACGACGTAAGTCGAAAAAACGTATAATAAGGGAGACGTAAGTCAAGGGATTACTGTACCATAAATCCGCTCTGTAAGCTTTATACGTATACGCGGATACCGAGCATACCGATCCCACACCGCTAATGTACCAACAAGTGAGGAAACGGCCTAAGAAATCATAAAGAGGTTAGATAAGGGTGATGCACTACTTTTAAAGTTTGTAGATATGACCGCATATCTAAATAAAGATTTCCAGTAATCATCCGATAATTTGTCTATGCGGTAGACTCAATTATTTCGGATGAGCACGATTGCACGGGTGCTTATTATCTTTTACAATCTCCTCTCTACAAAAAAAAGCAAAAATACAATAAATCGTCTTACTCCTAGGTCGCCTAGCTCGACTCCCAGCAAAATTAATGAAAACACTTAGCAAAAATAGCTCAGCCATAAATTAATCCCTCTTTAGAAGAGCTTCGGCTTTCACATTAATTTTCATCAGAGCGCAAGGTTTTTTGGGAAAAACATAGCATTAGTCTCCTAACAATGGCAATATCGTCAATTTTGTCTCAATAATGTTCGTATCCTTGCGCATCCAATTCGAATACTCCATACAAAATGTTTTTCATGACAATGGAGGGCACGTCGACCATTATTTCGGTTGTTGGGATGCTAATTTTCTGTTAAAAATCTTGTCGGGCGTAAGAAATTGGCCATCAGTACTCGATTCATGATAGCTTTTGCTAGCAAATGAACTTTCCTAATTTTATTATGATGGCAAGGGAGCCAGGCATTGTTCGTAGTATTTAACTGAAAAAATGTTCTCAGTGCTCTTTTATCCGGAGTTCAAGATAAAGTTTGGCTTCTGTTCGACTTTCGTTACAAAATAAAAAAGGCTGGTTTTCGTACTGTTTTCACCACACTAATAGCTCAGTCAAAATACACTCCAAAAAGGTTCGTAGTCGTATTTTTTTTACTGATCTAGTGTCTTCCATCTAGCGTTGTCCAGGGCGTTTTCTATCGTGATGAGAGCTGAGAAGAAATCGTCATTGGTTTCCGTCCTGAGGTCGTAGGAGCGTAGAGTTTTTAGAAAAGACCTTGCCTCGCTCAAAAATACCTAATTTGGCGGCTACTCTTCTTCAATTTCGTCCTCGTTCTCATCCTGACAGGCTAACAGCTCAGCATCACTTGAGGCACCGTGGACACCGATGTCGTTATCGACTCCAACACTGTCCTCAAATATTACCTCTCCACAGTCTGACATAAGTGACCATCCTGGGTTTGGCTGACTTAAATTGGAAACTATTGGAGGATCTGATGGCTGCTCTACGTTGTGACTTTGTTTAACAAACCCACAATATCTCACCTTTTTCAAGGCTGTCCTGCACAAGTGAAATAATTTCTCTGCGGTAGAGACTTTTAAAGTTTTGGATAATGCCCTGGTCTAACGGTTGCAATCTTGATGTTGTGTTAGGAGGAAATAAAATCAAGTTTTCGTGGTCTAATAGTGGTGAATTGTTATGTACGGTGCAGTTGCCCAAAAACAGTAAGATTTTGCGTTTTTCCTTTTTCATGTCACTGTTAACCGAGGTCAGACATTCATTAAACAACTTTTTCGTCATCTATGATTTTTTGTTTGAGCGATAAGTTGTTGGGAACGATTTTAATCCTTTGAAATAGCGTGGTTTCGCAGATTTACCAACAATAAGCGGTTTGGATTTGTTACCTTCGATCCCAAATATTGACACTAATCAACTGGAGTACGAACACCATTTAAAAAATAGGAAAAAAAATCAAAATTATAACAAAGTTTTTAGAATAAAATCAGAAATAGTAATCTCTAATTTGACTGTACTACAAAACGACCTGACCTGCATTTCTATTGTCCTCATGCTGTCCTGAAAATGAATTTGAGGCACTGTTTTCTTCCTGAACGTGGATCGTGTTGCCGGGAAGAATAAAAAAATGAGCTTAACAGCAAAACTTTGGCTTTCCGCCAACGATGATAAATCCCCAAGCAACTGTCGGCGAAATGAACCTGAAAATCTGCCGGAATTAGATTTAGTGGATTTCCGACCTTGGAGGTTTTCTCCCGTCGTTGTTCTTTTCAACGTTTCCGGATTTAATGGACGACCTATTTTAAAAATGTATAAAAACTCCTGGAAGGTCATCGGAGGAAGAGGAGGCTGTTTCCGCAAATACCTTTCTTTTAAAGCAAGCCTCCATTCCAACGAGATTGTTGTCATCATTTTGTGTGTTTTCGAACAATTTTTATTGGGGTGGAAGTACGAACCAATAATAATGAGGCCACTGATTTGCATAACGCCTGAAAGGAATGAAATGAAAAAATGCGTTGTATATATATGTATATATGAAAGAAAAATAGGACGAGGGTGACACTATAACTTTGTCATTTCAATAAATTCGGTTAAATGGATTCGTGGAGTGTTGCCATTATTAGGAGTAGGCCCCGAAAAATGCAATTGGGGTGATGGTACTGTGTTTATATTCTTAACAGCAAACCTACTTAATTTTCAGCTGTTTTGGTGGTTTATATAAGAAGAACTAACTTAATAACAAACATAGAACTACGGATACTTTAAGATAACTAGCTCACAAATTTTAGCATTGATCTTAGGCCCTTCCTCACTTGTCGTTATACGTGGTACCTTACCGAGCGCCATTATTTTAATGAGTGTTTCCTGATTGGCTCGGTATTCGCGGGTGGGGGGCTGGATCGTGTCGTTTTACCGCATCGCGGGAGAACATCCAGTGGCTCGGTGTTGACAGTCGCGCAAAAAGTTTGAAAAATGGCAGAAAGAGATGTGCACGTAGTTTTTGTACTACTACTTTGCCTTAACTCCTAGCGGGGGATAGCAAGAAAGGATGTCACAGAAAGGGCCAGGAGCGAAAAATTTATTAATATTATTATAAATGTGAGCGATACTGAGCAATGAATGCGAAAATATACCGTCTGGCGTAATCGTTTCGGTATACAGAGCGTACTGTCGCGCTGTACCGGCAAATGAGGAAATGGCCTTACTTTACGTTTCGTTAGCATAAATTGGTTTGGGACGGTGCGTGTTGCTAGCATGCTCCTCCTACCTATTTAGCCGCATACTTGCGAAAAGGGAATGCTGTAAAGGAAGTAGGAGTAACAATTAATAAAAAAAAGAAAGGAAACTCAGACTCAAAAATCTGAGAAAGAAAAAAATGACGAAAAAAAAAACAAAGACTTAAGAAACGCAAATAAACTAAAGAAAAGTTGAAAAAACTGAAAACCTAAAAATAACCAAAACATTTAAAAAACTGAAAAGACTGAAAAAAAAACTGAAAAGACTGAAAAGACTCAAAACACTGATAGAGTCATGGACGAAATGATTAAAGGAGGGGAAAGAGGAGGAGGAACTTGATTCTACAAGGGACAAAGGGCAAGCGAAACGGGACGATTGGCCAAGAAACGAAAAACGAAAGAGTAAAAGGGAATTTCTATTTCATGAAATAATCTATTCGGCAACCTCAACTCACAAATCGATTTTCAGCTTTCCCTAGCACAATAGCTGCGTTTTCATCAGTCCAGATCAGAACAGAACAACAATTGCACGTGTTACACTAACAAAATTGTTCTAGATATGGCTGGTCGTTAGTGTAATGCAAGCGATTGTTGCTCTGCACTTAATCTGGACCGCCAAAAAGACGCAGCTAACGCTCAGAACGGTGGGGTGTAATAATGTCAACAGCGACTGTCGCACCCAGAGCTAGCGAAGCGAGCGTTTATGTCTGTGCGATACTGAGGGTTGGGACCCGTTAAACGCGGAGCCCACACAAGAGAGTCAACAGTCTCTCCTTTAAATTATTTCTCATATTGAAAATATACAGTTGCTAAATGCCATAAGCTTACACACCTCCTTGCGGGGGAAAGGGGTGGGAACTATTGCTAAGGAGAAAAATCCAAAAGGCTACGCTACAACCTATTGGATCATAATGAATATACTATTTTATATTTATGAGATTTTCATGACGATCCATTATTATCTGCCTCTGTTAAAGTATCTAATCTATATATGTACGTAAAAAGCGATGTCAAGCCTGTATGTCCGCATGGGGAACCTAAACTACTGAACCCATTTAGATGAAAATTTCACAATTTGTTCCTATTAATTCTGCGAGTGTAGTAATGGTCATTTGAAAAAAAAATCAATAAGGATAACATAACACATAACACATATTCTACATTTGTAAATTCGTTTCCACATTGGTGAACGGATAGGAGCACAAGAGTTTTCTTTAGCAACAGTTATTAAACGAGTATCATTCATGGATGACCGTGTTGGCAGTAATAACATTCTTATGTTGAAATCAAGCCAATGTCATCTCTGATTAAGAATTTCTAGTGACCCCTTCGCGAAACGTAGACAAAATCCACAAAAAGTCATTCGATAACATCATCATCATTTTAGCTCAATTGCGTCGGAACTTGCTCGTTAGGATCGTTTTCCTCCAGTTGTCTGTCTCGATTCAATAAACTCATTCGACATGGAAATATCTTCACTCTGAAAATTTTACGTTCTTTTTATCAATTCTGACCCATTTCTGGATTCAGGTTGAAAGCATTACGTCAACAAAATTTTATTCCATTCCGAATCCTGACAAAAAAAATAAACAACAGCGAAAAATAACAACCCCTTCACCGTAAATAACAAAAACGCGATAACCTTACCTTACACCCGACCAATCCCTAACCCAATTTCTCGGTTGGTTGTTCCATTAAAATAGCTTCGTTTTCCATAAGTCTATCTTTGCCGATATGACATTCCCGAAATAAGCATAGGGAAGAGAATGCCATAATATACTCCATCCAGAGATAGGCTAGAGGAAATTAATTCCATTCGTGTTCAGTGCGATATATCATATCCTTCTACATAGCTTCGCTTCAAACATGTGTGTTCGAAACGCGGGTTCTCGGTGTTCCACTTTGTATAGCTGTTTTTAGTCCGCTCCCTGAATTCCCAATTTTCGTGTGACACTGTCCCCCCTCGGCCGGGAAACTCTCAAGTGGAAAATCCAATTGGCAAATTCGTGTCCTATAAACCGATGATAAGGGTAAACAATGCTTAAATTTAAGCGACATTCTGGAATGGTGCAGTATTTCACAATACGCGTTTGCTGGTCCTGTTTAATGTGGTACACTCTCCTTAGAGCTTTGTGGTTGATTCTCCGGCGTACAGAAGGGATGCTAGTGGTGTCATTTATGTTTCTTGATCCACTTCCTAGCTGGATTGACACGAATCTGAAAATGTTATTTCATGTTTCAGCTTCGTTTTCTTTGCTATTGTTCAGGGGTAGCGAAACACGTTCAACCGGAGTAGTAGGTATGAGTGTATAGGCATCTTAGACTAGTAAAAACTTGGCGGAGTGAGGATAATTTTTGAACAAAAAAATGGTCTTCAAAAATTTGAATGATCCGCAAGAATTTTCAAATGGTTTTGAAAATGTTTTCGAATTTTAGGCGGAAAAAAGTTCCGCGAAAGGCAATCGAAGTAAAATTGAAAGATCAGCGATTCTGTCTGTGTGCAGTTCGTGTTGTATTGTAGATAACCATACACATACTTCGAAGACAATTTACAAATGTTGCAACAACATTTTGAACAAAAATTTGCAGTAGTGTGAGAGATTCACAGCCGTGCAAAATTTTGTTGAAATTTTTGACAAAAATTTACGTTCAAATATTTGTCTAGTGTACTTAATTACCCTTGCCCCTAGTGGGGCATAGCGCGTCAACTATTTCATGTGGATTAGCTGACGTTTCGTTGGCATAAGCCAGTTTTAGACGATGCACATTGCCAGCACCTCCTACTCCCATTTAGCTGCCTACCTGCGACAAATCGGGAGATGTTGTGGCTTATTATTACGCCCGCACCTCAGGGGGGAAACAACACAAACATTCATGGCTACAAACGCCGTAGTCGGGACTTGAACCCGTAGCGACCGTAGTCAGACATGCGACTCGCACCTCTACACACTGAGTTACCGATCGCCTCTACCTCTAACCACTCCACCCTTTAAATTAGATAATTCGCTGAACAAATCGGGTTCTTCCCCCTAAAGGAGGGATGTCCCTCTAGAGGCGAAATGGAGATTTTCTTTTCCATCTGAGAACATGAGAATATTTCGTGAGTATAAAACTGGAATAGAAAATGGATGCTGACGCCGAACATCTACCGGGCTTCCGAAATTGGAGGTTGCGGTAGTTTGACCAAGACGATTAGAGGAAAAGATCAGAACAGCCAAGGCGTACAGGGCCGTCGAGAGAAAATCCGTGCCCAGGACTCAAATTTTATGGGGCCCCATAATATGATATAAAAATGATGAAAGTTACTGCACGAATTTTTCGTGTTCGAACGAATTCGGGAGTTTGTCGAGTTACAATTGATTCTCTTCTCGTGTCGGTCTTCCATCCTTCCCGATTTTTTTTTATCTTAAATTTTTCTAGTATCCGGGCCCCACAAAAAAACACGAGCCCGGGGCGATTCGCCCCTTCCGCACCCCCCTCTCGACGGCCCTGGGCGTAATATCGGACTGTCGAACCTCGAAGATGATGACAAAATCTAAACAATTTTTTTCGTTAGAGAAACTGCCCTGTATTTCAAAATATATCTCAAAAGAAAAAAGTACGTATTCGTTCTCTGTGCTGAACGAATCGATCAAACAATTCATTCATATGATGAATGGTTTCTATCGGGTGCCCTATTCTGCCGGAATATCGATTCAGAATATTCATAGGCTTCGTAGTGTAGTACGCTCTGTTTTTTTTTATTTCGTTGAAAAACATCACGAAACACCTCGGGAACAATACTCTCGACGCAAGGAGCCTTTTGTATATTGTGTACACTCATCATATGAAAATATGCTGATGGGGATACTCGGCACTACTATCCCTTAAGATATAAACGAGTATAGGATAGGATAGCTCAGTGACTATTGTTGACTCGATTCATTTTGTTTTCTGGCCTGGAGATACAGAACGTGCCTTCAACAAGACAAACCATTTCTTGTGAGCTAGTCACGTGCTTCAATTCAATTACGGTATTTTGTTTTTTGTTTTTTTTTTTTATGCCTTTGTCCCCTGTCAGTCTACATTTGGTAGAGACTGGGTATATTGCTATGGGTAAGTGTTCCTGTTTTACATGGCTGGAATTGGTTGAGTCGTGAAATCCGTATCGTAGCTCGTCTTAGTAGTCCTGATAGCCTTTAATATTTACGTATGGATAAAGAATTAAGATACGCTTGCCTCCCTGAATTTAAATTTTGCGGGAAAGATTAACTTCGCGACATATCTTCCACTATATCATGCATGATTCATGACCCTTCGAGTAGAGATATTTTCTCAGAAACGTATGTGCAAACATGCGTCATACTCGTGTATGCTCAGTCTATTCCACTGTAACTATGTGCAGTTGACAAACTTTTATATGTGCGAAGCTTGAAAATACTGTAGGTGAAATACAGTATGCTCAACTTGGACATACATTATGTTCATGCATCACAAAAAATGGCATTTTGAATCCTGTGATGTGGGAAAGGAGGATATTCTCGTCAATGAGGTGGAATATTAGCGACATGGGTGTCATATGAATCGGGATGAGGGAGCGAATACTCTGGAGTATCATTTTCAGTCCTTTGGTGTTGAAAAGGACATTCTTGGCAGTGAAGTTATATTTAGGCAAGGTAGGTATTGAGGCGTATGCCGTTCTTGCATTCGGCTGGTAGATATGTGTATCTCCTGAGTCGAGGCGATAAGGACAATATTTTTCAAAGCAAACCATAGATAACTTGAAAGCAAATGGACTAAAATTAAAATGTACTTCCTTGGGACGGGCGTAAAGTGCCGATAAACATCATGGCTCTTTTTGTGTCACTTATCATGGGGCTACTTTTGACCATCTCCCGCCAATGCTTCGAACATGAACTTCATTTAATCCATTAATCAACTCTGCTCTGCAGTAATATTTCGGCTCTTTCAACTTTCAGGAACAATTCAGATACGATAATCACATACAGTCATTACACTGGATCACCTGAAGCTTAATTGTGGTCACGGAATATGTGTAAATTGTTCACTTTTTTGAAGTTTTGCCGACTCTTTGAATCAACCACGAAATTCGTGATTCTTCCCAATCATTCGCCATCATCCTTAGAACTTCTTATGCTCTTCTGGACGAAACTGGTTTGTGTGCTCCAAGTTCAATCTTCTTGTTATTGCCTGAAGTGAACTTAAACGAATTATTCAACAGGCCTGGTCCACTATACTCAATTCGACATGATTTTTTTTTTTCTCTTTGGTTCGTTCTTCGTTGATGATGGTCGGAAATTTTGCCAAATCACTCTCCATTCGATGTCTATTTAATGATTCTAAATCAATTTATTTTATAAATGGTAAATGTTAAGTACATACTTGGCAAATCAATTGGTTTCTTCTGGCTGACTGGCTTGCTTGCATTTTTCTGAAGAACCAAACAACTTTTCAGCTGGTGGTTATTGCTGGAATGACTTTTTACAAATTGGCTTTAATGTTTCCTCGCAATAGCTGCAAATGATGTCACAGATGCTTATAGCCGCTGGATATGCAATTGGCAGCTGCTAATTTTTTGAACATAAAAGCTGGGAAGTCAGTAATTGCTGTTTCTTTTTTTGTGGCCAGAACAGAACAATGTTTCCACACTAACAACATTGTCACCGATAATTTCGGATAGTGCAGAAAATCGGTACTGTACTCAAATTTACCGGTAGAAATACTCAGAATTCGCTACAGGCAATGCAGTTTACTTTTGCAGTTTAGATCATACTACTTATTTCTTGTGATTAGAATTTTACTTTTTTGTAATTACATGGAATTAAAAAGGCGATTCTATTACCCAAATAAAATTTGATTGTATTTGCACTGAGGATATATTCGAATTGAAGTTTAGTGCTGACATTTAGGTTGAAGTTTGGATGCTAACTAAACCCAAGACAATAGAAATCGAATTGAATGCTCATTAAACCCAAGTTAATGGGCAATTAACTAAGGACACGCTAAATTTTTCGATAAATTCTTCTTTCGCTGTTCTGTTCTGCTCTGTATCGTTTGCTGGTTTGCTGCTCTGTTCTGATTACAAAAGGAAGAAATACGGCTATTATTTTATTGCGTAATTGTTGCAACTCTGCTCTTAAATTGGCGGAATAATTGCGTTTCCTTATTGATGTATTTTAGGGATGCCTGCGCGACAAGCGAATTAATTAAAAACTCATTTTTTTAAATTAATGCAAGAATGGAATTGACTTCGAATTATCGTCGTTATAATATGAATTGCGTCATTATAGACTGTAATAATTAGATTGGCATTTGAGTGCTTCCTGCCGTTGTCAAGATAATAGTCTTAAATCGTCCTGGAAAGACTAAAGGCCCACTTGGAAAGCACAATTGATGAAGAGCAGACTGGCTTTCGATCCGGATTCTCCTGTATCGATCACATTAAGACCTTACGAATCATTATCGAGCAATGTACTGGGAACGACGATTCTCTGCTTCACTTGCTTTTCATCGATTTCGAGAAGGCTTTCGATAGTGCAAACCGGGATTCTATTTGGCCGGCCTTGCGCAAGAGTAGCATCCCCAGAAGCTTGTGGCTATTATTAAGGCAACCTATGACGGCGCGAAATGTCGCATTTTGCATAAAGGTAAGGTGTCGGGGGACTTTGAAATTCGCTGTAGAGTTCGGCATCCTCTCTGCGATCCTATACAATGATCGGCGATGTGTTGCTTGCAGCCCTATCCTGATTAGACAGAGGAGTTCTATGGACTTTATATCTTATCTACAATATTTCGACTACGCTAGCGACATATACTTACTCTCCACAAAATCATGGATTTGTCGGCAATGGCGTTCAATCTTGAGAGGGAAATGAGCAAGGTTGGACCAAAGGTTCATACCAGCAAGACAAAGGTTCTTAGCCCGCCACTGCGGAAAAGTAATCCTACACCTATTGCCAACAACATTAATGGGTAGCCTGTGAAAATGTTGGACAACTTCGTCTACCTGGGTAGCAATCTTGCTGGAAATAGTAGTACGGAGCAGGACATCGCTTGTCGTATCAACCTCGCTAAATGAGCATACGACATGCTGTCCAAAATCTGGAAGAGCAATTATCTCAGCATCAAGTCGATGAGTCCAGTAGGAAGCATAATGCAATCTTTTTTCGCGAAAACTGTCCAATCGCGCTAGTAAATTGATGGATCATTTCAGTCTCGACCGTCTAAAAAATTTCGGCACATTTGGACGGGACTTTGGACTTTCGCCATCAATTCCCATGGTTTTATGAGCTCTACCGTGCGAAAGTTGCCTTACTTTTAAAACGTATATATAATTCTCAATTCTGTTCTATTACCAAAACCACAATATCCACATTACCAACTTGTGTAGGAACGCGGTACTGAAAAACAGGCATAGGATATCTCACCTTGTCTCTGGGAAGGGCGTTTGCCCCGTTAACCCTCCCCGTGGTTGCGCCACTGTGCTCTATTCAATATTAAATTCAAGAGAAAAATTGACAAATTATTTAAACTTCACTTAAGATCCAATCGACATCATTCCGGCATCATGTTGCGATTTTCTATACCGAGAAAAACGCATGTAATCTTCATCAGTGGAGATGAAGCCCTTGAATACGAAAGCACGGATTTTTTTTTTAATTTCCCAGGGAAACAGCCAACGTGAGCATATTGAAATGCAAACTCATTGTTATCGAAGGACTATGATTAATTATCAGGTTGTACCATACTATTTATTGTATGGAAAGCCAATGAAGAGCGGTTTGGAGCACTCCGGCTTCCGGTTGTTTCCTTCCATAGGAAGATTATATTACGAGTAGAATGAAATCTGGTATCGATTATCAGTCGATTGAAATATTTCGCAGTTGCCTAGATGTTGTAGAGACAACCAGTCAGGCAGTGAAATATGTATTCTCTCTTCCAGCAATTGCATCCTTTTTTACAATTCGTCCGGGAGTTTCCTTCGATTAGACGTCTGTTGTGCAATACGGGGGATTGTGTTTTGTTCATACTTCCGCGAATAAGGATTCGAATTTTCCAATATATGAGTAATTTGCATATGATTTCAGTCATGTATATTTGAATCTGAGAGAACAGTTACGAAAATGTAGTGGACAATGACAGACCAAAAAATTCGGGACATTTGTTTCAGAATAATCGAATAGTGAAAGTTTCTTCACTCACACCAAAGAATAGCAGAACACACAATAACAATGCAATTATCGTGTACATTTTGACACCTACCTACATGCTGCAATCACACAAAACTAAAAGCAATACAATACATATTCCGTTAACTACATTTTAGAAGATAAACATTTAATGTAGCTATTAACGCCAATTGTGACAATGAGTGGTTTCTTATGCCTCAACTCAGAACATTCTTGAGCAAAACTCCTCAAGGCATTACCAGTACCATTTGAAGCATTCCACTTGAATCTAGGAAGAGAATACATTTGAAAGGGGTCAACATCACATTATGTGCTCAAGAAATGACATAAGTTGGACTGCCCAGCCCAGTATACTCTTAAAGGTCTGTTTTACTAGGAGCGGCCATTGTGACGAAAGCTTAGCTCACCGACGATAGCCTAACGATGCTATTTCACTGATGACCTTTCAACAAATATTTTGCACGGAGCGATCAATGCGATGAACGTTCCGCGACGAAAAATTATTCTGCATGTATAGGTATACCATACTATCTAGCATGCCCCCTAGTTAGCCATAAGTGCGTCAACTACCCTGACTTAGTTCACGTTTCGTTAGTCTAACTGTTTTGGTACGTTGGAAGTTGCTACCACTCTACTCCTGTATATTGAGCCGCATTCCGCGACCAGTTTGAAATGGTTGTGGGTTGTTGTTACGTCCCACATAACAGGGGAAAGGCAACACATGCATCCATGACCAAAGAGGGATTCGAACCCGCGAAAAGCTGTCACCTCAACGAACTAAGCCATTATCTCTACTGCATTTGCGCAAGTTTTGACTTGGCAAACCAACTTTCCGCATGCTAAAATTTAAATGATCTTCACACGCTCAACTATGCATGTCTAATGACATGCAAAAGGAACCTCTTCGATCCAAATTTGTGGGCGACAACAAACACGCTGATATTCATGATATCGTTCAAACATGCGATCGTCGCATGGCTGCTCTTGCCGCAATCGCCGAAATAAAGCCGCCAACATATAAAATGCATGCAAATAGTGTTCCGGTATCGGTCGCTTTAGTCACTCTCAGCAACACACAACTTAAGCCATTGAACGACAGACAACGCCTGTATTGTCCATCATGTCCAATACTTTACATGATCTCATATGACTGTGCGAATACCGCACTTGAGTTTCGGTCAAATACTTTTGTCATGCCATCAAGATGTTGTCAAATTAATGAGATTGTCTGTCCGTTTTTGCCTGTTCGGGCAGAAATGCTTCGAGCAATACGCTCGACAGAAGTGGTTCGTGGTTGAAGTGTTAGATTCATCTTCGAGGACCATTTATTGCGTGTCGGTGTTTCATAGTGTTAGCCACCACAATCTTCGCTTCTTGGTGGACAGCAAATAAGAAACCACATTACCACCACAAGGCGTTTGCCACATCAAGTAATCTAGCGTGCAACGAAATGACTAATTGCTCATGATCAGTACAAATTATCTTCAGACTTCAGATGTTCAGATGCAATGCCGGTTCAAAGGCGATCGACGATCTTTGACGGAAAAGCACTTCAGTGATCGCCCATGTAAAGTGTCATGTTACTTCAAGAGTAGCCGATTTATACAATATCTCCCAAAAAATCATACTCACTCGTCTTGTGCCTAAAGGGCATGTTTAGAAAATACTGAATGTTACTTAAATGTTTTGGAGTCCTCTCAAAAATACTTTGTACGGTTTAATCAGGCTAATTTCCACATGAAGACTGTACTCAACTTTGGTTTCTTCACCTTATGATAATTCAAGATTTTCTTCAAATACATACTATTGTATTATGTGGTCACTCTAAAAACACAAAAATAGTAACTGTCAGAAAACACGATTGCTCTAGGGCTAGGGGCTATGGTAGATTACAATTCTCAACAACTACTTCACAATGTGACATAAGAAAAGTGTCACATCTTTTACAGAATGTAATCAGTTTCAGCTGAGAAAACAAAGTATATTTTGTACCTTCTTGTATCCAGTGTTGATTGTGTAATCCGGAGTGAGCCCTAGCGGTAACCGCTGAGTGGGTCGCTCGAAAAATTCAATGGGATTCAATGAATGATGGTGGAAATTATGATTAAATGTGATATGAATTAATGCGCTTTTGTTTTTGTTTTTTTATTAATTTTGACGTGATGTTCACGAAATAATGTTATGTGGTTTGTATATTTCGGATAAGGAATAATGTTCGTTATGGAATATTTTGAAAGTAACTTTCCGTTTTGATATACGAACCATTTAATTACAATAAAAGTATTTTAGAACTCACTCAATAGTTGTGAAATAAATAGAAGGGGCAGTGCTAATTCGCAAAACCTCCCCAAGAATTCGTTTTTTGTTCGGAGGAAAGATCATCATGACAAAATACACCAAAATATAAAAATTTCCAAATTTAAGGCGATAATTTTTTTTTTGAAAAAAAAAATCGTTTTCAGTTATAATATTGAATCGTACACATATGTATTTATAACCGTTATGATCGTCCTGCCTAAATCAGAGCCCATGCTCCAGTAAATTTTCGCTTTAGGCAATTTGAACCTCCAAGCCCAGATCGCATATCTCAATGCTCTGAAACAATGACACCTCGGGCGTTCACGGAACCTAGCGCTGAGCTTGGGAAATGTCAACTGAGAAATTGCTGGCCGGTTTTAATCGCAATATTTCGCGGATCGAACGATTGGTTCGATTGCTCCACCAGGTTGTTCGCCTGTAGATTCTCTCGACTCGAAGCGGTCGGCCATCCCTCAGTCGCATTCATTACACCACCTTGAGTGTGATTTAAATTCAAAATTCAAATCTTCAAAGCTGTCAACGCTTGCCAAAAACCACAGCGTCAATGGGATGAGCAGGGATTACTTCTCTGTCATCATACTGTCTTGTTTTGTAAAGAGATGCGCAACTTTACTTAAAAGAACATCAAAAGTCGACTTGCTCATGCGAACATAATTTTTAAAATGGCACTCTGAAGTAAATTCTTATTCTTTTTATAATTCCATCTGTTCAAAATATTGGGGCGACCGGTAGCGCAGTATGCTGAGGTATCAGTCTCATGTTTGACTACCAGCGTTTCGGGTTCGAATCCCGTCCATGACGATGCTCGTGGCCATGGATGTGCAGGAGGTCAATGCTGGCAACTGCGTCCTCCGAAACTAGTTTATGCCAACGAAACGTCAACTGGGCCACATGGAACATGACGCGCTATGCTTCACAAGGGCATCTACAAGCAAAGATTTGTTTGCGTGAATCTTATCTATACTAAGATGGCGCTTAGTATTCCGCCACGCCCGCGCTGCCTGCATAAGATCGTTAGGTCGATCTATGCGATCAAACTTTTGAATAATATTCCCCCGAGGGCGACCCAAAAAACATAAGCGATCTATTGAAGAATGATATCAACTTTAACTATCTCAGGTAAACAGAAAATAAATAATTCATAAAATGATTGCCGCAATCATTGTACCTGTTCTTACTCCAAAACGATGTGAGTTCATGTTCAATTTCCTTTTTGACAATCAACCATTGAATTGTCGTCCCTAAAACTTCACTAATCAATTTCCTGGAAACTATTGAAGGACAATGCGTCGTTCGTTACGCTTCATTTCGTTTATCGGAAACCAAATGAAAAGCTGAACAAGTGAAAATATAGGCTGGGCAACCTTGAACTTTAATCAACGTCATTTCAGAATTTTTTCAACCTTTTAATATATTTTTTGCCCTTTCTTCAAGATACTGCCCGTCATTCGTTTTCAGGCACTATCTACAGTCTTTTCTTTTGATTTTTTTTGCCTGTTACTCGTATTTCGCCAATAATTGGAAAACTCACGTAGCGTTTCGTCAGGACTTCGTCAAAGATAAAAGGTATGTCATCATCAACAGGAACAGTGTCTACACACATGCCGTCACTTTATTTTGGGCTCGACTTGGATAAAGATATCAGTACTAATGCGAAATGGCACATGACCTTTCATATTGCTTTGCTGAAGGCTCTCTGGCAACGAAAGACGTCATTGTCGGAAAAGTTAACGCATGAAATGACGGGGCTGTGTCTAATTCTAGAATGTTTTCGGGAGAAAAAATATCCGTGACGTTGAAGTTAGTATAAGGTTAATAAAGTGCTGTTAACCCTCATGGGAGACTAGGTAAGAACACATAGCGTTTAGGCTAGGGCCGAGTTTATGCAAATTGCGGCAGACGCCGCGGTAACAGCTTCTAAACACGACCTAAATACAATGGGGAAGAGAGGGGAGCAAAATCAAGTTAGAGGTATGTCCCCAAAGAAAAGGGTTTGGCGAGACGATTACAACGTTTTCCCGAAAAAAAACCTTGTTCAGAAACCTGGAGTACAGCTTCGGATTGGACGGATTAAACAGAAACGGACCCGGAAACGAAAATCAGACTATTCTTTCGGATCCTGGAATGTGTGAACACTATATCGCACCGTTGTCCTACGAGAGCTCCTTCAAGAATCAGATCGCTATAACATACTTGCACTTCAGGAAACGAAATTGCTCGGTAGCGAGATAAATGACTACGGATCGCACACAATCTTTACCAGTGGCAGACCAGAAAAAAACAACAGGGAATTTGGGGGTCGCCTTCGTAGTCAATGCCAAATTTAAACAGCTGGTAAAGTATTTCAAACCTATCAACGGAAGAATCTAAGCTATTCGGATTAGATCAAAATTTTTCAATGTTTGGCTAATTAATAATTGCCATGCCTCATCGGAAGAGAAAGTGGCAAAAGAGTTTTACGCTTTGTTAGATGATTTATTTGATGGCCTACCCTCCAACGATATTAAACTTCTTCTCGGACATTTTAATGCCAAAGGCGGCAATGAGCTGCACAATATTGGCACAACAGGAGGGCACAACCTCAGTGATGGCCTTAACTATTCTAGTGCCCTGTTCAATTAATAAAAAATGGCTCGTAACATTCCTGCATTATGCTTGAAAATGCATGTTAGATAATATACAGGATGCTCCGAAATCTCAGTATTTCCTCAAGTGGTCCCTAAGTTAACTATACTCTTTATTTGTAGAAAAGCACCACCAAAAAGAGCAATCTATCAATATATAATCGGTTCAAATGCTATTCGGCACCCAATGTGGGGTAATTGTGATTTTATCCAATTAATAAAACCAAAGCCATTTTAGATTTTAACATACTTTAAGGCTATCTTAAGGTATCCTTAACCTTAACAAAAAACATGAGAGCCAGCGACTAATCACAACAGCAGCACAAAAAGTTCTACGCAGTCCTGCCCATAATGAAGTCCTGGCTTTTCTACAAAGTCAGGGATGCGAAACGTAGACCTTAACACAAGCGTCAGAAAAGTGGATCGATAAGTTTGAAGGAAAATTCCTACGGAAGATGTTTTGACCAGTGAAGGCAGCAGACATTTGACAAATCCGATGCAACCATGAGTTGTATGAACTGTTTGACGACCCGTCAAATTTCGGAAACTGAAGTGGGCTGACCATGTCAAACGAATGCACGAGAACAGGATCCCGAATCAAGTACTAAAGGGTAAAGTCTAAGGAAATCGACTGGAAGGAAAACCTCGTGCACGATGGAGGACTCAATTGACACAGATTGCATGAAGCTCAACGATTTTTGAACTGGAGTAAGCGATCACGTGATTACGATAGTTGAAGGAGCTGAATCCAGGAGGCCAAGGCCCGAAGCGGGCTGGAGCGCCTATGATGATGACAATGATGGTAGATGGTAGTTGTTTTCAGAAGTTGAACTACATACCATGATATTTATGAGTTAGGGTGAACAGAAAGAAATTTTTATTTTTCAAATTATTATGATTGTAACATAGTCCCAGTATCAAAATCAGGGGTGAGTAAGTGTGAAAAAATAATGTCCAAAATAGCCAAGGTTGGTTTAAAATCTACACTTTTTAGACATTTCCGATGTCATCTTTTATACACCGCCCAACATAAGGCAATCTCACTTCTTGTGCTTTCCCTGGGCGTTTGCAAAACAGATCCAAGCCAAACTATTTACTGATAGCATCACACCACAATCCGTTGATTAATTCCCATTGTATGTATCCACTACGTACTACATAGCAAAGCACCTACCTCTCGTATTCCGTATCAGTTAAGAGCTAAGCTGATAAACTTTGATTTTAGAAAAAGCGCACGCAAAATGATACCAAGTCGTAGCTATCGCCTTGGACTATGCGTATCATTATGCGTACTCGTTTTCTCAACTGACACATCCCATCCCAACCGATTTTATCATTTAACTTTGGTAGGATCAAACAAAGAGTTTTATTGTAAATCTGGCAGACATTCTTCAATGAATCCATCCATCCTAGGACATTACCTAATTGTATCAGATTTTCGTATCAACATTCTCGATTTGACAATCTTTTTCCTTTTATGTAGAGTTGATGTATAGCTACTATCTCTGCATCTATACATTCGATAACATACAAAATAGCTGTAAAACTCATATCATACAATGGCTCAATTCTACCATGAAAGTACTTCAACAATAAAAAGAAACGTATGTATCTGAAACTATGTTCAATACAGTCCAACACGAAAGATGTTCTCGTAAAAGATTTCCTCACATTGCAATTTAAAACTGCGAAATATAGTTCCCAACATATCAAGTGATGATTTTCGAAACTTTTAGCGGGACATCACAATCGACCGACCAAAAAAAAGGACTTGTTTCCGACAAACATGTCACAAGTACAGAAAAATCCTTTCGGTCTGCTTTATGTCTACAAGAAGACTGTTATCTTCTCAACTTCTCTAATACGTTGTGGGGTCGCTATGGATCGGATATAATCCCCATGAGATTACAACCATGTTTGAAGCTTTTTCGGTTCATTTATCCAGAGCAGTCATACTATGCTTCAGTAGTGGATCTTTCTCTACTTACGAGTCCTCTTTTGTTGACTGTAAATTCACTTCTTTATGGACTTATCGTTCGGGGCACATTGCCGAAAGGATTTACTACACCCGACTATTTGACTATTTTTGTAGGAAAGATGGATCTGACGAGAAGTCATTCTTGCTCAGCCAATACGTAATTCTCTCGTAGCTAGCTTTATTGTTGGTTGAATCCTTAATGAATCTGAAAATAGATAGTGAATAGTATCGTTCGCCAGTCGGACGTAAAGGATGTTCAGTTCGCTGACTTTTGATTCCATAGAAGTGCTTCGAGCTATTGTACTACTATTTGGTTGATTTACGGCCGCAATTACTTACTCCTCCTATGCCTAGATACAGTTAGTTCTTTAAACGGTATGGATAGATGGAATGGATACAGTTTTTACAGAATACGGATATTTACAGATTACATGACAAACGTATAGGTTGAAAGGTGCACGAGCTTGAACTTTTCTCCTCTGGCTACATTGTTCTACAAAGTTTATGCCTGAATGTGGAAGCAGATTAAATATTTGATAGGTACTCGTAGTAGAGAATATTCAGACTGAACAGTTAATAGAGTTTCTTTTGGGATAAGGGATGTTCATTCATTTGGGATTTTCATAATATTTCCCTGTGCATTGGATGTGGATTAAAGTTTTGTTTAGTTAATCGCCAGGGGCAAGGACGCGTCAACATCTCTTGCATTTCGATGCCTTGTTGGCGTTTCGATAGCACACCTAGTTTTCGGACGTACAGTTAAAGTATAAAAAAAAATCCAGCTCAAGAAGCCATCGATCCTGTACTGCATGCTTCTCAATCAACACTTCAGGCACCGCCACCTGATACCTCTTGCCAGAGGGAGCGGCGCGGCGTGGCCAGAATAACCGATCTGAGGTTGCATCGCCTTCCATACAACACAGTCAATGTCATAGTTACGAGTCTTAACCGAGTGAAAAAAGACACCTGGCGCAGTGATGCCAGAGAGAGTGATTTTTGATGTGCGATAATTTCTGAGTTTATGTGAAATTAAGACATCGAGTGGGATACGTGACATCATGCATCAAGCATGGTACTTTTTGCGTAGAACCTCCTGTCCTAACGGGTGTAAGACTGGCCTTCTCAGAAAAAGCGAAATTTTCGGGTGTTATACTGGATATGAAGCTTAATTGAAGGGCGAATATTCAGGATAAAGCAACCGTAGCGCTATACTGCCGCAGGAAGGCTATAGGGAAGACATGGGGTCTGCAACCAAAAATGCTCTACTGGCTTTATGTAGCGCCCGATACTGCTGCATGGGGTAGTAGTTTTGTGAAATGCCCTACGAACAGAGTCGAATCTCACATTGATGGAAAAGGTACAAAGAGGGGCTTGTTTGGCTTTCAGCGGGGCCCTCCGCTCAACTCCGTCTGCGGCTCTAGAGATTATGTTCAACCTTTTCCCATTGAACATTACAAGCGAACAAGTCGCCGCAAACGCAGCCATCCGCATACGGGAGACACGTTGCTAGGCAGAATCATATACCGGTCACTCATCAATACTAAACTAGGGTATAAAAATATGGACATACAATCGTTAACGGACTACTGCACAGCAAAAATTTGGGGCGACCGGTAGTGCAGTGTGTTGAGGCATCATTCTCATATTTGACTACCGGCGTTTCGGGTTCGAATCCCGTCCACGACGACGTTCGTGGCCATGGATGTGCAGGAGGTGCATGCTGGCAACTACATTCTCCGAAACCAATTTATGCCAACGAAACGTCAACTGGGCCACATGGAACAGTTAACGCGCTATGCCCCACAAGGGGTTAGCGCAATTGAGTACAGCAAAAATCACGATCAGCAAAAATTATACGTGCTCAATTCCTTCCCGTACTCACTGGGAAACTCATCTCGCCAGTGGACGAGTTCGCTGATTGTAGAGGGACGGGAGCGTATTCCCAGATAAGATAAGAATCATGTCAAGATCCATCTATGTTGGGGATCGATAGTTTCTCCTCGAACCCACTAAACAAAAACAACAAAATTTTAATAAAAAAATATTGTTAGGTATTATCTTAATAACACCTAGACGGAACATGTACTCCTAAACATAATAAACTTTCTCTTCAAAAAAAAAAGAAATAACAAAAGCTAGCTATTTTGACAGTCCCATCAGATCAGCAAAAAAAAGTACCCCACAAACACTATACGCAGCTCAACCGTATTGGGGAAACATTGTCCGACATCCGAATACGGATGGAAATCAGAGAACGAAGAGAAGTCTTTTAGGAAAATTGGTTTTCATAGTCCTAGGATAATCATACTGTTACATGATTACAGATACAAATATGAATATACACGACAACTATTCCCGGTACGCCATTACTTTGATGTCCCTTCGTTTATTTTATTTAATTAAATTTACTTATTTTCAGTGCACGTTGCTGTGGTTATTTGCACAATGAACAATACACGTGTACATGTCGGACGCATTTTTTGCGAGTTTACCATTTTTTCCCCCAATGGAATATTTCGCTATTCAACCAGTGAAGCTGAGAGTTTGATAAGCCCTTTAGTTTTACTGGCAGGATAAAGGAAAATATCAGGAAAAACTGCTGTATTTTATGGTTGAAATGTGCAAGAGTGCTTTCAATATTTAATAAGGTTTTTTTTTTTGAGGATATCCTGACAGATCTAAAATTGACATGCATGTATGTATGTAGTTAAAAGGAAACGATTACGTTGATTATCGGTTCCTAGATAAAACACGGACTTTTTGTGTCTGTGCTGTATACTCGTATGTAGCAAAAACAAACAACAGACTTATGGACAAGTCGTTCCTATGACACATATACTATATATCTTTCTGTGAGGATGAGTCTCACGAAGGTCGCCCAAAATGTGCGAATGACGACACAAATGTTCCTCCCGTTAAGTCAAAAATTGACGCAGATCCAAGACTATCATATCAGTTAATTGCTGATGCTTGAATACCATGGTTGTATCACGAATCTTGCATGACAAGTTGGACCAAGAAATCTGCCCGGTGAGTACCAAGAATTTTGACTGACACCCAAAAAAAATGTGAACCTTTTGCCACATTATTTCTTAAAAAAAAATTAAAGAGAGAAAGCAGGTTCCATAAAATCGTCACAGTTGAAGAATTTTGGTTTTATAAGTACGACACGGAAAACCAAGCAGAAGTCTGTGGTGTGGCGCCCAGAAAGTGCCAAGTCATCCAATCAAGTGAGGCAGGAAAAGTCAGCAACAAAAGCAATGATGTCGATTTACTTCACCAGCGCATTGAAAAAATTATGCCAGAATCATATTTTCCATATCTAGCACCGAGAAATTTCTGGTTGTTTCGAAAATTTAAGGAAAATGGGAGGGGGGAATTTTTTATTAGCAATCAGGGCATCAAAACATTTTGGAAACTCTACAAAATGGATTTTAATGGGAACTTTGAAAAATTTATTTACTTGTTGAAAAGTGTATAGTAATTAATGGAATTTATGTCAAAAACATAAAAACTTCTGAAGATTGAGAATATGAAAATGCGACAGCTTAAGTATCCAAATTTTCCAACGCCTACTTCCATTTTGCCTTCTAGGCCATAAATTGCAGATAAATATAAAGTTACGATTGTTTTGTTCTCATAGTAAATATGTACTCTAGGTGTCGGTTAGCACCTGGTTCGAATCCGGAAAGGCCCCGCAAGATTCGAAAAATCATTGCATCATATGCGCTGACTCGCTGCCATCTTAACTAACAGGCCGGAAGGTCAGCTATTGGTCAAACCACCGGCGACATGACAAGCAGTTAACCATATGTAAACGCGTGCGGTCGCCTGGTGAAATTTCGCGATTTTCGTGCGTAAAAGTGAGTTTAGTGTTACAAGTGCGAATAAAAGTAGTGGTTATCAGTGACCTATGGAAGTGAGAAAAACGTAAAGTGCCGTGAAATACCGAGCAAAATGGACTGTTAGAAAGTGCGAGCAGGAAATTTCGCATTTTTCATTAATTTACCGGCATTTTTGCTAATGTGAATGGTGCAGCACTACTCTGGGACTAATCCTCGGGCCGGTTAAGTCAGCGAAAACTCCCGAAAGTGCCCCAAAAAGTTACTATAAAGTCGTTGTCAAATGACAACATACCAGATTATTTCCGTCCTTTTCAACGGAATTCATAGGGAAAGTATAGGTTATTTTTGTGTTTTTGTTGCGCTATTTGAGCGAATTTTGACGTATTTGCTATAGCTACAAATCACACAATGCAACCTGTCATTCGTGACAATAGTGCGATTTCGCTCTATATGACTAAATCTGATGGTAACAATTGAAGTAACATAAGTTAACGCATGGTATTCCACAAACCTGTCAGACAAACTCAATTCATCCTGAACTCTATCTATTATTTCGATGTCCTTTTAATACTCTTTTTTGCCACATCAAAATAGCGAAACTTTATCAACTTAATCGAATATTGACCTACTTTGTAGCACTAATCATGCATGAAGGTTCTCTGGGATCTGCGGTTGTTCATCCTCTCTTTGTGAATCTGTATTGTGTCAATCTCCTAGTCCTTCCAGTCAATTGACGCAGTTGTTCAGTTTATGTTTGTCTGATGACAATGTGATTATCCTGCTCCTCTTACTGCATTTATGGGTAAAGTTGCAGAGTAATGATGACTAACAGGATTTCGGAGAATACACAAATGATCCCTTTACAATGGTGTCCATGTTGGAAATTGAGAGAGACTGAGATTATTTATTGATTCGAAAGGAGATAAGTGCACTTCGTTCTCGTTCTCTTTTACGACTGTGGAAGTTTAAAAAATTCCTAAAGCTTCAACGGAGATACATACATCGTTTCAATGCTTGTTAATTATAATCCTGGATGTTGACAGGCAGTTTCAACCGTTCTCTTTACAGTCATTTTAGAGCCAATAAAAATACAACGGTTTAAATATTGATGTTAGTTTTTACATTCTTCCATAAAAAAAATCAATTAACAGATATGCTCTCAAAGGGCTTGTTCTTACAAATGACGCTTTATACAGGCAGATATCACCAGCTATTAATTAGTCAACTCCCTTGAACCCAGTTCTTGATAGAATGGCGCTAATTAACATCGTTTAATGGTTTCAATTCAATTGCTTGGAACCAATATACTGACAATTTATGTTTGAAAGGCTAAAGGCATGCTTAGATGAGGGTTCCAATTGAAGCAGCGATGGGGTACTTTAAGGGAATGGCGGCTTAATATGTTTTTTATTGATGTTGTATTATCATTGATGAATATTTGCTTGAATCAGAATGGGAAAAGGAAAGGCCAATTCCTGTGAATGTGTATGAAAGGCTCTCCAAACTTGACTCCCATAAATTTTTAATTTGCAACTAGTTTCTCGCAAAAATAAATCAAAATAAGGTCGACATTAGCCGCCAACAATTATAACAATT
The DNA here is from genome assembly GCA_964017055.1 of Chloromyia formosa. Lineage (NCBI taxonomy): Eukaryota > Metazoa > Arthropoda > Insecta > Diptera > Stratiomyidae > Chloromyia > Chloromyia formosa. The sequence continues at coordinate 152,783,245 of OZ024815.1, read as the reverse complement.
GAAGTAAAAAAAAATTATGCAAAAGAGCCATTAGCAGTCGATAAAAATTAACTTTCATTACCCTCTTCATCTGAATCAAACCCGATCGATAGAGTTGTAAAAACCAGAGGACACATTTTTAAATTAACCCGAAAACGTTTTTGCATTGTACTTGTAAGGTCCTTGAGGGACTCTTGCATTGAATCGAAATGGATCGGCTCTAGTAGATTTACATCGGGTGCAATGCAATGAACACTTCGTCTGCTATTAGCGTCACAATGCCGACAGATATTGAGGGCGAATTCAACCGATAAAAGCTTCGAGTGCCTGGAACTACCAAGGCTTCTCCAATATTTAGTGAAATATTCAATTGCAAGATGTGTCGGAGGATGGGGAGCACTCATTATGGCCACAGACTGAGGAAAATTGAAATTTATTGTAAATATATATATGCTTTGCACAAGGCACGACCGTAACTGCACTAAGTGAAATTAATGTTGCAATTGATTGTAATGTAATGGAATGACTGCCACGAGGATGTATTGCCACGAACTGAAAAGAATTCCATTGATTTCATTTTTTGTGTACGTTTATTTCACTGTGTATAAAAAAAACGTCCAAAAAGGACGATTAATTGTTTTAAGTGTATCGAAAAATTAAAAAAAAAAAGCCTTCGATTGTATACAAACGTCCATTTGTCAACTTAACTGCCATTAAAAGAAAAGGTTTACAAGGACTCGAAATGTCAACCCAATTGATTCCGAAGTTCATCAATACAGAAATGGTATTCAATCTACACGAAATTAAATTGATTTAAAGTTCGAATTTGTCAAAGACAAATCTGCTCAATGCTTGATATTTGATATAGCTCTTTAGTAGAATTGGCCCCTTCGGGCATGAGTAGACAATGAAACATTTATCTTGCCATCCCTAGAAAACAATTGCTGTTATAAGGCTATAAATCATGTAATCCGATGAAAACCCTAAGATAAAAGAAAGTCCGGACAAGGGGTCAATTCACGGCCCGGCATTGATTTTATCAGTATTCCTATTGAAACCTTGAAAACCTCAAAGAGTACATCTTTCCGAAATAGTGGTCAATGATATACATACCTGACCGCTGTGCGGTCGATCATAAAGGGGCGTGACACACTTCTCTGTCATCATTAGGTAAGTTATCACCATACCAGGAGCACTTCACCGCACTCTATACATGAAAGTCAAATCAGCCAGTGCTGCGGTCACGTTGCCTGAAAAATTTCAGGGATTTTTCGCAGGTTTTCGGAATGGTATTTCTTGTTTTTGGGGGAAGGTTCAAGCTGCATTTTAAGGCAAAATTCAACTCTCTAGCTGGCGTAGCTTTCGAGTTAGAGCTGGAAAAGTGCAAGTTTTCACCATCTATAGCTGCTCTAGTTTAGGAGAAAAACGCACTTTTATACATACCTATTTTTCAGTCGAGGGATCACTTTGCCTTCAAATTTTTCGGGGGCTTCGCAGTTTTTTGTCCGGAATGGTATTTGGGATCCTCTTGTCCCATTACAGTACATTCTTGGCAATGAAGCGTTCTAGCATTGCATTGGCAGGGAATTAATGACGTAAAATTGACGTCAAAATAGGAGTCGAATCCACCACGATCAGCCGAGCGGAGGCCTGTATTTTTAGATGGCAATGCTTCTAGGCAAGATGGGTATTACAATTGGGTTTCATTAGGCGAAGAAAGTCCTCTGTTCAATAAAAAGGACATTCATGCATTCGCCTAGTAGATATGGGTATCTTCCGAATAGAGGCGCTAAGGACAACAAGTATCCAAGCAATTCATAGACAACTGAAAAACAAATGGATCCACATTCAAATATATTTGCTTAGGACCTTAACCTGCCTTAACTACCGATGAACATCATCGCTCTATTTGTGTCATTTCTGATTTCAACTATATATTTGTCTTAACCCTTCCGAGATTGTTACTTCTGGAGGAGCAACGTACAATAAACGAATTTTGACATGGATATGTCTTATAGCTGGGGGTCATCCTAAAAATCTGTCCGTCACACGAAATGTCTGTTTTTCTACTCGGGGGCCAGAAGAGGAAACAAGCCCATTGAAAAATTTTCTTTTCTGGTTGTGCATGTCGTTTGAGTGAAGTGGTCATTGTGCATGGCTGTTGCTTGTAGATCCGCGCGGGCGGTGCGCTTGCGGGGATCCTGTGTGTACATGTTGGGATGTTGATTTGATAGCGATAAAGGTTGACGTTGTGGACGGCAAGAAATAACATAATGTACGGGTGAACGGGCGGACTTTCAATGACCTTCAATTTCCGCCAATTCCCATTCATCATTTAATAAAATAGCCCGTGTTGTACTATCTGAATCACTAGGGTCCCAGAAAAGGTAGCAAGTAGTCAGTTCGACTAGCATTTGGACATGCGCAGACACAATTTGAGAGAGTGTACATAGTTCCCGCCCCCCGAAGATGAGCGAGAGCGGATGAAGTTCATTCGAGCCAAATCGGGTGATCCAGCGACTGTGTTTGTGCATTTGCAATGGCGGCGATTTGAGGTCTGAATGGTCCACAATGTGGGCCCCCACCCCACGTGCAATAAACATATAGAACAAAATGGCGGATTTATACTAGGCGAGTTAGAATCTCTCAAGTCCCGAAATAAAGAAATATTCGTCGCAGGATGTTATATGTTATGATGTACATTCAGAGGTCTGCAGAAGATCAAATGCCCCCCTTTCGCAAAAATTCCAAAATGTTCAAAATGGCTGGAGTCCAAACAAATAAAATAGCGCACGTTGTACTACATATCTGAATCAATAGGGTCCCAGAAAAAGTAGCAAGTAGTCAGTTCGACTAACATTTGGACATGCGCAGACGCAATTTGAGAGTGTGTACATTACATAGTTCCCGCCCCCGAAGATAGAGAGCGAGAGCCATCGCGGATGAAGTTCATTCTATCCAAATGGTTGTCCATTTGCAATGACGGCGATTTGAGGTCTGACTGGCCCACAATGTGGCCCCCACCACACATGCAATAAACGTATCATAAAACAAAATGGCGGATTCGTACTGCGCGAGTTAAAATCTCCCAAGCCCCGAAATAGAGAAATATTCGTCGCAGGATGTTATAGTTCCGGGCAGCTCATCGTGACATGATGTACATATATACATTCAGAGGTCTGCAGAAGATCAAATGCCCCCCCCCCCCTTCTGCAAAAATTACAAAATTTTTCTTGTGCATTCTCTTTGTGCGTGTGCTGGAATGTTTTGTTTACTTTTGTTAGTTTCCCTTTCTGTTTGCTGGACACAATCGCATAGAGTCGCACGCGTTACTTGAGAAACGGATTGTGTGTGCCGGACCCGGACTGTTGATTAAAGGGGCGGGATGAGACGGATAGTGTGGGAGCGATTTTGCAATGGATACACAAACACAATACACGTCCGATTGGGAAAACATGGTGGGAAGCGTGATTGCGATTAGCAGAAACGTACTCAGAGAAATGTCGATAGGCTGCAGTCTGCAAACTGTACCGAACCGGTAGATGGAACAGGTATATGAAACAGGGTGCATGACAGGAGGTGAATATTGCACACACGCGATGCAAACGAAAACGAAACGATCCCGCGAGAGAAAGGAGCCCAAGCGGACAGGACAAAGCAAAGCAGAATTTATGACGAGTATCTACACTGCCACCAGATACATGGGTACATGGATATGTCTTATGCCTACCGAAAGCGTGGGACGTGTTTTTTCGAATGATTTCATCCAGTATAACTATACTGGGATCTCTACAAAACTTACGTCGATATCTTCAACACAACAGGTTCCACGCAGTCGGTAGTCATAAACATATCCATGTTCCGATGTATCTGCATGCAGTGTAGATACTTTGTATCTTTTCCTGACACTGACACGTCAATCTTAATAATTACAGTCATCAGGTTCATAAATAGTCGCCCGTATCTCAATGAACGCACCCTCAGTCCATTTCAATGTCACCATGAATTGTTTCAACAACAACGGCTCGAGATGACAGAATTAAGCAAGTGCGTGAATTATCTGGTCGGCAAGATAATATCCGGTGGAATCGAATGATGTACTTGAGACGTTCCCTCAGATGCGGTACAAATAGTGTGGGGGTAACCTTACTAATGGCACCACCAACGAAAGGCTTGCTCCGCGTATCCGAAGATCATACTGCTCGCCTAAAATAAACTAACAATAAGTACAATACATACTTCCTGGTGAATTTGCTGACGTTAGCATGTGACAGTCATGGTCACGTTTCTTTGTCTTAGCCGAGTCTGAACATTACAGCAATTTAAATTCTTAAACTATTCTGCTGTCGGTCGTGGTTGTCGGTGCTGCATAAATAAAATCATCTTTTAGAATTCTAAGAATAGGATGCGGTTTGGTACACAAATTTAGATTGATGTCGGCTCCATCCGGCAACGAGACAGGAATCTGTATGGGCAGAAGGAGATGATGGGGAGGTCCCTCTAAAAGTCTACATAATGCCGCACTTCTATGGCTGCTTTTTGTTGTGCGCCGCCACTAAAAGTACCCATTCAACTTTAGTGCTCTTTGCGCTATAAGTAGTCATTACTGACACAAATCCTGGCGCACGAGAAGATGCTGAGATCAGGGGACGAAATGTCGGTGAAAGTAAAATTCAGGCACTTTGTGGGTAACATCTTGATTTTATGGCCGGGTCAAATCTATTTGTTTTGTTCAGCATTTATAGTGTGGTGCTGGTTGGCTTTAATGTTTCCAAAAATTGTTGATCTCGGGCTAAGTAAAACACAACTCCCAAAATTAATTTAACTTTGCACCTGTTACTTAACAGATTTATCTGCTTTAAAATGAAAACTAATTGTAATGCTCAGTAGCAAACTGGCTAGCTTGTGCTCTAAATTGAATTTGGAAAATGTCACTATTGTAGTAGCTCATTATAGCGGGATGCGTAGCGACTAACAAAATTTAAGATACTCTATCGATTTGATGGGACGCTCGAAAGTAAGACAAACTCCAGAGAAAACCATGTTCGACTAAAATAAAATAATCCAGATCCCAGTCGCCTCCCTGTGCACTGCAGACCTTCAAATTGACATCACTAATTACACTAATTGCCACAATGTCGATTATCGTCATTGGCCCAGAGACTTGGAGATACATTTTATTTTTTTCCAACGAATTAACACCCAACCGTCAATTGGGCTAATTGTCTTGACCTTTGTGACTTTGGAGAAATGCACACAATGTTCGTAATAAATTCAGTTCGTTGGCAGACTTCCACATGTCTTCTTCCGACTTTTAATTAAGACTGTCGTCCGCTTTATTGTCGTTTACGAATGCGATTATCTCTTTGGCGGTGAGTTTTCTTTTGTCAAGAAATTCACAAGGATCTTAAATTTTATATCTTCATTTGTTAGTTGATTTTCTGGGTCTTCTCTCCATCTTCATTGATAGAGCAAGTGGAAACAGTGTACACTTTGTTATATGATGATAAACAAATGGGATTTATGAGACTTCTAACTCGAGCCTTTTGAATTTCGATTTCCGCTGATCAGTATGGTCTTTGGCACCCCTTATTTTGAGTGTTCTGACTTTCAATTTCTCTGGACAGAAAGGAAAAAAGTAACTTTGTGTTATGCCTTGTACTAACCCTTTCTTTTTGTGCGACATTTCATACAAATACATACAGGACCAAACTTTCGACAGTATTTTCATAGAGAAAAGGTTAGGTTCTGACCAAGGGACTCAAAATGCCTTCAACAGTACTTCAGTGCATTTGTCTCATGACCCCGATTCAAAAAATATCCATATTTGCTAAGTTTGCTTTCTGTTTCATTTTATGATCAAGAGGATCCTTTTATCCTGTCGCGCACCTTCAGCAGCACCGCAAAGTCAGCTGCTGGTGACGCAAAGAAGCTACGTACCAAATTCGGTGGAAATAGGATCACGACAGATGTCTGGAGAAGCTAACATAACCGAGAAACATTGAAAATAGAAGTAAATGCCCCACTATTGCTTCTTCTGCTCAAACTTGTAAAGACGTCCACCCCAACCTTAAGCCTACATGAACCCCCGGGATATAATACGTAATTCGGATCTAAAAAAAATAATCTGTCAAGCAGAAAATATTGGCTAACTGAATCAAATTATCCTACACTCATAATTAAATCTATTCGCAGATTGTGGAGTGGAGCATAAATTGGAGTTGTTTATAGCTCCAGCTGTGGTTTACTCAGTGGGCGTAATAAGAATCAATAATGACTGATTGGATGAAGACGCATACATTTTTTTTTTTTATACAAATTGATAATCATCAAATAGCTTGAGGAAGAATAAAGAAAGCTGAAATATCTGTGTTGAGTGGATAGTAAAGGATATTTGATTGACTTGATTACTATAATCAGACAATTATTATGTTTCGCTTTATAAAAGAAACAAATTAGAATATATCAAGCATACAGGACGTGGGAAGAATGAAAATGAATATTATGAACGGCCATATAAAAAATTCCCCCCTGTGGTGTAGGACATAAGGGTAAGCCACTTTCACCTGCTTTTCGTAGAAATGATCATTGACATTAATTTGGCGTACGTCGCTTTAAGGTGCGTTTCGCTAGACACACGATCGTCTCACATTGTTCGCAATTAGCGATCAAGCTCTTAGAGCATGGAACACTATTTGTATGTATGTATCTTTTTGATCGTCGCCTGCGATCGACGTAGAGTGGTACCTAGCATTTTGAAGGTGTGATTTCCTAGGCCACGACCTAGCGACTGTGAAAAATACAATCATAACGGAACACTATTCGTGTGGATTTTAATGTTTAATGGATCGTCGAATGCAGCCTGTAGTTCATAGATTTAAATAGAACAGATCGGTAATAGTACTATCCCCACTCTGTGCTTCAGGTTATTTTCGAACCAAGCCGCGCATGCCCACTGCTACCCATTTGCACGCGGTCGCCATACGTTCGGTAAACACCGTTACGCCATCGGCCACTCAACCACAATTTTGACATTTGCGAAGCATTTGGCCCCTCGCTCCTCGGGCCCCTGGGCCAAGTATTAATACGTGTTGTGCGAGTTTCACTGCGCAGGCGCGGATATGTCAGCCATAACTCGATATTCAAATTTTTACCCCCTTTCTGTGCCTATTTCATATCTGTTTAATATATATCTAACTATGCTGTAGTTGCACAACTGTACTTCCTCATAAAATACACACGAATAGTGTGTAGTTTTTTTACAGTCGCAAACGCAAGTCGGTCAATGGTTGCCTTGGAACATCACACCTTTACTATTTATATCTGAAAAACCTCGCAACTTGCTTTGTGGCAAGCCTTAGGTAGCATACTGACCGTGAAGGTCGGGTCGTGCCATCTGGCGAAGAAAAAGCCCCCTCAACGAGTGAAGCAGTGGTCTATATGCTTGCAGTATCTCAGTTCGGGAGACGTGTGCAATTTTTTCGCCGCTCGTTGCCCCTGTACTTTACGTATGTTAATAAAAATTCGTAGGCCTGGGGAAGACAACACAAACATGGGAGGCAAAAATGGGGCGAAAATGATGGAATAGTTGGGGGCACACAGCAGACTAAACTACAATATTTAATGTTCGCTGTGGGCGCGGTCTCATAAACTACCGTGTTTTCAATTGTCCTGACTAAACTATTTAGTTTTTCTGCGAACTAAAAAGTTTGCCTTTTGCTCGAGCTCTAATAATCGTGGTCTGAATTCGTGTTCAGCGATACAGCGAACCCATTTCTGACCCAATTTTGCACTGAATAACACCAACAAAAATGGGAGCGCTCATGTAGTGCTACTATTTGTGAATGCCTGCAATGTGTTTCTAGCATTGTGACGAAAATGTATCCTTAATTGATTAGACCCATTTTGAACGATGGACTGCAGGAAAATAAGTCGACAGATAATGGTATTGTAATATAGTAAAGACTTGTTTCTTGGATGATGTGCTGATATCGATCGGCAAAAACTCACGAGCTTGTCCAGATGGGATGGTAACCATACAAGGCCAACAAGGAAAACCCCATGTTTTCGCGTCTGAATATGAATCATAAAGTGTTGATGTACGGATATAATAATCAACTTTAAATATCGTTAACGTATCCTGCACCCACAAACTTTGTTTGGCTACGTAAACAAGTTTAGAAGACATCGACCGTATTCGATACCATTCATTAAATTACTATTCTGCTTCCGACCAAGAAAATTCGTAGTACCCATTTCGGTTACTTTATAGCACATCATTATCTTTTCGGGAGATGTATCTGTGAATTGGATGCTAAACTCTTAGAGATTGCAAAGTATATACATATAGGTATCACTGTAGGAGATTCAGTACAGCCGAGTCTTCCAAGAAAGACAACTTCCTCCGCGATTTTTTTTTGTGGAATGTATGTGTTTACACTCTGCCTATGCTGAGATTATTTATGTAAATAAGCTTTGAAACTTTTATATCGATTTGATTGTTAATGCAGTAAGATGGAAATTGATGGGTGACGGGAATTCAGCTGAATTCGTTTTTTTTTCTTGTTTTTAGATTTTTTTTAGAAGAAGATATCCATTATACAAATTAAGTTTTAAAAGACTATTTGCACAAGCGCCTTTCGGAGTTTCTTGTACTGCAACTACGATGAAATTAAACACCCAAATTCAAATCAAGTGTTCCCAAAGTACCTAAAAACGAAACAACAAATGTTGCATATTCTAAGGACAGGACACCTTTTTGCTCCAGACTAAATGTATAGTAAATACAATACAATAGTTTCGTGTAGGCTTGATTATCACCCTCCTACTCATACGAAAAAATTATCTATTTACTTGGAAGAATTAAGCCAAATATTGAGTTCTATCACACAGTTAATGACGTACGTACTCATTCAGTCATTGCTCGCAAGTATTATACTTTAATATTTGAGAACTGAATTTATATTAATTAGGACTGACGGTAGTGTGTTTGTGATAACAAGAAATTCAACATATCGAACATGATGCTCGTGTTTTCCATTAGCACCAGATAATTAACAAGAGATTGTCGTAACCATGGTAAACATTTCTCTTATCCAATCTACAAATGGGAGCTTTCATTAGGCCTTTGATTACGACCTAATAGTATTTTGTCATTTATCGGTGATGATGGAAATGGAAGTTGTATTGTAAGTTTCGCTGTCTATTGACAATTATAGGGAAGAAGTGTGGATTCACACTTCTCGAATTCTTCTCGGACACTGCCGGACATTGGAGTGCTCTCAATGTTCAATGTAAATCCATGGGAGGCGATAGAATAGAATAGAACTATTGTACCACGGCCCTCAAAAAATTATATCAAGAGATCCTCTAACATTCTCACGAAGGCTAAAGCTTCGTATCCATATGAGCAACGCTCAACGTTGGGGGCGAATTTCGGTCTCAGTATACAAAGGTATAGGGACGAATTGCCGAGAAAAAGTTGACGTTCAGCCAATTCACTTCCGACTCTGACCCAAATGTGATCCAATACGAAACCTGGATGATAGACTGGTCAATCGTTTTGTATGGGAATGAGGTTTTGTTCAGGTGAAACGCGGCTCATGTTTGGGTATAAAACAATGTTGTATGCACCCTAGAGTGTAACTTCCCCTAAAAAGTCAAATTAACGGAGTGGCGATAGTATCAAGACAATTCAACGAATAAAAACCTTGAAGACAGCATCCGCTCCAGGCGCCATAACCTGCTTAAAGGACTTTACTGTCCATTTAATTTTATTCTCTTCGAAGGTGACCCCTGATAGGCTATAGTCGATACACCGACCGACTCAACTTCGACGAGACTGCAATTCAGACTCTGCACAACACATGCGGCATGCTTCTAACGGAGATATTGAGCGAGTCGGATAACTTGTGAAAAATAAATTTAAAATAAAATGTGTTTACATGTAAATAATCAGATTACAATTAAATGTATGGCTTGAATTCTTTTCATGGTATTTTGTGAATCGGTTTTCGGTGCAATAATCGCGATGATGATAGTTGGATATTGATGGCGAGGTGATGATGACTAGGTTATGATGTTTGGGATTCTGTGTGATGGTGGCTTGGTGTGTACGTAACAGGTGTACCTATTACATGTACGAGGGTTGCCTTTTATATTTCGGGATTAGAGAACAAAAACAAATATTAATCATTGAAAATCGCTTTATTGTTTTTCAAAATATTCCCCATGAAGATCTATACACTTTTGCATGCGTTTCAAACAATTGTCAAAGTACTTTTTCCACTCTGATTGAGGTGTCTCCAAAACATGCATTCTGAACGCAGTAACCGCTTCTTCAGGTGTTGAAAAACGTTGACCTCCCAGTTTGTTTTTTACGTACGGGAATAAAAAGAAGTCATTCGGTGCCAAGTCAGGACTATACGGCGGATGACCCATCAAATCTGTTTTGAGTGCTCAAAAATGCAGTTGTTTGAGCTGATGTGTGAGAGCTCGCATTGTCGTGGTGAAGAGTGATCCGTCTTCGGCGGTTGGTTTTCCTGATTTCTTGGAAGACAACTGGCAAACAAATGGTTGTGTACCACTCAGAATTGACTGTTCTGCGTTGTTCTAGTGGTACGGTTGCGACATGTCCAGTTTTTCCGAAAAAGCAGGCGACCATTTGCTTGGAAGTGCTTCGTGCGCGAACAACTTTTGTTGGGTTTGGCTCATCTTGAAACGCCCATACAGTCGACTGCTGTTTACTTTTGGGCTCATACGCGTAAATCCACGATTCATCACCTGTCACGATGTCATAGACGTGTTTCGAAGCACCGCGGTCGTATTTTTTGAGCATTTCTTTCGACCAATCGACACGAGCCTTTTTTTGAGCGATTGAGAAATTGTGTGGGATCCAACGCGAACAAATTTTTTTGACAGTCAAATGTTCATGCAATATTGAATGTATGCTGGTCCCACTAATGCCTAAGGTTGTCTCAATCTCACGATAGGTCACATGACGATCTTGCAATATCAGTTCGCGCACAGCATCAATGGTTTCCGGACGACCTTCACCTTTTGGACGACCTTCACGAAATTCGTCTTGGAGTGAACTACGACCTCGATTGAATTCACCATACCATCGATAAACACTGTTCCTCGATGGAGCTTCATCGCCAAAAATTGAATTCAGTTCATCCATGCACTGTTGCTGAGTTAATCCACGTCGAAAGTTGTAATGATACAAAGTATCTACACTGCATGCAGATACATCGGAACATGGATATGTCTTTGGCTACCGACTGCGTGGAGCCTGTTGTGTTGAAGATATCGACGTAAGTTTTATAAAGATCCCAGTATAGTTATACTGGATGAAATCATTCGACAAAACACTTCGCACGCTTTCGGTAGGCATAAGACATATCCATGTACCGATGTATCTGGTGGCAGTGTAGATACTCGTCATAATTTGTAGTCGCCTTTGCGGTCTTGGTAGAAATTGGCTACAAACTGCGCGAGCGATACCGTCGCCATCGTTTCCGGACGAGATTCGTACTTTTCCATAACGCTTTCCTTCCAAATATCGGTTGATTCTACTCCCAGCTCCTCGTCGTCCATTTGCTTCTTCGTCTTGCGAACGCGATGTCGTTCGTGTGGCCAAGTCGTTGGAACGTACTCAACTTTACGGCTACACTCGCTCATGTGTAGGTTGAGCAAGTACCAGGCGGCCTCTTGCGACGAAATCTCGACCGCGTTCAGCATTTTCAACCCGACTTCGGTCGACAAAGCGCTGTAGTCTTTATCGGGATATTCGTCGCGTAGTTTAATCAGTTCGCGCTGCAAATTACTCATTCCGCAGTTCGTTTTGTTAACATACTCGACGACGTACATGGCGCACGAGTACTCTTCCAGAATGAACTGTATATCGCAATTCGAGCGCAAAACTTTCGCAATCCAGGGGTTGAAGTTGTTGATCCATCGTTGCGTGATACTTCGCTTCACAAAAACTTTCGGACGAGTGATGCCTGCGCGGAGGATGTCGAGGTAGTAGCCGTACGTGTCGACACGGTGATGCTGGAGGAAGGCGTCTAAGGAATCGAACTCTTCGAACTCGAGCGAGCGGTGCATATCGGTGCACTTTTGTCGTAACCGTTCACGACGACCGTCATCTTTCGCTATTGGCAGAAGCACCACCGTATGGTCCATCGGCCAGAACGGGGCTCCGAAACGACAGTGTTTGTTCTTTTCGTCTTTGGCCCGTTTGTAGCACGTAAACGTATGCTTGTGCGTTTGCAGCTTCTCTCGTTCGATACGCGTTTCGTCGACGGTGATTAGCGAGTCGATTAATCGAATGGTAGCTGGCATCTTTTCGTCGACCGGCTCTTTTGGATCTTCGGCGAGCCACAGCAATATGTGCGCGTGCGGACTACCGCGTTGCTGGAATTCGATGCGCTTAAAGTAATCGACAACGTGGTACCTACCAAATGGAGAGTACGACTTGGACTTTAGCAGAAACATTATCGTATCGATCAGCTTGTCAAAGTACAAGCAACACGTTACCGGATCCCCACGCCGGTCCATTCTTTTCCCATCTCTAAGCGGTACAATAGACGCAGTAAGTCGGACCAGCTGTATTCGCTAGCGCTTAGTGTGAGAAAGATGGTCGGCTTTCCCAGCTGGCGAATCATCGCAAACAGATCTTTTTTGCGCGCCATCCAATATGACACGCTATTTGGAACCGATTTCAGAAAAGAGAGATTCTGCTCAATCATATTGTCTACAAACCTTTTGTCCTGGACGTTTTCGCGGGTCAGTTGTTTCAAGTTATCGCTTGCCTTGAACGTGCAGTACATACCGTCGGTCAATCGCATTCGCATAACTTTCATCGCCATGTAGAGGACGTGTTCTGGCTTCACTCCGCGTCGATCGGTGCGGCGAATTTCGCTGTTGGCCATTTGATACGGTGTCACTTTGTCGAGCGTAAATGAACGTGGTTCGCCGAGATAAATTGAAGGAAACGACAGCTCTTCGGCATGCTCGTCGAACAACAACGACAACTGGCGCTTGTTCATGCCGGGTGCTAATTCGAGGTACTTTTCCTCGCTCCACATCAACGTATGTTGTTTGGCCAGCAAAAGATCGTTGACGTTTGCGGGATCCTCTGAAATCGGTTCCACAAATGGTTCGCCTGCTGCTTCGGCTTCCGTCTCTTGTACGGGTTGTAGCGCGGACGAACTTGGGTGAGCTTCCATCAAAGACTCGTCGATGCGAATTCCGTTCATTTTGTAAAGCGGTTTCGAGACGAGGAAACGAAGCCACGCTTTCACGACGGATTTCTGAACGTAGCCCGACAGATATGACGACTTGTGAATGAGGTGGCGTTTGATGTGAACGTTGAACGCGTAGTCGTCGTCGAGTTGACGTGGCAGTTCGGACACCATACAATTCACGTCCACAGGAATGTTTATAACTTGACCTGTTATCCCTTTCGATCCGTGCACAAAACGCAGTCGACGAATTTGCATAAACGGCAAGCGAGGTGAAACGAGCCGTTCGGTGACGGGATCCAAGGAAGGCAAATCTGTCGGGTACGGCGGATAACGAAAGCCGTTTATCGTCGCCATAATGGGCAATTTTCCGGCGCATAAACTTTTGTAACAGCTGTCACAAACGCGCATCTGCAACGGGTTGTCGTCCGGAAATTTTTCGCGGATCATATCAATAGCCTTCATCGGCACCGGTCTTAAGACTCGTTGAAACCACAAGCGATCGCAGACGCCGCACGACACGCCGAATTGGTTTTGCATGAAACGAGTGTCGAATTCGAGATCGGCCACTAATCGCTCGTCGATAAAGACTTTTCGCGGCGGCACGGGAATAACATTCATTTCGACCTCTTCATCGGCGGCTTGACCTTCCTCCACTTGGAATATTGATTGAACGTTCCGCTTACGTTTCTGATCGGCTTGCCGTTTCGATTTGTCGTTGGCTTTCGAGGCGCGATATTTTTTCGCACGTTCGGCATCACTCATCCGTGGCGGCGTGTCTGAAGTACGCGATCGGAGAAAGGCTTCAAACTTTTCCGCCTCAGTGGTCCTCGAACTAAAGGCATTATCACGAACAAATACCAAAAATTCGTTGCTGTAGCGTAATTTTCTTATCCGTTTACGCTCACGCGAATCACGTTTTTGCTCTGCGGCAGATTTGGGGGCCATAATTAATGAAAAATTTTCTTACTTACGCTCTTAAATAAAATACAACAAACAAAACTATAATGAAACAAACGAACACAATTTCTAAAAGTTTTTCACAAATTTACACAAGCTAATACAACAAATTGTATTTTTCGCACTAATTTTCCACTTTTTTTTTGCAATTGTACAGTTGTCTTTGCACAGACGTTGCAAGTTCGTTTGGAAATATCGAACTGATCGAAATTGTCCAAATTTGCAAGTCCATTTAAATAAAACTAGACTGGCTTGATAATTCTGAGAGCCTGGTTGGAAACTGATTGGAAATACTCTGTAAACCAATCGGCCACTACATTCATAGAACTCGGAAAAATTTTCAATGGGCTTGTTTCCTCTTCTGACCCCCGAGTAGAAAAACAGACATTTCGTGTGACGGACAAATTTTTAGGATGACCCCCAGCTATAAGACATATCCATGTCAAAAAATAATCGCACGAAAATGTTCACGATTGAATTCCATTATTTGGCCGAGATTAATCTTTTAAGTTACTGTAAAAAAACACAAATAGCGCTCGTATGTCAAAACGTTCTGAGTACGTATAACCTCAAAAATGTCAAACTTTACGATAGAGCTGTCAGTTGCCAGATTGCAACACTAGGGTTGTCCAATCCCGAAATATAAAAGGCAACCTATGTACGTATTCCTATAATGGACTACATGTATGTACATTGTACATTTGGAGGTGTATGGCACGTTTTAACACCTAAAATTTCCGGATTATATGATGCCGTTATAGTTATGCTACGCAGTGTATGCATATCTGTCAATTAAAACTATCTTATTCGTTTATTATTTTCTCCCAGCATCCTTTCAAAGTGCCAGATATGGTCTTGATAATTGCTAGGTACTGCAACTGTCTGGTCTATCATCATCTTCAGCGTTATTATCGGCATCGTCATGACCGTAGTTACTGCGTCGTGACATACTAATGGACAAAAAATGGACGAAGAACGAACAGATGCAGATACAGTATCCTCAGCTTAAAAGTATGACATTATAGCTTTGTATGTACTATGTACTTTAAAATTAGTCCCTTGGGAGTAAGTATTCATATAGTACGTACCGAGTACCGACTCCGCGAGGTACTTACCAAAGGAGTACCCCACAAACAGTACTCTTTGCGGAATCATTATTTGACATGTCTTTATCGCTGTGTGGATAGATGGATGGATGGACGGACGATTTTCTTGTGGAAATGTAGCCCATCCAACTGAAGCCATACTGGCTGTATTATTTTCTTCTTTCGGTTGGAGACCTTATGTCTAGTAAAAGATAATGACGACCATGATGATGGTATTTTTTAATTATGACATGCTTCTTCAAAGTGAAAAATATGTACCGACTATCGAGTTCGTGATAAAGGAGTATTAAAGTTTTTCATGGAACTTAGTCGCCGATTTTTTAGGGTTTTGTATAAAAACAAAACCCTTATGAAATCGGTCATGCGTCCGTCTGTCCGTCTGTCTGTCCGTCTGTCCATGAAATATCTCACGAACCGCTGAAGCTACATGCATGAAATTTGGTGGAAATATGTAGAAATACTATAATTCTCTGGAGAAAGCGATGCGTTGTAATAGGTCAACTTTAAGGGGGGGTCGTCATAGAGGGGAAATGAAGGTCGAAATTTTTTTTTCGTTTGGTACAGGCACGTGGGGTATCGTAAGAAAGGTACCGCTAAGTACATTCCATTTCTGGAATTTTTTTCAAATTTGAAGAAAGGGGAAAAGAGGGAGAGGGGAAAATATGTGGTCCGAGTTTGTCCCCCCCCCCTTGCATTTCGAGACCGTTATAGCTAGACATATGAAAATTTACAGAAAAGCGGCATTTCACTAGCATAGAAAACCGAAAATAATAGAATTTTTAAATCTCATCCAAAAAGGTTAATAATAGTACATTTCTATAGTTGCAGTTAGCACACCCCTGCACCCCTCAAGCACACCCTAGGTCAAAAATATTGATGGACAATGATAATCAACATCATAGGCAATAATACCTCTAAGTTTCATTACAATGACATGATATTTAATAATAGTACATTGACTTAAAGTTATGCATTTTGACACTATCCATACAAAAAATACACCTACCGGGCTCACGCATAGATATGCGTGTACTACTTACATGTTGTTTTTCGTAGTGCGAATTGCAGTTATTTAATGAACCAACTTTGGAAGGGTGAAGATTGGTGATTGGTGATCCTAACAATAACTATTCACACAGTTAATTTTTTTAGGGTTTTGTGTCTTAAATCTTACAAAATCGGTCAAATACCTGTCTGTCCGTCTGTTCATAGAATATCTTACGAACGGCTGAAGCTGCACACATAATTCGGCGAGAATGTGTAGAAATGCTATAATTTGCTGGAGATAGCGTTGTGTTGTAATTGGCCAACTTTAAGAGGGAGGGGGGGGGGGGTCCACATAGAGGCGAAATTAAGGTAAATTTTTTTTATCCACTGGTATAGCCAAGTGGGGTGTCGTGAGAAAGGTAATGTTGAGTACATTCCATTTTTGGCATTTTCTTGAGATTTGTAGAAAGGGGAACAGTGGAGTAGGAAAAAATATTAGACCGTAATTTGTCCCAGCCGCCCTGAATTTCGAAGCCGTTACACAAGTTTGCAATTTGCAATGTCGTCTTAATATGAATGGTTAAGCATCTCGAAGAGTGGGACAGTTTATCTCGTATACATACATATCTATCTACAGCTTCTCGTATTAAAACTATTACTTTGAGAGGTGACAGATGCAGTCTTTTTGTGAATTGGCATGTAAGATACTATATCATGGGTAAAACATTTAATTATGGTGTTTTTATTCAGCTGAGGGGTACCAAGAAGAACAGGGAGCCAGTATTTACATGCCAAAATAAGCGCTTGCTACAAAACCCTCGAATTGCGGGCGTAGCCCTCTATATTCCGGTTTCATTCTATTTTGCAGCAGATGTTGTAACACATCAACATTTGCGTTGGTACAATAGAAGTCGATATATGTACGTCATTAAGTGCGGATTTTCGGATACAAATCCAACCAGCTTTTGAGAGTACGGTAAATTAGCATAAATGTTACGGAAAATTATAAGAAACCAGGTGAAGCTAGAATATCGAAAAATTTGTTTGGTCTCATCAATAAAATTATTAAATTTTACAAAATAGTACACAAAAGCCGGCCAGTTCTACGGTTCTGCCAGTTCCTTCAGGTAGCAACCTTAGATGCACATGTGTTCGGAATTGATCGGATCATCGCAAATCTTTTAACAGTGGGTCACTGTTGTTGGGAACTTTGTCATATTTATATTAACCACCTGCCTTCATCCAAAATTAATAGCTCATCAAGTGCTCAGACGGATCGTCTCATATTCGTCTCGTAATCGCCTCGTCTGCGATTCGAACTCCACTTCCCAGCCAAATGTATAGGGATCCGTAAATGGGTCGTCCATAGGTCGGCACGTAAGCCAATCGATTTGCTTGGGAAGTGGAGTTTGAACCGCAGACGATCCAATTACGAGACGACCCGTCTGAGCACGGCCTAAGTCGACTCTACTTTGAAAGAGAACAAACATACATAATTCGATTAAAATTAATGGCGCAAAGACGAGCCGTGCGTCATGCTGAACATGTCAATTACCATTTTCCTGTAGAAATGGTCTCGGAAGTGAAATGTTCGACTTCACTTTGCACTCCAGGAACCGATTTGGAACGGAAAAATAACCAGCTTACCAAACTAGCGGATTTCCAAATGAACTGTTTATTAGGTTAACAATAAATGAATATACGAAATTCAAAGCTTGTCAAATGACAAATTTGCTGAACGAACATTTGTAGCAGGACTTATATTGCATACACCTCCCTTATCTCGCAAAATTAGCTAATATTAACGGCTAATCCGATCCGATTTTAAATATGTCTTATGATTAGTGTTCAAAATGGAACGCTATACATATATTCAGGCAGGGCGATCGGCCCAAATGTTATTTTTACCAGCGGATATACCTGTAGTTTTCAGGTACTAATTAATAGGAGCGTAACAGATTTAGCAGCTAACCGGAATTAGCCCTTTGGTTGGAGCCAACATGACGCCATCTCGGTTATTTTTCCATATGAAAAAGTCATTCATAATCACTTGTCTTATAAAATAGCATAATGCATTATCTCATATCAGTCATAATATCCTTAAACTCCTCTGATAATATTTTATTGTTAGCTATACCATTAAGTCACTGAATTATCATTGCCATTCGTGGTGGCCGCATTAGATCTATAAATCATAAAAGACGAAAAACTTTTCGATTTATTAATGATGTATCAAGAGGCGGATACGCATGAAATGTCCGTAGTCGATATTTCAACTAAATTCGATTAGGCATTGACATTAATTTCTACGAGCCCGACTTTTGCCTTAAGAGGTTCACAGTTGTGCGTATAGTTGAGCCAACTTGACTACAAGTTTTTGTGTGGTCTGATATTTACAAAAAATAAATCACATTTATGGCTCTTTGATGTATGCCATGCGAATACTCAGGATTAAATTTAAATTAAGATTAAAAGTGATCTCATTGAAAATAGACTCGGTAGTTTACGTTGTTGAAAAAATGGCGGATAGAGAACGTACAATAGTGGATTAGCAAAGCGGGGAAATTTTGGGAGTGAGGGGAGGGAAGGAAAATGCTCGTCTATTACAAAAGGACTTGACATAAGGGCAATACAATGGAAAATGGATGAATATGTTTAGTTGGGGAGAGGAAGGCGGTTGAGAGGTTGAATAGTGACGAAAGGTAAGTTGGGAAAACGAGAATAATACTAAATGCTCGTCTAACTTGATAGAACTGGAAACAAAATAAGGAACGGAAAATATAAAATCAGAAACAGTAAATGCAAAGTCGGAGATAGTAAATGAGAAATAAAAACTAAAAAATCAAATCTGGGATACAGAAAAACGGGAACTGGAAAAACAAAAATGGGAAAATAAACAATCTTCCGGTACCGTTCGTTAGACCTCCTTATACAAATCTTCGTCTACAAATAATAAAATCGTACCTATGTGTGTGTTGACTGCCTTAACCCCTCCAGGAGCGCGTCAATATCTCTAGCATAAGAATGCCTTGTTGATGTTTCGGTAGCATATGAATTTCAGATGGTGCAGTTGCTAACATAACACTTCCTATCCCTATAGCACACCTCCTATTTGGTTGGTACATATTGTAATGTTTCCTCTGACCGAAGCCAGGTTCGTTAGATATTCTTGTGCTGAATAATGAGAACACTTCGATTGAAAAACACACACACTTTATTTACAGAAGGAACTACACACGCGTAACTAACAACCAACGTCAAACTAGCTCGAACTATTTGTTAACGGCGAATAACGACTATCCTCCTTTCCGCTTCCGAGCGGATACTTTATATCGATCCGACTTCCACTGAGTGTCGAGTCTTACTACTTCTTCCTTTTTTTGGTGACATCTGCCTTTATATAGCTGAGTCCAGATGGCTCGAGAATCAGTTGGTACTTGTCATGGATGGTTCGAGATGTTTCTAGACTCGGGTTTCCACTAATCAACGAAAATTACAGAAGAAGGTTCGAGACTATGATGGAGCTTAGTATAGTGTGTGTCGTAAAAAAGACGTACTTCGTACATATAACAATATGTATTATTAAATTCGTCGTATCAAGACAAGTCAAATCATTGACAAAAAAAAACTTATTTTTCCACACACCCCACGTTGGACGCCACTTTAGCTTATGCTTCCAGGGAGATAAAGATAGCGATCATTTCTTAGTCTGGAATGGGGTTTTTCACTACAATCAAGTCTTCTTCTTCCAGGTTTTGATGAAAAAACAACCCCATATAAAAACTCTTGCGAATGGGCCTGCAATGTATTGTACTATAGGTACAACTCAGAATAAAAAGTTAGAATGATCAATTTGGAATGGTCAGTTTCACTTTTAGTTCAAATAGACGATGTCGACATTTTTCGAAATGATACATTGTTTTAGTCGTCCAAAATTCATTCATTACTTTCCAAACGCCACTTATTCATTTTTCTAACAAAAAAAAACGATCGTGATCTCATTCAAATTGCCTTTTATAAAAATGGATTGCTTTTCGAAAATTTAAACAAACAACCGCACTTCTCATATTTGTGTCTGCTATTTCAATAAACTTCCACAAGTCATGACTATGGCATAGCCATAGCCACTATTCTTGGTTTCAATATCACTAAATTGCTGAACAATTTCAGTCAATTGAATTGCAAAAAAAAATCAATATCTTGGTTTATTGTTTGCGCCTAGGCGATTAAAGTATCTTATGATGAAATTGAAAGTTTTCTTTCCGATATTTATTGGATCTACTCGTACAGATCTTTCTGGGAACGTACAATCTCAAACTATGTTGTAAGATTGTTATACGTTATTCGCAGATAGGTTTGTTTTTGAAGATCGGGCGCTACATTCAGTTACAGCTGGGCTAGGAGTCGTGTACACGATCAATTTCAAATTGGATGATTGCTGCAAAGTGAAGTTATGAAAGTACACACTGCTCGAGCTATTAAAGCACAGATGCTTGAGATATTCTGAAATTGTAATAATTTATTTAATTGCATTAGTTGTGGACGGGTTGATGAAATTGATTTGAGCATGGAAAGTTGATCGACGGTTTGATAAAATCGGAGGCAAAGGAACTATTTCGAAAGAAAGCTAAAAATGGTTCTATTTATTTGCGCTGTTTCTTAATCGATTCTAAAATGGGAGCAAGAAAAACATAAAGACATAGGAGTTAATTGATAAAAAAAAACTTCGATGAATTGAGTGCACACAAATATGTTCACGCATATTTTGATTAGTTGAATATCAAATACTAGATCAGTAATAGCATATTCACACCACGTACCCAAATCTAGGTAGACTGTAAATGTCGAAACCCTTGCAAACATTGGATTTTGACGTGATACTGATAACGTCTTACAGCTCATGTTTACCCATGGTTCAAGGGATAATATTGTCTTCTGGCCGCGGCTGGGGTTTCCCCTGTAACTAGTCCGCGTCCCTCTGAAAATAACTACAGAGTGTGATTGCGACAGAAATGTAACAGAAATATGACTACGTATATGGTTTTTAAGTGCAAAAAATTGTAATGTTCATATGCATATTTTACGCACCCGGTAGCCGTGGGGTCTCGGTAGCCACTCTACGATGTTGCATGTAGAGATCATTGGTTGATTTTCCAGCGCGTCAATAAAACAAAAACTTCCTGTGGGTACTATTAAAACTTCCCACAGTGTTCCAAGCTTATCAAGAAAGACGGCTCTACGGATGCGAGGTGTATGCTAGCAACTTCATCACCCGAAAATTTATATGCTACCGAAACATCAACAAAGCAATTCTACGATAGAGATGTTGACACGCCCCTATCTCTGAATGGGTTAAAGAAATAAGTATTCGATATGCCCACTCGATAACATTTTGTAGGCCAGCTGCGATGGACAGTCGCACCGCGCCGTCCTCATATGAACTGATGATTGTACAGAAAACTGGATACAGAGACACATAGAACCCATATCGCGTCTGGGACTTTAAGGTCGACTACTGAAACCACACAGAAATTCCAAAATTATACTATCTTCGAGAGGCCTCCTCAATATCAAAGGGCGCCCTCACCGGAATATTATTGAATTTTTAACATAATACGTGACAGGAAAATAAAGATATTTTTTATTAACGAAGCCTAAGATTTCCTATATCTCAAATTGCATGTCATCGCACCCCTTCAATCATAAGAGAAGATTATCACCCTATCGCTCAATTAATATTGAATTCAAATTGATTAATTATTTTGAACATAACTTCTCTTGGAATTTAAACATCTCTCATCGCTTGCTGCATACGTTTATTACCACAATTGATTCTCATCATGCATTCACCAAAAGCACGAGCATTAAGCCACTGATGATTGCCAAGATGAAAGAATGAATTTACAACAAGAAAATTTCGAATTCATCATCTGTCCACAAGAAAAGACGGGACCGCGCACATTGAATGCACTTAAGAATATTCAGTAAAAGATATATGTATCTTTCACTATCTGAGACCGGGACGAGAGAAAGAATCGCTGGGCCACTCTTTGCATTCGCTATTAATCATACTTGTGGCTTGTTTGGTTCAATAACCTTCCGTCTTGCACTTGGATCTTTACTACACACAGCATGACGATGGTTGAGCAACCGGTCCATGGGTGGTGGGTTTGCTCCTTCTAAGTATTCGCGTCCATTTCGGATGATACCACACTCGCCCAGTCTCTCCTCGTCACGATATGCAATTATACCTTTACCTATTGCCCATACTCAGGTAAGTTACTTCTTATGTTATGGCGAGATGGTTCCTTCGTCGTCGTCGTCTTCTTCTTTTGGTTCCTAACTGGCCACGAAGATGATGTTGATGCAGCTAGACATGTTTCCACCTTTTACCAATTTCGTTCCACTGTTTGTTCTTTGTCTGGTATTCAAGTTTTCTTATTGCATTGTAGATTTTTTATGTAAGTATCATTGGGGGAATCAGAATGGAAGTCAGCTGGCATGGTGGTGTCCGAAAGACAGTGGATGGACACTTTGGGTATCAATTCCCAAAGTGTCCGTCCAGTGTGTCTATTTCACCTGAATGGTTGAAATACATACATATATCTTTTTATGTACATAATTATATATAATTATATTATTTAAGCGAAAACCTTTCTTGCGTCTACTGAGCATTTGGAAATTAAAGTCTCTAATGTTACCTCAGTGCTTTTATATGGCTGTTCAACTTGGAAGGTGACCAATGAGATAACAACTAGATTGCAAACTTTTATGAGCCAGTGTCTACGGTGCATCCTGCACATACGGTGGCCGGAGGTCATTTCTAACGACGACCTCCTTACTATTGTATTACTGGTCAAGGCAGGATAGACACTTCCATTAAAAGGCGAAAGTGGCAATGGATAGGTCATACTCCCCGAAAAGGGCCGAACAACATTGCTCAACAACATTGCCGCTCGATTGGAACCCCTAGGGAACCAACGCAATTCACCGTGTTGGACGACCTAGTAACAGAAGATCAATTATGGGAGAGGGTGCCTCAATAGGCAAGTCGTGGAGTGATCTGAAAGCGATGGCGGTAAGCAGGACGAGGCGGAAAGTAGGCGTGGTTAATGTCCTATGCCCCACAAGGGGCTAACAGGAACCAGAGAGAGAGAATACTACCTCATGCCCATTTAGGCGCATACCTGCGACAAGTCTGGCAACGTTGTGGCTTACTCTTGCGCCCCACACTACAGGGGAAGACAAGGCAAACATCCATGGTTACAACGGGCGCTGCGAAAACCTCATCCACCCCAATAAGAAATTAAAGTGTTTTTATGTGTAAGGGGCCAAACAACATACACAACTAAATGTGTGATATGAATTCTTTGTACTTTGTACGGAGTATCCAACGTAAGTTCTCTAAGTTGGCCACTTCTTATTAGTATTTCACAAATTAAAATAAAAAATTGTAGTCGATAGCGCGTATATTTTCAAAATAATACAAACCAGTAGTCAGAGTTCTTGAAAGAAATGGAGACGAGAAAACATTAAATTTGGAAGGAAGGCCGGTAGAGTCACAGCTTGCAAAGCAGTTAGAAATTTGATTTGTCATTCTCTATGGATTTCGAAGGCATTTGGAAGCAACGGAAATAATCGACGAATGCAAAATTGTCTATGGAGTGAATTCACCATGACTAAAACTATTTCCAAGTGGATTTCAAATTTTACACTTTTCTGTGGAGGACGAGTCTCGTGAAGGTCGCCCAAAATGTGCGAACGTTGACAGAAATGTTTCTCTCGTGAAGTCACAAATTGACGAAGATCCAAGACTAATATATCAATTGATTGCTGATGATTGAGGCTTGAGTAACATTTCGTTAAACATTCGGACCACTTTTTGACAGGAAACCAGTTTAACAATGAAGCAGCTGTCAAAAATGCCTTCGAGGAGTTTCTTCCAACCAGAAACTCGGACTTCTACGAAACAGGAATAAATACGCTTGTATCTCGTCGGGAAAAGTGTTTCGCATCCGCTGGGACCTATTTCAATTAGTAAAATTATCTTTATAAAAAGCTACAGCTGTTCAAAAATTTACTACTGAATCCGACATTTCATCTGCACCAACCTAATAATACGTCCGTATCACGAAACTTACATGACAACTTGGGATATATCAAGAAATCTACCCTGTGATCCACCGGCCAAAATTCGAATTTTGACTGATCTCTCTCTCTCTCTCTAGTTGCCTTGACCCCTCGAGGGGCATGGGCGCGTCAACATCTCTAGCATTTCATTGCCTTGTTGACGTTTCAATAGCATATCTACTTTTCGGAAGTGCAGTTGCTAGCATGTACCTCCTATCCGCGCCGTCTTTAGACTGACAAGCCCGGAGCACTGTGAGAGTTCTGTTAGTACTCACAGGCAGTTTTTGATCGCGCCGAGATTTGATCTCCGAGCTCTAGATTAGTATCGTAGAGCGGTGACCGAACGATCACGGCCACCGAGCGCGACAATTTTGACTGATACCCAAAAATTGTATTATGTCATTTTTCGGTCCAATTTACCGAATTTTTTTTAGACCTCTTATGATATTGAGTGAATTGGTTTTTGGCGCAAAGGTTATGTATTCTTCGGGGCGGTGACTAGGCAATGATGGTTAGGTGATGATGTTTAGGCGATGATTTCTGTACGATGATGGCTGCCCCAAAGCGAGATCGCTTCACGAGTCACTGTCGTGCCTTGGAATTGAAGTCGAGCCGACATACATATGTGTAGAAGCCATTAGACACATGTTTCTGAATTTCATTTGATGCTTTCTGCCATATGAACATCGCAGACATTCATATTTGGGATGTATTTAGTCATACTCATATCCATTCCGTCAGGATCTTCAACCACTGCTTCACCAATTGAATTCCCAAGTGCAATCTCCTCAGTGTCAAGAGTATCATTCGCCTTATGATACCCACATGTCGTCTTCCACCTGTTATGGTATGAGTTATGACGTGTGTTCCACACGCTGGCTACAGATTAGAATCTCAACATTGCTATAGTCGTCGTTATGGTCCAAGACGTTCCCTCTGTAAAATTGGCTAGAGGTTTAGGGCAATCTGTTATGTTGCATTGAATTGCAGCCAGCATGGGTGCAATGCTCCCCAATATGCAACATAAATGCGTGTACAAAAGCAATTGCAATGGCCACACAAAGTCCCCAAAACTAATTCCCCAAACGGGTTTCATAACAAGCAAAATGTTCATGTTGGCTTTTTTTCTTGCTCTTTTCCTTTCATTACACATCCATGGCAAGTTCACTTGATGATGGTAATCTTGAGAGCTCAGTGCACGTTTACTTGCCAGGTGAACGGTGCAGAGAAAATCCAGTCGAAATTGGTAGGATGTGTTGGGTGTAGGACGACGAGCATTTTAAACGCCAATTAACATAGCGAATACCAATCAGTCAGACATGTAGACGAGAGAATGAGCCCTGAATGGCTTGTAATTCCTTACCGCCCAATGTGGAATTTATGTATGGGAAACGTTCATTGGAATCTCTAACATTTACAGCTTAAGGCTTAATCCTGTAGGGATTAAAAAGTATCTGCAATACATAAACCATTCTTGTATAAGGACATATCAATCTAAAATCCTACAAATGCCATTAGTTTAGATTCCATAATGATGCGGAAGGAAATTAAGCAGAGAGAATAATGTAATAAAATAATAAAACGTCCAAGGCGATTAATCTGTATTTCAGGAGCAGCTACTCTCTTAGCTCTCCTCAGTACAAAGCTATCGAATGAACTTCATCTTCATATATTAAATACACCATTATAGCAATGCGATCGTCATCCGCATGTCAAATAAATAGGTAGTAAGCCCCCGTAAACCCCTGTAAAAGTTTGTATTGTAGTTTGATGCTTCACTACACATACTGAATTGGCGCTGCGAATAGTAAATTGTAAATGTTAAATATACGAGTATTGTATGAATTTCATTACTTTCACGCCATCTATGAAAATAGCAAATAAAGTTTAAAAGTGTATTTGACCACGCGGAACATTCCCGTTTCGCAAAAATTAGGAGAATTCTCTCTATTCGATTAGAGAGAACTTTCACAAAACTCAAGAAATTTCCGCTTTAGGACCTGCGAATCCCCCCGCATGGCTTCTAGGTTCTTACCATATTCTCTCTATTGTTTTTAGGGAGAATTTTTAAAATTCCTTAATTGCAGGATTTCCGCTTTAGTTAATTCATTTCCACTTTAGGTGGTAAGAACCTAGAACCCATGCGGGGGGATTTGCAGGTCCTGAAGCGGAAATTTCTTGAGTTTTGAGAAAATTCTCTCTAATAGAATAGAGAGAACTCTCCTAATATTCGCGAAACAGGAATGTTCCCTTACCACCTAAAGTGGTAATGAGCTACGTAAAGCGGAAATCCCGCAATCAAGGAATTTTAAAAATTCTCCCTAAATGCAATAGAGAGAATTCTTCTAAAATTCGCGAAACAGGAATGTTCCTAAACCTATTGTACTCCGCCAACAAACACCATTCACAAATGACATAACTACAACCATGTTCCAAAAAGAAGATAGGAAACACTCTCATCGAAATCATTTCTCGCCAAAATGCAATCTGTTTATCGGAATTTTTATACCCTAGACTTATAGTATAGGGTATATTGTTTTTGTCACGACGGAAATATGTAACACCTTAAAGGAGGCTCCGGAGGTATAGCAATGTATATATATAAATGATCAGGGTCACCTCTAGATTCGATTTAGCCATGTCTGTCTGTCTGTCTGTCTGTCTGTCTGTCCGTCTGTCTGTCTGTCTGTCTGTCCATCTGTCTGTCCGTTCGCACGATAACTTTCGATAAAATAAAGCTAGAGCCTTGAAATTTTGGTCAAATGTTGGAAGTGTGATCTAGTTGGATGGTGTTGAAAATGGGCATGATCAGGCCAAGAGAACGCCTACCTCCCCTACATATGTAAAATACATAAATGTATCTATAACTCCCGATTAAAGCAACATGAAAAGCTCTAGCTTTGGTAGATTACTCATGAGGGTAATCTCATACTCTCCTGGGAAAATAAAACTGATAAATTGAAAACTAACGGTAATTTTCTTACAAAGAACCCCGTACTACCCTGCTTTTCAGGTTTTTTGTCTATAACTCCTGAACCAATTGACGTAGACACCTGATTTTTGGCGTGTAACCTTGAAGTGAGAAGCTGCTTAAGATTATGTAAGTTGGGCATAATCAGATCAAAGGAACGCCTACCTCCCCTACAAATTTCCAAAAATTAAATATTCCTTTAATTGCGATAACTTTCGAAAAAATGATACTAGCAAGTTGAAAATTTGGTGGAATGTTGCTAATAAGACCTACTTTGTTGGTATTGAAAATGGGCAAGATCCAACTCAAGGAACCCCCACCTCCCCTACAAATGAAACTTCAAATAAGCGATAACTTTTGATAGAATGAAACCATCAACTTGAAATTTTGGTCGAATGTTGAAAGTGAGATTGGGTTAGTTGGCATTAAAGATGGGTAAGATCCGACCTAAGGAACCCCTACCTCCCCTAGAAATGAAACTTAAAATAAGCGATAACTTACGACAAAATAAAGCTAGCGACTTGAAATTTTGGTCAAATGTTTGTAGTATGATCCAGTTGACTAATATTGAAAATACGTAAAATCCGACCATCGAAACCCCTACTTCCCCTACAAAAGAAACTTCAAATAAGCGATAACTTTCGATAGAATGAAGCTAGAGACTTGAAATTTTGTTTAAATATTTGTAGGGGGATCTAATTGGTTGATGGAAATGCTGAGCAAGATCCGACTCAAGGAACCCCCACCTCCCCTACAAGTGAAACTTCAAATAAGCGTTAATTTTCGATAGAATGAAGCTAGCGAGTTGAAAAATTGGATAAATATTTGTAGAATGGGTTAGTTAATTGATTTTGAGAATGGTCAAGATCCCACTGAATGAGTGCCAACCTCCCCTATGAACTGGCCATACAAGAGACCCACTTTTAATGCATATGATCGTTGCCAATTGGGACTTTTGGTATCACCACTAGGTCTGTACAAGTCTAGGGTATATACGCTTCGGACTCCGGTCTCGCTTACGAACAGTACTCGTAGCATGAATATTGATAAAAAATTCTATTGCGCGTTGCTCTTAAGTCATCTTTGAAGTGGAACATTTTCCTTCATGGTACAATTTGAAGTGCATATCGCAAATAGGAAACTGCAAACATTTTCCTTATCTTGAATACCCATACTTTGCTCTTTTCTATCATTTCTTTTTTTTCATGACACAGTGGCATATGTTTACCCACAGTACTCTCGGTGGGTGGGCGAAGAGCATGACTTCAGTGTTGTAATGATATGCGAAATCTGTATATGATTCTTCGGGCGGATACCCAGAGAATGCCAGAATTCTGTCGTTGCTGATGTTCACAACCGTCTTACAACTACCGAAAAAGAATATCCTTTATTCATTGTTATTTATGAAAATGTAAGCTCGTTTGCCCAGGTGCAAGAAGGATATAAAATTTGATAGTAGTCAAGGAGAGCATTTGGTTTCAACAAAATTGCAATAGAGAATTTCGTTTTTAGTCTCTTTCGAGATGCAAGCAACATTCTTGCAGAGATCGAGATGGCAATTTGGGCTTTTGTTTGTTCCATTGCCTCTATTTCACAGTTTTCAGGAAACAAAGTGGGATTTCATGTCAATGGACCCTTTGAGTATGCTGGCCATGAGCAAGAATATCTCGTGGTATTACAATTTTCATGTTTCAATTAATCAAATTAAAAAAAAACCCTTTTTTTAAAAGCATGTTAGGAACAATTCAAGAACTCGTATTGATCAGAGAACTGCTTCACTGCTATCATTTTTCTTGAGAACTCGAGCTTCAATCCTGACTGACCGACTCATTGAAAACCCAATTCACCAAAAGAATAATTAACAACCAAGTACCCGAATACTCAAAAACCGACTCACTAAAAACCGACACGTTCATAGTTTAACAAAAAACGAGTCAAAACCCGACTTACCAAAAAAATGACTCATTAACAACCAAGTACTCGAGTACTCAAAACCGACTCGTTAAAAACCGACCGACTCATGGTTATAAAAAAACGACTCATTAAAAGACCGATTCACTAAAAACCGACTGATTACAAAATAAGTTATCGAGTACCTACTCAAAAACCGACCGTTTCCTGGTTAAGAAAACCGAGTTAAAAACCGACTCATTAATTAAAAACCGTTGGGAAAATCGAGTATTTTTTGTACAGTACAGGACGAAATTATTTAAATAAGAAAAGAAATGAAAGAAAGGAAGAAGTTAAGTTAATTTTAAGAAAAAGTTTTAGCATATGATTTGAGTGTGATTCGGTATGTGGTATGGACCTTTTTGCGCATCAAGTGGGATATGGGAGATATGAGTGTCGTGTGTCACATCAGGGTTGCCATTCTGGGTTGGGTAGCCCCAAATTATTTTTTCTTTTTTGACGTCATATTTTAAAATTTTCCTCGGATACCAGAAGAGCTCGCTACGCCGCTAATAACAGTTGTGATATGTCTCCGTTTCTCGACATTAGCATTTGGTCACCGTTGTACAGTTCGAATGGCAATCGAGTCGAGATCGAGCTGTTATGAACGCTGTTAACTGCAAATTAAACTTTACCGGAAACTTAAAATTCGCTACCAACAGAATACATTTAAATACGCATTTACCACAGACGTATTCAGGGAGAAGTCGAAGGCGAAATACAAGGCGGATTCACGCTCAGTGTCGTAAATGTCGTAAACGTCGTATTCGTCGTTAACTCCTGTCATCCCCATAGTAAAATGACAGAAGCTTACAACTTAGCGACAAAGACGACGTTTATGATGCGAGCATGCGTCCCCTTATTGTAATTTTTAAATTTGCAAATTCGTAATGTCATCTGTCAATTGCCCAATTTGCAGCCATTTAACACTTCCTTTCATCATTACTTTGTTCAAGTTTTATTTCTGATTATTAAATAAAAAAAAAACACAATTAGAAGTCCGAAATGTTTGCAATTTTACAATCGAGAAATAAAATCAAAATCTCAGTAGCCAGTTCGCAATGACACTAACTGTATATTGACTTCTGCTACTCCCCAACAGATGGCTATCGCGGCAGTAGAAAGCAAATTGCTTGTTTGTAATTAATATGCAACGGAACGGAACTACTTATTTACCGTACTATCTGAACAAAACCTAACCTATAGCCTAACTATATTTTCTTAACAGTTAATTTGCATGCAAGGGTACGCCGTCATCTTTCTAATATTTCTTGTAATCGAATTCATCCTCGTAGTGCAAGTGGTGATGATGGTGGTGCTCCTCGTCGTCGGTAAATCTGCTACGTGTGGCCGAGTGATGCCGATGGTGTTGATGATGCGCCTTGTTATCATGACGCGGACTCGAACTTAACGGTCGACAATGATTAGTGGTCGCGGCCGCGGTTGTTGATGCTGCATTTGTCGCTGCTACGAGGTCATCGAAACGTGAACATGGCGGATCTACACAACTTGGCGAAGCTGATTCGTATCGACGCGATAGCATGGTGAATTCTTGATGAGCATTGCACAGCGTCTGCAAACGATGCAACAGATCTGTTTCCGGCAAGTCACGTAGATGCAGTGTACGTGCCACCGATGTACGGAACGCTTGCAAGTGCGATAATCGATGATTGGCGTCGGTAAGTTGGGTCTTCAAATGTGACAAATCGTCACGCAACGACTGTGGGAGACAACAGAGAAAATATGGAAACGATAATTATGAGGAATTACGCAAATGGCAAGTGTAAAAGAGCAGTTTCAGGGTTCTGTAAGGTATAGTATAACGAAGAAAAAAATTAGGCGCATTTGTATGTTATGGTTAAGCGCCGTGCTAGAATAAAACGTTTCGGGCAAACTATTCGGCTAAAGGTCAAATTACAGGGATAACTTCACGATTTTGCGTGTTGTGGGACAAGAGGATGAATTAAAATTTTATCTCTTGTTATGGGACAAGAGGATCCCTTCAAATCAAAATTTGTTCTCTTGTTATGGGGCAAGAGGATCCCTTGAAATCGAAATCATATTTTGTCTCTTGTTATGGGACAAGAGGGTCCCTTGAACTTCATCGAGCGAAAGCAAATGTATAAAACAATTTGTTATTAATAACAGTCACCAGTTTATTCTCAAACTTTTTACTCCACAAAATAATTTCACAAAATTTTCTTCTGAGTTTACTTTGCAGGAAACGCCGCATGTAAAATCTAATAAACGCGGCAAAGGCGTATCGTCGAGTACTGGCGTACACTGTCACTGCGCTGTACATTATATATTGTGAAAATCCCCAATCATCCATAGAACAAATGGAAACGGAATCTGTCATCGGTTGAACAACGGCAAAGTTTCATAAAACTCGTTTTGCGCAACTGCGAAAATCGTAAAGTTATCGCTGTTATCTAAGCTGAGGTGTCAAAATACAATGAATGCGGGTTAAGGGGCTGCAACCCTCAGTACACCGCCCTAGAACTTTCGCTTCGCTCTGTCAATACTCAAAAATCAAATTAAATACGAAAATTTAAAATTCTCTATAATTCACTATTTAGCAATCTAAGAGACATCTGTTGACATATTCCGGTACATGATGCAAGGATACGCTTGGGGAGCTAAACATCGAGCAGGAAGAGACACCCAATACAACGAGTGAAACGGATACGGAAATACCGGATGTTGTCGGTGGTGCAAGTTAACCTCAACCAGGCTAGGTAAGGTATGCCTCTGATAATCTGCTAGTTCTGCTAAATCAGGAGAATATCGACATTGAACTTGTTCAAAAACCGGGGTTCAACGACCTGAAGGTCAGGTGCTATGACGACAACAACTATAACCTCTGTTATTGCAGCACTAGCCAAGAAAGGCCTAGCAACCTGATCTACCTACTAACGACTAGTAGGGCATAAATATGTCAACGACTCCTAAGCGGCTTAGTTGACATTTCGATAGCATGTAACAGGTTTCCGACGATTCATGTTGCTAACATGCATATTCCGCTCATTTAATCACATTTTGCTACAATTCGAGAATATCTGTGACTTACTGTTACCGTGGGGAAAAACAACACAAACAACCATGGCCACTGCGCGATTTGCGTCTGGGAGAACCAATACATCAGATGGACACCTCAACGCACTGAGCTACCGGTCTCTCCTGAGGCCCAGATCTCGCTACTACTATATTCTATGATTCCGATCAATTACCTGAATAAGAGTCTCATCCCGACGTCTTCTGTCTTGAGACGAGTCCTCGAGAGATCGCATACGCTCCTTCAACGCATGCAATTGAGTCTGAAGTCGTGTGCGTTCATTTTCCAGGTCACATGCCTTGGATGATAATTCATCCAGTTTACGAGCTCGTTCCAGAGATGTAATCTGCAACAAAATAGATACATTCAATATTCTATTCTGCTGGCTTTCAATTTTTTGCTAACCTTATGTTCGGCAGCTTCCACCAACTGAGCCTTCACTTCCGACAATTGGCTCTTGGTGTCCATCAGTTGTTGAGTCAGCTTCTCAATTTGTTTCGTTAATCGACGAATACGATTGAGAGCGTCATCCCGTTCAGCCTACAATTGTAATCATTCAGTTTTCCTTATTTGGATTGAAAGGATAATAATTATGATAGGTTACAATAACCGCAACCGTGCGATGTACAATATTATGCTTTTATTAATTTGAAAAACCCTCAACCAGCCTGATCAAAGCCAGTAGGTCCTTTGTGAGAGAACTTTTAGTGGCAGCGGAGATCGTAATGGCATCTCTGGGAAACTTATTCCTGGAACGAACAACCGCCGGACATTCGCAGAGCAGATTTTGCTGGATTCAACGTGCTCCAGCCATAGTCCATCACAGTGGATAGACCCATTTTGTTGAGGTGATATCTCACCTAGTGGTATCTCATGACGTATCACTTAACCGAAAAGATATGTGCCGTTATACTCACCATCAGCATACTCTTTCCCCTGGCACCATCGTCGAGAAGAGCCAACTTTCTTCTAAGGAGCTCCAAATGGAGGTCTCGCCTCTGCACTTGCTCCCGTAGTACACGAACTCGTCTCTGAAGAGCATATGTCGCCGATGTCTGAAACAAGGTACTTGATTACCGAATTATTGCTTAGACTTTTTATCTCTAATTACCTCTTTCGATGGAATATCATGACATGATGCACCTCGCTTCAATTTTATGCTGCTATGATGACGATGATGATTATCCATACAGTCCTGAACGAGGGAAGAACAAACTTTTATAGAACCACATAGATTCCTTGACCCAACATTTCTAATACCTTCTCACAAGCATGGACATGATGATCATGATGACCACTCAACCGTTCAGCTCTCTCCAGAAGGCTTTCGGCCAAAATCGTTGTATCCGTTCCGGGAGCGGGCGGTGAACTGCACTCACTCCAGCACAAGGCCCGTGATAAGCGCACCAGATATTCACTTAGGGATATATGCTCGTGCCGAAGTTCATGTATTTCGGCTTTAGTTTTCTCTAGACGTTCTTCCAGTGCGCATTTCTGCGCCTCTTCGGCACGGATCCTACAATTTGATGTTTCGTGTATTTCACGATGACGAGTCTGCTCGCTGGCTAGTTGATCCCTCAAGTTATGAAGTTGCTAGAATAGTCAAAGTGTAATTAGCACAGTGTCGGAAGTAAACCTTTCAGCCCTGGCTTACGCTATGCATAGTTTGATTCTCGTTCATTATCTCGCGGGCTTTATCTTTAATCAACGTTTCGCATGGCTCGGGAACGTTAATGATGGACGCTAAACTTCGAAGGAATTGCAACCGATCGCTCTGGGAGCGATCAACATTTGTTTGCAGCCGATGACATCGGGACTCAAAACCTCGCAGTTCCTCTCTCAACTTCTCATTGCAAATATCACTTTCCGTAAGACGATCTCGAGCTACTTGCAGATCTCGTTCGAGCTGACGCGTTTTCGTTGCCAACTCATGACTATGACTATCCAAGGACTCTATCTGACTGGTCAATCGTTGTTTGTCTGCATTCGAAATGGTCTTTAAGTTCATCAACTCGCTCTCGCAGCTGTTCAGCGTTTCACAAGTGGCGGTGATCTATATGCAAAGCCAAGTACGCTTATAATGTGGTGTGTTAAGGGTTTTTCGACGAAAGGCCAATCCAACTATCAAACCTGAACTCAGGGCTACTGTTAATTCAGTCATCAGTCCTGCTGTCAATTCTGCCGTCAGGCTCGCCAACGTGGTAGCTGTTAATACTTCCATCGGGCATGATTGATATCAAGCCTGGCGGCAGATTTCATAACTGAACTGGCAATACGTCTCCAAACCCCTTACCTTAGTTCTCATCCTCTGCAACTCTGAGACCACTTCCGCAGCCTTACTCAGCACACAGTCAGGATTCAAATGAGTGGATTCACACAAATCGATTCCCAAGCATACGCACAACTTACGAAGCAATTCCTGAAAGTTACACCGGGCTTGATCCTTCTGACTCTCCTCATTGGTAACGTCAACTTCCAAACGGCGAATGCGGCTCAACAATTCCTTGATTTTATCCTCAGCACTGCGTTTTTCACGTTGCAGGGTCTGAATCGTTGTTTCGCATCGTGTCTGCAGATTTCGCTCTCTCGTCTCGATCGATTGAATACGACTTTGAAGTGATCCCACAAGAGCCGATTGTCGAGCCGCCTGAGCACGAAGGGCTTCGCTTTCGGTCTCCTTGGCACAGAGTGTACTCTTGACCTCGGTCAACTGTAATGGAAGTGGACTGTATAAGAAATTCCAGGATTCATAGGAAACTGGCGGATTACCTCGGTCATAAGACGATCCCGTTTGTAGGACGATGCAGCTAATTCGCTTTTTAGCGTTGTAACGAGATCCAAGGAATGGGACAAGTGATCCGTTGGCACGCCTGTAGTGCATGGTGGATCAATCTGGAATTGAAAAATATGCAGTATAAGGCAAAGCCTCCTCAGGCAGTGACAGCTTTGGCGTGCACTGGTTAGCCAGCTATGCTACCGGTAGTGAAGGGCAAGGAAGGTAGCGTCACGTCCTGCATCCCTCGCGTTACAAAACAAACAGAAATCCGCACGTCCAACCGATTGAAGAATGCGTAATGAGATAATTTCCATAACCAACCTAACTGACCATAGAAGAACCGATTCTAGGCTCTGCATCTAGCATAGTCGAGTTGTGCCTAGCTCAGGGACTATGTTCGATGGAAAGGAATATACGGTGCTTCAAACGCCACATGAGGGCACGCATGCTAGCTGCAGGGTCGAGGATCGGTTCCTCTATGATCACTTTTGATAGAAGAATGATTCTGTTAATCATTCCGCAATCGAAATGCGAGGATTTTCTTTTTGTAGCGCAAGCGGGGCAGGACGTGGCTCCTTCCTACACAGTCTTTCAACACAGCTGAGTTAGCTTAACCAAGACGGTGTCAAACTTTTCACTGACTGAGGAGGTTTTGACACTTAAGTCAACTTAGATGTTCCAGACGGAATTTAACATAAGTGAAATCATCTTTAAAGTTTGAATTAATTCCCTTTTGCCTAGCCCACTGACCCCAAAATACGTTTGTCCCTCTACTTATCCATTCTTATTCCTTACACTAAATACCAGAACCACTGATGGCAATCTCAACGAAAAACTATTTGCAAATTACTTTCAACAACTTTTGTATGGGACACGTTAAACTCATTACGTTATTAATAAATTCAAAAGTCGGTTGGAATTCGATACCTACAGGATGGTGGTGCGAGTGTGGAGAGTGTGGAAATCGAGTGTAGCTATGCTGTTCGTGGCCACTGTGACCATGTCCACTGTGATGATAGTGATGTCGGGCGGACATTTCAAATAACTCGCGGAAGAGGTTGCAAGAATATTTTTGACTTTATCAATGAAATAACTTCACTCTATCAAGCACAACTATTCAATTAACTGCGATCCGTCCAAAGTCCGAAAGACAACTGAAAAATTCCTTCAGTGAATCCTGTTTGCGGACTCCTTGGTCTATTTCCATTACTAATATAGTATTCAAGGAATGGAGCGATAGACGTACCAGCCTACTCCTGGATTTAAATTTATTATTTTTATATACATATTTGCTCGCTCATGTACATAGTCGTAATCCAGACAAAAGCATAACGAAACACGCAAAAACTTCCGATCCCTGAAATCGGGAATCAGGATACAAGGGGAAGGGGTATGACGGAATTTCGCATAATAACTGTTTATGCATGGAATCGGGTCTTATTGAAAGTTAACGTCGTAGCTCATTGATGTATTTTATTAAATAGTAAACATATTGCCTGTATCCCTAGTTACTAACTAGGGTTCGACTCGCTATTTAGGGAATAAAATAGGGATAGACAGCTATTTATAGCATGTCGTCAAGACATTTATATAGAGCCTTTGAGGAATGCTTTATGCGTTGACTGTTGACAGGTAACGAGTCCAATGAATATTTATGGGAACAATTTCCTTTTGTAATGCCTTTTTTGTGTATTCATAATTTCGTTTACATTTTTACTATATTTTTTATAATCGATGTTTTAAAATTATTTTCGCTAACATAAAAAAACTAGTGATTATCGATGCTCCTCTGAATGGAGGAGAACATCGATATCGACGAGTTCCTGGACCAGGAACCTCGAGTTTAGATAGACCCAAGATGGGCCCAGGAGCTGAAGGTTTCATCTAGATCGTCGATATCGCGCTGATAACCAATATCGATAAAACCCTCAGGTTAGAGGGCTGAATGGTCTCCAGCCTGAAAACATTCTATCTTTTGGATACTGTTCAAAATAGCTCTGAATATATGGACACAGGACACAGGCCGTACAGTGCAATCCAGGAAAAAACAAACTATACCTGGAGACGTCCTGTATTGTCTCCATCATTCTTTAGTTGTTTGTCCTGGATAATTTTGAGGAACCTTCGAAAATGTTATGGTCTCATGTGTGAGATTTCGTGCCACGCTAAATTTCGTAAGCACTCACCGTGGTGAAACGAGGATCAGTTTACAAGCTTGGGCCAATGACAAGAAAGATCTTAAACATCTAATCAGAATATACAAGAAAGCTATTAAAACTACCAAAAGGGGAATTCAGGGAGATTACTGAAGACGAGGAAGCTTCACTTCAACAGACATTCCTAAGAATCAGTCTAAAAGCCACAACTTTCCGCCGTTTATCAGAAGACCGGATGGAGCGTGGACTGAGTCTTCAGGTGAAATCTTCGCACTTCTTATAATCGAAGATGGTCGTAATGACGCTGAGGAACCAAGCATAGGTAAGGTTAACTGAAAGGGATGCAGTCTGTTTTTGCCTATTTGTGCATCACAGAAGCTTTCATCCCGCGACCGGGCTTCTTGTGATACCACCAAGTTCATCTCATTAAACCTAGGTCTCAAAGCAGCCTTAACTGGGGATATAGCGATCAAGCTGTATTGCGCTCATATCTTTAAGGCCCTCCAGATCCTGAAAAAAAAAACAGAACCCAGAAATTTCTATTAGCCAACGCTGAACAACGACGAAGAAGATGGAAAACGCTCATTGTGGGGAATACGGACCCTCCACTCCACGGAATTAAGTTCCAGATAAATCATCCTCGTTGTTTGGCATCGTTAGCATCGTTTTCTCGACGCAATCGGTGACCGTGTCATTTGGTCACCGCTGTACGATCTAGAGAATGGAAGTTCGATCCTCGGCGCGTCAAATAAAAAATGCCTGTGGGTACTACTAGAGCTCCCACAACGCTTCGTGCTTGTCAGTAAAAGACGGCTCGTATAGGAAGTCCATGCTTGCAACTGCACCATCCGAAAAATGTGCTATCGAAACATCAACAAGGCATACCTATGCAAGAGATGCTGACGCACCCATGCCCCTGGATGGATCAAGGCAATTAATAACAACAACATGCCATTATGGCTAGATATCTAAATGAGAGTAATATTGAAAAAACAACACATCTCTATGAGCGACAATTCCCAATAATTTTCGATGTAGTAAGAACAGATTCAAGTGATTGGATTGCAGCACTAACTGTCTGTATAAAAAGTAACGTCTCTTGCAATCACGAATGACTCTTCAGGCAGGTCGCTGAGACCTCCGCCTGCAGGACCTTAACTTGAACGTTAAAATATTTGAATCTGGATTTAATGAAAATTTAACTCATTAGTTTTGCATTATCATACAAAAAAGCAATATGATTTCATCTACAAATGCTCGGAAAATTTACCTGGATTTTAATAGTTAATTCTTAAAAACAAACAGCAAACATTATCTCCGTACAACGCTGATGATTTGCATGATCAGGACCTTACAACTTCAGACTTGACGAATCAAACGGTCCCAAATTAGTTCGCCCCAATCGTGAGACCATTTTGATTGGCTGTATGAGACTCTACATTCGTATTGATATCGAATATTTGCTTGCTTAAAAGGTGGACGCAAACCTGCGTCCATTTGGACGCGGATCCATATCCATTTTCTTATAAAACGACAGATCCAGGTCTCGTATGGGATCTCATCGGGTCTAAGTTGAAAGTGGATTGGTTGAACGTCAACTTGTTTCGCCCCTACCTAAATGTATACTGAGTCCGCAATTCGCCCCCACGCGGCGAAGTATCTGTACGGTGGCTGTTCAAGTTCGCTCGTCGCAAATCCGTGGCATTCGATTCAGTCTGGATATGAGACCGAGTGAATCGAAAACGGCTATTGACTACTTAGATAAATCAACATCGACCCCACATTGGGCGCCGACAATTATTATACATCTGACACAAACTTCTTATCGTAACCGCCAATACTCACCAAATCTTTACACAGAATATCAAAAATCACCCAATCTTCCTCGGAATTACCAACACCACTGCAACTGTTTACACTCATATCTAACATACACTACCTATTTTCATAAGTTTTTCGACATTTCATCAAAAAAAAATTAACACTAACTATATTATTGTATAATTACATATTACTTATAATTTTCAAGATTCATTTTTCGAACCCATAACACAGCACATTCTGTACATAAATTCATAACTGAAACTGGAACTTCTACAGGTGTAAACAAATATTCGTGAGCCGGTGTCAAAAACGACGTCAAAAAAGCATGTCATAAGAGCCTTCAGTTCAATGTATAGCAGCAAAACAAGTTAAAAATGCATTGATTTTTTTATTAGCGAGGGTGTATCTAAGCAATTAGGAGTAGTTGTTAGATTTATCAAACAGGAAGAATACGAGTATACTGATACGAGTGTGTGGATCCTGAAGAGATACGAAGAAATCGATGGATGAGAAGATGTTTTCAGAAAACTTTGTTAAAGCTAATAGGAGTAAATATTACAATAAAATTGCTTCCTCCATTATGCATAAAAGCAAACCTTGAATTATCCTTTATTTAGGGAACATGCATTGTATGCAGAGCACGACTAATTGGATAATGCAATTTCATTCTTCCACGACGCGACTCGATATTTACGAGTACGCCGCGATAGCAAGAAGAAAAATGAAACCAAGAACTGTTGCGTAGCAATCAGTCCTGGGATTGTATCTTTTATGTGATGTTGCATCCGTGGTCACATTAAAACACAGCAAAGAACCAGTCGTCGGGCGAACTACTTGAAGGGACGGAAAGAGCTACTTGATAAAGTACAACAACTGGCACTGGGTATATGCTCGGTATAGGGCTGGCTCTGGCTGTGGCAGCAACATAAAAGGCAGAAAAAGCAAACGAAAGGAAAGAGCAGCATTAAGAGAATGCCAGCATAGAATTTATGTTGCATCGATTTTACGACCACACGATGCTGCAGTCCTGTTAGACTTCTTAATCTATAAAACATGCCCTACGTCCCATAGGGATTAAGAGGCCGATCAGCAGAGAACACAACCAAGCCCTTATCGTATCCGCTCCAATCGGCGTGTTCGTTCCCTTTCTTAGCGAGGAGTCTCCCATGTATGTTCGATTGCTCGATTTTCATTGTGAGTGTTTACGACGCGCCCTCCTTTGCATTCATATATTCATACAAGGAGATATAGCGTCGTATTGGTATGGAACGGTCCTTGCACTTGACGTGTACTATAAAAGGACAATCTGCAGGAATGGAATGTATTACAATTGTTGGTGTCGCATTATGTGGGCCTGGTTCTTGATATTCCGCAAAAGTCTATCGTGAGGATTGGAATCTTCGGAAATATTCTTTGAAAAGAGATAGATAGATAGAAAAGGACAATGTAGAATGAGTCTAATCTGTCGCACCAGCCGTATGATACGTATGCACCTCTGAATAGATGCAACATAACTGGCACTGGGAGGCAAAAATCCTCTTGCATATTTCTCCTCGTAGGCGCCCCCTGGAACGGTAGTGGTCGTTGACTATTGCTAACCAGGTCAAGCCGGCAGTAATGACGGATGCGATGATTTGGTTGAGGTTGATATTCTCCCCGTGGTGTTGGGCGTAAGAATAATACCACGGCCTTTCCTTTTGCCGGCCTCTCGTAAACCGACAAACAAAGGACAAGATACTTGCACTGTCCAAAAACTTATATGTATATGCTAATAAAACGTCAACTATGCCTCGGATAAGTGCTGACTCAATGGTTGCGACTTTTGACTATTGTACGATGACAAAGATTGGTTTCTGGATTATTCTCCTGGACAATGGATCAGAAGGTAACGCATGATTTCTTTAATTAAAAAATGAATTTCAGCGGTATAAATTAAACATCTTAGGAATTAGTGAGATAAGATGGTGGAACAGCGTAAAATTTGTCTCACCAATGGGAAGCACTG
This sequence comes from Chloromyia formosa, assembly GCA_964017055.1. Lineage (NCBI taxonomy): Eukaryota > Metazoa > Arthropoda > Insecta > Diptera > Stratiomyidae > Chloromyia > Chloromyia formosa. The sequence goes on along the minus strand of OZ024815.1, from coordinate 152,742,099 downwards.
TAATGTTGTACTCCGGAAGAGCTACCGGTAGTGTCGTTAACCAGGTGTGGGGCTTCTCCTAAACAAAGTCGCACGAAACTCTCTCTTATCCTGGGATCCGGTATCCGACAGAATCATGACCGCCAGGCTCCGGAAGAAAATGCGGAATATTCCAATAATGTCCAACTAAACCCGGCAATGTCTTGGCGAAAGACTTCTTCTACGAACAACTAAACACCGTCCAGAGCGGAACACCTAAAGGTGGCATAATAATGGTTATGGGAGATTTGAATGCTTAAGTTGGCGCTGCTAACTATGAACTCAGACATGTGATGGGGAGACACGGTCTTGGGGATCGTAACGACAACGGTAAAACATTTGTAGAGTTCTGCAACTTTCACAGTCTTTTCATCGGCGGCACTATGTTTGAACATAAGGACCATCTCAGTTGATTGCCGCAGAACATAAAATCAAACCAACCATCAAGCCAGAAGTGAGCTTCATCCGAAAAGATGATTTTCTTGTGAAAGTCGTCGTCAGCTTGCATCTAGCTCTGAGCCCAATTAGCGAATGTGGGACGCTTAAAATGGTCACGCACACTCTTTCGAACGGCCACGATATTTTCTCCACTTCAAGCATTACGTTGTCGCACAGGCACTGGAACATTATGCAATGCATAAGTTGTTTCGATTTTTTGCACCAAACGTTCAATAGTCTGTAACGGACGGTATGGTGGGCATCCGAAGATGCCCGTGGGGATGGAGCCTAAAGTAGCATACGACAGTGAAGGTCAGGCAGTGCCATCTGGCGAAGAAAACGGCCTCTCAACGAGCTAAGCAGCGGCCTATGGTTGCTGTAGCTCAGTTCGGGAGACGTGGTCGGGGTTTTCGCCGCACGTTGCCCCTGTCCTTTACGTATTAGCTTGGTTTCACTACATGTCCAAAAGGGTCCTTCTATCCTGACCAAAGGAATCGCCTCATCAGCCCCGTTTATATGATACCCACACTCAAAAAATGGCCCCGTTGAAAACCATGGTATGTCCCATTAATCTAATAGGACAAAGTTTCCATATAAAATTGAGATAAGTTTTATAGTATGATATAAATAGAATTCGACTCATTGAAATAATGTGATCGAGACCATTAGCCGATAATGCATAGGACATCTTTTTGTTTAAATAGTTCTCGTCATTAATTTTATAGTACGTCATATTAAATAAGGGAATGCGCATCAATAGCATAGTGTATCACATTAGTTTAATAGTTCATTATAATTGTTTTTATAGTATGTCATATTATTTATAGAATCTGATTGATGATTCCTTCAGAGTTTACATTCCCTGTGACTGCGATAGCTCAATGGAAAGTGAGTCGACTTACCAACCGAGAAGTCACGGGTTCGACTCCTGCCATGAACATATTCGAAAAATGGCCTTTCTCGCCAGCCTCAAGTCGGCTCGGCTACAACCAAGCACATTAATTTAATAAAAATTAATGGAATAAAGGCAGAACGACCAAATTTATGGTTTGCAAATTTTTAAAATAACCATTAATGGTGTAGATTTTCTGAGTGCATCTTGCCTACATTTCACTTCATTGCCAATGTCCTTTCGTCCCAACCAAAGGACTTAGAATGCCATCAACAGTAGTCTAGTTCTAGCGCGTTCGCCTCATGGCAATCGGCCATCAAAATCCAGCCACCATCACCTAGCCATAATTATTCAACCATTATAGCATTATCGTGCATAATAATCTTAGGCGGCTATTACACTATAAAAGTTCTTTTACAAATATATTTGACGAACGATATTTCAAAAGAACTTTTATGAATGATATTAGCCGCTAAAGGGGGAAGGTGTGCAAGCATATTAGAAAAGTAGTTGAAACAAGCAACGTCCATGTGGCAAATCTTTTCTTAGGCGGCTATTACACTATAAAAGTTCTTTGAAAATAGCTTTCATAAAAGATATTTGTAAAAGAACTTTTATAGTGTAATAGCCGCCTTACACAGAATGCGTATCACACATTCAACTGTATATTTATCTATTTGCATTCCCATTCCCTCCACAATATCCCTCAAACTCGCTATACCACACCAATAACACACTCCACCCTAAATATAAATTCAATGTCTCATTCTCGATTCGTGCTAGCGAATCTCCTTTAGAACTATGTCACTTTCCTAATCGCTTTTTTCTGTCGCTTTTTGTATGAATAGCCTCCCAATAAACATTTTCATGTTCTAAATTGTGTCCATTCGAGGATACACAACAGTTGGGAGTTCATTTTATTAAGCCTGAATTTTAGTGTAGGTATTACCAAATCCGTGCCCGAGGGGAAATGGGAGATTGATACCCTTAATCTCCGCCCCGTCCCTATCTACGTCACTGAATTGAGCTGGAAAATCGGTTACAATTTCCTGATATCTAACAAGAGACCACAAATGGACTCTAGTGCACCGCTTGGTAAATTTTGTTTGTTAATTAGCGGTTCAGACGACCAAGGTCCGACGTCGATGATGAGTAATAACGACAAAAAATTTGAATAATTATTACAACTTATTGCAAGTCGTACGGCAACCAGGTCTGTGTTTCTTTTCTTTAACGGCTGCAAAACAACAACAAAAATTCCCATAAACAACACAATAAGGCGGTATCTTGCACATTCTCTGTGTCAGTAGCCCAGCCGCTATGTAACAAACATTTATTTATGTTCAGAAAACAGGAAAAATATTCATATATTTGTAGCATAGAAGAACAAGGATCCAGATACAACAGGAACCCATTTTATCAAACCTTCAACAAAACCCTTGACCGGAAGACAAACCTTCCAACAACGCAACGTGAAGAAAATCCATACATAGCTCATACTCGTATACCCACATAGAATGCAATCTGTGTATAATAAGGGCATGGACTCAATGCGTGTAAAGAATTTAGGATTTGTTTCTTTGCCAAATAACTGCCTGTGTGTATACACTCAGAAAATCTACACAATTAATTTAATAGTTTTTTAATAGTATTTTTCAATTAAAATTGGTGAATAAGATTTATGTGGCTATTCTAATAGTTCACAAACCATAAATCTTATCGTACTCTTGTCCCATTACGTTAGGAGGCATATCCTATTAAATTAATAAGAAGGCACTACTGAATATATTTATTATTATTATTCCCCAAATTTAGGAACGTGGGTTGGCAGTCAATCTGATTGAAGAATATGCAACTTCGTAAAGATATCTTTAGAAATAAAAAAGTTTTTCTAACAAAAACTTGCTTTTGAAACATTTTCATTTGAACCAAATTCGGAAATGTGATTTAACTAAAAATACTATTAATTGCAGTGAAATTTAAAAACGATATCTTTAGAAATAAAAGAAGTTTTTCTCACAAAGACGAATTTTTGGACCGGTCGTTCCTATGGCAGCTATATGACGTAGTAGTCCGATTTCAACCAAATTCGGAAATATGATTTGACTAAAGATACTATTGACTATGACGTAGTGGTCTGATTCCGTTGGTTCCGATATATTTACAGCGTGCAATAGAAAGAAGGCTTTGTACAAAATTTCAGCTCCAGAGCTTCAAAACTGAGGGCTAGTATGCATAGAAACAGACAGACAGACGGACAAAGCTTAATCGACTCGTCTCATCATACTGACCAAGAATATATAGTTTATATGGTCGGAGGGGGGCAAAGACCTTTTCCATAGTCCTCCGCGTGGGCGCCCCCTGGTAACGGCAGTGTATCAATTCGCTGACGGCCAATGTCTTAGCGATAAGACAGTTTGGAAAAGGCAGATAGCTGTAGCCTGAATGGCTGACAAACACCTAAGCGTCTCAGGTCTAGTAGGATGGAATGACTTGCGTAGTTGGACCTGCTACATAGTTGTGTGGGCTCCAGCACGTTTATTAAACCATCTGAAGCAGCTATCTCCGAGGCCATCCCCTGAATGGGGTTAAGCGACGTGCTGACAACTCGTCCTTGTAAAAACCACTCCATGTCAAGAAACCTGGAACAAAAGCCTCGGATTGGACGGATCAACAACGACGACCACGCAAACGAATAAAGGATTATTCTTTCGGATCCTGGAATGTACGCTCCCTGAACAAACCGGGGGCCGAGAAGGCCCTCCTTCAACAGGTCGAAAAGTACAAACCGAGCATTACTGCAGTCCAGGAAACAAATTGGCTTGGCAGCGAGATTAATGACAAGAAATCGCACACAATTTTTACAAGTGGCAAACCATCGGGCCGCAAGGAGTTTGGAGTAGCATTTATAGTGGACAATCACCTCAAACCGCATATTACTGACTTCAAACCCATAAATGAACGGCTGTGTGCGATTCGCATCAAGACTCGATTCTTCAATCTCTGGCTCATCAATGTGCATGCCCCCACTGAAGTTAAAGAAGACGCAGTAAAAGACGAGTTCTACGCCCGCCTTGAAACTCTCTTCGACTCACTTCCAACAAACGACATCTAATTGCTGCTGGGAGACTTTAACGCGAAAGTCGGGAATGAAAGTTGGCATCGGGAGACCTCTGGAGGCCACAGCCTCCATGAAGAATGTAACGATAACGGTCAGCGACTTATCGACTTCGCCTGCAGCAGGAATCTAGTCGTAAGCTCTACGTGTTTCCCGCATCGACGCATTCACAAGCAGACCTGGAAGTCTCCAGACGCCCATAAAGTCAACCAAATTGACCACGTCCTCATTTGCAGGAGATGGGCGTCTAGTGTCATGGATGTCCGCTCCTATCGAGGAGCAAACTGCGACTCAGATCATCACTTGGTGAAGACGACCTACATATGTAGAATCTCCTCAGTGCACCAGTCAAGAATCAGCCCTCCCAAAATCTTTGCGGTTGATAAGCTCTTGAGTGATGCTACAGCGGTGGCGTATACTACCGCCCTTGAGGAAAAACTATCACCTATGCTACACAACATCAGCAACACAGGCGTCCATGGGTTCTGGTAAGAACTCAAGGGTACCATCAAGGATGTCGCAGAGAAGGTCGTGGAATATAGAGCCCGGCGAGCGCGAAATGACTGGTTCGACGAAGAATGCAAAAATTCACTTGACGCGAAAAACGAGGCTTACAGACAATGGATTCAACGAGGAACCAGAGCCAGAAGAGAAAAATATGACGAGCTACGGCGAATATCGAATAGAATAATTAGACGTAAGAAACGTAAATACTTTGACGAGCAGTTGCTGAACATAAACGAAAACTTAGCTAATAGGAACACCAGACAAGCGTACAAACTAGTAAATACAATTAAGAACGGCTACCAACCCAGGACTAGCCTTTGTAAGGACAAGGATGGAAACATCATCAGCGACACCGATGGTATTAACAAACGATGGGCCTCTTATTTTGAAGAGCTTCTAAACCGACCATCTAACATCCCCACACAGGAAGCTCTCGATGATATTGTTGATCTAGGCCCACCCATTCAACCCACGACAGTAGAGGAAGTTGATCTCGCGTTGCGGTCACTAAAACGAAATAAAGCGCCGGGCGCTGACGAGATCCCAGCTGAACTGCTAAGATTCGGTGGAACGAGTCTAGTTGATGCCATACATCAATTACTCCTGCGAGTATGGGAGAACGAGGAGATCCCAAACGATTGGCGCAGAAGCATCATCTGTCCAATTCATAAAAAGGGATATAAACTGCGGTGTGAGAATTACAGGGGCATCTCACTAGTTTGTACGTCCTATAAAATTTTGACGAAAATTCTGGAAAATAGAATAAAACCGTACGCAGAACGAGTCGTTGGCGAATATCAAAGCGGTTTCAGACCTGGTCGCTCCACAACCGATCAGCTCTTCTCAGTCAAACTGATACTCCAGAGGTGCTGGGAATACAACGTAAACGTATACCAAATCTTTGTCGACTTCAAGCAGGCATACGACAGTATCGATCGTGGAGTACTGTACAACATCATGCTGCAATTTGGTATACCAGCAAAATTAGTGCGACTGACAAAGATGACGATGACCAACTCCGTCTCACAAGTCGGGATTCAGAATAGACTTACTGATCTATTTGAAACACGCACTGGTTTGAAACAGGACGATGGACTGGCACCGACGCTCTTCAACCTAGCACTGGAACACGTTATTCGGGCCATGAATATGGACAACAGCAAGACGCTACTCATCAAGTCGACACAATTAGCAGCGTACGCCGACGACATCAACATCATGTCCCGAAGATTGGCTGACGCAGAAGAACTTCTGCATACGCTCGATACCGCTGCAAAGGAAGTTGGATTACGTATTAACGAGGGTAAAACTAAAATAATGATGGAATCGGTGACAAGGACACCTGCACAACCGAGCATCAACGTGGGGGACCTCAACATCGAGTTCGTGAACAACTTCATCTACCTGGGTTGCAACCTGTCAAGGGACGCCAACGAAACTGACGAAATCAAGCGACGGATACAGTTAGCTAATAAGACTTTTTTCTCGGTTCTCCCCATAATGAAATCGAAACATGTGCACAGAAACACGAAGCTCCGCGTGTACAAAACCATTATACGACCAGTGCTATGCTATGGCTGCGAAGCATGGACCCTAACTCAAGCCTCCGAAAACATGCTAGACACTTTCGAACGTAAGGTTCTACGGCGAATTTTCGGGGCTGTTTGCGATCGAGATGGATGGCGCATCCGGTACAACCATGAGTTGTATGAAATGTACGATGAGCTGCAAGTCTCGAAAATCGTCAAACTACAACGACTTCAATGGGCAGGGCATGTACAAAGAATGGACGATGATCGGATGCCTAAGAGAGTAATGAATGCAGAACGAGTCGACGGAGCGAGACTGCGAGGACGACCGAGATCTCGTTGGAAGAGCTCAGTAGGTGTGGACGCCGCGCAGCTGCTGGGCTCCCGAAATTGGAGGACGTGGTCACGTGACCGAGATAATTGGAGGACAATGATCCAGGCGGCCAAGGCCCGACGTCGGGCTGTCGTGCCACGATGATGATGATATGGTCGGAGATGCTTCCTTCTGTGCGTTGCAGACTTCATGACAAAGTTATTGTACCCTATCACATCCGTGAAGGGTATAAAAATTATCGCGGCCGTCCCACCTTTATTCCATTAATTTTTATTTTTAATCAGTGTATTTTTTGTCCTATTAAATTATTGGGATATACATATATCATGCGTTTCTACGGGGCCATTTTCTGAGTGTACTATTTGCCCTAATTCCTGTTTGGGCATAGCTTGTCAAATAATCCTAATAGGCTTTATTGACGTTTCGTAAGGGTAAACTGGTTTCGGACGATGCAGGCTGCTAGCGTACACGGCCTGCCTATTTAGTTGCATTCTGTGCCAATTCAGGAAAGGCTATTGCTTATTCCTACCCTCAGCATCACAGGCTAAAGATAACACAAATAACCATGGTCACGACAGGATTCGATCCCGCGAAAACCAGTATGGCAATCTTTCGCCGGATAGGCTACAAGTATATAAAGATGAATAAGCTTCTACAATAATACTTAAAATCCGAGTAAAGAAATAAAGACACTAATACTGATTAGCCGTCTTTCTTCTGATGCCTAGTATAAACCTCTTCTTTTCGTGCGAAATTTCATACAAAAACTGTCAAAAGGACGAAACTTTGTATTTAACAGTAATTGTATGAAATTTCGCACGAAAAGAAATGGTTTAGTTTTAGGCATTAAGAACAAAAGAATAGCAGCAAAGAAACCATTCAGAAAAGCGAGAGGAGAATTTATTGAAAAGTTGTGTATTTCTTGGGCTTTGTCATATCCTTCAAACCTCAACTAAATTCTAGCATATCCTCATTGAAAATACAATTGAGTAAATTCTTCTCCCAGGCGACCAGGGCCCGACGTCAGGCTGTTGCGTCACGATGATGATGATGAAATTTTAATTGAGTGGAAAAATATTTTTTCCTATTCCATGTAATTAGATAAATTCAAGGTTGCATTCACTTTTATTGACGTATTCGGTAGCTGTGAGGTCTCGGTCGCCAGTCAACGATGCATGCATCTATAGGTCAGGGGTTCATTTCCCGGAATCTTAATAAAATATAAAAAAAAACTTTTTGTGGGTACTATTAAAACCCCCACAGCGTTCAAGGCATGTCAGCAAAAGACAACTGTGCGGATAGGAAGCATATGCTAGCACCTAAAATAAATAAATAACTGCCATAACAGTCCAATTTGAACCATGGCCTCGAGATGAGTTAGCATCATCTTATTTTCTAGATCTTGACGGTCTTGTGCACTGGAGGGTTTGAGGCAATTAGTAATGTTGTTAGTGTAATGAAGGTACATTGTAGTGTTCTGAATACAAAAAAAAAATCGCTATTGAATATTAGATTAAAGACGAATTCCACTAATCTCAGACTTTTCATGAGCCATCCCCTTAAATCGAACCCACACTTGACACCCTCTCTGGAATACAAAATTTCAACTGCATCTTCTATCCCATACCGTGCTATAGCAAATGTATCCCGGGCGTGGACGAATTCGAAACTTGACTGGCCTGACAATTCTGCGAGCCTGGTTGGAAACAACTAGGAAAATGTCGAAAATGCCATTGGAATTCCCACGATCCGTTCAAGTTTCTCACATACCGCAAAGAAGCGCGCCAAACCGTTCTCAGTCGACCCCGGGCTGAGAACGTTCCCACAGGGCAAGAGCATTGAATAGTGTGGTTCCCATCCTCTGAATGTTTTCGGGACGGTTTATGGCATAGAGAAAAAATGCAACCGTGAAAATATTCCCATGCGAACCGAGATAATTCCCTGGTCGCCCAATCCGACTGATTCTCAACATTCCCATGACTGTGGCGGCGGCGGTGACGATGGTTGGTCATGGCAAACGCCTCCAACGACGTCATCATTACCGTCCTCCATAGGATCGTTTCAAGCACGGACGAACAGTTTTTTTCGTTGGCAAACTACAGGCTGGCTAGCGTGGGAATTCCCTTGGGAACATTTTGGTGATGGCTGAGAATGGGACGCGCCATGTACACGAAACTGTTTGAATAAGATTCATTTCCTGGCCGGGCCATTTAGGGCTTAGTAAAATGAGAAAAGGTCGCGAAGGGTGTCTGGAGTTTAAAAGATAAGATTATGGGAGGATCCAGACAAGTACAGTGTAGAGACGAAATACTTTGATGCGTGTAATTTTCTTAGTTGACGAAATGGTTGGTAACACAAGCAACGACTTATCCATGATTTTGCATGCAACGATATCGGAATGCTGTCCACACGCAACGACTTAAGGGACAAATAGACCACAAAGACGGTCTGCGCAAATCAGGGTTTGCGCAGAATATTTGCGTCATGTGTACCGCTGTTTTCGTGTCTGCGCAGACCGTCTGTGTCATATCAGAAAGTTTTAATTTTTGATCGGCTTGCGCAGACATGTTTGTGTTGTGTGGGGCGAGATTTACATAAAATAGTGAAAATTTCGTGGAGTATAGACGTGAAAATGGAAGATAGACAAAAAATCGCAGTATCAATGCAAGACGGTGATGAGGTTGAGGAAGAACTGATTCTCTTGTCTTGGTATGTTGCTTCATAATAACATACGTAATCTAAAACTTAAAATAACATCGAAAGTTGGCTTGCTGATGCGAACATAATTTTTAAAATCGGACTCTGAAGTAAATTCTAATTATTTGATAATTCCGTCTGTTGCACTAAATTTTTTTTTTTTTCGGATCATCCTGGAAATTTGTTCGTCAGGTCGGATGTCACGATTTTCTGGAATAACAGCACGTGTTGTTATTCGAAAACAAAGTACAGTTAATGTCGTGATAGAGACACGAAGGTGCAAGTGCATAATAGTGGTAATGACACTGTGTGTAGCGAAAGATTTCATCCAGTACAATTAACGATACTGAGATCTTGATAAAACCTTCGTCGATAGCTTCGCCAAAACACGTTCCACTCATTTGGTAGCTATAAGATATATCCATGTACCGATGTATGTGCATGCAGTGTAGATACTCGTCCTCAGTTTAGTAGTGATGAACTACTAGGTACGATTCTTTCGCCATTTTAAGGCTTTGTAATAAAAACAAAACCCTTATAAAATCGGTCAAATGTCCGTCTATCCATAGAATATCTCACGAGAATGATAATGTGTAGAAATTTTATAATTTGCTGGAGAAAGCGATGGGCCGTAATAGGCCAACGTTATAGAGGGGAAATGAAGGTCAACATTTTTTTATCGTCCTCTTGTATAGGTAAGTGGGGTGTCATGATCATGATCACCTGAGCAAAAATTGCTCGATATAATCCATTGTGAAAAAATCTTGCAAATCTGGTTTTCATTTTCTACAAAAATGTTAAAGAGCTGCGAATGCGGGCACTTAGCTCGCCAAGATAAAGGCGATTGCAGAACGCAACTGAGGATTTTAGGGTATAAAAAAGCCTTTACTAGGGTTTAAAAAAAGTCATAAGGTGAAATTTTCTTTTATTTTGGCAGGAGAGTTCTAACAAATTTTTCGATTTGCAATGGAATAGAATGAACAAATAAAAAATAAAAACCACTTTTAAGCCGAATAATAATGGATTCCATCTACACAAATACAAGGAATAAATAAATAAATTTAAACAAACGAATGTAGTCTACATGATACCATGCCTTACTTATAAAACTAACAATCAAACTAAAAATTACAACCACAAGAAACATATCCACTAGAATTAATAAACATAAAAATTAAAATATGATGATGCTTAATAGTCATACAAGCTTAGTACAGCATCAAATGAAACATAAACCTACAGTTGATTATCGACGAGGACAACAATAAATTTAAACTATTAATAAAAGAAGCGGTAACATAAATTTAAGCTCACAAAATTTACTCATCACGAAGAGTGAAACTGAGCAGAAAGTGGGCTCATATAATAACCTGTTCTGCAAATTCGGTACATGGCAGATTGGTCGCGGTTCCAAAACACCAAAATCAGGAACACGGTCCAATTCCAATTTACCACCGGGTCCGTGGATCATAAGTTGTCTCAGAAACAGGTGAGGTATGGGGATGGGCTATGATCCATCAGCTATCAGTTTTTATGTTTCTGCCAAACTGAACAGCTGACGGCATTCGAATCGAATTACGACTTCGTGCTTATTCATTCCTTTTGTGTCTTTCATCGACTTTCATTTACAGACGACATGAAATAGGAAACGAGCGACCGCATCACTAAAGAACTCCGCAACAATTGAGAAAACACGTTCGCATGTATCAGCTGTGAGCTGTCAGAAGTTTGGGTAAAATGGACCGGTAATGGACCGGAAAAAAATTAGGATCCGAAAAATGATGTTATCTGGAACATGTTCCATTGTACCGGAGCCGCACCGAACGGCGCTTCTAAGAAAATCTGAAAAAAAAAGATCCAACAGAAATCGTTTTTGTTCAACAAAAATAAAGGTTAAGTACACAGTTTATGAGTGGCTGATAACGTCATATCAAACGCAAAATATTTACTCTGTGGAGGTGCCTATGCCCAACGTATCGAAGTCCCAATCATCGTAGAAAATTGGTATGAGTAGTTTTTCTTAGCCTTTTTTTTATTCATTATTGTCGATTGAAATTGAATTCGGACGAATCAGATATAGCAGCAGATACGAGTATATAATTAAGCATTTCTGGAAGGGCCATAATTAAGCATTTCTGGGGGATATTCATACACTATATTTTTTTTTTCTTTTTTAAATACTAATGCGAGCTTGCAATTTCGTCTTAACATTAATAGCTACAAAGCATATCCATCTCCAGGAATAGAAAAGTTCATCTCCTATTGACATCGAACACTACAAAACTCTCGTATTGCGGGTGAAGCCCTCTACTTTTCGGCTTCATTTCTCCTCACATCCAATAACTAAATGACACCACTGTTTTCACTGCCTCCATCGTTCGTCTGGCTTATCTAAAATACCTTTGCATTATTGCCGGTACAACAAAACAACCACCCAAACATCATATTCGTTGGGTGAAACGACAATCGACCAGACGCTCGTTCCCACTCGAGCAAAAAATCTGAGCCAACACTAGAGCCACACAGCGCATTCATCCATCCACTCCACACATTCCGTGCGAGGTTGTTGCTAACTGCTAATGCTGGTCGCCTGTTCACCCGTACACTATGTTATCCACTACTTAGGTCGGCATGACGTGTTTAGAACTGAGATGTCCGAGACTGTAAACGCCGTCAACGCGATTTCCTCCTATTCCTCCTTCCCGAGGAGATACGACTGGCGTTTTGGTTGCGAGCATTGCGAAATGTGTTGCCGGCGCATTGACATTATTGGCCAGCACACATGACTACAGTGTGGAGACACTAGCAACACGTGCTGGTCGACTCAGTGGCCGCGTTTAGTTGATCATCTCACGACGTTCAGCCAATTTGTCAAATTCGCTTTTAGCTGCGAAAGATAAGCATATAGGGTTTTTCATTAAGAGCGACGCATTTTGATTTTTCAATTAAAAGACTTGTGGGTTAATTATAGAAATTATTTTTATTTCAAATGAAAGTACAATCGATGCCATTAATTATGGAATACGATATCGTTTAAATGTCCGCCGCGGAAGCGCTGGCACGAGTGAATACGCTGGACCCAATTTTCCATGACTCAAGCACACAAATCGGCCGAAATACCAGTTCTTTCTTGTTCGATGTCGGCCTGCAGCTCTCCTAACGTTGCTGGCTTATTGGCATAGACCAGTCATTTAATGTAACCCCAAAGAAAAAAAATACCTAGGGTTGAAATCGCACAAACGAGGAAGCCATTCGCGAGGACCGTTGCGTGAGATAACTCGCTTGCCGAAACTGATCTTCAATAATTCGATTGTGTCGTACGCTGTATGGCACGTTGCGCCGCCCTGTTGGAACCACATATCGTCCAAGTCCATAGCGTCGAGTTGGTCCCAAAATACTCCGATAGCATGGCCCTGTAGTGGTCGCTGTTAACGGTTGTTAGTGCGCCGTTTTCATCAAAAAAGAAAAGTTGGCCAAACGGAAACTTTGCTCAATACAAAGACGCAGTACTTGCAATATGAAAAAAGTATCAATTTAATTCTAAAATACAGTGTACTCCATAATTGCAACCCTCGAAAATTGCAAGACTCGGTATTTTCAATAGTCAATTTTTTTTTCTATTGCAGACTTAAAATTTGTAACGCTTGTTGCAATTTTAGAGTCTAAATCAAACAAAAACCATTACTTTTTCAATTCTTACGCTCTTGCTATAAACATGCAAAAGAAAGGTTCAACTTAAGTCTAGTGGCAGAAAGTCATGTGTCGTTCATATTGCAGTTCGCGTGCTTGTCTAGTGGTATTTTTTTCGTTTGAGTTGAGTTTTCTTGAATTGTTCTCGTTGTTTGTTAAAGAAAATGTCATGTACGAAAGCACACAAGTTTTTATCATTTAAAGATAAAGCGAAAATTATAAAGGAATTGGAAAGTGGTTCATCACTTGCTACTCTATCTTTAAAAAACGGCGTCAACAAATCGACAATCAGCCGTATTAGGAAAAATCAAAACAAATTCAACAAAATTGTGGCACAATCGGAATTTGCATCTGAGAAGAGAAAAACGAGGCGCCAGTCAGAATATCGGAAAATGGAGGCTGCTCTGTATAGGTGGTTTCTGGATCAAAAAGCGAAAAATATTCCAATGTCCGCAGAATTACTAAAGGAAAAGGTAAACATTATACATAAAAAAAATCACGGAAATTCGAGTGGATTTAATGCAAGCAACGGGTGGTTTTTAACATGACGTAGCATTCGGCTACTCAAAATTTGTGGAGAAAAGCTTTTAAACAATGTTTTCGCCGCTGAACAATTTGTTGAAAAATTTCACTCTAAAATAAAGGAGTTAAGATTGAAAAGCCTGAACAGATCTATAACGCGGATGAGTCTGACCTATTCTGGAAGCTATACTTCCTACTTCGCAAAACTGCCGCACCTGGACGAAAAGTTAGTAAGGAATGGATAATTTTTTTGGTAAATGCATTCGGAACACATAAATTTAAGCCCCTAGTAATAGGGAAAGCCAAGAAGCCCCGATCATTTAAAACCGCTGAAAGCCTTTCTGTGATTTACAGAAGCAGCCGCTATGCTTGGATGACGAGATGTCTATTTGACGACTGGTTTCACAACACATTTGCTCCTGAAGTAGGTTGTTTAATACTAGAAATTGAATGTCTCGACTTCAGTGGCCTTTATTTTGATTTAGGTTCGCAGCTTTCTAAGTGCTCAGGGACTTCCACCAAGAGCACTTTTGTTGCTTGACAATGCTCCATGACATTTTCCAAAAAAAATGCTATAACTCTGTAACGGTTAAAAACAGAGTGTCCACTGTGGTGTCAATTTTCCACAAATGAACGGTACTATTTACCATTGAAGTATTTACCATCTCAAGCGGGGCACCCTGTGTACGCCTTACTACACTACTACTTTTACTACAACTACTTACTAGTTTTATTTAAAATTTATATAAAAGCAATTTTAATATGAATGGTTTCTCAGTAATTTTTTAAGTAATTCTTTCTCTAACATAAGGTGGTTCATTTTGACAGTGACTCACCGTAGTTTCGAATGGTGATGAACAATATACAATTTTTGATATCAAATTAAACACGTGAAAAGTATTGCGCACACTTCTCTCAAAATGCACCGCTGTTTCCTTTGCGCGTGGTGTGAAAATTCGCATATACACTTTCCATTGAACTTATCGTGCATTTGAAGTATTACCATCAATTCGAACCTACCGATGACTTAAAATGTGCAGAATGTTTACATACTTGTCAGTCCTTGCGAGCCTACAAGAAGCATTTCAAAAATGGTGTTTCATGCGATCTGATAAAAGTTGAAAGAATACAAATTTAAAACAAATATTTACACATTGAAGACACCAATTATTCGTCAAAATCATGAAGGAATCTATGGCCACGTTTAGACCGTGGAACTAAAAGTCGATTTAACTAAATCATTTTAGTGTTAGTACTTGTTGGTGGAGTGTTTATACCGACCATACGGAGAGGTACTTCTTCTTCTTCATTCTCCGTTGACAGCACAGATAAATTTTGCAAATATAAATTTTACGACAGAAAAAGATTTTTTCTTGCCCGTGATCACGCACCGCTTTCCTGAAATTGCAAACAAAGCAAACGCCGAACAAAAAAAACGACAACAAAGGAAACGTCAACCACCGAATCAACATTAGCGATGACAGCGACATAGTCCCATTTTTTTAGTCCAGTTCCGCATCGCAAGTAGAGATAAGCCAAGTCCAAAACTAACTAAATCGATACGTTTATATCGTCGAGAGTTAGATCGATTTAGTTAGATCTCGAAGATAGTCCCGCGGTCTAAACGTAGTGTATGTATTTAATTTGACTTTGGTATTAGAAGTGCTCCGCCTGACTGCGCGAATTTACCACAAGTTTGCAGAAAAATTCGCTAGTACTGACGACATCTACCCAAATCCCGCGTGCTGTTTCATTCGTTGTAGCAACGCCAACAACAAGCTAACGGCTAAACAGCTAGTTACCAGGCATGCAAGCAATGCTGGTCGCCCGTTCGCGTGGAGTGTCAAAAGTTTTGCGCATTGTGAATCACAAGGCGGTCTCGCCCGATATGCGCGCTGAATGGCCGAGCCCCTCACACGGCAACTCTCCACCCACATGGCTTCCATTTAATAGACAAGACGCCGGGCCTGGCAGATACGTTGCGCGGCCATGGCGGCAAATATCGCGCTGAGCGCTGACCACCAAACCGCCATTTGAGGACAAAAGTCTCTGCTTGTGGTCCATTGACAGTGGGATGCTGCGCTACTGCACAAACAAACTAGAGCAGGAAAAGCATCCTTTAGACCAGAATCGCACCAGGCGACCAGCAACGGCAGCGTGCAAGAAACCGCGCGAAACAAGCGGCCTTCGTTAAATAGCAGACATGTCTGTCTGGTGGTTGGCTGGCCACGAGCAATAGAGCGCGTCGGTATTTGCTGCTGGCTGTGTGCACTGCGCTCAGGCGAGTTGACTGTGCGACGACGATGTATTGTATGTACATAGTTGGACGACGGCTGACTTGTAAGGTATTATTCCATTCTGTTAAGTTATGGTTATGGCTGTTCTCTTGTACGTTGAGGTGTAGGTTGGGGGTGTTTGCAATGGGTTTGCCACGCAGTACTTATTTAAAAATACTGAAAAATTAACCAATAATACATTTGGGTTGAGCGCACGTTATTCGCGTGTCGGGTTGTTAACTCTTTTGTACAATATTTAAACGAGCAATTAGGTAAGAAATGTGTACTGCTCATGCAGTGTGCTCATTTCTTGCCTAATTATCTGTTGTAAAGGGCAACAATCAAACCAATTTTGTGATACAATAATGCCCGTGCATTTGTTGAACTAACAGAGTGTCATTCTTGCAAAGATTCAATCCGTTGGACATAAAACACGCGATACACGAACGTGATCACACGTGCGCTCAACCTTATACACCATAATACTGAGCGCTGAGTCAGCTACATCTTCATAGATACATGCATTGCCATCTTAATATACATATAATGCGCTTATGACATGGTGCGCAGAAAGATACGAAAGTGAGACGCGGGAAGGCGCTATCTTGTCTTTCTTGGATCATGACCACTACCGGTAGCTCTATCGGAGTACATTACAGTGCTGGCCGTTGGAGAGATAAATTCTGCGCTGTTCCACCATCTTATCTCACTAACTCCTAAGGTGTTTAATTTATACCGCCGCAATTTACTCTCTTATTAGAAAAAATCGTGCGTTCTGGGAACCTTCCGACCCATTGTCCAGGAGAGTACGCACATTCCAGAATCCAATATTTGTCATTGTACGATAGCCAAAAGTCGTATCCGAGGGATAGTTGACGTTTCGTTAGCGTATAGAAGATTTCGGATAGTGCAAGTTGCTGGCATACACATCCTGTCCTTTGTTTGTCGGTTTTATGGACAGACCGTCAAAGGGAAAGGCCGTGCTATTATTTTTACGCCCCACACCACAGGGGGAAGGTTTACCTGAACCAAACCATGACATGAATCTTGACATTGGTTAGCAATGATCAGTGACCTGACCACTGCTGTTCCAGGGGGCGCCCGCGCGGAGGGCTGTGGAAGAGGAATTTTTGCCTCACAAATTCGAAATAAAATCAACCTATACTTTTTTCTCTTTCATTTATTACGTATATACATATGCTTAAGGCGAGGACTAAATAATTTTGATTCATTAATCCCTCCCCAGCTGCTGTCATCAACGCGCTTCAACAGTTGCAACACAATTCCTCCCAACAGCCAATTTTCCTAAAGATTGCAAAGTTTTCGAACAAACTCGTAATCTTTGGAATAGGAACGCATACTCGCCCCCACTTTATTTTAGGTTTAGTGATTGAACAACACTGACGTATTATGTTCCCCCATTGGGATCAGACAAATGTTTCTTTGCTGTGAAGTACGAGCGTTCATGCTTGCATGCCTGGCAACTAGCTGCTAGCCAGCTATGTAGCTGGTTCCATGGTTACGTAGCTTGTTGCTTGTTGTTGCCGTTGCCGTTGCCACAACAATTGAAACAGCACGCGGGATTTGGGTAGATGTCAGTACTAGCGAATTTTTCTGCAAACTTGTGGTAGATTCGCGCAGCCAGGCGCAATTATCCTCGTAAAACTTGACAGTCCGCCAATGGCGGTCACGGGATTGCACTAAATTACAAGCGCGGTTTTATTTGTCAAAAATTGAAACTTATTCTACGCGGCCAACAGAAGTCGGTGCAAGTCAATGACAGTGGTAAGAAAGAAACGGACAGCAGTTCGCTTATCATGCAAAGTCTCGTACAAGATATGAGCTCTTTATTTATTGCGCCCGTGCTGCACAATGCTCGACCTCACCACCAGGCAGCACATTTACAGCTTCGTATCATCTAACATGGAGATTTGAGTGAGACTTCTTTCTCTGTTGCCATATGGCAACGAATTGTCAAATTATACACCGAACACACCAGGGGTCAATAAGCATAAGAAGGTAAAGGCTCTAGTACTAGCACAGCCATGTTGATTAGCATAGCTAATAGTCTTCAGATTCGCTGGTCTTCTAGTGCAACTTTAAAGAGAGATGTAACGATACTTTGCATGGGCGCCGCCAGAGAAGGGCAAACCGGGCACTTGCCCCCTTTGAATTTGATATTTTTAAAATTTTATGTTAGTTTAGGCACCAGGGATTTTAAGATGGAAAGTTTTGCAGATCTCTTGATTTTTGTGTACCTTTATGTATTTTGGGCTGGTGAACACAAAAATTCGCTTGGGAAATTAAGATATGGACCAAAATAATACACTTTTTTTTTTTGGTTTTCGACCCATATTTCCAAAAGTATACACCCTATAGAAAAAGTCAACGAGTATTATTTAAAGTACACTAAATTTTCTAAAATTTGGTACCAAATTCAGTTCAGTGCGCCCAGAACTTACTGAGAAGCAGCTCTTCAAAGTTTGTTAGCAAGTCAGAAAAGGTCGCCGTGCGTATATCTTGCTAAATATTGTGAAAAGTGCTCATCCTACGTAGAAAATTATTTAAATCAACTTTATGTATTAATGTTCTTGCAAATGTACAAGTGCGAATCATTTTCAATTTAAATTGGAATTGTTTGTGACACTTGGTTTCATTCTGCACACCAACTTAGTATGCGTCTGTAGCTTAGCTCGGTAACGCACCGGGCATTTTTTGCTACTCGAAACACGGTCTCTGCGGTTCGCGCCCCGCAACGGGACCAACTATTTTTTATTCTCAAATTCCCTCTGAATTAATTTCTCCGAGCTTAGTGGTTTCGTATGGATAGTAGCACTCATCAGGTCTTGCATCTTTGCAGCTATCCATGTGCAAGACTACCACGAAAGTGTGAGAATTCTGTTTGTATAAGCCGTGAAGGCGTGATTTTACTTGAAAACTCGACCGTGGAGGTCTAGATGGTGTGAAGCACTTATATTAACTCACTAGAGGGGTGGAGAGTAGCAAAAAATGCCCGGTGCGTTACCGAGCTAAGCTACAGACGCATACTAAGTTGGTGTGCAGAATGAAACCAAGTGTCACAAACAATTCCAATTTAAATTGAAAATATTTAAATCAAACTTGTAGATAATTTGATTATCTTTATTATAATTTAATTAATATATAAACGACTTTCGCACGATATATAGTTCCCTAGCAAATAATGAAAACATGCAAGAGAAAAAGTTTGCTCGCGGATATCAAATCAAAATTTAGGTATGGTTTGCAATGCATTTCTTCTTGTGGTGAAAACAGTAAATTTATGAACGAGCAATGTTTCTCCTGATTGCATACTTTTTATTTTATGACTGTTGCGTTGTTTGTAAAACAATATCAGCAACGCTTAATGAGAACACAGTGAGGTCGTGGGTGGTGGGTGTTTCCTCTACTAATGATATTATGATCCTTTCGGAGTCGGTTATAAATTGCCTGTCCCTTTTAACTAGTTTTTTTTTTAGTTTGGATTGAGTTTGAAATTTTAGGAAAAAAAAAATGTGGGCAATTTCTACAAAACCCAATCATTTAGAAGTGTGGGATATGCGAAGAAGATGCCGATGTATTGATAGTTCAAAATGCATTTTCTTTTACGTCAGAACATGATTGCGTTTCAGTAGTTGGTGAAGACAATGAGTGCATTCACGACACTCGTTTCATCCGGAGCGCTCCGTAGCGCTACTACCCCTCCCGCTCGTGATTGCAATCGCTCCTTCCATCCGCTCCGGAACGGTTACTTCCTCTTGGTAGCAGAAATTTTTTACGCTCTCTGGGCATGTAGCCGCTACATTTGACAATTCGCAGCTGGTATGTGCGTTGTGACGTTTGTGTACATCAAAAGTGCAAATAGAATCCCCGTCTGTGTAAATTCAATGTCTTCTTGTCGTTTGATTTGATATTTCCTTGTTTCGTGATGTGCCAAAGAAATGTTTTGCAATGGAAAATTGGTGAACGAAAGTTGTGGAGAGGATTTCAACATGTTAATATAACCACCATTGTAGCGGTTCAATCACGAAAGAAATGTTGACAGGTAGCGTCTCCTCAAATGTGTAGTGGAGGGGATGTTGCGTTCCGTAGCGAAAATTTTCACGTGAATTCAGCCATTGATTTATTAGTGCTAATGACAGCCTTTTCTTCTTCCTCAAAGCTTAAATTCTTTAAACCTGGGAAAGGGAAAGCCCAACATCGGTTATATTCATGTTTCAGTGCCCTATACCAGAGTATAATTGCCGAAAATATTCTATTTATCCATGCTTTTAGTGGCTGTGATATCACTTTGACTCCTTTCATCAGATGATTGATGCTGCTGGTGAGCAGTTCTTGTTGGCGCTGTATGGTTATGGAAACACGAAAACCACGCTGAATTAGTGGAGGTTCAAACGGTTCATCAAATTTGCATTAACTACAAAATCCAACATCGCCTCTTTACCTCCCTCTCAAAATGCTGCAAAGGAGCATTATTACAGACTGTACCATCAAGTATGTACAGTAGTGGCTGGGGGTAACGAAAGCAGCTAGCGATTGGGGATGGCAAAAGCTACCTTCAGAACTCGTTTCAATAAAGACCCTTCAACCACCGGCACCAGACTCAGTATCGAGATTAATTTCATGCAAATTCACTAAAGGGGTACCGAGGGGCATGTAGTTGCCGGAAGGCTGGTTTAGTTTGCTCAATTATTTATATATTATATATTATTATATATGTGAGTTGCAGTGGAGCCTGTGAGAAAGGTAGTCAATTTGAGTCCCATGGAGAGGAAGATATTGCAGATGAAGCGGATATAATTGAGGAACTTTTGGTGAAACACGTGCGACAATCAACAGCTGTACTAGAATTTTTTACTAACCCACAGGCACCGGACTGCCTCATCATTAAGACTGCTGATGAAGAGGAACTCCCTGTTGAGGTCAAAAATCAAGGCGAAAAAGAAATAATAAACTCGGGGATAAAAAAAAAAAAAACTTTTTTTAATCAAAGCGTTCAATATCATAAATGCTTTACAAACTGATATTTTTATTATCTAATAGATTAATGTTTGTTCAAGTTACGATAAAGGAACTAGTGAAATTTTTTACTAAGTGCAAACATAGTGAGCAATGTTTACGCTGTTTTTCCCTATGTTCATTTTTGATTTGTCATTTTCTACGTAAGTACTAATCCTACGGAATTCAGACTTATATCGAATTAAAGGTTATTAAAATATCTACAAACTCAATTCCCATGACTTTCGTACGAAGCTGATTTTTATATCGTAAATTAGTGCGCTTTAAACAATAATTTGGCAATTTTTGCTGTAGAACTCTAAAGGTCGCCACCCATGAACGGGCACAACCACGACCAAACTTCCATCGAACCATCAATTTCATAGAACGTGTGGAAAAAAAATTCCCCCTATTTCCACCGTTCTATGATATTTGATCGTTCGATGGAAGTTTGGTCGTGGTTGTGCTCGTTCATGGGTGGCGACCTTTAGTTACGGAGATTTTATGCATTAAAACATTTTCTAGTACGAAGATTTTCTCAATATCGTTTTTTTTACGATATTGTTTTTTTGTCATTTTCTTTGTAACTAAAAAGAGTACGAGACTCCTGCTTATATGAAATTAAAGATAATAAAATTTATTATAAATTCATTTCCAATGACTTTCTTCATCGGATGAATACTTTACCCAATACATATTTGACATGGCAAAAACGGAAAAATTTCATTTTTTTAAAACAAAAATCGGTTTTGAATAGCTGTGTTTTTGAAAAGAACGACGTAGGAAAAGAATTTCAATTAAATATTTTAACAAATTTAATGTACTTTAGTGAAGGATCATTTTTTCTCCAGGACACATACTTAATGAGATATTTAGCGATGTTCACGTTTGTTTTCTAAGAAGTCCTTGTTTTTGCCAATTTCGCGTTGCCATTTGCTAAGTTACCAACAAACAAACGGACACCTTACTTATATCGACTTATAATTGAATTATCATCAAATTCGACCCCAACAATTTTCCTCGTCGAATCACTACTTTTCCCGATATTGCAAAAAAAAAACATCACTAAAACGAACATTCTTCACAAATTAGGAATAAACATTTTTTCATTTTGGAAGAACATTTATCCAAGAACTTCTGAGCACACGAAGCTCATTTTAGTGTGAAACTTTAACAAATTTAATGTGCTTTGAAAAATGTGAGTGCAAATTTTTTCGTAGGCCGTTTACTTTGGGAGATATCAAGCAAAAACTGAAAAAAAGTGCAAACACAACTTAGACGAAAAAAAAACATGAAATTTGTTTTTTTTTTTTGGTCTAAAAGGGTTACTTGGTCAAAATTTTTGTTTACAAACCTCAGAATTGTTTTTAGCCACCAAAATAACATTGGAATAAAAAAAAATCCGAAACAATAAAAATATGTAGTTACATTAAAATAGTAGCCTAAAGGTTAGCCAAAAAAACCTTATTTTGGTCCATATCTTAATTTCCCAAGCGAATTTTTGTTGGCAAACCTCGGATTTGTGTTCAGCACCCCCAAAAACATAAAGGTACACAAAAATCAAAATCATTTGTGTGTGCGCGTGTGTGAAGGGGTATGGTCAACCCTTAGAACATAGAGGCATGGAATGAGCTTGTCCTGTATGTCTCCATAGAAACAGTGGCTCTAAAATCTGGGTACTAAGTCGACATGTGGTCGACAGTCAGCTAACTCAGTAGACGGTTTAGTGATTATGAAATTTAAATATTGACAAGAATTGAAGTTTGTTATTATGTCAATACCGAAACTCCAACTGAGTAGGTTGACTGTCGATAATCTGACAAGAATTGACCTTAAGGCCGGCCGCATCTTGGACGTAGGCAAGGCAGCGCAGCGCAGCGCGCACATGGCATTGTTGTTGTAAAATCAGATTTTGACAATTGTTACAAGAACAATGCCATGTGCGCGCTGCGATGCGCTGCCCGGCTTACGTCCAAGATGCGGCCGGCCTTATTCATGCACAATTCGAGAGAACAGTCAACATTTGTCAATATCAAACAAGAACCGAGTAGACTGGCTGTCGACTTATTCGCCAAATGTTGGAGCCAGAGACTTACAGGACAAGCTCATTCCATGCCTCTATGTTCTAAGGGTAAACCTAATCAAATAAAAAAATATGTAACGCTATGTAATTTTTAGAATATACTTTTTTTTTCATATTTATACGAGCTGTCGATTTTTTTTAATAAATTTACATTTTCGGCGAGTGATAGATATTTTGTAGTGTATACCCACGTGTATACCCACCGCATTCCTGGTCAAGAGGCATCTAGTGTGCTGACCACTTTTCGTTGTTTTTCCACTTTATTGTTCGCTTATCACTTTGTCCTCTCGCAACTATGACCCTTAGATGTCAAATCATTATCAAGAAAAGTCACAACTTTACATGGCGATCCTGTGCAACTTTAGGAGGTCGCATAAAAACAACCTTGCATCGTTTTGTTGAAAAGCCTCCGACCCAGCCACAATACTTTCTGAATTTCAACCCCCGGATAAGTTGAGGTCTTTTCGGTCTAATGCCGTGTTCACAATACCTCGGGCATTGTCTGCACGCTATGTTAGAGCTGTCTTTGCCCATGAGTTTTTTCGTTAAAAGTTGAATCTGACTCCAGGAGCGTTGAAAAATGAAACAGTCAGCACAGTCCGTTGCAGCTGTAAAGTCGATTAAAATTAATATAGCACATTTCCTGATGCCCAGCTCTTCTTTGATGATGGTTCGTTGAGTTTCTTAACCCTAATCACCCCCTTCGACACTTTCAAATTGCTAAATCCCCCTAAAATCTCATCGTTTCCGGAGATTCTTTCACTGCATTTTGTATTCCATGTTATTCCGAACCAACCCCTAATTTGGTTGTTTCGGACCAGATAACATCGAATGAATTGAATCGTGCCATGGCAGTGGCAGCACGTTGTGCGCATATGCCAGGATGCCATGCCACTATATGGATTCAACTATCAGAAGGACGGAGTATTCAAGCGAGCGACCGTTTTTCCAATTATATCGACACCCTACTTCATAGTCCCAGCTGCAGTGGGTTGTTCCCGTTCTATTTTTGGGTGGTGGTTTATTCACAGAACATTTATAATTTTTGGTGTACTTTATGTTGTACGTTTGTGAGGGTTTTCGGTTTGCCACCACATCGTCCTGATATCCTGTTCTAAATTCGAGAAAAGCTATTGACGTTGCGTTACCGTTCGATAAGAAATGGGGAAAAGATGATGAAAATTAAGAGGGAAAATGTTTTTTCCGGATCGAATAGAACATAAACTATCACGATATAAATATCTAAGTATCTCGACATTTTTCTCCATTCAAAGAGTTTTTCCGTTGTGCGGAGAAAATTTTCCTTCTATATTATATCGATTTTCCCGTTTCGTTAAACTCCCTAGGAATGAGTCATCCTCATTCATTTATACATCCACCAACCCCGATTGTGGGACGAATGTCTCTGGCGGCATACGTTTTTGTTGGCCGAACGCCAAAAAGGAGGAAAATTCTCGTTCAGCGACTTGTGTTTATTATACCAGTTTTCCTTTCCATATTTAGGATTCTCAGGGATTTTCCAATAGAACGTTCAAATGGTTCGTCACAGCAGGGTGCTGTCAAGTGGCGTATTGAAACGCGTGTCTTGTGGGTAGAACAGAACGGATTTAATTTAGGGGAGTGTACAATGGGCTGCGCATATATGGTAAGGGTGCTGATAGTGGTGGAAAAGTCGGGAAACGATTGAGCTGACAGCAAGGAATGTTACGGTTTACACGCTGACGGATATGTTCGCCTATTCCAAAATGTCGGAACATTATTGGAATGCTATGCGCGGATCCTTTCTGTTCCTTTGCGGAAGAAATTTTTGGAGAGAAAAATATGTGCTGTATCTGTATGTATTGGAATTTTTCGTGGAAGCTACGGCTAAAATTTATGTTTATAGGCTGGCTAAAAATCGCTTTCCAATAACTATTCTTAATATAGATACAACAAGTAGTGTCGAATACACGGCTATACCTACCGGCTACCGGCTATATGCTGTGATGGTGCACTGTTCCCAATATCTCCTTTCTGGCGGACTTGAGAATCTAGAGTTTGTCTGCGGCATTTCTAAATATAAGTGTTCATGCTTTTTATACTAACGGCTTGAATTGGCTGAGAGTCATTTGAAAAGTAGGCCCCGCTTATTGTTATATCATTTGTCCCAAGCCAAATCTATAACAATAACCGATCGATAACAATAAGCGGCCAAGCAAAATTGAGTTAAGTCATGAAATCAAAGGAACCAAAATTTATACAACTTACATAATAGAGGCTGCGAAATGTTGAGGTGGGCTGCATCTTTATTTTGACTCATTTTGGGCAAGCCGTCGTATTTCCTTAAAAGTTCTTTCTTCTCCGCGAGCGACAAATCACGCCTCTTAGAACTCATGACGAACGATTTCTAAACATAGACACTTACTAAACAAAACCTTTAGAGAACAGACACTCACTAAACAAAACCTTTACGTGAACTGAATGAAAAATATACAGCAACACACAATCTTGTACCAAAGTGAAATATTGGACATATACATTCGCGGAAATTGTTTTTAACGGTACATAAAGCTCAGTTAAGACAGTCAATGAGAGTACTGAATCAAATTCGAATGAAATCTTTCTACTCGAGTGTGAATATGTTGGTGCGAGATGGTCAAAAGTAATAACATTATCCGGAATTTCAATTACAATAACCGGGATAAATTTCAATGCTATGAGGACGTCCGGTTTGTTCCTGACAATTTTGATAACACAAAGCGGACGATAACATTATCCGTTATTATAATAAGCGGGGCCTACTGTATATGATACACGTGAGCTACCAAACTTTTTTTTTCCATATCCGACAAGAGTTTTGGCTGTGTACACGCAACCCACGTTCAGGCAACCTTAAACCTCGAACGAGATAAACATATGTATAGGTATATGACTTTTTAGGCATGTCTTGTTCAGCACCTCTGCTTGCCGAAGTTCCGGGAGTATATCGCACACCGACATGCCCATAGCCAGACCCATGCTGAGGATAGCTCAGCACCCCAATTGATTGTCCAAGTACCTGCAGACCAGATTTCTCCGAACAGCTAAAAAGTAAGAACAATTATTATTCAACACTAACCATTAAATTTTAACTTATGCGCTGTAAAGGCCGCCATCATCATCATCATCGTCGTGGCGCGACAGCCCGACGTCGGGCCTTGGCCGCCTGGATCATTGTCCTCCAATTATCTCGGTCACGTGACCGCGTCCTCCAATTTTGGGAGCCCAGCAGCTGCGCGGCGTCCACACCTACTGAGCTCTCCCAACGAGATCTCGGTCGTCCTCGCAGTCTCGCTCCGTCGACTCGTTCTGCATTCATTACTCTCTTAGGCATGCGATCATCGTCCATTCTTTGTACATGCCCTGCCCATTGAAGTCGTTGTAGTTTGACGATTTTCGAGACTTGCAGCTCATCGTACATTTCATACAACTCATGGTTGTACCGGATGCGCCATCCATCTCGATCGCAAACAGCCCCGAAAATTCGCCGTAGAACCTTACGTTCGAAAGTGTCTTGCATGTTTTCGGAGGCTTGAGTTAGGGTCCATGCTTCGCAGCCATAGCATAGCACTGGTCGTATAATGGTTTTGTACACGCGGAGCTTCGTGTTTCTGTGCACATGTTTCGATTTCATTATGGGGAGAACCGAGAAAAGAGTCTTATTAGCTAACTGTATCCGTCGCTTGATTTCGTCAGTTTCGTTGGCGTCCCTTGACAGGTTGCAACCCAGGTAGATGAAGTTGTTCACGAACTCGATGTTGAGGTCCCCCACGTTGATGCTCGGTTGTGCAGGTGTCCTTGTCACCGATTGCATCATTATTTTAGTTTTACCCTTGTTAATACGTAATCCAACTTCCTTTGCAGCGGTATCGAGCGTATGCAGAAGTTCTTCTGCGTCAGCCAATCTTCGGGACATGATGTTGATGTCGTCGGCGTACGCTGCTAATTGTGTCGACTTGATGAGCAGCGTCTTGCTGTTGTCCATATTCATGGCCCGAATAACGTATTCCAGTGCTAGGTTGAAGAGCGTCGGTGCCAGTCCATCGCCCTGTTCCAAACCAGTGCGTGTTTCAAATAGATCAGTAAGTCTATTCTGGATCCTGACTTGTGAGACGGAGTTGGTCATCGTCATCTTTGTCAGTCGCACTAATTTTGCTGGTATACCAAATTGCAGCATGATGTTGTACAGTACTCCACGATCGATACTGTCGTATGCCTGCTTGAAGTCGACAAAGATTTGGTATACGTTTACGTTGTATTCCCAGCACCTCTGGAGTATCAGTTTGACTGAGAAGAGCTGATCGGTTGTGGAGCGACCAGGTCTGAAACCGCTTTGATATTCGCCAATGACTCGTTCTGCGTACGGTTTTATTCTATTTTCCAGAATTTTCGTCAAAATTTTATAGGACGTACAAACTAGTGAGATGCCCCTGTAATTCTCACACCGCAATTTATCTCCCTTTTTATGGATTGGACAGATGATGCTTCTGCGCCAATCGTCTGGGATCTCCTCGTTCTCCCATACTCGCAGGAGTAACTGATGTATGGCATCAACTAGACTCGTTCCACCGAATCTTAGCAGTTCAGCTGGGATTTCGTCAGCGCCCGGCGCTTTATTTCGTTTTAGTGACCGCAACGCGAGATCAACTTCCTCTACTGTCGGGGGTTGAATGGGTGGGCCTAGATCAACAATATCATCGAGAGCTTCCTGTGTGGGGATGTTAGATGGTCGGTTTAGAAGCTCTTCAAAATAAGAGGCCCATCGTTTGTTAATACCATCGGTGTCGCTGATGATGTTTCCATCCTTGTCCTTACAAAGGCTAGTCCTGGGTTGGTAGCCGTTCTTAATTGTATTTACTAGTTTGTACGCTTGTCTGGTGTTCCTATTAGCTAAGTTTTCGTTTATGTTCAGCAACTGCTCGTCAAAGTATTTACGTTTCTTACGTCTAATTATTCTATTCGATATTCGCCGTAGCTCGTCATATTTTTCTCTTCTGGCTCTGGCCGCCATAGGCGATCCGAAATTCCACTCCGAAAAACTGATCCGGTGTGGCGTTGAGGAATTCCGGATCGTGTATGTCGAAATTTTGCCGGTTCAAAACTCAAAATCATTTAAAACCGAAACTCAAAAACTTAACTAGAAGTAAGTAATCAGTCATCCGTCATCAGTCCGATACATGAAAGTTACTTTATTTTATGACATTTTGAGGCTTTGTTTCTTTGTGCAGCCATTCATCCATGATGACATCAACCAAATGGCTGGTGCCTAGCTAGTTTAAGTTTTTCTTTCCTACGTCAGGTGAAAATTTACAGTGAAGATTGGAAATAAAAAAAAGGCCGAAAACTCTGAAATATGTCCATCCGTTTGACCGCCAGGAAAACCGGTTTTCATAAAAACCGGTCTTGAAATCTTAGGACCGAACAGGTCTACCTATATCGGTCAATCGATTGCTTCATCTATGTACGTATGGTGGTCTAAAGATAAATATGAGACGAACGTGTGTCCGGCAAAACACACCTTAACAAAACATAAACACCGGAAAAAACATATGTCAACAGTTTAAACCTCAACCTAATTCAGTCCAGTACTGCATCGCAAGTGGAGCTAAAAGTTAGTCCAATCTTACTATGTAGTCCGATGCGTTTACACCGTGGTAAGTTAGCTGTGAATTAGTTAATACTGGAACATAGTCCCGCGATATAAACGTAGTCAGTATCGAAACATGTAGTCCGGATGCCGCAGCGGTTAGCGGTTACTGAATGCAGTATTCTGCTATAAAAAAGGGAGATTTACATGTCAGACTATAAGCCCACTCAGCTGTTAAATGAGTACCCATTTGGGGTAAATAACTCCGTTGAGCGTGTTGCTGATCACATACCTCTGCCCCTCTGCGCAAAACACACCGCCACGATCTAGTAAATGAGATGATGCTAACTCATCTCGAGGCGTTGCTCCAAAATTGGACTGTTGCGCCAGTTATTTATTTTATAGTATCGAAACATGCACTATGGTTAATATTAATTCAACTGAAAGAAGAATTTCATTTGAAAGGAAAATATTTTTATTTTTTTTTTTTTTTTTTTTTTTTTTTTTATATTTGAAGTATAATTGTTTTTGTCTTTACCACTGTTTTTATTACTACTCCTTACGCGTTTCGTTTTTTCAAACATCTTCAGAGGAATTCCTCTGAAGATGTTTGAAAAAACGAAACGCGTAAGGAGTAGTAATAAAAACAGTGGTAAAGACAAAAACAATTATACTTCAAATATGAATATCAATTACCACAAAGTTGAAAAATCGTCAATTGAATACAACGGAAAATATTTTTTTTGTCAATGCACGTGTAGATTTACTGCAATTTCCAAAAATTATTATTATCCATACCAAACATAGTTTTTGATAGAGCTTACTTTTGAGCAATTTACTACAAATTCTACTATTTATTGTATTATATTTTATTCATATCAGCCATTATTGTCGCCTCTGAAGTTGCATCTGCAAAAGATATACGATAAAAAGTAAACATACAAAAACCCGTATCCACATCTCTCACCGTTTGGCTCTACCGCCAATGTTCGCTATTCGCTAATGTTCCGTTAATGAGCATTCATTGTGCAATCTGGCAATCTGCTCTGCCCCCATTCATAGCCGCATACACCACCTATGTATACATCATGACCATGAGCAGCCGTTTTCTCCCATTTTAAAGCGCTTTGTACAATATTTCAGCTCGATAGCTTTAAAACTGAGAAAGTATTGTATTGTAGTTTGCATAGACGGATACAAGATTCCATCAAGCGTGCTCAACATCTGTTGCTGTTCTGTTTTTCGTACTCCTTTCGTGTGCGCCCATCATGAACTTATAACCACTTTAAACACTCGAGACAAACCGCTTAGCTTCGCTGCTGCGAGTGCTGGGCTCCTGTTCCGATCGCTAGACAAGTGGGACTGCCTCAATTCGGCAATGCAGGCCGGCACCCGGTTGGCACGTCTGTTTGTCGTCGCTCTGCCTGGTGGCTGGACCATTTCCCGTTAAGCCACGCGGCAGGTCGCACATTTGTCAGCTCAAGTGGCGAGCCCCCTTGCACCGCCCGGGACACGCTGCGATTGAATTTGTAAACGGTTCGGTTACACGCCCACGATATTAACTGAGTCTCACTTCTCACATAAGTAGTTGCTACTCGTACATGGCTGGGCCTGGTGGTGGTGCTCTTCTTGTCTTCTTGACGGTTCTATGGTTCTACTTTTTGGCTGGCAAGCAAACGACCGCGCGCCAAGTGAAATCCAACGGAAATGGTGTGCAGATTTCTTGAAAATTCTTGAACCCCGATAGAAAATCGGGATGAAACGATTTTTGCGGGAACATCCTTCTGTTCCTGGTGCCACAACCCTGGCGAGAAGGGTACGCGCCAGACGCTTTCAATTGGACTTTCGTGCACGCAGTGAAAAGAAGGCAATCCCCATGATGTGATGACATTGGAGAGGGTGGAGATACGGCACGGTACAAGAAAATCGTGCTTCTGGACAGTGAGTCGAATAATTGGACTGGACGATGCTGGGGTGCGCGTGTTTTAGACTCTTGTCCTTGGGTGATTGGTGAACGGTTGAGAAAAGAGGAAATTGAATGTGTCGTGTGGTACAGTATATTAAGGTGTGCTTTTGGCGTAGTCAACAAATTTTATCTTTACGAATATTATTAGGTATATGGGCAAGGTTGCCAATTTGTGGGGAATTACCCAAACTGCGGGGCATCTCAACTTGATTGGGAATTTTGTGAAAACTGCATAGATTTAAATAGAACAGATCGGTAATAGTACTTCAGGTTATTTTCGAACCAAGCCGCGCATGCGCACTGCTACCCATTTGCGACATTTGGCCCCTCGCTCCTCGGGCCCCTGGGCCAAATATTAATACGTGTTGTGCGCAGGCACGGATTCGGATATGTCAGCCATAACTCGATATTCAAATTGTTACTCCCACTCCGTGCCTATTTCATATCTGTTTAATATACCTATATATCTATGGAAAACTGGCACTTTGCGGGGGAAAATGCGGGGATTTTAACATTTTCCCATTCAAGAGTACTACCTATACATACCTGGAACTATATTAGAATAAAAATTTCTTGCGCAACAGTCCAATCTGAACCATGGCCTCGTGTGTTTTGTGCAGAGGTGTGTAATCAGCATAGAGAATATCTATGGAGGAGCAATCCGCATATACTCAACACTAAACTATTTGAAGCAATTCCAGTCGTAAAAAGTAAACAGAGAGACACGCCCTCCACTGCGCAACACCCGCGCAGTCTACATAGAAGCACAGGAAGCACGTGAGATGTCATCCCCTCTCCTACTTTTCCTATTGGAACAATAACATTCCAGTCTGTCTCTTTGCCGGGGAACACCCGCCCGGTCTATATAGAAGCACGAAAGATGTCAAATTTCCATCCCCCTTCCTACTTCCTCACTTGTACCGAATTACTTCGTTTCTCTCGCTCTTTTTCATTTCCTCTGATTCTCTCTCTTCAAAGGTAATCAGCAACACTCTCAACCGAGTTATTTACCCCATAAATGGGTACTCATTTAACAGCTGAGTGGGCACATAGCCCGACACGTAAATCCCCTTTTTTATCGAAAACTACCGCATTCAGTAGGAATCGAACCGGGGCCCGGTGCGTAGAAGGCGACCGTGCTAACCGTTGCGCCATACGGACTACCAGGCGGGCCTAAGCCAGTAATAAACTTCACTCAAAAAATTACTCAGCTTATTAGCCAATACCACTTGTCGACTAGTTTCGTCCACACGATTTCTTATACATATATTCGTATAATATTCTTATATTGTGTAACGGACGGTTTGGTGGGCATCCGAAGATGCCCGTGGGGACGGAGCCTAAGGTAGCATAATGACCGTGAAGGTCGGGCCGTACCATCTGGCGAAGAAAAAGCCCCTCAACGAGCTAAGCAGCGGCCTATGCTTGCTGTAGCTCAGTTCGGGAGATGTGGGCGGGGTTTTCGCTACTCGTTGCCCCTGTCCTTTACGTTTTAACAAAAATTCATAGGCCTGGGGAAGACAACACAAACAGGGGAGGTAAAAATGGGGAATGAAAAAAAAATAGTCGATAAGGATGGAATGGTTGGCGGACGGATCAGACGCCCAAGCGGTCGAATCTGGGTCCGGATGTAATGGAACCCTCGGCCTCTGGTTTCGTACCACCAACAGATCACTACTCATCAGGTGCTGCTTCGATCTCTGCCGATGGGAGCAGCACTACCAGACCATAATATGGTTCATTACAATTGCTAGGACACATATACGTAGCTTTTACCCTATGACACATATAGTGTTGGAAAAAAAGTTATTCAAACTATTTTATTCGCTTTTTCCTAAAAATTCTTCGAAGTAGTTAGAGTGATGGTGTCTTATTGGCTCAGGTTATAACAAAGTATGTGTATCCTGTCCAGAAATAGTGAAAATTTTTGAAGGAAGTTCACTCATTTGGTGATAATAGCGTAATAACCAGAAAAGTGCAGTTTGGGTGAAAAAATAGGAAAAAGTTAGTGTGGAAAACAAAAGCAATATTTTGATTTTAGCACGAGAAAATCGAAATATTTGTAAAATAAGTGAAACTGTACTCGAAGAACTTCCACAAAATAAGCGTCAAGAAAAGGAACGACTCTAGTTG
The DNA here is from genome assembly GCA_964017055.1 of Chloromyia formosa. Taxonomy (NCBI): domain Eukaryota; kingdom Metazoa; phylum Arthropoda; class Insecta; order Diptera; family Stratiomyidae; genus Chloromyia; species Chloromyia formosa. The sequence continues at coordinate 152,709,275 of OZ024815.1, read as the reverse complement.
ACCCCATTCTTACCGTTACAAAACCATCCGAACTGATCTAATAAAACTTATTCTGGCCTTAGATACGATCTAGTTTTAGCAACGATGATTCAAATCTCAACAAGTTTGATGAGAAAAGGCGTGCGAAAGCTGGCTTACGTACGCGGAAGCCAGCCGGTAAGCCAGACTTTCCGTTACAACATTAGGCTAAAACGTTTGAAATGGGCTCGGAAGCATGTCACATAGATTCTGAAGATGAAGAACATTGCAATAATTCCGGTATAGTTGAAATTTAAGCAACATGTTGGCGGCGGAAGATTTTATGTCCGGCGGACAATTTGAGGAAACTCAATGGCTGTGAATGCCTAACGCACAAGACTCCAATTCATTTTCCAATATTTGCAAGTAAACTGCTGCTGCTACTTTTGAGCTGGGAAAGCATATTCCACCACCTTCGTGATTGGGAAAAAATGTCCACACCATAAACCCTTGAGATTTCGGGGAAATCTTTGCAGGTATTCACCGCTGAGCGTTTCTCCAGGTGTCCGCATGAAACTTCTTTCAAAGCTGTTCACTATTTCTAGACCGGATATACATAATTTGTTATAACCTGAGCCGATAAAACACCGTTACTCTAATAACTTCGAAGAATTTTTGCGAAAAAGACAATAAAATAGTAAGCAACTTTTTTTCAACACTGTATGTGCTATCTCCATAAGATGAAATTTAGGAAAATATATATAAGTTCATATTCACACTGCAGGCAAATCACTCGATCTGAACTCGATGTGGGTGTGGTGAGCTTAAAATTATATACATATGTATGTATATTTGACAGTTTCAGAACAAGTTATCTGGGTCCAGTGTGATCCCAACCAAAAGTTTATCTTGAAAATGTGATTTTTTTATTGTTACGCATAATTGCGTGAGGTGCATGCCAACAACATACATACATATGTACATACAGTGGTGCTCCACTATAACGAACGCCGATTTAACGAACTTCCAATATAACGAACACTTTTTTCATATCCATTGTTGACTCTATATTACGAACGTTCGAAATTTCAGATATTCCATATAACGAACATCTCGTTTTTATTGCATATTTCGCTTGTCCTTTGTTTCATAGCTGTGTATTGTTCGAAAGTCCCGTTACGTTTTGCACTCAGTTTTCAAACTGCGTTGTTTACATACGGCATTTGAATCGTGAAATTTTAGTGATTATCAAGTGACAGTGACTACAAGTGTTCAATAATGGCTAAAACACGTAAGCGGCTTACATTTGGCGATAAATTGAAAATTATCGATGAGCACAAAAAAGGTAAAAGAATAAGAGAAATTTGTGAGAAGTTCGACATAAAGAAGTCAACTGCATGTACCATCATAAAAAATGCCAGCAAAATAGCTCGAAGCGTAAGAAGCACAAATGCTGGGACACTAGGAAGGCTGTCTTTAAAAAAAGGCGAATTCCACAGGATGAAAGTCGCGCTTTATAAGTGGTTCGTGAGGCAGCGTGAGAACCACATCACAATAGATAGTAACATCTTAAAAGCCAAAGCGTTACAGATTCATACGCAGAAATACCCAGACCAGAATTTTGAAGCCAGCAATGGTTGGTTTTGCAAGTTTAAGAAGAGGTTCGGTATCCGGCTTCTTAAGGAAAGTGGCGAAAAACTGTCTTCGCACGCGGATTTAGTTGCACCATTTAAAGAGAAGTTAAATGAGATAATAAACTTGAATAATCTTAGCCTCGACGCAATCTTCAACGCCGACGAGTCTGGTCTTTTTTGGAAGATGCTACCGAATAAAACACTGGTACATGCTGGCGAAGACAGTGCTCCTGGACGGAAAGTTTCCAAAGAGCGGATTACATTCCTTGCATGCTCAAATGCAACTGGAACGAAAAAATTAAACCTCTTGTAATAAGCAAAGCCAAAAACCCACGTAGTTTTAAGAATAAAACACTTCCTGTGGACTATGCACACTCAAAATCAGCCTGGATGACCAATGAAATTTTTAAAAATTGGTTTTTCTGCAACTTCGTTCCGCAGGTGAGTAAATTTCATGCAATTCCACACGCGGTAAAAACCACTAAAATCTAAACAAATGTCATGACACTGAATTTTTTTATCTGTGTTAAATTAGGTTGAGCGGTTTTTAGAGAAACAGAAGCTACCAAAGCGGGCGGTACTGGTATTGGATAACGCTCCTAGTCACCCTCCAGAAAGTGAATTGGTGACTCCAGACGGTAACATATGGGTTGTGTACATGCCACCAAATGTTACTCCTCTTATACAGCCCATGGACCAAAATGCCATCCGGCTCACTAAACTCTTTTATCGGAATAGTTTATTGTCCAGGGTAGTCGGTAGAAGCGACGATATTCCTACAGCGTTGAAGAAACTGACACTTTTTGATGCTGTTCAGCTTTTAGCTCTTGCGTGGAAGAAAATTTCAACAGAAACTCTTCGGAAATGTTGGAATAATATTTTATACCAAACCGATGAAGATGAGGAAGACAATATTCCCCTAGCTGAGCTTCGGAATCGGGAAGAAGAACTTATCTTGAGCAGAACCGTAGTACTTATCAGCTTTATGTTTCCCGAGGTATTCTTAATTTTTCTTCCTCAGGGTAATGTTTGCAATATGTATCCATATCCACTAAATATTTCAGAGCAACTTCACTTCAGAGGATTTAGAGACTTGGAACAATGAAGACAACGTGCTTCTAGAAGATGAAGATGACGAAGTAACCGTTGTGGAAGATGATGACATCGTAGAAGCAGGGTTTTCCCAAAAAATCAAGCACACTACACGGACGCAATAGAGTGTTTTGACAAGTGTATTAAATGGGCAGAAGAAAATAATATCGAACACACCAACATTTTTGCCTTGCAGACTTTGCAGCGAAAAGCTTATGAAATTAATGCTCGACATCCACAAAAACAAACCGACATTCGAGACTTTTTTTCAAAAAAATAAACGCATCAATAATGTATTTTTGCTTTTTGAATATAAATATACAGTCATTGTTTGTGTTTGCGAATAAATATACCCTTTAATTTTATTAGGAACATCAAAGATGTGTTATCGATTTAACGAACTTTTCGATATAGTGGACGACCCTGGACATTATATCTTTCGTTAAACTGGAGCACCACTGTATATGTTTTAGGTACAAGCAAGATTCATATACATATACATATTGTATTTTCATTCTCCAAATTTTTCATTATTTTCCTAACCAACACTCAAGCTGCCTCCTTAATATGTGCGACACCCAAACATTTTCCCATGAATTGAACAAATTCATGAACAGAGAAAGGCATCAAGGCGAATCCCAAGGCCTCCGCCCCATTGGAGAAAGTAACTAGGTCGTGTTGCTGTGAATTATGATTCCCTGGTTCGAGAACACAATGCGTCATTTTGACTGACGTAATTCAGACAGCTGTCAATCCACCTAAAACGTGAGCGTGTAATCAAATGGGAATGCCACCGCCAATGATGAGATGATGGCATCTCGATAGAAGCGAGCCTCTTTAATTGCTTACTGTCCGAACCCCATATCTGGCTGGCTGCCTGGGGTGGGTGGAGCAGCCAAACACTTCTCGACCGCCGGTTATCGAATCATATCAGTCGGGAGAAAGTAACCGCCACCGGCGCCACGAGGCGATAAAGAAACATGCCTCCTTCGCACTGTCACCCCTTTTTGTTATTCTCTTTCATGTTCCCAACAAAGGGGTCCGGTCCCCCTTTGAATTGTGCCGAAACAGGGTCATGGAAGGATTAGAGCATTGTGTATTTCTGTAATGGGGGAAGAAATGTGTCCGCGAAACACAGTCAGACAGTCTTGCCCAGGCCTCCTCAAACGGAGAAGCAAAAAAATCCGAAATGGCTTCCATCCGCCCGGTACACACGAACAAGCGCTCGCCCCAGTGCGATGCTCCCACAAAGAGTGACCGACCGACCCCACACACATTGTGCTCCACAATGCTCCAAAGCTGGCTGGCGGATGACACAACACCGGCACACAGCCACCTATGCTAGCCTGGTGGAATTACCAGTTGGGGATTTCCCATATGACTCTTTTTCGTGATGCTCTTGAAAATGGGCAGTTGTAAGCAGTAGCTTTGAGTCCCTGTGTGGCGTTACCCCGGTCATACTCCAGCATGGCTCCAACGCGCTTTTTTGTTGCGAAACGGTTGGGACGATTCGTTGAATTTCGGGGGCTTGCTGGAGTGCGCTTGGAGTCAAAGCGGAGTCTCAGTTATTTTCCAATAGTGGAAACTGCATTGTAGTAGTAGCAGAACAGAAGCAGCAACGACGGAGTTCCTCTCAAAGTCGGGGCGGTAGACCTACACACCTCCTCCAAAATTGATGGGTAACGATGGCGCGCTTATGCATTTACTCAATAAAAATTAATCGTGAGAATTTCTGATCTCGATGTGTAAGTTAGAAATGATGAAAGTGGCAGTAACAGCTAATGGCGAATTACCTTGAGCATGTCTTTTATTAAAATGCGTTCCCCTAAGCGGACAATCATTTAAAGCATGAAAGAAAGAAGTTTCGGAAATACATATTTCTCTTTATCATCCTCTGTATGAATGATTGAAAAAAGATTCTAATATTTAAATAGTTCTCATCAGTCCCTAGAATACACTTTCACTTTAAAATGTGCCTATGTAAATAGGAGACCAGTTAAGTTTGCCTAGAAAACACAGTCATTTCCTAATTGAGCTATTCCAGTTAAACCAGAAACAATTAAGCTCCATATCCCCCGAAAGTCATTGAAATTTTATTATTATCCCCTTCCGCTCCTTCATGTGTTCTCCACGACGACCACACAAGTATCCCCTAGCAATGACTCTTCTAAAGCCCATAGCATACCATACCGTCTAGCTTCTGGCAATTTTAAAGGATTCCCTTTCTCAAAGGATCCTTTTCGTAGCTACGTACTATGCCACAATAGACATTTCCCGGCTCTTAGACTTGGGGTGCTCCACTTTTTTTCAGGGTGCACATTCGTCAGACGTTGGGCGCATCTATGACCGTAGATGGCGACTTTTCTGTTCCACGTACCCCATACACGATAGGAGCCCCGCTAGTCCCCTAGTTAGGGGAGCGTCCTCCCAAGTCCCCAGGCCACTCGAAATGACGCTGTCGGTCGCTTTCGCGCGGCTTGGAGACAAATACTAACATTTTTTGTCCGCCGTGGAATAGGCTGTCAGCAATCTTTCGAAGATGTGAAAGTGCTACTTTGAAGGTGTGAACGAGAATTGCATGTGGGTTTGGGGAAAATAGCATAAATAATAAACCAAAATAGGTAGCTCGGGTTCAAACTACAAAAATATTTATTTGGTGTAGATACCGGTCTTTTGGGAAAAACTACTTGCTCCCTTCCTCAGTACAAAGCTATTATACTGAAGAAGGGGCCCGTTGCTCCCGAAATACCGGTATCAACAACAAATATTTTTGTATTTGTAACCCGAGCTATTTGTTCTTGTTTTTGCTTTTTTATAACAACTACAAACCGTCGGAAACAAGGAAAAGTTACGTTGAATAAACTAAACATTTTAATGAAAATAAGATAAACGGAAAAATTGTTCCAAGTGTTCACACTTCACAATGCACACGGGAACGAGAAAATTCAAACAATGGTAATTGACGCGCTCGCTGGACGTATTCGTTCGGTCACCGATCTACGATCTAGAAGAGAATGGAGGCTCGATCCTCTGAGTTTATCAGTATGTATAAAGACGGCGCATAATGAATTCGAAGTATGTACACAGAAACACGAAGCTCCGCGTGTACAAAACCATTATACGACCAGTGCTATGCTATGGCTGCAAAGCATGGACCCTAACTCAAGCCTCCGGAAACATGCTAGACACATTTGAACGTAAGGTTCTACGGCGAATTTTCGGGGCTGTTTGCGATCGAGACGGATGGCGCATCCGGTACAACCTTGAGCTGTATGAACTGTACGATGAGCTGGAAGTTTCGAAAATCGTCAAACTACAATACAACGACTTCAATGGGCAGGGCATGTACAAAGAATGGACGATGATCGCATGCCAAATAGAGTAATAAATGCAGAACGAGTCGACGGAGCGAAATTGCCTAGACGACCGAGATCTCGTTGAGAGAGCTCAGTAGGTGTGGACGCCGCGCAACTACTGGGCTTCCAAAATTGGAGGACGCGGTCACGTGACCGAGATAATTGGAGGACAACGATCCAGGCGGCCAAGGCCCGACGTCGGGCTGTCGCGCCACGACGACGACGATAAAGACGGTGCGGATAGGAGGTGCATGCTAGTGCACGTCCGAAAAGTAGATATGCTGTCGAAATATCAATGAGGCAAGGCATAGCAATGCTAGAGATATTGACGCACCCATGCCCACCCATTATTATTCACATTAATGCTACGTTCATGATTATTTGATGGGTTATTATGTTTGTTCTCATTTAATTTTATGTATATTTTTATACCCTAGACTTTTAGTATAGTGTATATTGTTTTTATCGCGACGAAAATATGTAAGACCTTAAAGGAGGCTCCGGAGGTATATATAAATGATCAGAGTCACCTCCTGATTCGATTTAGCCATGTCTGTCCGTCCGCACGATAACTTTCGATAGAATGATAGGAGTTTACAACTTTACGACAAATGCGAATCTCCATTTTATTTTCAATTTTTTAAACATGGATGTCTTTTGGCTGGGGGTCATGCTGAAAATTTGTCCGTTACGCTGGATGTCACGATTTTCATTACAGCCCCCATATACTCTGCGATCCGTCGTCGGATCGATTTGCCACAATGTTAGGGTCAGATCAGATCGAGATTCACGCCAAATTTACATTTTTTCCACAAATTCGAACACTACGTGTTCTTGGACTTGTACATTTGTTTTACACGCATCCACGTGCTTTCGCACTGATTTTGTCCGGTTGTTTGATATTTTCACTGATCCAGACTAAACTCGTTTAAATTGGCCTGACAATTCTGGGAGGCTGTTTGGAAATACTCTGTAAACCATCGGCCACCACATTTCATGGCACTCGCAGACATTCACAGCTGACCTGTTTCCATTTCTGCTAGCCTATCCGCCATAGACTGTGCGATCCTTCTCCAGATCGATCTAACGATGGATCACCACAAAATATCTGACGATCAAAATTGTATGGAGCTGTCGAAAAAAAATACACGGTGCAGTCTGTGCCTGCTGAACGCGACTTTCCTTGTCACACACACTTCGTATGAAAATCAGGGAGAAAGGAGAAAATTGTGAACGGTGAGCAGAAATATTTCTTGCTCGGTGACCGTGATCACTTGACCGAAAGTTTCTCAGTATCTTGTGATTCCACCCATCGGCTGCGCTCTATTGTGCTATAGTCCACAACTTGTATGCAAGTTTGATTCGGACAAAGCTGCTCAACTGCCTGAGTTCAAGTGCAGCAATCACCCACGCATTCTAAGTAACGACGGCAAAGGGTCCCACACTCGCAGAGGATGTCCCGGGAGGTCTCATCAATACCCTCGCAGTGGCGACATCTGGCGTCAGAGACAATGCCCATTTTCAGTGGTGCCTCGGAGTCGAATGCCCTGTGAGAAGGCCGTAAATGATCCTAACTCTGTTCCTGCTCAGATCCAGCAGTTCTAGGGGCGGCCTGGTATGAACCGGTGAACTAACAACCTGTCTTTTGATTTCATATCCTCAGTCAGGACAGAAAGGTGACCAAGAAAGTGCAGTACCCTAGAAAAAACTCACAAGCTCAGAAAAACAGCACCAAGAAACCGTCCTAGCGACGTCTTCGAAGAAAACAACACATTCTAAGCTCCCGAACAACCGATAACTCAGTGCGTAGAGGCATCAGTCTCGTGTCTGACTACCGGCGTTCCGGGTTCGAGTCCCGTCCACGACGACGTTCGTGGATATTTGTGTTGTCTTCCCCCTGTGGTGCGGGGCGTAATAAGCCACATCATCTCCCAACTTGTTGCAGGTAGGCGGCTAAATTGGGGAGCAGGAGGTGCATGCTGGCAACTGCATCCTCCGAAACTACTATACCAACGAAGCGTCAATTGGGCCACATGGAACAGTTGACGCGCTATGCCCCATAAGGGGCTAGGGCAATTCAGTAGTAGTACAATAGTTATGCCCAAACCAGAATGAACGCAGAATGCAGCAGCAGCGAAATGTGAATTTAGAAAGCATGCATTTCCCTTAAGCGACCCAGATTGAACGCAGCAGCGACAGCGGCGATGATAGATCTACCTGTTGTCATTGCTGGTGCATTCTGCGTTCATTCTGTTTGAAAATTAAGCTCCCAAAACAGAGGAACTACAATACTTCTGCCGCAACCACTCCAAGTCTCCCCTCAAGGTGTTGAACCTTCAAATGGTCCAAACAACGAACTTCCTTAAATAACATTTTTAATATAAAACCTCTTAGCGTACATTAAAACTAAATTCAATTGAAATTGTCAAACATTTATTTTGTTTATATGATAAACAAAACCTCGAACATGGAATAGGACAGAAAACTTAAGTCCTACGCGCCCGCTTAACGTGCGGAGATCGAAACTTGCCAGACACGGATCGTGTTGTCGGAGTAGCCGGCAAAGAGGGTCTGTCCGTCAGTAGACCAGGCCAAGGACAAGCATTGTGGTGGGTCGGCCTTGGATGTGGATGAGACGACTTCTGGGCGAAGTTCCTCAACAGTCTTCTTGCAGGCCAAATCCTATGGATTGAAAAAAAAACACTTTTAGAACAGACGCTCGAATTGTATTGCGCGGTTCGATGCAACTTACCCAGATCTTGATGGATGGTCCGTATGCGACGCACAACCAATAACGGTTTGGCGAGAAGCACAAAGCGTTGATGATGTCGTTGTGGTCCAAAGTGTACAAGTTCTTGCCATCGTTCAAGTCCCAGAGCAAGGCCTTGTGGTCCTTGCCACCGGAGGTGCAGAGCGAACCGTCGGGCGAGACAGTGACGGTGTTCAAGTAGCCGCTGTGTCCGTGGTGGTTGTTCTTCAACTTGCAGTTGGCCAAGTTCCAGACCTTGACGGTGCGGTCCCAGCCGCAGGAGACGATGATTGGGTTCGAGTGGTTTGGCGAGAAGCGGACGCACGAGACCCAATCAGAGTGACCTTCGTCTTGGATTGTGTACTTGCACTCGGCGAGAGTGTTCCACAACTTGATGGTCTTGTCCCGCGAGCCGGAGACGATTTGACGGTTGTCAGCGGAGAAGGCGACCGAGAGGACATCCTAAAAGTGCACAAAAAAAAAGCGTTACATTGCCAATTTAAATAAAAATTAAACAAGGAACTGTTACACAAAGAAGACTAGAAGCTAGGAAACAACTTACGCACTGCTGGACCTTTAGACTGAGAGCAATGGACTGTCCACCAATCGGTTGGTTGTCAGCACAAATTTCTTCTGCCTCGCAAAGGCGCAATTGACAGTGGTGCTCCACACAATCACTTTTCCCCCAGAACAGTCCTACGCTAACCTGACCACCCGGAGCACCACACTTGAAAAGGAGCTAGGCCCTAACTTAGTCCTAATTGGATTCATTGAACCTCCCCAAACATTTTTACTCTTCACACCTTGGTATGGTCTTCGAAGCGACGAGCGGTCTTGCCGGCAGCCAAATCCCAAAGACGAAGGGTTTTGTCCCATGATCCTGACAGAGCGTAGTTTCCGTCCGAGGACAAGACAACGTCACTGATGAAGTGAGAGTGTCCGTAAAGACGCTTTTGTGGGAAGCCATAGTTGCTCTCATCGTCGCGGGTCAACTTCCAGACGATCAGGGTCTTGTCTGAAAATCACAAGAAAATCGGCGAAATATTAGTCGGGACTAGATTTAAAAGCACTAAGGAATCGATTCGGATAAATTTCAACGCCCGATGCATTGTCACGCCTTGAATATTGCTCGATTCCGGGAATACAAATTCGTCCGGTCAACACTCAAGACATGCCGCGGCGACACCGTCATCAATAACCAGAAAATACTTACCTCGAGACGATGAGATAATAGTGTCGGGATCCTTTGGATTCGTAGCGATTTGGGTAACCCAGCCATTATGTCCCAAAAGGGTCCCGCGTAATTGCAAAGTCTCGGTCATTTTTCAAAAGTTCTAGCACGAGCGCAATTTACACGCAACTTACTCCAAAGAGCACTTGGAAAAGAAAGAGCGAACACGTCGTTGTGCGGACCGGGCGATGATTTCGACACAACGTAATTTGTGGATGGTGAAAATGTCAAATTTGTTGGGATTGGGTGTGGATTGTATCATTATTGCAGGGTGGTGTTTTTTTTTTAAATTGGCAAAATATAAATTGAAATAAAATTGAATTTCTGAAATTTATTATAGAAAAAAGAGTTAAAGTGCCGATAAATCAAGCGACAAGCTGGCTAGGGATACTTGCGTTCTAACTATCCTTAACAAGATCGAGAACATGGGCAGAGTCTCATAGAACTCTCCGCGTTTAAATACAAGCAAAAGACTCAGGTGCAGGTTGTTGATTGTAGCAGAGCGACAAAAGAAAAGAACGATGTGTTTCTTTCAATGGTTTATTAAGACTGAGTAGACAAATTTAAAACAAAAGACAAGAATCAAAAAAACAGGCGGCTTGCTAGATTTGATTCTACGAACAACATGAAGTTGGTGCCGGCGTAGATTCTTATCGGCAACACTTGAATACATTTGCTGCTAACACTCCTCCTCAATTGTTTTCAAGTCCAATTCTGTCACGCAGCTTCTCGAATTTTATCTTCGGTAGAGGTTTCGTAAAGATGTCGGCTAACATTTCTTCGGTGGGGCAGTAGCTGCATTTGATGACTCCGTCCTTCACGCATTGTTCAATGAATCTCTTCTTCGTGTCAATATGTTTTGTTCGCGCAGTGGAACTCTCATTTTTAATACGGCTGAGAACGTTTTGGTTGTCCTCAAACATTTCGACCTCCCGGTTCCCCTTCCAATTGAAGTCGCCAAGAAGTCGCTGCAGCCAAATGACTTCCTTGCATGCTTCAGTGAGAGAAACATACTCAGCTTCGGATGACGATAGTGCGACGCATTCCTGGCGTCGACATGACCAACTGATTGGTCCACCGCACATGATAATATATCCGGAATTTGATTTTCGTGTTTCGCGGCATTCAGCCCAGTCGGCATCCGCAAATCCAACCATGGGGTCTGCGTCTGTGCTACATCCAATCTTCAAACGCATTGAAGACGTTCCATTCAAATACCGGATGGTCCGTTTGACCTCCTTCCAATCTCTGGTTGTTGGTCGAGACACCTTCTGTGACAATATTGCAACGGCTGCTGCAATATCTGGTCGAGTGTTTGTTGAAATATATAACAAACATCCTATCGCTACACGATATTGATTGTTGTTTGGCAATATTTCTTCGCACGGGTCCGTGCGGTAAGTTGTACTAAGTGGCGTTTCTTGCGCCTTCGCATTTTCCAGTCCAAACTTCACTGCCACGCATTCGATGTATTTCTTCTGATCCAGTGTGAAGAATCCGTTGTTGATTTCCACACGAATGCCAAGATAATTGTTGACTCGACCGAGATCCTCGATGTCAAAATGTCGTTTGATGGTGTTCAGCAGAAATGCGATGATTTTCGGACTTGCACTTGCAACTAGGATGTCATCCACGTAGATTAGAACGAAAGCTTCTTCTGGTCCATGGTACGTATACAGACAAGTGTCGACGTTGCTCTGAGCGAGCTTGATGCTAATAAGTACTTCATGAAGCGTCCTGTTCCAGACTCGTGCTGACTGCTTTAGACCGTAAATGCTTTTCTTGAGTCGACAAACCTTATCTGGACTTTCTTCGCAAGCAAAACCCGGCGGCTGCTTCATGTAAATCTCCTCCTGGAGTTCGCCGTTGAGAAACGCTGTCTTGGCGTCGAAATGGTAAACTTCCATTCCCTTGCCAGCCGCCATTGCCAGGAAAACGCGGAATGTTGTATGATGGGCTACGGGAGCGAACACCTCTTCGTAGTCCGTGCCGTATTTCTGACTGAAGCCTTGAGCTACTAGTCGGGCCTTGTAGCGGTTTGGATTTCCATTTGGATCGGCCTTGATCTTAAAAACCCATTTGCACCCGACAAGGTTCTTGTCATTTGGCAAATCCACCAGCTCCCACGTCCCGTTTGTTAGTAGCGAGTCGATTTCTTCTCGCATGGCTTCGAGCCACTTCTCCTTGTCTTCCGACTCCATTGCTGCGTTGAATGTAGATGGTTCTTGATTGATTGCAATACTGATGTCATGAAATCGAATTGGTGGTACACCTAAATTCGGTCGTTGCGAACGACGAGTCTCATCTGCAGACGGAATGCTGCCAACTTGTGACAATGATGACCCCGCACCGGATGGTGTCGCCTCTTTCGTGTCCAAGGCGTTCTCTTCCTCCGTCTGTTCAGCTTCATTTGCCTCACGCAGATTGTTGAGGTCCAAACTAACTCCTTGAAAGGGTTCTTCTTCAGGCTTCTCAACTCGAATGTCCCCAACGACGAGATCATTTGTGAATTTCACGTCCCTTGAAACAACCACAATTTTCCTCGATGGCACGTAACACCGATACGCCTTTGCTTCTATGTCATGGCCCATAAACCTGGCCTCAACCGCCTTGGCGTCTAATTTTCGACGTCGCTCGTCTGGTACCTTGACAAAGCATTTCGCTCCGAAACGTTTCAAATTGGCGTAGAATGGCTTCCTTCCAAACCAATGTTCAAATGGGGTCTTCTCGATGCTTCGACTTGGCAATCGATTTTGGATGAAATTTGCCGTTGTCACGGCTTCGCCCCAGAAGGTGTTATCAAGCTTCGCGTCTGCAAGCATGCATCTGGCCATTTCAAGAATTGATCGATTTTTTCGTTCGGCCACTCCATTTTGTTGTGGCGAATAGGGGGCCGTGCGCTGGATTCTGATGCCCTCCGATGCGATGAACGCTTCAAAAACGCCGCCAATGTATTCGCCTCCGCGGTCACTACGGAGTGTCTTCACTCCGCGACCAAATTGATTCTTCATTAGCTGATGAAATTCTTTAAACTTTCCAAGAACTTCGGACTTCTCCTTCAGCAGGTAAATTGTGGTGTATCTCGAGTGATCATCGATTAATGTTAAAATAAAACGCTTACCCTGCGGTGTTGGTGTTTGCATTGGCCCGCAAACATCGCTGTGAACCAAATCCAAAATCGAGTCCGATTTCGTCTGGGACTGCTTCGGAAATGGTGTTCTTGACAATTTTCCAACTATGCATGGTTGACAATCCCGTTCACAATTCGCTCCGCAATGTCCGACTGTCATCCCGTCCGCAGCCTTGATGAATGAGATCTTTCGGATTGTTTCGAGGCTTCTATGTCCAAGCACACGATGCCACTGATGAATGCACTTGTCATCAGCATTCGCGGTCGCACATACACGCTGTTGCCTAATGCGCATTTTGTAGAGGCGGCCTTCCAAATCGCCAACTGCGACTTGTTGATCACTGCTTGATCGAATTTCGCATTTCGTTCCTCGGAAATTTACGCTGAATCCTCTTTCGGCCAATTTCTTCACTGACAGCAGATTGGTCCCGATGGATGGTACAAGCAGCACGTCGCTCATCACAACTGGTGTCAAATCGCCGTTGTCGTTGGCAAAGTTCATCCGAATTTTTCCTCTACCGGTCGACATCATCTCTTCGCCGTTCGCCACGGTGATTGCTTCCACATGTTCGTTTATCTCAGCAAACAGCATGCGGTCACACGCAATGTGACATGTTGCCCCGGAGTCCAAAATCCAGCCGTCGGAGCCTCCGATGAGAAACAAAATCTCCTTTCGTTCAGCGGCGTTCTCCACGATATTCGCATTATGTTTGTTACTGTGATTCGCTCGCCACTGCTGAAGCTTTTTGCACTCGGCCTTCACATGACCGCGCTTTTTGCAGAAATAACATGTCCTCGATAGTTTCCCTTCAGATTGACCAGCGACTACCTTCAATGCTGCACTGTTCGCCTCGCCATCACGCCCTGCACGCCGTCGGTGTTCTTCGCAAATGATGTTCTTCACCATATTCACAGTTAACTCACTTTCACGACGTGTCTCAAGTCCCAAAATAAGACCGTCGTAACTCGGCGGCAGTGAATTGAGCAGTAACGCGCTCAGAAGAAAATCGGGTTTGAGTTCACCCAACGCCGTGAGTCGTTGAAAAATTTCGACCATTGAATCGACATGCCCTTGCACGTTGTCACCTTCATGTGCAACTTTGCCGACTATTTCCCTAAGCAATCGAATCTTGTTTCCCGGAGTATCCCGCTCATGCACTTCTTTCAGAGCGTCCCATGCGGCTTTCGCTGTATCAATGCCTCGAATGTGCTTAATTTGGTCATCTCCGACTGCCAATCGCATGTACGTGAGTGCCTCCTGATCGACAGCATTCCAAGCTGTGGCCTCTTCAGCTACCAACGGTCTCTTCGTGATCATCGTCTTCCACAATCCTTTATGTTTTAGTATCGTCTCCAATCTAAAACTCCAATTAAAATAATTATCATCATCCAGTGGCTTGATGGCACACCGCGTGCTATTCGGGTCAAGAACGACGGACATCGTGACGGCTTCGACTTAATATGCACAAAAATTAATTTCTGGATCCGGAGACTGGGCCCATAACCTGTTGATTGTAGCAGAGCGACAAAAGAAAAGAACGATGTGTTTCTTTCAATGGTTTATTAAGACTGAGTAGACAAATTTAAAACAAAAGACAAGAATCAAAAAAACAGGCGGCTTGCTAGATTTGATTCTACGAACAACATGAAGTTGGTGCCGGCGTAGATTCTTATCGGCAACACTTGAATACATTTGCTGCTAACACAGGTATCGTTGACCCAGGGCAAAAGGTCTCCAGAAGACAATTTTATGCCGTCTGTGCTAAACCGCTGGTTATCTCAATAAACATTTAACGATTTTCTTCGACAGCAATCGGTCATCAAGTCGCTGACAAGCATCTCGCCAACTCACAGTTGATGCATAGTCCTGCCAGGATATTGTTTGGAGTTTAGGGTTTTATACTAGGTTCACACTAGAGCCAGTTCACTTGATCTGAGCCAGTTATTTTTATCTGAAACGTGTTTCCTTAAGGTCGCCGCCCACGGCAAGCATTTTGGTCGCGAGCATGCATCGAACCACGTCAAACTCTATAGAAAAAAAAATATGGGTGGCGACATTTAAACTCACCACACCTGAATCGAGCTCAGATCGAATGATTTTGTCCGCAGTGTGAACATGAACTTACACTTCACTGAGTCCTTGGTCAGTCTGGCATCTAGGGAAATAAACTAGCAGATGAGCTTGCTAGTCAGGCCTCCATACCTCTTCCTATTTATCGATCTAGGACCCTTTTTGTGAATAACCCTTCGAGGCAGCATAGGAATTCATCCTGGATTGGAACGGAAGACAATGGCCACGTCGTTATTGGTCAGGGAAGGTCAAATTATTTATCGCAGTATACTCGCATAAATGTATCCTCGATCTGCTCAACTAAGGTAGGAATGAGGTCAGATAAGTATCTGTGAACCATGCGAAGCAGACTATTTGACGAACACGTCTATTGGCTGGCCAAATATCGCATTCCCGAAGAAGCCTTCGAAGGGACGGTGTAATGGACAATTTTGTGGGCATCAGAAGATGCCCGTTGGGATGGATCCTAAAATTACGTTTACACTATCCCCAGATTACTTCATCTGCGCCAGCTGAGATAATCTGCGACTGTCAAATACATACAATTTTGAACTCACCACACCCAGATTACGCTGCAGATGAAGTAATCTGGGGATAGTGTGAACGTAATATAAGGTTGCCATAATGACAGTGAAGGTCGGGCAGTGCCATCTGGCGAAGAAAAAGGCCCCTCAACGAGCGAAGCAGCGGCCTATGCTTGCTGTGACTCAGTCCGGGAGACGTGGGAGGGGTTTTCGCAGTGCCATCTAGATATACAAGCCTGCACTCAGCTGGTTTTGACGGCTAAATTACGCAATTATTTCCTGTGATGACGGGGGGTCCACTGTGGGAACTTGTCGTGTACGGACGTGTCTCCATTTGGCTCATTAAGTGCGCAATAGCAGTGCGTGTGTTTGTGTGTGTAACGAAACAGTTACATTCGGAAAATTTGTCTTTTCCGTACAGTTCTACTTTGTTTTCACGCTCACGAAGTGTAATTATCAATCACGGATACGGGTTTGGCCGGAAAAGTGGTCGGCCATGTGGCCGGTACGACAGAAACGTGTATAACGGATTCATCGCCAGCCGCTCATAGCGGTCCGTCGAGAAACCGTTACGAAAAGGGAATTCAGTCGAATTCGGCGCAAAAGAAGCGTGAAAGACTTCGCTCTTTCATGAATGCATATAAAGCTAATACTGTAGCCAAAATCAACAAAAATTTCGTTCCCGAATGTTCGTTCGAGAAAATAAATTCATCAACGGCCTCGAAGGATTCCTCGACACCTGATCAGGTAACCCCTCATGTTTGGATGCCAAATTTCCGTCAAAGTGACTCCTCAATAATGGTCAACGTTACATCAGGGGCACATGCTGCCAATAAGCCAAATGACCCCAATATGACAAGTCAACAAGCAGCGTCAGCTAATTTATCGGACGAAACAACAAATATGGTGTGTGACGACCATAATAGCCATTCCAGCGCAGCAAATGCTCTTTTACTTTTAAGTTCAAATCCAAATGTACCGGACTCTGCAAAAATAAAGCAAATTTATGACAATTCATCTTCATTCCTACCGGCTAAAGGGCGGCTAGTGTTTAAGAAGCGAAAAATTTCTAATAATGATACTTCTCAGATTGTAATGGGTAACTCCACGCGCAATGGTAGTCAAAATAGGTATGCCCCTTTAGGGGCCATGAAGGATCCCCCCTCCACTAGGTCAACTGTCGGTCCGTCCTCGGTCAACCCCGCGAAAACTAAATTTTGTCCTCCGATTACAGTGCACAAGGTCTCGGCCAAAGAACTAATTGATTTAATAAAGGATATTGACAGGAACTGCAAGATTGATATGATTAATCTCTCTGAAGGCACCCACAAGGTAAAGGTAGATAACCCGGATACGCATTCCAAGTTAATGGAGGCGTGTAAGTCAGCCAAGCTCGAAGGTTATTCGTACACCTTAAAAAATAACCGTAAATACTCAACCATACTTCGTGGTTTATATTCCTTTCCCCTTGAGGAAGTGGAAGAAGAATTGAACCGTGTTATTGCTCCTAGCAAAGCCAAAGTTTCCAAACATACCACAGCTTGGTCGAGATCCAACAATGTCGATCTTGACGTATTTCGAGTAACTGTCGACGATAGGGAAACCCTCTCCTCCGTCCAAAACATCTCTTCGCTTCTCTTCCAAAGAATCAAATGGGAAAAACCCAATAAAAATGACTTAACACAATGTTATAACTGCCAAAACTACGGCCATGTTTCAGCTAACTGCTTCTCTCCTGCAAAATGTGTAAAATGCGCGGGCGATCACTCCTCACAAGAATGCTCTATTCAGGCTCACGGTAGCTCTGTCCCTGATTCGGCTCCTCCAATTAGATGTGCTTGTTGCCATGAGATAGGTCACCCAGCTAGCTACTCCAACTGTCCTGTACGCCTTAGATATAAAGCGAAACTGCAACAACGTCAGCAGCCTACTTTACCACGCGCATCTGGGAAGACGCCGGAAAGCAACTTCTCCGCTCAAAATCCTAATTACAATACGGGTCGGCCCTCTTTCGTAAGCGGTACCTCCTATGCTGACATAGCAGGTTCCAACTCTAATGCAGGACAGGGGCTTCTCTCGGCTCAGGGTTCCACATCCATATTTAAGGCCTTCCAAGAAGAAATTCAGTCCCTCTTTGGAATGTCGTTAGAAGCTCTAACAAAGCGTATCTCTGCCTTTTGGCATTCTACACGTCAGCTCAACAATGAGGATAAGAAAATGGCTTATCTCAACTTTATTATTAACATCTCCCATGGGTAAATTAATCATCCTTAACTCAAATGTAAACTCGCTGCTCTCCAACGGGAAGAGACTTGCCCTCATTGACCTTCTGCTTCAACATTCTCCTGACTTTGCTGTCTTATCCGAAACTAGACTAGGAGAGCTACCCCCAGGAAATAAAGTCTTCTTAAAAAACTACAAGCTTGTCAGAAATGACTTGGGTAGGGGCTCCGCAATATGCATCAAATCAAACCTGAAATTTAGAACCGTAACCATTAACTCCTCCGTTGCCCCTATAACAGCAATTGAGACTGAACTAAATATAAGTAACAATAATACGATTAAAATTCTCATAGGTGCAATTTATGTACCTTGTAGCGTTGGTAATAACCTGAAAAATGCCCTGAACGATTTCCATAATGTATCCATAAATTTCGACGCCTCTATTCTCGGTGGTGACTTCAATAGCCGGAGTCCATCCTGGGGTGATTCGGCAACCAACGCAAATGGCTCTGTTTTGGAGAATTGGCTGCTTGATAATCCTGAGCTAGGGGTCGATTTTGTTACATCCGACTCTCCTACCTTCCCACGCGGGTCTTCTTTCCTGGACGGATTCATATTATCCGCATCTTTACTTGACGAATACTCACAATGCTCTACCTTACCCGCTCTCTCCGATCACCTTGCCCTCGCACTTCAGCTAAACATAGGAAGTCCTGCCACGAACATAGACATAAACTCAGGTGCTCGGAACTATAAGTCTATAAACTGGACCGAGTTTAACCGTGACCTTACCAATCTCCTACCCCCCTCACTACCAATAGATACACTTATATCTAACTTGGAAATTGACACCCAGATTTCCTCAATCAATGAGGCAATTTTAAAATCTACCGATAAACACGCTCCTCGTATTAATGCGCGTTATTATAAATATGGCCGTCTAACCGAAGACACATTACATTTCATACGGGAAAGGAAAAAATTGTTACAAAGACGGAAAAGAATTTTTCATAGAGCCCACAATAGGACAAACAATGTCTATGAGTTCTTCTCAAACCAGATTGCCCTTCTTTCGTCCATCATTGAACAAAAAATTAACCGAGACTTAAATAACTCCTATTCGTCGTTTCTTAAACAAATTAAACCAGGCCCTGATTGTTTTCGTGCAGTAGATAGACTATCAGGGCGTAAGAAAAAAGAATTCAATGTCAACTCTTCGGTAATCAATCACGATAATTCAGAATTTGTGACGACACATCAGAAATTAGATATCTGCGCGTCTTTCTTCAGCTCTCTATTTACCGAAATACCTCCGGATAATCAGTCGTGGGCCAGAGAGGTGTCTGACAGAGTCCACTCGCATATAACTAGCCTTGAAGGCTCATTCCTCACCATATTCTCTCACTCAAACAATGCTCTGCAACCCGATTGCCCACAATTCCCGGATGCATTTACCTCCGTCGGGGAAGTAGCTCAGAAGATGCAACTACTAAACACCAAAAAATCTTGTGGTCCAGATCAGATATCTAACTACATCATCAAAAAAACAGCCGACTCACTGACCACGCACCTCACCATCATCTTTAACCATTGTATTAACAATGGCTACTTTCCAATCTCCTGGAAAACTGCTGCCGTCATCCCTACCCCCAAGAAGGGCTGCAGGGGAGATATCAACGACCTAAGACCAATTTCCCTGTTGTCTAATATCGGCAAACTTTTCGAACGCATTCTCCTTCGTCAACTGGACTCCTTCTCTAGGGACTTAGTCCCACACCACCAATTCGGCTTCAAACCTGCTCACTCTACAGAACATGCCATTGCCATTCTCCAAGAACACATCACGTCTAACCTTCATCAACAGAACTGTACGGTAGCTTGTTCCCTGGATCTATCCAAAGCTTTCGATTCAGTATGGCATGCAGGATTAATTGATAAACTCATAAGCCGTAATTGCCCTACTCCCTTACTAAGGTTAATCATAAATTTTCTGGCTGATAGGAAATTCGTAATCAAAATCAACAACGAATTTTCGTGTACAAAAGATATTAAGTCGGGAGTCCCTCAAGGTTCTATCTGGGGTCCCCTTTTATTTAACATATATGTGCATGATATTCCATTGAATGACCCCATCCCATCTGAACCATCAGACACCCTTTCCACCACTGGTGGCCTGATGTATGCTGACGACACCATAATATTCGCAAGTGATCCTAGTCCTCTTCGTGCAGCAAGCACTCTACAACCCTTAATCGATCGATGCATAGAGTACCTCGATAAATGGGCTCTCAGAGTTAATGGGAGTAAATCTGAAATTACTTGTTTTAGAAACACAGGTACAAAATATAAAAACGGAGTGATAACCGAAAGCAAAGCCATTGCCATTCGGATCAAAGGTATTCGAGTCCCCCTCAAAAAACAACTAAGGTACTTAGGAGTACATATGAAGTACGACTTGAAATTCAACCAACATGCGAGGACTCTTTTACACAAGGCTAAAAAAGCCGTGTACTCCGTTAAAAAACTATTATCCCGTAGAGCTCTCCGCCTCCGCACAAAAACTCTACTTTACAAAACCCTTATCAGACCGATCTTATCATACTGTTTCCCAATTTGGGCTACCATTTCTCCTACAGTGGCAAACGAGTTCCAAGTCTTCGTACGCAAAATTCTCCGCGCATGCACTGGATTATATCGTAGACCTAACAAAAGACACTTCAAAAACGCGTCACTCTACAAAAAAGCCAACATCACCCCGTTCATAAAATACTCCACAGAACTGGCCGTTCATAGAACTCGCAATTGGGCGGCCCACCCTAACCCTCTTGTTAAAAGAATGGCTGAACGCAGCCAAACCCGTCCTACCAATAATACCCTCGTATCGGGCCTCTCGTTAGTCATGTCAAGACTCCCAGATATGTTCGAACCTGTCAATAGTCCCAAATTCTTACCAAAATTTTTTGATAAAAAATGTAATCAAATCCGCAGGGGTTGATTGTGAAATGGGACGTCTATTACAACCGGCAATGGTTTCCTGATCAAGCATTCCTTTGAATTAGAATAAACATAATAACTTTGTGCCTTACGCTCAGTAAAAAATAAAAGAAATAAACAAAAATTTTCTTCCAGTTTTATGAATTACTTTGAAAAAAATTAATTTCATGAAAAAATATAATATAAGACAACCCAGATGTTCTACAATATAAACTGTATTTTCATTATTATTACAAGAAGTATTATGGCACTCTGTAACAGAGTCCGGTTCTGTTTTATATAAATTTTATTATAACATGATGTATATAGTTTTCTCTATGCGTTCTCAGGATCAGCCCACTAAAAGTGATGTACAATATTTTCTTATATAGTCTACAATTAGGGTGGCAATCTACAATAAGAATTGTTATACAAACATAAGTCCCATAAGCATATAATAATCTTTAGTTTCTAGTCATAAGTTAGTTTTAAGTTGTATATTAAAAAAAAAAAAAAAAAAAAAAAAAAAAAAAAATCTATTTTAAAAAAGGTTGTTCCTCCAAGTGAGCACTGTAGGAAATTCTCCGAAACGAAATGAATTTATAATATAATATTATGTTTCACCGATAGATGTAGCTTGAACTAATGTCAGAGTGACATAATTTAATCAGTCACCATTCATATCTATAACAGCCTGTAATAGGTTAAGTAAATACATGTACAAATCGCTCAATAAACTCAATTCAATTCAATTCAAATTTCCTGTGATGACGCCATCGTATCCACAATCCAGTGGTCGGCGACTGATGGCGGCGAGTTCCCAGTATTTGTGCGTTTCGTGTTAATATTACGTTTACACTATCCCCAGATTACTTCATCTGCAGCGTAATCTGGGTGTGGTGAGTTCAAAATTGTATGTATTTGACAGTCGCAGATTATTTCAGCTGGCGCAGATGAAGTAATCTGCGGATAGTGTAAACGTAATATTAGCTACTGGCGGTTGCTACATCAATTTCATAGAACGATGGAAGTTGGGAGAATTTTTTTCCGCACGCAACGGTGAAAATTGGGAGAATTTATTTCCGCACGTTGTATGCTCAAATCTCAAACGTTACATATATACAAATGTGAAGTTCTGATTAAATAATCCGGCCAAAGTAAGTAATCGCCACCAATCCCCAACTATCGGTCATTTCAAACTCGAATTCCCTCATTCGAGCTTCCTTCTTTGGTCACTCGGTACTCCACTGGCGCTACCGTCGCAAACATCTCTCAAACGCGCCAGTCTTCAACCATAACGGCAGGCAACGCCAAAAAAAACCTGACGTCACATACGCAGGTCTTGTAATTTGTCTGACCGCGGCCATTTTGTTTCGAATTTCAAAGAGGCGAGTGTGCTTGCCTTTTGTAAATTTCGTGCGGCAGTTTTTCTCGCTGAAAACTTGGAAAACCCAAATCTAGAACACGTCAAACTCTTTTTCGTTTCGTTCGTTTTTGTGTTCGCCATAAAAAAACGGTAACGAGAGTATTGTCCCTGACGTTTTTTTCCTTCCGAGTACACCCGCAAATTGTGCGACAACGACGACGAGAAAAGTTAGAACAGAATTCCGACCCCGAGTGTTCTATCGTGCGAAAATCGTGTCGTAGCCTGGAAGTGTTTTGCAGCAGTCGTGCTCGGGGAAAAAAGAAAGAAAAGTGTACTGAACACCAGCGCATTTTTTATTTGAAGAAGGAAAAATTTTCCGGCTCAACGGGCTCGATAAGTTGAAAATCAATCAATCGCGCACACACGGCGGAAGCGGCCTCCATTTCCATATTTGCTGACAGGTTTTTCATATCGGCAAGTGCATGTCTTTTTGTGTGTGAAAAATTCTTGGCGGCGCCCCGTCATCATTGCTTGAGTCATTTTTCACAAAACGTATTCGGAATTCCGTACGGGAGCGGTGTGTTGAGTGCTGCGGTCCGGTCGGTTGATTTTTGCGCTCTGTGTAGTAATTTTTCGGTGCCGCGGCGCTAATTTGCATTTGTGCTTCGCCGCTTATCAGCGTCGCGTGAGCGCTTTTGTGGGGTGTGCGTGTGTGATTCTGAAAACACAGAGTCCTGGTGTACGAAAAAGCTGTCGCTGTTGCGCCAACATAGTCACCGTGTACCGGACTAAAGTGCAGAGCGGACCGCCGAAAGGAAGAAGCGACATCTTCGACGATGGAGGACAAAGAGATCACCAAGGATCTGGACCAATGGATCGAGCAGCTGAACGAGTGTAACCAACTAACGGAGACACAAGTGAAAACCTTGTGCGATAAGGTAAGTTCTGCAACAGCGGTCTCATTGACTTTGTTGTCATTGTGCCCAGTCCTCTGGGACAATCGCGGAAGTGCAGGTCACCAGACCGTGTTCGATCCGTGACCAGAATCTGGCCAAGGCGATGAACAGAACAAACCTGTCGTCGCCACCCTGGCATCCGCTCCGAACAAATCAGCCGTCCCACAAATTCGAGCTGCTCACCTTCGATTTTAAATTTAGAAAATTCGCACAGAACTATCGCTTCGACCGCCAACCATTGTGCGTGCGCCGGGAGGCTCGCTGGTCGTGCGGGAGGGCAGCGGCGGCGATTGAAGCAAGACAATACTAAACGGTAGTAGTACCTAATTAGCAACATCCACGGAAGCCCAACGATGGATGAGGCTCCTGGCCTTTGACAGACATTCGTGAATCGCGACGATGCCTTGTCTCGGCGAAGGGCGTCCCCCATACGCCTTCGCACAAGCAACGCCGCACGGTGATGTAATTTTTGTTTTGGGCATTTCTTCGGTCACGTTGCGTTGTTGTTGTTGCTGCTGGTTGTGTTCTGCAAAATCGATTTTTCCTGTTTTTCTTTTTCGAGCGGGTATTTTCTTCTGGACTGGTTCTAAAATTCCGCCTGCCGACTTTCATGGGGATTACTCATGATCGTCTCTCCCTGCTCTGTCCTCTAATCAATTAATTGGTCACTTTTATTCGCCAAATGTTTTCTTTTCGCTGGTACCTTGTGAGTCACGTTCCGTAAACAAAAACATTGCAAAATTGCACCGGGTCACGCCGTGTGAAATGTTTGTGGATTTTGCGTTGTTGGTACATACCAGCAAGCGGGGGGTGGAGATGGGTGGCGAAATGGTCGTCCGTCGCACACCTGCCCTCCCGTTCGATGAAAGTATGCTGCGGCTGCTCGGCCAATTCTGGGCACGTGTTTTGTGGTATCGTCGAGTGCAGTGAGCGAAAGTGAAATGGAGTTATTAATAGTCCCCAACTCAATTTTGTGCGGCACTGCTGATGATGTATGTACGTCGTCGACATGTTTCCGAAAGCATCTCAAGTCCTGTATCTATTTTGGAAAATCACTTCACGTGGTTGTGGGTTTCGTTAACGATGGCTGGAGGAGTCTGGATGAGCGTTGGATGGAGTTTGTTTGGGCTCTGATTGGACTCGACGCTCAAGTGGATTTCAAGGAGTTCTTGTGGGCATCGTTAATGTGTTCTATGATAGATTTGCGTTGTTAGTTGTTTGGGGTAAGCATTTGTGGCTCAGTAGCTGCACAACACTTTTTCCTGGACGATTTAGCACCATAGAAAATTCCTTAGCTACGAATTGGTTTGTGTTCCTGGGACAGAATACGTTAGTATGAAAGATTTGCGCTCTTAGACAGTGCATACCCACAGGAAATCATTGTGTGCGTTCAGAAGGAACTGAGCAGCTTCCGCTCAGCGAACATGTTCAGAACGAGCGGGTTCAGAAGTGACTGAGCAACTTCTGCTCGGGTGAGCATGATCAAATTTCACCGAGCAAGAAATATTTCTGCTCACTGATCAGTGCTCAGTGCTCAGGTTCTTCTTCTTCTTTTCAACCTCACGCTCATGTTGCGAGTTTCGAGTTTTGACAGTTATCAAATTGGTTGTTGTGTTTTCGCCGCTTTCGGCTTCTAGTTCTTTTGAATTTGGTTTCTCGTTGTTCGTGATTTTTGTAATGGACAGCGTGGGATTCATGTACTTTCCACTTTTCGGCACTTGACGTCTAAAATTGTCATCGTCAGCTTTCAGCTGGTCGATTTGTCAGCTGGTGAAGTAGCGTTCAGCAGGTGCAGACTCCAAACCGAGCAGCTCCGGAGATGCTCGCGAGCAGTTGCGGAGCAGCTCGCGAGCGGTTTCTGCTCTTTTGCCACCTTCTGAACGCACTCATTGTGGAAAATCTCAGACAGAATTTTCAATTCAAGCAGTACGAACAGACACGCCAGAGTGGATTTCCATTTTAAGCAGTGCTAATCCACGGAAATCCACTCTATATCCAATCTTAGACTGAATTTTCCCGGAGTGTATTTCCCCCTTAAGGCTAGCACTTAACCTTTTCGTGTAAAAATTTCTTGCACTTATCTCTCCCACGAAAAAGGGACAGGTGGAAACTTGCAAACAGCACACATTCGCGCGCTTTTTTCCTTCCCCTTCAAAAGAGAGCTGTCATCATTGTGATGACCGGTTTCCACGCAAAATAAAACGAAAAGTAACTGTTTCCGCATGAAAATTGCCCGCAATGTCGTGGAGAATTTTTCGTATGTGTGCGGTTTCGTGTGAAATATGTTAGTATCGTGGTAACGAAATTTTTAACAGTTTTTGTATGAGATTTCGCTCGAAAAACGGAGGTTAGTACTTTGGCTTTATATAGTCCGATTCCATGGATATTCATTTCGGAAAATTATTACGGACTTCCTCGCGGTTCTTGTGTGGAAATTACTTCGGTGGCGGGAACCTCTCTTCCTGAGCTCGCCGGCCTTCGTACGCGCGTTCTGAACAATTCCTCCAGTCGTTCTTCCTCCAGAAGATCCTGTTGAGGAATTCCCCGACTGGCCGCTCTCCTGGACGAGTCGGCGAGAAACGCGACCCTCTCAACGCCGCGACTTGTGACGTGCTCAAGGAAGTAGGTTTCCACCTCTCTGCACCGAACGTACCGCCCCATACACAATACAAGTCCTAAACACTCTGCGCCACAGATCACTGAGAGGTGGTCGGGACCCCCTTGCCGGCTCAGCCCAAGGAGACGGGCGTGGGCGCCACGCGTCCCTCTCAACGCCGCGACTTGTGACGTGCTCAAGGAAGTAGGTTTCCACCTCTCTGCACCGAACGTACCGCCCCATACACAATACAAGTCCTTAACACTCTGCACCACAGATCACTGAGAGGTGGTCGGGACCCCCTTGCCGGCTCAGCCCAAGGAGACGGGCGTGGGCGCCACGCGTTTCACGAATGGAACGGGGGGTGTCCCTTCCTGGAGCGGGCCGAAACGCGAAGACGCGCTCCGATGATCACCTCACAGCAAACAACCTCACGCGAAATCACCCGGCGTACTCTCGCGAGGACACTGGCTACGCCTAACCGAGCGCCCCAAATTTCTTATACCAGAACTCCGATCAGCGAAACACAGTAGTACAACCAAATATTTGTAATTCTCCAATTTTCACTCTTACGCGTGCCAGCCGTCACTAATTACACTTGTCTTAATTTTAAACTTAATGCTAATTGATAAGTACCTCAACAAGTGGGCGGCAACCTCACTAAAAAAATCCCCGCCTAATCCAATCTCAACCGCCGTTTCGCTGTTCCAATTTCGTTGCCAATAACAATACACCGGCTCCAAATTCCACCGTCGTATCGCTGTTCCAATTTCGTTGCCAATTTCGTTGCCAATAACAATACATCGGCTCCTCCAAATTCCACCGCCGTATCGCTGCCGTAAAGAAGCTCGTAGCCTAAGATGCTGAAGACGCTCGTATCTGGTTTCTGGTTTCGTTCGGGATTTAAACAGAAAGAGGAGGGTGTCGAATGTATTCCACAGTCAATTAAGACTTCTTTAAAAAAAAAAAAAACGAAGTACGGATTCGTACGCAGATACTCACCTGGTTTCGTTCGGGAATTAAACAGAAAGAGGGTATCCCGTACGAATCCGTGCCCTTTTATATGTTCGGGTGTACGGTGCCTCACACCTGTTGGCCTTGAATTTTCAAAAAGTCCCTGACCTTGGGCCATACACGTTCCGGTGCGTGCACACTACGTGGTATACGATCCACAGATCACCACCGAGAATTTCCGCTTAAAGCTCTAATCTAAGATCTACTAAGATCAGTTTTTCGTGTGAAATCTTATACAAAAACTGTCAAAAGTCTCGCTCGCACGAAAAATTGTCGCTAATTCGGCACTAACATATTTAACACGAAACCCTACACATAAAAAAATTCTCCACACCGTAGTAAGCAATTTTCACGAGAAAACAATTCCTTTGGTTTTTATTTCGCAAGCAAATCGGTCATAACAGTTGTGATTGTCTTCTTTTGAGCGAGACGGGGAAGTTCAAGTGTCGTGTAGTAGAACGCCGCGGATATGTGCTGTGTGAAACTTTCCACTGCCTCTTTTTCGTTGGAGAGATAAGTGCGCAAGATTTTTGCACGAAAATGTTAGTACCAGCCTTTAGGCAGTACCAGCTCCTGGTATAGGCTTATGGGATGTCATATCAAAGGATACAAAGAGCACATTCCATTTCTGATATTTCTTTCCAATTTGAAGTGACCATCGCGGAGTGAGGGGCACAAAATTAGATTGTGTTGTCCGACATCCGTTGTTCGAGTCCATCCAAGCCACAGATATTGACATTTTCCAGAAAGCAGGTATGTATGTACGTCATGTGCAAAGCGTCATTGCCTGCGTTCAGAAGTTACCGAAGAGCTCGCGAGTAGCTCCGGAACTTGTCGATTATGCAGTCTGTGCCTGCTGAACGCGACTCTCGTTGTCACACACACTTCATACGAAAGTCAAGGAGAAAGAAGAAGAAGAAAAGTGTGAGCGGTGAGCAGAAATTTTTCCTGCTCGGTGATCAATTGATCATGATCAGTTGAGCGGAAGTTGCTCCGTATCTTCTGAACCCACACATTATGATTCGGTACCCTGCTCATACAGTACGGTGAAACAATCATCATCGTGGCGCAACAGCCCAAAATCAGCCTGCTCCTGTTAAATATCTACATATCAGGACTCCCCACCCCACCAGAAGGACTCCAACTCATCACCTATACGAATGATTGTTCAATCTTAGCCACTGGTAACGGCATTCCATTGATGTGTGCAATGATCAACAGCTGCGTCGACATACTCAACGCCTTTTTCACCAAAAAAAACTTGTTTACCTCAGCGTTGAAATCATCTGCCACTTGTTCACATCTTGGACCAAGGAGGTGAAAAATAGTTGGAACATATCTGTAGGAGACCAACCTATTTCCATCGACAATCATCCGAAAATTCTTGGTCTCACCTTGGATAGGAATGACACTATCATCTGCCCAAGCTTCCACAATATGTTAATTGCCTTGACCCCACCAGGGGCATGGGGGGCGTCAACATCTCTTAGCAGTTCTATGCCTTGTTGACGTTTCGATAGCATATCTACTTTTCGGAAGTGCAGTTACTAGCATGCACCTCCTATCCGCGCCGTCTTTATACTGACAAGCTCGGAGCACTGTGTGAGTTCTATTAGCATCCATAGGTAGTTTTTGATCGCGCCGAGATTTGAACTCCGATCTCTAGATTAGTATCGTACGAGTATTTGATTTTGTTTGGATAGTCAAGATTTTTGATGACAATCACGAAAAGAGTGAACTGGTAACAGTTAAAGACATATATTTTTTTGGTAACATTTTTTCTCAAACAGACTGTACTATCAGTATTGCCCACCCAACGCATGACACCCTGTTTACATTAAAACTAATCATAACCTCACTTTTCGGATAATTTAAATTTTTGGAGAGCTTTTTCTCAGCAGCTGCTGTCTGCTTCCGTGAGCTGCTTTTTATTACTATGTACCCGTACTTATCAATTGTATAAAAAAAAAAAAATTAGAAAAAAAATCCTGGGGCCCGATTCCGCAAGAGTGAATTTTTTCAGTGCGCACCGAAGAAATGCGATTCCGCAAGAGTGAGATGAATTTTTTCGGTGCGCACCGTGCTGAATTGCAAAAATGCGATTCCGCAACGATGCGATGAGTTTTTTTTGACAGTTCCGGTGCGCACCGTGCGAATATATTTTGCACTGGCTATTTGGTAAGTGCAAAATATTTTTTTTTTTTATAAATTATGTATTAAATTGTTGATTTCTGCATACGAAGGTGGAGTATTACTTTTCAAAGCAGAAATGGATGAAGGACTGAGCTTCGTGTTGAATTTAAGGACAAAAATATAAAAATTCATAGTGAAGATGAGAAGTTTTTGTTTCCGTATCCGGTGCTTTCTTTAGCAATTTATATTAAGGGGATTCACGCTTAGTGTCGTGAATGTCGTAAACGTCGTATTCGTCGAAAACTTCTTTCATCTCTATAGTAAAATGACAGAAGTTTACAACGTTACGGCAAATACGACGTTTACAACGTGGGCATGCATCCCCCTATTATTATTAGGCCGGCCGCGTCTTGGATGTAAGCAGGGCAGCGCAGCGCGCACATGGCATTGTTGTTGTAACAACTGTCAAAGTCTGATTTTACAACAACAATGCCATGTGCGCGCTGCGCTGCCTTGCTTACATCCAAGACGCGGCCGGCCTAATAATAATAGGGGGATGCATGCCCACGTTGTAAACGTCGTATTTGCCGTAACGTTGTAAACTTCTGTCATTTTACTATGGAGATGACAGAAGTTTACCACGATTACGACATATACGAAATGGAGTATGAATCCCCTAAATGATTATATTTAACGCTAGATGTGAAATGGTCCGTGGTTGGGAGTTTAATATACTCGTAAACACAAGACTTTTCCTCCTGAAAGAGATTAAATGTTATTGATCGATTCCATAATTTCATATGAAGCATGAACGTCACCCATTTTTATAATGTTTTCAGCAATCAGAAAAATTACACACGTTTGACGTTTGTTTGAAAAATTCATTCAGCACTGAAAAACTCATTAGCTTTTGCTGAATTGCATCAGTGCGCACTGATATTTTCGGTGAATTTTTTCAGTGAGTTTTTTCAGTGCGCACCGAAAAAACTCACTCTTGCGGAATCGGGCCCCTGCTACATGCTAACCTTTTCGTGCGAAAATCTTGCACTTATCTATCCCACGAAAAATTAAGAGTGGAAACTTGCACACAGCACACGACCGTTGAACTTGCCCTTCTCTCGCAACAAAGAGCGATCACTACTGTGATCTGTGATGACCGCTTTGCATGCGAAATATTGTAAAATGGAAACAGATGTTTTCGCGTGGAAATTGCTCACAACGATGAGGAGAGTTTTTTCTATGGTTCCGTGTGTAATTTTTTAGTACCGAGGTAGCGAAAATTTTTCGTGTAAGTGCAATTTTTGACATTTT
This sequence comes from Chloromyia formosa, assembly GCA_964017055.1. Lineage (NCBI taxonomy): Eukaryota > Metazoa > Arthropoda > Insecta > Diptera > Stratiomyidae > Chloromyia > Chloromyia formosa. Next base: position 152,678,958 of record OZ024815.1, on the reverse strand, counting down.
TTGTATGTATAAGATTTCGCATGAGAAACTAATCTTAGTACCATGTTTAAAATAGAATTTCATTTCCGTCTCAGTTCACGCTGCTTTGATGTTTAAACAAAAAGATGGAAGAATGCGAAGGGTTAGGTACTTGAGATTGGTATGAAAAAAGTTAGCGGTATGTCTTGGAACTGATTATATGGTCCGAAATATCGTAAATGTGTGTTTTTACGGCTGCAGTAGCTCGATGGGTAGAGTGTCGATTTACCAAGAGGTCGGGAGGTCGCAGGTTCGATTCTTGTCACGAATATATTCAGGTATTTCTTCTATTTTGAGCTTTGTAGATTTGTTAAAGACGAATTTTGGGTACTTCATCTTTATACCCTAGACTTTTAGTATAGAGTATATTGTTTTTGTCACGACGGAAATATGTAACACCTTAAAGGAGGCTCCGGAGGTATAGCAATGTATATATATAAATGATCAGGGTCACCTCCTGATTCGATTTAGCCATGTCTGTCTGTCTGTCCGTTCGCACGATAACTTTCGATAGAATCAAGCTAGCGGCTTGAAATCTTGGTCAAATGTTGGAAGTATGATCTAGTTGGTTGGTATTGAAAATGGGCATGATCAGACCAAGAGAACGCCTACCTCCCCTACATATGTAAAATACTTAAATGTATCCATAACTCCCGATTTAATAAACATGAAAAGCTCTAGCTTTGGTATATTGCTCGTGAGGGTAATCTTATACTCTCTTGCAAAAATTAAAATCGATCAGTTGAAAACTAACGGCAATTTTCTTACAAAGAGCCCCGTACTACCCTACTTTTCAGGTTTTTTGTCCATAACTCTTGAACAAATTGACGTAGAGATCTGATTTTTGGTATGTAACCCTGAGGTGAGAAGCTGCTTTGGTTTTAGTAAGTTGGGCGTAATCAGATCAAAGGAACGCCTACCTCCCCTACAAAATTTAAAAAATTAAATATGACTTTAATTACGATAACTTTCGATAGAATGACACTTGCGAGTTGAAAATTTGGCAGACCGTTGGTAGTGACATCCTGTTAGTTGGTATTGAAAATGAACAAGATCCGACCTAAGGAACCCCTACCTCTCCTACAAATGAAACTTCAAATAAGCGATAACTTTTGATAGAATGAAGCCAGCGACTTGAAATTTTGGTCGAATGTTTGAAGTGAGATTGAGTTAGTTGGCATTAAGGATGGGTTAGATCCGACCTATGGAGCCCCTACCTCCCCTAGAAATGAAATTTTAAATAAGGGATAACTTACGACAAAAAGCTAGCGACTTGAAACTTTGGTCAAATATTTGTAGTAGGATCCAGTTGGCTAATACTGAAAATACGTAAAATCCGACCAATGAAACCCCTGCTTCCCCTACGAATGAAACTTCAAATAAGCGATAACTTTCGATAGAGTAAAGCTAGACACCTGGCATCTTTTTTTTTAATGTTTGTATGGTGATCTAATTGGTTGGTGGCTATGATGGGCAAAATCCGATCCAAGAAACCTCTACCACCCCTACAAGTGAGACTTCAAATAAGCAATAACTTTCGATAGAATGAAGCCAGCGACTTGAAAAATTCGACAAATATTTGTAGAATGGGTTAGTTAATTGATTTTTAGAATGGCCAAGATACTCATGAATGTGTGCCAACCTCCCCTATAAACTGGCCATATAGGAAACCCACTTTTAATGTATATGGTCGTTGCCAAATGGTACTTTTGGTATCACCACTAGGTCTGTACAAGTCTAGGGTATATACGCTTCGGACTCCGGGCCTGGTTTTTATAATGCTCTAGACTTACTGGCGCAAGGATCCGATCAGTGTCGTCCGTAAATTCCATACTTCTTTCGTTTTGTCGTTAGTCATTATCATTATATTAATTTTATCTTTTTTTCTATTTTTACGAATATTATACTGGAACTATGGGGAAGCCCTTTTCATAAACCTATATGCCCCTCCCCGACAAGCATTTTTCCGAATATTATACTGAAACTAAAACCGCTACAACATGATATGTATGTACATGTATTTTCCTATACATTCCCATTTTTCCAACGAGGTAAACTGCTTGTGATCATGCTACGACAAACATCACAATATTTGCATGAGCCCGTTTTCTATGAATGAACGAACCAGACCGGAACTGTTTTTATTTTCACGTATATAAATATTTCCCGTATCTCAATTTCCCGTGTGCCTATATCAAACAAACAAAACCAACCCGATTAGTTTCCATGAACAGTAAGTTTTGCTGCATGCGGCATCTTGTCCATACATACTATTAGTATGTAGAAGGATTTTTAGACTTCTTGAAAAATACTTTCACTCTCAATCCACTCTGGATGTAGTTTGTTCGTTTAAGAAGCAATCATACTTTGCGTGTCTGAAACACGCATGGAAAACGTGTAAAGCCCACACACAAATTATCGTTTGTTGCGTGATGCAAATTATTATAGAAGAATACTCTTAATAGAGGATAACATCGAGTTCACTGAGAGACGATGGTTATTTCGCTCGGTTTTGAGGGATATTTTTAGTTTCCGGGGACCGGGGTGAAAAAATCTCTTTTCATTCAGATTTTTTGACATTGTTTGCTCGCGTCACCATAAAACTCTCGATTTGCAAAAAAAAAAAATAATTTTTTTTTTTTTTAATTTTTTAATAGTTTATACTGAATGCATGGTTCAAAAATGATCAAAACGCAGAGCGAGCGAAGCGAGCGTTCATAATTGTGCGAGACTGAGGGCTGCGATCCCTTCAGCGCGGAGCGATCGGAGTCCACGCAAGGGGACTTGCGAATCTTCCAACTTGCCATGCCCTCAATATACCAAACATTCAATATAAATCTTAAAAAAAAAGAAATGAAACCAGAATATAGAGGACTACGCCCACAATCCGAGGGTTTTGTAGCAAGCGCTTATTTTGATATGTAAATATCGGCTCCTTGCTCTTCTTGCTTGATAACTTGATAACACTCAGATAAAAACACCATAATTAAAATGTCTTACCCATGATACAGTATCTTACATTTCAATTCATAAATAAAATCGGAAAATAGAGGGCTTCGCCCGCAATCCGAGGGTTTTGTAGTGTCCCATACCAATAGGAGATGATCTGTTCTACTATTGGGGATGCTTAACCATTCATGTTAAGACGATATAGCAAATTGCAAGCTTGCATAAAAAAAATATTAAAAATAAATTGTTTGAATTATTATAGAAAGTAGAGGCAGCAACCACCCTACACCAGATGAAAAGAAAAATTTGACCTTAATTTCCCCTCTATGTGGGCTTTTGTTAGGACGGCACCAACCATTTTGATTGAAGAAAATATTGCAAACAAATTTAAATTTGCAGAGCAATATGTAACTTCACAGTCAATGATAAGCTTTATCTTACATTCTGTTTCGATCTCTTAGTGATCACGATCAGTTTCAGTTGCAGTGGTCCCTACTGAAGAAGAAACTTGGACAGGCTTTTCATACTTAGTGTGGCCTCACACTGTCGAACTTAATTGAATTAAAACAATTAACAGTAAATAATGAGTTATATATTTCTATCTAATTAATTCTGATGTAACGACTGTTTGTTTTTGAATATTTTATCTAATTTGGGAGGAATTTCATGATTTTTGATCGTTTTCGCTGAATATTATCGTCCGGTTATTTTTATCACTTCTGCTCAGTTCAAACGTGATCACAATAAGCGGGACCCGCTGTATTTGCTAATTTGCATCGATAGAGCACGCTCGGAGCGCGCTTCGTCGTGCGAACGACTTTGAACGACTCTTTTCTGTGTCTGCACAGTAAACTTAATCCTTGTGCTTATAGCTATAACCAACTTTTACTTCGGAATATTAAAAATGTTCAGCTGTCTGCCTTCTTTTTATAATAAATTCCTGTGAAATCTTATAATCTTAACAAGGCTGGTAAACTGTAATCAATTGACCGATCGAAATGTATAACATAAAAAATTCGCATGCACACTATACCCGCATTGCAATTGTTGGAAAACAAAGAAAAAGAAAAACATTGAGTCTTGATATCAATTTCATGATAACCGTTCGTACCAAATTTCAAAAGTGAAAATGATACTCGTATCTGTACGCCAACAACTCGCCTCTCGTCGCTCCTCGGCATATTAAAAGCTTATTTTCTGACTAGTCTGAACTAGTTAATCAGTCCTACGTATGTTTCATGAACGGTCATTGTAAAGTATCTTTTGTCACTTGTTTCTTCCAGCCGTATATTGTGATTCTATGTTGATAGGTGTGCTTTTAATTGAATTAAATATCAAATGACTGGAGTTGTTTTGAGTTGCAAGAGAGAGTTGCAATTTGCCTAGCTAGTTATCAGAAGAATTCACTAGATAACGGACAAAGATATTTTTTCACAATGTGGACTTTGTGTGATTTGTAATATAAAATATTATGTGTTAATATATAAAATGTTTTCATCCGACTTGATCCGGTGTAATTAAAGAAGCCTATTGACTATCAGTTTTAATGGCGATATTCCTACATGAAAAACGGACAAGAATCTTGTGGGATAAGATAGTCGAGCTACTGACCCAACAGGAAGGCTCTGCGACCATAAGAGGTCTATTGTGCCGTAGTCCATTAATACAAAAGACAGTCCCCCTTTCTAACAAAGGACAGTATGTCTTCAGTAGGAATAAACCCGGAAGTCTGCAGTGCTGATAGTAGCCTGTCTGACGAGTGACATCCTATAACGCGCGATGGCGGAAATTTGCACAAGATGTATTTGGTCGTTTCCCCGTCCCCCAGAAAGAGACGACATTCCGTCTCACTTGACAGACATGTGATATCTGACTAGGTGATGATTAGATAAGTACTCTACTAGAAGTTTCAGGGCCCTTTTCTCTGGTTAAACTGCCAGTTAGCTACTGGGACTCCTGTCTATCGAAGGACTAAGCCTAAGGGTGTGCAACGCTTAAAATATGACAATGCAGATAAAAAATCAGCTGATGATCTTGGCGGAGTTTTGCCGCTTGTTCTGTTATACGTTTGTGTCATCTCTTAAGGTCGCCACACATGACAAGCATTTTCGTTGTGAGCATGCATCGAACCACGTCAAACTCAACAGAAAAAAAAATCTCCCCATTTCCACCGTTCTATGATATTTTATGGTTCGATGGAAGTTCGGTCGAGGTTCTGCGTGATCATGTGTGGCGGTGACCTTTAGCATTAATTTGCGGCTGAATTGGTTTCAAATCGTGTTCCATCGAATGAATGTCCATCACTCTGTTCTTTATGACCATTTCAATTGTCTCATTTGAATGGGCAAACGTAAACAGTTCTAGATGTCAAAATCTCAATAGCCCATATCAACTGTTTGGGATTATCGTCCGATAAAATTTTGACTGGAGGAAAAGTGGCGTTTGTTTATTGATAGGATAAACTTTAACCAGATATTGAGAAATCGGCTCTTAGATGAGTTCTATTCGTTTGGTTCCCCATGTGTATGAAGGGCATTATCAGCTCCCTTAGTTGACGCAGCCCTGGAAGGTTATTCCAGTATGTATAATACATGACTTAATAGTGCAGACTAGCCTGTTATCCGCAGTTTGGCCGAGGTCAACCCCAAGCCTCAGTAAGGCCCAGGTTCATGACAGTGATTGGATTATCCTCGTCTAGCAAGTTCATCTCCATGCTCGTTCCCCTCAATGCCCTGGTGGCCTGGCACCCAACACAAGAAGATTCGGTTTATGGTTGTCAACAGTTGGGGGATTTTGTAACACTCCCTTCATCAGTTTTGGAGATACCTTATATGAAAAGAGCAGACCTCAATGTTGTGGATCTGAGCTTGAAAAACGCTCGGCGAGACCCCCATTGCGATCGAAATCTGGCGTTCGGGCCAAAGACATCTGTACCAACACTTTTAGGTCCATCGGTGTGTTAAGTGTGTTAATTGTCTTGACCCCTCCAGACACCGATATGGGCGTGTCAACATCTCTTGGATTACTATGCCTAATTGACGTTTATTTGTGGAACTGTGTCGAGGGCCGACTCCACCTCTGCAATGGTAGATTCGTATTTGCTTCTGACTATGATAAATACGTACCCGATAGTAAGGTAATCGCGTTTATTAAGCATTGAAATCAGCTCGTCTACGACAAGGGATCGCAAAAAAAAGGTGAGGGAACGCCGCCTTATAGACAACCCTTTTACCGAATTCACACGTATGGAAGTACTGCCTAGAGTTGAGTGAACCGGGGGGATGTACCTGAGTTTCAGTGCTCTGAATACGCACTCGTAGCCGGTTTTATCGAAAGCTCCCCTCCTCAATGTCAAGAAAAGCACACATAATATAGCGGGCTCGACAGTTCATCTTGACGATCATTTTTGCAAGTAAAACCGACGAAAAATTTGTAGGGATAAATTACGAAAATTTGAGAGAGTCTATACGAATAACTGACTATAATCTGAAGTGCTGGCTTCATTTTCTACCGTAAAAATATTGTCAGTTTTTTCCACAGATTTTCGACAACGCTTCAAGTTATTAACGTCAGTTGTTCTGTTCCTACCTCGTCCGTTTTTCCCATAGGAATATCTAAACCAAAATTATTGAGGTTCATTCACTATCGAAGCGAACCATTTTTTAGTTCGATCGAACGCGAACCACGTCACTTTTGTAGGAACGCGCGGAAAACAACTAGAAATAAAAAAGTGTTTTTTTTTTTGCGTAACCGTCCTGTCCTGTCCTGGTTGCGCAAAAAAACGCTCTAGGGCAACATCCAGGCTCAATTCCGAAAGGTCAAGTTGTCTACCCTGATGTGATGGTGCGCCTCATGTGGTGAAAATAAATTACAAATTCGGATGAAATATCAGTTTGATTATCGGATCATTTATTTATTGCGACGGCGAACGTTTCTAAACTCGGCGTACCACTCTAACTTAACAAACATCATTCAAACGTGTTCTTTATCAGTGACAGTCACAAGTGCAGCTCTATCCAAATCGATTCCATCCCCAGCAAATTCTTACTTTTTTCCTTTTTATTTTTTTTCTAGTAATGTTTTTAGTAATCCTGTTGAAAAGATATTATTTAATAACAGGCGTGGGCCTGTCGGAGCCAGACGTAATATTAGTTTACCGATGAACTTGGCTGATGGCAAAAACACAAGCGTGCCAATATCAATCGGTTCCACACTACACTAAGGCCATCTATGTGTTATGCATGTGGAAGTTATTGAGGGGTTATCGAGTGTAGGGCAGCCACTCTACTAAGCCATCCAGGTTAATGTTGTTGGTGTAACGCGTTTGTTATTTTACCCTACACCCGGTAAATTCCCAAAAAAAAACACGCCTATAATTACACAAAACGAACATTTCATTGACGGGAAATGAGTTTTATGTGCTTCCCAAATTGTAAACTGCCCGAAAACTTCGACATCTGCGTCGCCTGCATTTCAAAACGCAGACTAGTTAACAGAGCAGAATTCTTGAACCTAACCTTCTCCAGAGCAGCTCAGATCAAATTACCTGTTCTGCTCTACATGGTTGTTAAAAAAACGCACCTATTACGGAGAAAGTAAATTTCCAGTACTTGAATTCAAATTATTATTCAAAGTATTCTTTTAAAATATTTTCCTCTACTACTATGTATTACATTTCGATTACCAAATAGGGAAATAGCGAAAGTGCAATTTTAACAGACGCCTAACATTCCGGGAATCTTAATGACGCTCACAAGAAAGAAAGGGCTCCTCCGTGAGAGTTTCATTATGAATGAATTCAACTTCTTAAGTTGATTGACCTTCTTCGTTTGCTTTGGTATTGTGTTGCTCAACAGCCTTGGTGTCACCACAGACTGTCGAACACGAACCTGGTACAAGTGGATCGGTTTTCTTCACATTCATGTGAGATGTGTGTGTGTCAGAGGACATTTATACCAGGTTCGTGTTCGACAGTGTGCGGTGATACTTAGACAAAAAGTGGTCCATATTGCGTTACAATTTCCGATAAACGTCGGCCAACTAACTCGCTCTCTCCTACAATCTCCAACTGTGATGATGATGTTAAGGTCGGTCAAAGACATTTACATTTTATTCCCGTGTGCCGAAATAAACAGATTTACCGGCTTCGGTGGCGATAATAATGGAATCTGATGAGTTGACTGTTGACATCATCATTGGATCTGCTAAAAAAAAACGCGAATCAATACAACACCGAAATGATCTGCCTGACTGACTGGCTGGCTTTTGTGGCCTCGCCGTAATCTTTTTGCTTTCGCTTAGTAAAATGCTACTACTGCTACGTGGTTGGTGAATATTATAAGCTACATTTCGTTTGTTGTTGTTATTGTGATCTTGAACGTACTTTTCGTGTCATTGTGGTTCATCGACACCGTTAAGGTGCACACTTTTAGTATTATACTCGAAATTTTTTTTTAATCGTATTACACGCGAAATTTTAATATACGTATTTATCTCTTGATCTATAAATAAACTGTGTTCAATAGCGGAGATAAGCTATCGCGGCATTGAATTCATTTGTGTTGTGATAAGGGGACGCGACGGAGAATGCTAGTGCGTGCGTGTTGTATTGAATATCCAATTAATGAATGAATTTCCAATAAATGGTAAAATTAGCAGAGATGCATACGAATTTAAGCACTGAAAGTCAGTTCTTATTAAGCTATGTATTTAGATTTCTGAATGTCGAAATGAATACAAAATCAACAAATACGGTAATCGTGAGAACGCGGTGAAAATTGTATTTGTTATTCGGTCAGGTATGCACATAGCTTTACGATTAACACTTTTTGAACCACCCTCGTAAAAAGCGTTATTCGAAAATTTTGCCACAAATACAATCGCATAGTTCTGATGAATTTCGTGAATGTACCCAGCATACCAAGCGAACCGCATACGAGTTACCAGTGAGTCACTTTGGCGAGCAAAACCTTCGCTTTGGATGAATTCACTAACGTCCCGCCGGTAATAAACTCTGTCGTTCGCGACAAATCTTATTTTTCGGATCACTGGCGAGTCGTTGTAAAGAGATTTCAACTAGCCACACACAGTTTTACCGTCAGTCCGGTCTTAAGATCAGCCGTCAATGCGGTCTTAAGACCAGTCGTAAGTCCGCGCATGAGATCTGTCTTCAGATTAGCTATCAGTTCGTTCATGGTCACGGTGGGCATTGCAAAATTATAGTCTGTAACAGTGTCAAGAATGGGTCATATTTTGCGGAAGAACGTCAATCAATTGGAACGCGGTATACAGTGGCCATCAGAAATGTTTTCTTGTACAATTCTAGCAATTTTTCATATTTTATTTATTTTTCAGGATTGTATTAGAATAGCAACTTTTTAACGTATCAACTTTTTAACTTTTCGCAAACATGGATATTGCCGATAGACCTCTATTCAAGACGAAATAAATTCCAGGTTCTCCATGGTATATTCACTTCGTAAAATGTTCGGAAAAGCCTGATGCTCTTAGCACAAAAATGTGACTGGAACTAAATACCCTCTACGTTCTGGGAAAACGTACTCGTAACTATGTAGTGATAGGTGCCACGAAATATAGTGCATAGCGAAATAGGGCATGACAATTTCAAGGAAAAACTACAAATCCGCGCTAGTCACTCTTCTCGTCAATCGCGTAAAAAAAACCTTTGTACTGCACTTCATGCATTATTTCGGTTTTTCTTTCATGCACCATTTCAATTTCACACCGAAAATGTGCATATACACTATTTTGCTATGTATTATTTCAGTGCTCCGACCTTGAGCGGACTGATGGCAGATTTCATGGCCGGACTGATGGAAAATCTTATGTGCAAATTTCAAGTCCGAGCTCATGGCGGCCTGATCTGACGAAAATCTCATTTTCATCACATCACACACTAGAGCTTTAAGTTCACGATCTTAAGTCCACCGCCCGCCATCAGGTATAGAAACAAATATAGTTCTTTGTAAACCATCCCGTTATATTCAAATAAATTTATTTTATTAAACCCAATGTGCCTTTTGAGTCGTTCTACTGTAGAAAAAAAGAAACAAATTGATTTCTTTTTATCGGTGATTGACAAAGTAGGCAGAAGTTACAAAACTCTTCCAATTCTATGATGCTGTGGATTCAAAGTGGAATTTGAGGCATTTCACATACTTAGAATTCGACACCATAAAGTGGCTTACGGATGACTCTAAGACAGGGCACGGAGGGCACTGGGGTGGGAATCGTGGACGTCGACCATCCCTTATCCCTGTGGGGGGATTTTCTATAGTCTGTCAAGCAAAAATGCACGCCATAGAAGCCTGTGCTCTCTTTGCAGGGCTGCTGGGTACTACAATAGGCCCATAGCAATCGTTTCTGATAGTCAGGCAGCCATCTAGACGCTCACTAATTGTGCCATCACTTCAAAACTAGCCTGGAGCGATCAGGAGGTACTTCAAGAACTATGATACTCAAACACAGTGACGCTATACTGCGTCCCGAGGTATAACGACATGGCTGGTAATGAACGGGCTGATGAGCAAGCTAGGTTGGCATCGTCCACACCACTTCATGGACCAGAGCCGTTCTGTGGGATTCTGTAACGGACGGTTGGGTGGACATCCGAAGATGCCCATGGGGACGGAGCCTAAGGTACCAAAATGACCGTGAAGGTCGGGCCGTGCCATCTAGCGAAGAAAAAGGCCCCTCAACGAGCAAAGCAGCGGGTGGGGTTTTCGCCGCTCGTTGCCCCTGTCCTTTACGTATTAATAAAAATTCATAGGCCTGGGGAAGACAACACAAACAGGGGAGGTAAAAATGGGGGATGAAAAAAAATAGTCGATAAGGATGGAATGGTTGGCGGACGGATCAGACGCGGCGACCGGTAGCGCAGTGTGTTGAGGCATCTCATGTTTGGCTACCGGCGTTTCGGGTTCGAATCCCGTCCACGACGACGTTTGTGGCCATGGATGAGCAGAAGGTGCATGCTGGCAACTGCATTCTCTGAAACCAATTTATGCCAACGAAACGTCAACTGGGCCACATTGAACAGTTGACGCGCTATGCCCCACAAGGGGTTAGGGCAATTGAGTAGTAGTAGTAGGTGCTGTTTCGATCTGCCGGTGGGAGCAGCACTACCAGACCATAATATGGTTCATTACAATTATCCTGTGCAACGTAACAAGATGTATTAGAGGATGAGAGAGAGCCGAGGCCGCAGCGTATGTATTAGGACGATCTTCTGAATCTGACACAAGCTGAAGCTGAATACTACTCAGTTTGAGTCGAATTAAAGCCAGAACCATGGGCGGACTGCTTTCAGGTCACTCATTTGAGACATAATTTAGCAATGTTGGGTTTGGCCCTATTAAACCTGTTGTGTTTGTCATGAAGAAGACGAGACCTGGCAACATATTCTCTGTGAGTATAAGGCCCTCGCCCTCATCTGCATGGAATATTTGGGTGTGCTTTTCTTGAACCAGATGAAGTTTCTGCACTCTCAATTGAAGATTTTAAGTAACTTCATCAGTACGACTAAGCTTCATCGGCCGGCAAACAGGGCTACAGCACAATAGAACATCAGGTGGCAGTGTAGTAGGCCGGCCCATCTCCAATCTATGTATAGTATCTATAGTTGGGCTATCTGTTCCCCATCCGTTTTGGGTTGAATTTGGATGGATAACGAATGTCTTTAATGATAAGAGAATTGAACTAATATGTCAGTCTAAAAATCCCTTAAAAGAGTCCGAGAACACCTTTTTTTCGACGCCACAATGACCACAGTTACATTTTCAAAGAAAAAAGACTGTCGTCAAAATCCATCGTATTTTCCCCAACAACATTTAATTACATCCCATCAATCGTCTCGACTCTTGAGAGCCATCTTTTACCCGGTTTTATTGTCTCGTATATTTAACTATAATGTCACATATATATCCCAATTTATTGCTACCGGCATGGCATCATCCATTTGTGCACTGTTGGACTTGCAACATCCACTGTCGGACTTTATTGCAACATCGCCCAGTAGTAAGTTATACTGATTCTCTCTCATTTCCGTTCAATTATTACGTCGGGCTCGGTTGCATTGTTTGCATGACCGTCGTTCACGTCGGAGAGGTCAAACTAGACAAAATATTTATTTTGCAATTGTAATTCACATTTTCAAATTCCACCCCAATAGACAAATACACCCGATCCGACGCGGAGCCCGTCATACACATACATATGTAGTAGTACTGCGAAATTCTTGACAAGATGTGACGCCTTATGAAAGAGAGTTATGTAATCCGGTCATTATAGTCATGTGATTTGCATGTAAATAATTGAAGTAAGAATAAACTGATTTTGAAAATATTTACGCCGAACTTTGGAATTGTATCAAATGGCTGGGTGACGTTTTAGGTGCGGCACTTACTAGCGATATGTTGTCGCAACGACACAGAACTGCAACCTGAAATATGCGAACTCAGCTGGTCGAATTTAGACATTTTTGAACCACCCTTAGCGTTGTCCAACAAATTGTAGCAAATTCTCATACTTGTAAAAGAAATTCGTGAATGCATAAGCTGAAGCTCTATTTTATGAGTTGTTGGATGTTTAAATTTCGTCCTATAGTAGAAAATAAAAAAGACTCTTTCCTTCCTTCCTGCGCCGTCTTTATACTGACAGGCTCGGAGCGCAATGGGCGTTCTATTAGTACCCACAGGCAGTTGTTGTTCGCACCGAGGATCGAACCTCCATTCTCTAAAATCTAGATCGTAGAGCGGTGATCGAACGAACACGGCCTCCGAGCGCGTCAAATATATATTTAATATGTATGTACATATTACCAGTGCGCGCATTTACTAATATCTAATTCAAGGGATGCATGAAAAATATCCTAAATTTGTAAACAATCTTAGGGGAGATATTCTACATAATCAAGATATTGCTATGAGTGAATCATTACACTCCAAGAGTGGTGACAATTCCGAAAATCGGCTAATAATAATAATAAAGTGTGTAAATGACTAACAATAGCGTGAAGTCAGCATGGAAACAGTCAAAGAGTAAAAAAAGTGATAATAGTTGCTAGAACTTAATAATCAAGACCCCACGTGATGTTTTCAAGCTTAGCTGTTACTTTAACACGGCAAGGTCGGAACATAGGTGTATGAATAAGCGAATCGAATCGGAAGCAAACATTACGTATGTGTACTGTATACATCTAGTATAGTATGTCTGTACTATAGTATCACACTACTACAACTAGTCGTTGCATACAATCGTACCAAACAGCATGATACTGGCGGATCTATCCATTAGAAAATGACACAGCAATTTTTCTTCATGCACTTTATATACAATACTTTCTATGTAATTTTTTGGGCCTTTTCATTTTGCACTATCCGGATGAGCGTGTTGCTGATTGATGACACCGTCCCGATTTAGTAAATGAGATGATGCTGACTTATCTCGAAGCCTTGTTCCAAGTTGAGCTGTTGCGCTAATTATTTATTTATTATTGTTTTTATACCCTAGACTTATAGTATAGGGTATATTGTTTTTGTCACGACGAAAATATGTAACACCTCAAAGGAGGCTCCAGAGTTATAGCAATGTATATATATAAATGATCAGAGTCACCTCCTGATTCGATTTAGCTATGTCTGTCTGTCTGTCCGTCTGTCTGTCTGTCTGTCTGTCTGTCTGTCTGTCTGTCTGTCTGTCTGTCTGTCTGTCTGTCTGTCTGTCTGTCTGTCTGTCTGTCTGTCTGTCTGTCTGTCTGTCTGTCTGTCTGTCTGTCTGTCTGTCTGTCTGTCTGTCTGTCTGTCTGTCTGTCTGTCTGTCTGTCTGTCTGTCTGTCTGTCTGTCTGTCTGTCTGTCTGTCTGTCTGTCTGTCTGTCTGTCTGTCTGTCTGTCTGTCTGTCTGTCTGTCTGTCTGTCTGTCTGTCTGTCTGTCTGTCTGTCTGTCTGTCTGTCTGTCTGTCTGTCTGTCTGTCTGTCTGTCTGTCTGTCTGTCTGTCTGTCTGTCCGTCTGTCTGTCCGTTCGCACGATAACTTTCGATAGAATGAAGCTAGAACCTTGAAATTTTGGTCAAATGTTGGTAGTATCATCTAGTTGGATGGTATTGAAATTGGGCATGATCAGGCCAAGAGAACGCCTACCTCCCCTACATATGTAAAATAAGCTTTGGTATATTGCTAGTGAGGGTAATCTTATACTCTCCTGGGAAAATAAAATCGATCAGTTGAAAACTAACGGTAATTTTCTTACAAAGAGCCCCGTACTACCCTACTTTTCAGGTTTTTTGTCTATAACTCTTGAACCAATTGACGTAGACATCTGATTTTTGGCACGTAACCCTGAGGGAAGAAACTGCTTAAGGTTCTGTAAGCTGGGCATAATCAGATCAAACGAACACCTACCTCCCCTACAAATTTCAAAAAATCAAATATTCCTTTAATTACAATAACTTTCGATAGAATGATACTACCGAGTTAAAAATTTGGAGGAATGTTGCTAGTAAGACCTACTTAGTTGGTATTGAATATGGGCAAGATCCGACCCAAGGAGCACGCACCTCCCCTACAAATGAAACTTCAAATAAGCGATAACTTTTGATAGAATGAAGCCAGTTACTTGAAATTTTGGTCAAATTTTTGAAGTAAGATTAAGTTAGTTGGCATTCAAGATGGGTAAGATCCGACCTAAGGAACCCCTACCTCCCCTAGAAATGAAACTTAAAATAAGCGATAACTTACGACAAAATAAAGCTAGAGACTTGAAATTTTGTTAAAATGTTTGTTGTAGGATCCAGTTGGCTAATATTGAAAATACGTAAAATCCGACCAACGAAACCCCTACTTCCCCTACAAATGAAACTTCAAATAAGCGATAACTTTCGATAGAGTGAAGCTACAGACTTGAAATTTTGTTTAAATGTTTGTAGTGTGATCTAACTGGTTGGTGGCAATGATGAGCAAGATCCGACCCAAGGAACCCCTACCTACCCTACAAGTGAAACTTCAAATAAGCAATAATTTTCGATAGAATGAAGCTGGCGTCTTGAAAAATTCGGCAAATATTTGTAGAATGGGTTAGTTAGATAATTGGTTTTGAGAATGGTCAAGATCCTACTGAATGGGTGACAACCTCCCCTATGAACTGGCCATATAGGAGACCCATTCTTAATGCATATGGTCGTTGGCAATTGGTACTTTTGGTATCACCACTAGGTCTGTACAAGTCTAGGGTATATACGCTTCGGACTCAGGGTCGAAGCGAAGCTTCGGCCTGGTTTTTAATGTACTCATTCACAGCTGAGTCGGCGAGAAGAGCAACTCTTTGAATATTTTCGTGGCAGGAATCAAACCTGCAACCTCTCGCTTGACAATCGAATTACCGCAGTTTTAAGGTGCGTTTTGCTAGGCACCACTCTGCGTCGATCACAAGCGACGATGAAGAAGATACACACAGATAGTAATCCATGTTGTATGGGTTGATCGCAATGGGCGACGATCGTGGGTCAAGTAAAACACACCTTTACATATTATAGCATTTGCGCAAAATGAATTAGGTGTGTTTTTTTTGTACAGAACAGAGTAGAGCAGGATAAGCCTAAAAACGCTCTACAGGAGATTAGAAGAGTGAAGACGAAAACAGGGCATGTCTTAGTGGTTTAGTTTAGTTGACATTTGCATAATGTGGAGAGGGGCATGGACGCGTCAGTATCTCTTGCATTGCTTCCTTCTTGACGTTTCAATAGCATATCAATTTGAGATGGTGTAGCAAATGCAGAATTGATTAAAATTATTGCACATGGTCTTCATTTTTTATATCAGAAGCTAGCTTCGCGTGAAGTGTACCTTACCTCAGGCAAGCTCAATTGCTTTCCTATCATCCCCTTGAAAAAGACAAATACATACCTCAAACGAATACATATCCATGCATCGTTATCAATAAGATATTGAAATGACGTTCATAATGACGTTGATTATTGAATTGACGTCAATTGATAAAAATATAAAAAATTCAAAAATGATTCACATTTTTTGTATCCAGTGCAAGTGTTATAAAAGTATGTTTTATTCAAGTCTGTTGATTTTTTAATTCACGTAGGATAGCACATCAACAACATATACTTTTTTTTTGTGTTGACGGATTTGTTTTGGATGCGTTAATGACCCATTCCACTAATTGTGTGGGGCGTAAGAATAGTCCACAGCCTTTCCCTGCTTGTTGTAGAAGGCGACTAAATGGACAGCCATCTGAAAATCGTTATATGCTAGCGAAACGTCAACTAAGCCTATTATGAGTAGTTGACGCGCTATTAAGGCAAATAGTCGACAGTTGAAACAAAAAGTGGGTCAAAAAGATTTCACAGACTTATATAAATGTGTATCGACAGAATAAATGCAGTTGCGTAAATCAGAGATGCGAGGTCCGTTCGATTGACTTGAATCTGGATCATGATGCATGAGCAAGTCGAACGCTACGGCTTTCAAACGTTAGACATGATACATTACTACATATTAGAAATGGAATAATCGCATACTGACGATTTTTAATCGGCCAACTGTTTAGTTATTCGCAAAAAATCTATGAGGTCATCCGCATATTGCCGACTCAGCTATTGGTCGACAATACGACTCACCAATACTTTTTTTTTCTCCTGACATCTCCTTTCCACTTGTGTAAGGGGGTTCATGCTGGCAACGTGCATTGCCCGAAACTGGTTTATGCCAACAAAACGTCAGTTAAGCCACATGGAATAGTTCACGCACCATGCCCCACTAGGGGTTAGGGCAAATAAGTATTATCATCACCATCAGCTAGTAATAATGAAATTAATCGGCCAGTGCCGAGAAAATACTTGTCCCTTCCACAAGCTGCGGCTGCTCACCAAGCACCTAGCAAATGTTAAGTATTGTAGTTTGGTTGGATTTGGTATAACGACTGCGTCATTAGTTTAGTATTTTGCCGGTTCTTGCCGAGTCGAGTGGGACCAAATAATCATGTTTTAACGAAAAACTTTCGTTTTAAACAATTTATATAATTTTGTGTAACTGTTTCATGTCCAAAATAAAATGAACTCGCGGGCCGGATGAAAACCTGAGGCGGTCCGGAATTTGGATCTCTGGTCTAACATGCGAGAAGAATGTCCTGTAGTATACAGTGCAATTCATGCGAAATTCGGGAATCCCAAGTATTTTTTTGTGCAACTTCCTCGAATCAATACATCCTACCGCGCGCTCTCTTCCTCAGACTTGTGCACAATTTCATGAATTATTTTCCCATGGGGAACATTATGCGACAACAATTACAACATGTTTAATTGCAGCCATTGTCCTCGAGCTCTTGCTACCAAAATCAGGTCGGAGCAACTATAAAGTACGTACAGTCTAAGAACTTGACTACTCGTCGTATGTGAAAATGTCCACCACGTACATACATACATGCGATTATATCCAAACTGCGGTATATGTTTTAGGCTTGCATGAGTCACAGAATTGCATGTGATTTTCCATAGTGACAACCGGCACCTGTCCAAGGTTTAATAATGATAATACATACTTAGATGTCTTTCATTGCACCTCCATTCGAGATGGTTATCTTTCCCGAGTTTGGGACAATTGTTTACGCGACAACGTGTGCTATCTAAACCTTACATACACAGACGATAATTTTTATTTCGCACAGCGTTTGTGGTTGACCTCCTCTAGTTCAATTAGCCAACCAGAAAAAAGGAAAACCCTTTTTTCAGCAGGCTGACAGAGGCTCCAACTTGTGCGGAAAATGGTACTACTCGAAATCCACACTACTGAGCAAAGCAATTATTCACTTTTCTGTTATTCCATTTAAATTATTTATCGATCGTCGTTGACGACTCGTTGCGTTTCAGTTGTATTGTTTCTCCTCCGCCCACTATTTATTTTGCTATAAAAGACAAAAATGGTAGCCGAAGTTCAGGTTGTCGACAACTATAGATTTTTCTAGTGCAATTGCGTCCGCAGCGAAGGCAGGGAATAAACAAACATTCAATTTGTTGCCGTTGCCGCTGTTTCTTCTTGATTAAAAATTTAACAGTTTCATTACGAGCAGAGAATTTCTAGCTTAAGTTCAATGTCGAATAGACGATGAAAATTTTTATAAGGCACTTAGTTTGCTGGCTATATATGTACATTAATAATTAGTAAGGAGGCACAAGGTTAAGGAGAAATTGTGAACTCTGATATGATGGTTTGGTGGAAACAAATTTGCTTTTATTTATTTTATTTTTATTTTTTTTTATAAAATATAATAGTGGCATATTAGGATATTATATTATTATGAATTTAAGAAATTTACATATGTCGACTATGACGGAACGCTCGTTTGAAAATAAAGGTTCAGTTCCTATGCGGTGACTGTCGATTTTCTATAACGGAATGTAATGGCTGCATTCTTAAAATTCAACTTTATCATTCAGCAATCAATTCAGCCACTCAGATACATACAATTTGCGATACTTTCCTCATCTGTCAAGTTTACATGCAATCTGCACTTGAAATTGAATGGCAGTTGAAAGCAACAAAACACGTGTTTGGCTAACGCACCCAAATAGACACCAACGGAGCGTTACTTTTTGCGTCCCTAGAATAAATCGACTATAGTCGCACGGTTGTAGTCGCTTCAGTCGCCACATAGGCACTGAACCTTTCAGGTTTGAGTGGCGATCGTTAAAGCGATTATAGTGATGGCGATTAATGATGATCGTGTGGACGTGTTTTGCTAGGAGCTATGATGGCTGAACACGGTTTTTGTGATTTGTGGCTGTGTGTAGACAGCATTGGGCTTGGATAGATAGACAGGTTTTGAAAGAGCAGAAGATCAAGGTAGGTCTGCAGGTCTGGGTAGAAATCACATGATTTAATAGGTGAAGAAATTATTGATTGTTTTTAGGGTTTTGTAGTAAAACAAAACCCTTATGAAATCGGTCATGCGTCCGTCTGTCTGTCTGTCTGTCCATGAAATATCTCACGAACCGCTGAAGCTACATGCATGAAATTTGGTGAAAATATGTGGAAGTACTATAATTCTCTGGAGAAAGTGATGCGTCGTAATAGGTCAACTTTAAGGGGGGGGGGTCCCCATAGAGGGGAAATGAAGGTCGAAATTTTTTTTTCGTCTGGTATAGGCAAGTGGGGTATCGTAAGAAAGGTACCGTCGAGTACATTCCATTTCTGGAATTTTTTTCAAATTTGAAGAAACAAGAAAAGAGGGAGAGGGGAAAATATGTGGTCCGAGTTTGTCCCCCCCCCCCTTGCATTTCGAGACCGTTACACTTAGAAATATGAAAATTTACAGAAAAGCGTCATTTCACTAAGATAGAAAACTAAAATAATAGAATTTCAAAATCTCATCAAAAAAGGTTAATAATAGTACATTTCTATTGTTGCAGTTAGCACACCCCTGCACCCTTTAAGCACACCTGAGACCAAAAATAGTGATGGCCAATGATAACCAACACCATAGGCAATAACGTCTCTAAGTTTCATTACAATCGTGTAATATTTAATAATAGTACATTCACTTAAAGTTAGGCATTTTTACACTATTCATACAAAAAATACACCTACCGGCTTCGAAGGTGCGAGTACTACTTGCATGTTGTTTTTCGTAGTGCGAATTGCAGTTATTGTTACATATTATGGTTAATTACATTTATGAAAGGGTAAAGATTGGTAGGGGGCGATGTGTTGTAATTGGCCAACTATAACGAGCGGGGGAGGGGGTGGGGCGAAATTAAGGTCAAATTTTGTTTATCGACTGGTATAGGCAAGTCGGGTGTTGTGAGAAAGGTAATGTTGAGTACATTTTATTTTTGGCATTTATTTTAAATTTGAAGAAAGGGGAACAGTGAGGGAGGAGAAAATATTAGATCGTAATTTGTCCCCCCTTGCATTTCGAGACCGTTACACATAGAAAAATGAAAACTTTCAGGAAGGTGGGTTCCGAATAGCATATAAAACGGGAAATAATGGAATTTGTATATCTCCTCAAAATAGGTTAATAATAATTTATTTCCATAGTTACTGTTAGCGCACCCTTGCATCCCTTAAACACGTCCGAGATAAAAAGTACAGATGGCCAAGGATAACCAACATCAATATGTTCTAAGTTTCATTACAATCGCCTAATATTAATGGGCATGTAAGATACTATATGATGGGTCAGAAATTTTTATTATGTTTTTTTTTTATCCATCTAAGTGGTACCAAGAGAAGCAAGGAGCCGATACTTGCGTACAAATATAAGTGCTTGCTACAAAACCCTCGGATTGCGGGCGTAGCCCTCTATATTCCGGTTTCATTTTTTTTTTGCTGGAAGAAACTGGTAGAGTTTTTTTTTTGGCCGCTGATTGCAAGTTTGATGTAAAAATTTCAAGAAAAAAAAACCAAAATGGGCGATCCAGAATGGCAATACTTTTGTTTTTTCAAAAGCACGGCCAATTTTACTGAGCTAACTATTAGGGGTTTTTGGTGTCGCTAACTGCGAGTCTGAAGTCGAAAATGTTAAAAAAAAAAACGTGAATTCAGAATTGCAACAGAAACTTTGCTGCAACACCACGAGAACGGGACTCACACCACACCTTGCCAAACGAAAAAAACAGCCTCTCAACTATGCATTTGTAGGTGGCGAGGTATGCACAACGAACTTCTCTTCAACTAAACGACATACGCTGTAAGTGTGATTATATTAATCTTGCCATGCGATTGCTCAAGTTATGTGTCGTGCGATGTCGTCGCAAGTTGCAATCGATTGTAGCAAATCATCTTCATATAAAATACACACAAATAGTGCTCCGTGTGATGGTCGCTTGATTGCTTATCGCCAACAATCATCGCTCAGCTACGTGTAGCAAAACAAACCTTTAAGGTGGTAATACATTAGCGAGTAATACCACGGTTTTGTTTCCTCCACAGTAAAGATCGCTAGTGCATCACATCAATACCGCGGTTTTGTATACCGTCGTACTGACTCGCGGATCGTTATTTCTGCTTGAAATTTTGGCTCGCGACGCGAGTAAAACCGACAGTGCATCAAAGTTGACAGCTGGCCAGTTGGAACAGCTGGCCAGTTGGAACAGCTGAATAGCGACTGTGAAACAAAAACTATCGTAGCGAAGCACTACTCGTGTGTATTTTATGTGGAAGTGCAGTCGTACAACTACAGCCTGCGTTCGACGGTCATATAAACTTTAAAATATACACGAATAGTGCTCCGTTATAATTTTTTCCACAGTCGCAAACGCAAGTCGCGGCCTTGGAACTTACACCTTTAAGTTACGTTTTGCTAGACACACGATCGTTACATGTTGTTCGCGATTAGCGATCAAGCCATAGGACATGGAGCACTATTTGTATGTATCATTTTGATAATCGCCTGCGATCGACCCAGAGTGGTGGTGCCTAGCAAACGCACATTCAGATGACTAAATAAATATATTATATTACTATCGCCTTGTAACAGTAAGTTTGTGGTTTCAATTGCCATATATGTACATATCGCGAATGTAGTGCAACAGGGCAACAATTTGAAGCGGTATCTACGACACAGTTGATAAATAGTTTAAACTTCTCGCATCGTCAATAACGTCTCTAGTGGATTTTTACATACGACACCAATTTGCCACGAGGCGTACTGTGCTCAAGAGATTCGGTGAAACTGAAGCGATATCATCTGCCCCGGATAGGCGACTCCAAAGCAGTTTCTACGGTGCCGGGTCGAAGCGTCACGATCGCGTAAAATATGGGTCAATGTCTTGTCTTCCTTTTCGATACAATACCTATGATTGTTAGGTGGTTTTTCAAACTTGAGTGTCCAGTGAGAAGACCACAGATGACCATCACCTTGTTCCGGTTAAACTTCAGCATGTGCAAGTTCGAATTCCGCAAAGGGCTCTGGTCCACAAAAGGGTGTGTATGTTGTTAATTGCCTTGACCAGGAGCATGGGCGCGTTAACATCTCTGGCAGTTCTATGTTGACGTGCTAGCATGCACTTTCTATCCGCGGCGTCTTTATTTATACTGACAAACTCGGAACACTGTGAGAGTTCTATTAGTACCCACAGGCAGTTTTTGTTCGCGCCGAGATTTGAACTCCGAGCTCTAGATTAGTATCGTAGAGCGGTGACCGAACCACCACGCCCACCTAGCGCGACAAGCGAAAGCTGGCAGCGTGGTCTCGTGTGTAACAAATGTAATGTAACCAATTTACTATCAACTGTGCGAGTAACGCCCGTACATTCTCAAACGTGCGAGAAGTATATGAATGAGATTTTTTTTTTTTGTAGAATCATTGCATTTGTGGTCTTGATGTAGAATTTATCAAATTTATTGGCGCCATCTCACACCAAACCTTCAGCAGAGCAGGATTTTTGTATCAGCTCTCTCTCTCTTCTTTTCTATACAAAAACCACTCTTTATATTTTTATATTAATATCAAAACAAATAATACACTTTTCGCGAAAAAAAAAATTGCACCTATTTCTTGATCACACCATGTACATTAAACAATTTATTCGAATTGATATGTACATTCCAATATTAGCAAACTATGAATGGGTTAATAAATCCACGACCCACCCAACTATGCATAGAAAATTTGTACGTTGATGGACAACAGGTGGGCAAAGTTGCTGTAAACTCTGAATAATTTCACCTACATAACCTTGTGGCCACGGTCTAATTTTTTCATTGGCAAAACCAGATTCAGCCGCACTCACGTAACGTACAGAAGAGCCGAAATAAAAGCTTTATAAAAAAAGAGTACACAAAAACTGCTTCTTCTACAACTAGCATTATGAGCGGCTTTTATTTCCGAAAGACGACGCAATCGGGCCAAGATATATTCGTCATAAGGTGGTGATTCCATAGAATATGCACCGGCAGAAAGTAATGACGTCATTTGCCTTACGGTGCTATGTATATTATTTTCGTATTTCTTTTCACCACCAAACTAACACCGTACTAAATTTATTCGCATTTAATTACAGTGATTGACATTTTCGTTTGATACACTGTTTTTTACGTATTGTTGTATTTATGTATTGCTCAGGCTGAGACGTAAAATTATAATTAGGTGCAAACATGCACATTGTTTGAGTTTTAGTTAAACATATAACGATTTTTTTTTTTTGTAAATTATTTCATTACCAGCCAGATTTAACATTGGGCCGCGTTTTTGGAAACGGAATCATTAAATCATGTGACAAGAGTCAATCCGGATCCCGGATCGTGAAACATGCTCCCTCTGACGAAACCTTCCAATTATAAATTCATAAATTTTCATTTTTCATTCATGCAGTACGTTGTTCTTGTTCTACAATACTTTTTTCGACTAACAACGATGACCGCGTTATTATCATCTCATCATATCTTAAAATCCTTGGGGACCATGGTTTGTCAAATATGGCAGCAAATTATTCTGATCCCAAAAATGGCATTTACTACTCAATTGCCCTAACCCCTTGTGGGGCATAGCGCGTCAACTGTTCCGTGTGACCCAGTTGACGTTTCGTTGGCATAAACTAGCTACGGAGAATGCAGTTGCCAGCATGTACCTCCTTCACATCCATGGCCACGAACGTCGTCGTGGACGGGATTCGAACCCGAAACGCCGGTATTTAAACATGGGACTGATGCCTCAACACACTGCGCTACCGGTCGCCCCGTTTAACCGGATCAGAATATGAGGAGAACGCGTTCGTTAAAAGATCTTTAAGTGTCAGTGCGAACCGGCTTTCCTCAGAACGCGGCCATTGAAAGTAAATTTGCTCTTTGATATGACGGAAAGTCCAAATTTATTATAAACAAATTGGGAAATACATCAGTTGCAGCTGTAGTAGCAATACATATTCAAACATTTTGTTTGATTTTCTCTTGTTCAGTGCAGCGGCAAAATACGGCCAATGTCTATGAGCTAGTTTTGGAAATCCAATAAATGTGTAGCTGTTACAATTGTTTTTGGATTTCGGTAAAATCAAAAGAAGTTTGCCGTGTATGTATATGCATACCAAACGATATGCAAAAGGAAACTGCAAAATATTAATTTGAAAGATTTTTCAAAAGTGAATTTCATGTGTATACGAGCACGTTCGTCTTTTTGCTCTGAACAATTACCGTATCGCATCTTTGCCAGCCTTAACACCGCTTAAGACCATTGTAGTTAGGGCTATGTTCGAATTACCTTTGATAACTTAACTTTGAGTCACGGCATGATTTTACGTGTACATACTTTAGTATATATAATAAATTCGTATCTTGTAGACACGGGAATATACTCTTTTTGATGCAGGATTTCGATACAACTATCTAACTGGTACTATTCTTTTTTTGTCTGTTCTGTCTAGTCCTCGCTTCAACCATAAATAAAATGCCAAAGACATTAATAGTGGTCGGATCTATTTTTACATAAAATTGGCTCGTGTATTGTACAAATAAAAACGGAACAATTCAATGATAAAACAAGATTAAGAAGTTGTTTCAGTTCAAGTCCTTAACGTCTCCTCCATCTTGTCTTGATTTTATTTTACAATGCAAAATTTCTACATTGAATTGACGAACATTGCATGGCGCAGAATTGAATTGTCGAGGGCTATTTATTTTGTTGATTTGATCATAATATTTGTGTACGCGACGGACTATAAATAAGACAAAAGAACTTATCGGAAGTTTCGCTGTGCTGAAATGTATTTTGGTACATAATTTGATTGATTCGGAATATATCTTGATTACTGATTTCCATTTAAAAATAGATACATATTAATACAAAGTCCCGTATCGTGATAATAAAATATTTCACCTATTTGACCCTTTTGATTTTATTTAGATTGGTATTGATTGAATTTTAGAGTTCGATTAGTAGTCGAAATCATGAAATTGTTGGTAGAAGACAAGAATTTTGGCGCGACTAGAGAAAGTGGAAAATATTTTCTAAAAATAAGCAGAAGAGAAACATCCGGATTTGTATTGTTAGCTACAGAAATGTATGTATGAACATTTGTTCCCCGAAAACTATGGATTTGACACTATTTTGAACATTATTTTTTTTGAACGCGAACTCACCTCTATGTGTAATGTGGCCCCTTTATATAACCGAATGAAAATTTCCTGATCGACACAGTTACACATTAGTTGCGTTTTTTGAACAGTCCAGATCAGAGCAAAACAACAATTGCACGCGTTAAGCTTCGTATACCTATACATATGAGCATCCGTCAATGCTGTGCTGTGACGATAGTTTAATCAGCGTTTCGTTCGAAAACGGGACACATTTTCATCAAAGACGTTTTTAATATCGTTTGGCCGTTAGCATTAACCCAACCTACTAACTCCAACCTTAACCTGCTAAACTATTAATTTTTATAGACTGTTAATATGTATGTGTGGTTTCGCTAAATCTGAACACACCTTAAGGGAGTAATTTGCTTTGGGTGTACCAAATTGCGTGTCCGCGTCCGGTTAAGAAGATGTCCGCTAAAGAGAATGTTTCTATGAAAATCTTATGAATACATAGCAGCATCCCTTTAAAAAAAAAGTGTCCACGCGTAAACGAGGCCAAAATGAAAATAATGATGCAATCAAGGAGAAAGACGCCAGCACAACGGAACATCAATGTCGTGGACGTCAGAGACTCGCATATCTGGGTGGTAACTTCTCAAAAGACGTCAGCGAAACTGACGAAATCAAAGAACGGATACAGCTAGCAAATAAGAATGAAATAGAAGCATCTGTACAGAAATACAAAGCTCCGCTTATACAAAATCATCATACGACCTGTGCTATGTTATGGCTGCGAAACCTGGACCCTAATTCAAGCCTCTAAAAACATGTTAATCGCTTCCACGGCAGCCGGTTCTACGCACCGGAGAGACCCGTTCATCAGCAACGGTCAAGGATTGTCAAACCCACAATAACAACAACAACAGACATGCTAAAAAGATTTGAACGACCTTCGGCGAATTTTCGGATCAGTTTCCGACCGAAATGGATGGCACATCCGGTACAACCACGTCAAACTATTTTACGTCTACAATGAGTAGGGCATATACTATACAACGAATGGACGATCAACGTATGCCTAAAAAATGATACAAAGTATCTACACTGCATGTAGATACATCGGAACATGGATATGTCTTTGGCTACCGACTGCGTGGAACCTGTTGTGTTGAAGATATTGACGTAAGTTTTATAAAGATCCCAGTATAGTTATACTGGATGAATTCATTCGACAAAACACGTCCCACGCTTTCGGTATGCATAAGATGTACCGATGTACATATCTGCATGCAGTGTAGATACTTTGTATCATTTTCAAGACATACCGTCCCGCATAGTGTACAGGAGAATACAAATTAACCCAACCGTTGCCCCGTGTGTGGATCAAGCGATCATACACTCTACATGTTGTATATGCGCCTGTGCTTCGTTAGTACGTCAATCCGCGATCGATCGCGTCAAGCCGCGGTCTAGCTAAAAACACTTACTATTAGATGCTTAGATAGTACTCGTCTAAGTCTAAAGACGGTAAGCGCGACAACACAATTTTATTGCATTAACGTTTACGTTATCCGCGCTGCACAAACTGCATCATCTGCACTATTCTCCTCACTAAATCAGAATTGTGCACTGTTAGTTGATATATCATCGATCGTGATAGTACGCGGTATGCGCGATACAAGTACGGTCGTAAGTTCCTTACATCCACTGGAAAAACACGTTGGTGACCTTGGTGACACTGATTTCAGTCGGCTGGATGGGATTGGCCATCACAAGAAAGGGGTGGATCCGCCGCGGAAGTGTAGTCCAAGGTCCGTGGAGCAAGCATCTCTTTCGCACTGTCGCCGATGACGAAGCAACGCCCATCCATTGAACTTCTTCGACTCAACCGTCTCTCCATTGCCTGCATACGAGTGTGTGTGTTTATGTGTGTGTGAAGTTGAAGCTATTTCCCGACCTACCCCAACGATTTTCTTACTGAGTCAGGTTAGTGACTAATTGATGAAAACAAAAAGATTGCAGTGAAGGAGGAGCCATAGCGCTGTGCACGAGTGAGGGAGACAGGTTGTCTGGATGTGGATGGTGTTGTGAGCAGATTTGAATCACGAGGGGATGGCAGTTGAATGATGTTGACTTGTTTTATGGGTGCCTGGTTGTTTAGTCAGTTCATGATGCGAAGTTTTTCGATTTTCGTGAGTTCCCTTTGATGACTGACTCGGATTGACTGAGGACCGGCCACTACATTCATAGAACTCGGAAAAATTTTCAATGGGCTTGTTTCCTCTTCTGACCCCCGAGTAGAAAAACAGACATTTCGTGTGACGGACAGATTTTTAGGATGACCCCCAGCTATAAGACATATCCATGTCAAAAAATATTCAATGGATGACGCGTCGACGGAGCAAGGCTGCGAGGAAAACCGAGAGCTCGTTGGGAAGACTCAGTAAATGCTGTCGCCGAACAACTGTTTGGCATCCAAAATTGGAGAACGCGGTCACTTGACCGCGGTAATTGGAGGAAAATGACCCAGGTGAGCATCTGGCAATGCAGTTATCTCAGTATTAAGATCATGCTGGGCTTGTTTCGCGCCCTGGTACTGTATGTGCTGTTGTATGGGAGCAGCACATGGAAAGTCTCCATAAAAGTTTCTGGCCCGGAACAATATCAGATGAAGAGCTTAGTCGGCGTACGGGGACCCAATTGCCAATGAAAGCCGACCAAGGCGTTCTCCTAGAATGTCATGGTGCCGATCTGTGGCGAAAGAGTGTGAGTTTTTGGGTAAGTCGTGGTGGCAGATGCATCCTATTGCCCAGAACCGTGTACGGTGGCGCGCAGTAGTAGTTGATGTGCTATGCCTCACTAGAAGTTAGGCGAAGTAGTAGTAGTAAGACCCGACGTCGGGTTGTAGCGCCACGATGATGGTGATGTGATGAATGTACATACATTATGTATTTGTCAATTTTCTGAGCTCTGGTAGTATAAGTTTTTGTCGGGAAGTTGCATTGAAGTTGCTGCTGCACTTGCTAATATGTATCTGTTACCTACTAATGCTCAAAGTACTCGTAACTACTACTTTGCCTTAACCCCTAGCGGGGCATAGCGCGTCAACTACTCCTGCGCGCCATCGTACTCTGTTCTGGGCAATGGGGCGCAACTCCCCAAAAGACTTACCCAGTACCTGACACTCCTTTGCCACAGATCGACGCCATGTGATTCGAGGACCCCCTCTTGGTCGGCCTTGGTTGGAAATGGGGTTCCATTTCATGGCTTGCAAAGCAATGCAGTTATCACTCTTCCGCAATGTGTGACCTATCCACTGCCATTTTCGCCTGCGTATCAATTCGTCGATTGGCATCTGACCCGTACGCCGACTTAGCTCTTCATTTGATATTGTTTCGGGCCAGAAAATTCTTAAAATTCGACGAAGACATGAGTTGACGAAAACTTGCAGCTTTCTGGTAACTCCTACGGAAACTTTCCATGTACTGCTCCCATACAAAAGCACTGATAGTACCAGGGAGCGAAACAGGCCCAGCTTGGTCTTGATGCTGAGATAACTGCCCTGCCAGATTTTGGACAGCATGCCGTATGCGCGTTTAGCCTGGTTGATACGACGAGCGATGTCCTGCTCCGTACCACCATTTTCGGCAACAATGCTACCCAGTTAGACGAAGTTGTCCACCTTCTCCACAGGCTGCCCATTAATATTGATGGCAATAGGTGTCGGATTTCTTTTTCGCAACGGTGGGCTTAGAACCTTGGTCTTGTTGGTATTAATCTTTAGTCCAACCTTGCTTGCCTCCCTCTCGAGATCTAACGCCATTGCAGACAGATCCATGATTTTTTGGGAGAGTAGGCATATGTCGTCAGCGTAGTCAAGATGTTGTAGATAAGATGTCAAAGTCCATTGAATTCCTCTGTCGAGTCCGGATAGGGCTGCATGCAACACATCGCCGACCACAATGGGGAATAGGATCGGTGAGAGGATGCACCCCTGCCGAACTCCACTGCGAATCTCAAAGTCCCCCGACACCTTACCTTTATGCAGAACGCGACATTTCGCGCCGTCATAGGTTGCCTTAATAATAGCCACAAGCTTCTCAGGGATGCCTCTCCTGCGCAAGGCCGCCCATATAGAATCCCGGTTCACACTATCGAAAGCCTTTTCGAAATCGATGAAAAGCAAGTGAAGCGGAGAATCGTATTCAGCGCATTGCTCGATGATGATTCGCAAGGTGTTAATGTGATCGACACAGGAGAATCCGGATCGAAAGCCAGCCTGCTCTTCATCAATTGTGCTTTCTAAGTGGGCCTTTAGTCTTTCCAGGACGATTTTAGCTATTATCTTGGCAACGGCAGGAAGCACACAAATGCCTCTCCAATTATTACAGCCTGTGAGGCTGCCCTTCTTTGGAAGTTTGATGATCAAACCTTCCTTCCACTCAGTGGGAAAGGTCTCTGTATTCCACGCTTTATCAACAAGTGGGTGCAGCAAATCGGCAGTTACGCTTGGCGCTGCTTGATAAAGTTCGGCAGGGATGCCGTCAAGTCCGGCGGCCTTTCCTCGTTTTAGTGCAATAATTGCAGTGACTATTTCCTCTTTAGTCGGGGCAGTGGACCGTATACGCACATTTTGATGGTTAGCTAAATTATCTATATGAGGGGGAACTTCACCAGAGGTTACACGGTTCAAGACCGCGGCGAAGTGTTCTTTCCACCGCCTCATTTGATCTTCTTCCAAGATAAGTAGCTTTCCATCACTATCTTTCACCGGATGTTGGCAGGAGTTACGACCACCTGTAAACTCCTTGATGACACCGTATACGGCGTTTAAGTTGTTACTTCTAGCGGCTTCTTCTGCTGACGCTAAAAGAGAATTGGCATAAACTCTTTTATCGCGTCGCACACTACGCTGAACTTCTCGAGCTTTCTGACGGTAAAGGAGTTCGATGCTGCTTCGATTGTCGTCTAATGCTGCAGCCAAACGAACTTTCAGCTCCTTTCTTTCAACAATCCGCTGCCATGAAGCGTCGGACATCCAGGGCTTATTCCGGCAATCCGGGTTTGGGCCAAGGATGGTATTTGCGCTATCAATGTACGCATTTTTTATGGCATCCCAGTTTTCGTTTATGTCACTATTTGGGTGACTAGTTATCTCAGCCGCTTTTTGCGCAAGATGGTCATTATATTGTTGTAAGACAGCTGGAATTTTTAGTCGAGCGGTGTTGAATTTGCGGGGCCTGGATCTTTCGTCGCTGGGGCGCCGCACGGCTGCAATACGCAATCGAACATTAGCGATCATAAGATAATGGTCTCTTCCCATCCCAATATCGGCACCCTTCTTGTTTCGCACGTCCAGGAGGCAACTCTTGAATCTTTTACTAATGGCAAAATGGTCGATCTGATTTTGTGTTCTGCGCCGATCAACAGAGGACCAACTGATTTTGTGGTGGTCCTTATTCTCAAACATAGTACCACCGATGAAGAGACTGTGAAAGTTGCAGAACTCTACAAATCTTTCACCGTTGTCATTACGATCACCAAGACCGTGTCTCCCCATCACATGTCTGAGCCCATAGTTATCAGCGCCAACTTTCGCATTCAAATCACCCATAACCATTATAATGTCACCTTTAGGTGTTCTGCTCTGAACGGCGTTTAGTTCTTCGTAGAAGGAGTCTTTTGCCAAGACATTGTCGGGTTCAGTAGGGGCATAACATTGTATTATTGAGATGTTCCTCATTTTAGTCCGGAACCTGGCGGTCAAGACCCTGTCAGAGACCGGTTCCCAACACCATAGCGTCATACCGACTAACATTGTTGGAAATTTTATACCTTTCCTCACTTGCATATATTATATAGGTACATACTAACGATGTATGGGGTGTAGGGCGTCAACTATTCCTAAGATGCCTACTTTACGTTTCGTTATTATATAACTGGTTTCGGATGATGCATGTTGCTGGTATACATATCCGCTTTCTACGACAAGCCGGGAAAAGCTGTCGCCTTTTGCACCCATACCACAGGAGGGAAATCTTACTTGAAAGATATCTCTGAATCTCAGTTCAATGGCATCGTTGATTAAATGCCCTCAAAAAAAAATTTTTTCCTCATTTTATTTCGACCATTACCCCCAAAAGAACTTTGTTGTCTGCAACAATAACACCATAATAAAATCTATCAACATGATGACAAGCCTTGAAACTTTTCCAAAATGTCCACATTATTCCTAAATATATACAAGTATTTCATCCATAATACTAGTAACCTTTCATTTTCATCGTATTCGAAATGTTTTCGAAGGAAAATGAACATAGGGAGTATGTATTGTACTTGTGTATTGAAATCAATATATGTATTCGTCGAATACCCATCGCGAACCAAAATGAAGTATATTGTGACAAAACAACATGGTGAAAACATTCCAAAATGGAATTCGGTTTTGTTGGTGAGTGGCTATTTAACGATGATATGGCTGTGATGCACAGGAAGTGTATGAACATCATCGAATGCCATTCATATTACAAATTGAAATCCTGTCAATCGGTCTTGCCAAAAAGAATCAATCGCCATGCGTCAATTTTTTTTTGGTAAATACGTAAGATTGCTACCCACCCATCCATTAGCGTTAAAAGCTCATTAACTAAAATTATCGTTGGAATGCTGCACAGTTGCGGATCATTGATAATAATTTTAAACTTAAATTATTGTTGCTTGTACGTAAGCGGTTGCGTTTCTAATTATGCTTTATGTGCTTGCTTACCCGTGATGTTTGAATTGCTGACTTTTTGAAGTCGTTTCCTACATAGAACAGGAAACCATTCTCGGCTTTTAGTTTTTTTTAGTTCTCTTTGGGTAGTTCCAAAACTACTTCCGGTAAATTGAACGTAAATGAATATAGGCTACGAGTGATTTCGTTCAAACATATAGTACATATACTCCTATGTATTGAAAATCTAAATTTATTCCATGTTGTACACATTATAATTTTCTTTCTTTTTTTTCTCACTTTAAACATTTTGGTGCAATGTATACAATACACACCAAAATGTACATACTCGTCGCCTCCTTTTTTGAATGCCACTGGAAATAATAACACGAAAAAAGCGAGGGTTCGACTTTGAATCTAAATAGAATAAATATGGTAAAAAAAATGCTAGTGATGAGTAAGGGGGTAAAGGTAGGTAATTTTGTGGTAGCAAGGTCATGATGATATCTCACGTATCTGCAAAAGTGAATGGCGTGGATATCCTATGAGATGTACTCATCATGCTACAATACATATAGAAGGGTACGTAACATGCGAGTTGTTAGTGCTCAGACTCCTCGTATAGAGGCGAAACAAAAATCGTTTTGGCAAAATGCCCGTTCTTCTAAAAATTCGTTCTTTTAGACAGTGTTCTTTTATTATACTCTTCACTTTTAAAAGTTAATTGTTTGTGTTAGCAAAGACGTTCATGGCTCCTATTCAAAGTGAATAATTGATAAAAATTCGGGCGGATACCATTGTACGTATGTACCTATATATACGTACCTACGTATTCAAAAACAGTTCAAACGGTTTCGTATTGATTTGGAATCAAAGTATGTAAATGGGTTTGAGTAGGAAATGACGAAGATAAATGAATTGATATGCTTAATTCACCTGTTTATTATTGTCTTGTTGTTAGACTGTAGACTTTTATGTAGACCAGTTGTCTGGATTCTTCAGCATTCCCTCCCTTTTTGAAATATCTATTAGTAGACGGAAGAAAGCTTCGAAAATCGTTTTGTTTGAAAGATGACGCGACAAACAATTTTGCGATAACTACAAAGAGGCGACTCACTTATTTAAAAATAAAACATCATCTTTCGTTAGGCTGAAAACACACCGCATAAGACAAAACGTTTTTTTCTCAAGAAACAACCGACCATTGCTTCTTATCAGGCAGCACACACCAAAAGAAACGAAACAAAACAAACGTTTTTGTCTCGATGCGTTTTATTACTGGTTGTCGATAATGCATGTCTTTGGATATTATCAACACACACCGAATGAAACAAACTTGTTTCAAACAAACGTCGTTGTCGATAATTGCATACATTACAATAGGCGCAACACACACCACATGAAACGAAACAAAAAGACAAGACAAAACAGAAAGACATGTTTCGTTGCCACTAGGCGGCCAGTTGTCTTTCGGAAACAAAAATTTGTTTCCGCTTAATACCTGGTCATTTTATGTAAAATTTTGCAGATTATGAACGTCGTCGTTGCAAATTCAATTTTATCTTATCTCAACACACACCAAACGAAACAAGACAAAAAATCGTTTTGTTTTGTTTCGTTTCACTGTGTTTCGCTTGATGTGTGCTGCAATGAAACATGTTTCCTTGTCTTATGAGACAAAAACGTTTTGCCTGATGCGGTGTGTTTTCACTTACGCCGGGTGTCGATCGTTGATCATCACAACCTTTAGTGTCATTAAAGCAGAACTGGATCGAGGTTGAACTCTGAATTAGAACTGAACCTCGTCAGTAAGCGAAAGATTTCTAATTTTTCAGACGTTTCCAGATCAAACAATTAATGGAATTTTGACGGCATCCATTTTCACTTTCTCAAGTGGTTTCAGTTATTCGATTTTTGTTTCCGAGCATTATATAATACATAAAAAGGAAGTTTCTGAAAACGTTTCCGCCAAAATCATAACACTTCTCTCATCCATTAATTTTATGAATTCCAAAAATAAATCTAATCGATTCTCCGTTTATTTTTATTTCGTTTCAGGCAAAAGAAATTCTATCAAAAGAAGCAAACGTTCAAGAAGTCAAATGTCCAGTAACAGTATGCGGCGATGTACATGGTCAATTTCACGATTTAATGGAGCTGTTTCGGATAGGTGGAAAATCGCCAGACACAAATTATCTATTTATGGGTGACTATGTGGATCGTGGCTACTATTCAGTGGAAACAGTTACATTACTCGTAGCACTGAAGGTGCGCTATCGTGAAAGAATCACCATCTTGCGTGGCAATCACGAATCACGACAGATTACGCAAGTGTATGGCTTTTACGATGAGTGTCTACGAAAATATGGCAATGCTAACGTTTGGAAATATTTCACGGATCTGTTTGACTATTTGCCACTAACCGCTCTTGTGGATAGTCAGATATTTTGTTTGCACGGCGGTCTTAGTCCATCGATTGACAGTTTGGATCACATTCGTGCATTGGATCGGCTACAGGAAGTACCACATGAAGGGCCTATGTGCGATCTGTTGTGGTCAGATCCAGATGATAGAGGTGGCTGGGGCATTTCACCACGTGGAGCTGGTTATACATTTGGTCAAGTAAGTACATACTCGCATACATATGTATCAATTATTTGTTAATTTTGTTCAAGAAAAATAAACGAATCTGCATTGTAGAAGTATGAATTGCACATTAGAATTGCACTTTGGGGCGACCAGTAGCGCAATGTGTTGAGGATCAGTCTCATGTTTGAATACCGGCGTTTCGAGTTCGAATCCCGTCCACGACGACGTTCGTGGCCATGGATGTGCAGGAAGTGCATGCTGGCAACTGCATTTTCCGAAACCAGTTTATGCCGACGAAACGTCAACGGGGCCACATGGAACAATTGACGCGCCATGCCCCACAAGGGGTTAGGGCAATTGAGTAGTTCATTAGAAAGACACTATGCACTGGGTTTACCCAAAAGCACACAAGCGATGCAGACAAAAGAGCTGCCAAGGACGAAGATACATAATTAGTTGTTTAATCTTTAGGGCTGAAGAAATGAATAAAGTAGAGTAAGTTGCTCCCAAAAAATTTGTTTTTAAAGTGAAGCTTTTATAGCCGCCCTGAGGTTTGCTCACGCAATTTCACTTTTCAATTGTCCATTAACATTTTGAGAATTTTTGGCCCGTCCCATATAAAAATATAATGGACCGGCATATAATCCGATGCATGCTGTAGACTTGTTCGTTTATCCGTTTGTCAGGGTGCTTCCCGTCTTCTGATCTTAATCAAATGGTATATAGGTTCCTTGTGTCACCCTGAGTACAAATCGGGGACCGCAATTTTGATCATCGACTGGACTAACTATATTCTGGTCTGTTTTGTTTAAACCTGAGTTATTCGCCTAAGTCTGATTGATTGCTTCTCCAGACATTTTCGGTGGTCAGGTTTCAACCAAATTTTGTACGTATGTAGCTTCCTTGGGTTATTGTAAGTATCATACGGCGATATTCTGGTCCTCCTGCAGATGTGCGTTAGAACAAAAGAACTCTCTTGATCATGAAATGAAACGGAAACTAAACCTTGTAGATATGGGTATCTCCTGATTCATGGTGATGAAATCAATGCACCAAAGTACTGTTGAAAGCATTTTTAGTCCTTTGATCAGTGCTGTTACCATTTTGAGTTCTTTGGTGAGGAAAAAAGGATATTCTTGGCAGTGAAGCTATATGGGTATCTTCTGAATCGAGACAATAAGGACCACATTTTCAATGCAAATCATAGACAACTTGAAAGCAAGTGGATTAAAATTAAAATGTACTTGTATGGGACGGATCTAAAGTGCCGGTGAACATCATCGCTCTTTTTGTGTCATTCATGTTTTCTGGAGTAACTGCCTCATTGTGATGACCAGAGCGTTTAGCATCATTTGTGTCTGGACGGCCACGTTTGAAATCAGCATACAACCGAAAAATGGCTGTTTTCAACGGATCAGAATACGGATAACACTTTACAAGCTTTTTGTCCCATCAAAAAGCTATGTTTTATCAACACACGGAACTCAGTTTTTTCATTGTTTTGAAAATAACAGAAGTAGCGTAACTTGGTTTAGCATTGATGGCCGCATCTAAGGTCCCTACATGCCATCAGCATCAATTGACCATTGTGTAATGTTTTTTTCACGAAAAATTTCAGTATGCATATGTATATGGAATGCAATATACCGATGTCCGATATAGCGAATGTAATATATCGATATAAATATGTATATCGACATATTTTCGAAATATGTCGATATAATGTCGGATAACGATATATCGTTGTCATGTGGAAAATGTGAAGAATTGAAAAAAAATAGAAACAAGAAAGTGAAAAATAAAATGAGAAATGGAAGAGAAATATTTCAAATTGCCGGTGACTGGTGATACAAAAACTTACAAATTGTTATCGATAGATAGATAAAGGAGGTGGGCCGCGGGTCGTATTGGAACCACAAGCACTGCGACCATGAGGTCTATTCTGTTATTCTCTTTTCTATCGGAAAGATATGCAATTGTAGATCAAATGATTCAGCCGGCTCTTCCCGATAAATTGACTGATCTGGCAAGGTTTTGTAGAGTAGATATTCTCAGCTAAAGAAAATATTAGGAAGTATTCCGTTCGTTTTTTAGCAAGACCTCGACACTCGCAAAGGATGTGCTGTGAGGTCTTATTATCAACTGCGCAAAAGCGGTAGCTAGCGTCTGAAGAGCATGTTTTTGAAATTGTGCAGTGTCAAGTTGAATATTTTTTTATTTCTTTTCGATAAATTATTCTTTATATTCGCAATTAACTTAAGCTTACTGTATAAAATATTTTCAAATGCTAGAATATGGAAAGGAAACAGTTTAATCGTGGTAGTAGTTAATCCAACAATTCTCAAATATCAATAAAAGAACAGAAGAATTTTTCTAAAATATATTTTATATAAAAAAAGATCGCCTAAATCAATTCTAAAACAAGTTCAATAAAAACGACAACAGATTATACACAGTAAATAAAAAGGAACACAACCCTAATAATTATTCAATTTTACTTTTTTGGTGGCAAGTAGTTGGCGTCACCATGTCCATGGTCATGGCCATGAATGCCTGGTCCACCATGTCCAACGTCGCCATGACCATGGCCATGAATGCCTGGTCCACCATGTCCACCGTCGCCGTGGCCGTGGCCGCCGTCTCCAATGAATCCACCCAGATTGCCGTGTCCATCGATTCCGACTCCACCACCGCCATGTGGTCCTCCGGCGCCACCAGCGTGTCCAACAGATCCAATTATGGATGTAACGGGCGAAACACCTTCATCAGAAAACCGGCTAACACCACCCAGCGAATCATATTGAGCTGTAAATGGAACAAAAATATGATTAATTCAGTGAATCGAACGGCTATACGCACTTGAATTAGTATTGCTTACATTGGATTTGTTGTTGAGCGTGAATCGCCTCTTCGGGAGTCTTATACTTAATGAAGAATACTTCTGGTTTGCTTGGTGTACTTTGATGTGATTGGATTTCAGTGTGAATCTCGCCAGCATCGGTTTTCTTGCTAAGTACATAGATAACGGTCTTCTCTTCGTTTTGATTTTGCAAGATTTGTAGAGCGGCGGATTTCGATGATTGAGATGGTGCTTTGATAAACACGACGCGATAATGCTTGCGTGCTGGTCCCAAGTTTATGGTTTTGGACACAACCTCGTCATCATGATCGTCGGCAGCGGCGTGGAAGAAGAAGTCTTTTGTAACAATGGGTCCATGGTCGTAACCATCTCCGTAACCACCACCACCACCAATTAGTCCTGGTCCGCCACCGAATAATGGACCCGATGGTCCGCTTGGGCCGCCACCAACAATTGGTCCTGGACCGCCGCCCAAACCAATATCTCCTCCAGCGACAGCGTGTCCGTCAAATCCGCCGCCGCCACCAAATCCACCTCCGTTGCCGGCGGTAATGTGACCATCGACAAATCCACCCAATCCTCCATTAATCGCTCCAGCATTTATGTGTCCATTACTAGATCCGAATCCGCCGCCGACGTGTCCTCCTCCTAAGCCATGACTTCCGCCGTAGCCCCCACCGCCTCCAAGCAAGTCACCTCCGCCACCATGACCGCCGCCGGATCCGTATAAGCCTCCACCATGTCCTCCGCTGAATGGTGCCACTGTAGTCAGTCCAATATGACCACAAGAAGCCACCGCGACCATTGAAAATATCTGCAATTTTATAAATTTTTGAAATTGATTTGTTTTTGCAGATTATATGTGCAAATTTCACTCCTCTTACCACTAGGCTGCGCATTTTATTCTACTTTGTCGTTGTCCGGCTCCCCAAGATGATAATGGAACTGCTGTTAGATGTGAACTATGAGTTGTTTTGACCAAAATTCGGTTTTTATATCTCGGAATTTGAAAGAGTCATGGGTGTTATCGTCGCATACACCTCTCCCAAAAATACCCCAAAAAACGATCTTTTTAGTCGCATTATTACTTTCATTGGAGCCACTGTCATCCATATACGAAGTTTCATAACAATATTAGCTATGATAAAAATCGCATACTAAATCTGCTACCATACCATCTAAAACTTGGGTCAAACGATGTGAAACAAAATCCGCGAACTACCTAAAAGTTGCATTAATTTTCGGCTCTATGCATGTCTTCATGTCACCCGAGTGGTTTGTTTTCTTCGCCACCTATTGTGGGATTGTTGTATCTAGCATTTCGCAAGAAACTGCACAACAATGCAATAGGTTTCTATATGCATTTTCTCGAATGAAATGAGCACATAATGGTGGTTTGGTGGAGCGATAGACATGTTCGACCTCTTGCTAGTGACCATAATCGCATTGAAGGTTATTAATCTTTTCGATTATGTGCATGTAGAATGTTTTAACATCTTTTCGCTTTCTTTTCGATGTGGTGAGAACTGAGCTATATGAATCAGGATTGTATCGATTATGGCTTTGTTGAGAATGGACGTAAAGTTATTTCAAAATAGCTCATGGTAAAGCTCTGAAGAAAAACCTATGCTAATGTATCCAAGTCGTTCAGACTTCTGTTGAATATTATTTTCTGAATAAACGTTCCCGCCGAACTGTGTCATATAAAATGGGCTTGTAAAAATATCAGCCAATAAATTGCTATTAGTTGTCCGAGTCAATCAAAACAAAAGTATAACAGAAATCGAAGCTGTGAATCGGAGGGAGCATAATGCTTTATCATTTGGACAGGTTTCTAAAACGCAAACATATTTTAGAAAAAATTAAATTAGAATCAGTTCACTAGAAGAATCGCGGCCTCTGATATCAAAGCAGAATGCCAATTTGTGTTCGCAATCGTCTAGGGCTAACCTGGACCCAGAATAAAAAAAAATTGTTTAAAGCCTTAACAAATGAAATGAATGCCTGTATTTTTTGTTTTTTTTTTTGACTTTAGAAACTTTTCCAATATCTATTTTGTTGTGCCGATTTTGGACATTAAATATCAATTTCAAAATTGTTTTTTCTTCAGCGAGTGTCTTAATATTCTTCCTACACAATTCAGATGTTTTCGATTAATCGAGGAGGAGAATGTTGAAACTTTTTCTCCCTCTATAAAAAAATACATTTATCGAATAGTTTTACTATACTCTGCTAATCTTTTTCCGATTTTGCAATATTCTTTTGTTGTTGTTGTTTCATAGTTTTTTCTTTTTTTTTTTTTTTGTACTTTTGCTGATATTGATGGCATTGTTGTTTTTAATTTCGTTATGCATGATAAAAGATACCAAAAGTTTTCGGATATCCAACCATCATCTTCATCATAATGGATGATGGCTTGCATTTGGGTAAACGTTAGGTTTCATTATGACTAATGTCGAAGGAATTGTTGCTGATTATTGACTTTTGATCGCTATTATGACACGTTTGGATGTACAAAATTTGGATTTACATATTTTTAACTTCCATATCTCGTGTTCCCTGTTTTTTGGATTAAGAGTGCATATTAAAACCTTCTGCACGCGTAGCAACTCGAGTTACGAATCGGTTTGCGATCCAATCAATTTCCAATCCAGTTGCAATCAGTTTGCGCAACATCTGTTCGCACACGGTGTGACTGATTTGCAACCTGAGTTTCAAACAAGTTGCATGTAATCTCATCTGTAATCGCGCTACTATTTCCTCTAGGACCTGCTGTAGCATGATCGGGAGTATGTATCTAGGCCCGGGGAGCGTATTTCGAAAATCGTGTTCAGTACGGTTTTTTAGTGCCTAATGCTGTTTTCACACGCTAGACCGTCCAGCCGTTAGACCGTCCATTAGACCGCGCATTAGACCCTCTAATGACTGCGCATTAGATCGTCCATTAATCCACGTCCACGTATCAGAGCAGTTATTTGTTTTTTTTTATAATCAGGATGAAATCTGTAGCCTTGCGTCTATTAGCAGGCC
The DNA here is from genome assembly GCA_964017055.1 of Chloromyia formosa. Lineage (NCBI taxonomy): Eukaryota > Metazoa > Arthropoda > Insecta > Diptera > Stratiomyidae > Chloromyia > Chloromyia formosa. The sequence goes on along the minus strand of OZ024815.1, from coordinate 152,638,762 downwards.
TCAGCCTGTTAATCGAGTTTGATCGAGCTGATAAATTTGCTCAGGAGATTCGGTGAAACTGAAGCGATTTCATAAGTCTCAGGACAGGCGACTCGGAAGCAGTCTCTAAGTCGCTGGACCAAGGCGTCGCAATCGCAAAAAAATATGAGCCGACATCTTGGCATTCTTTCGACAGATACGGCAGCTCGAGTCCGATACAATACCCATGATATTTCAGGCATGGCTGTCCAGTCACACACTCTTATCTTGTTCCGGTTCAACTTGATCAGGACAGTCAGTCTGCTACGCGAGTAGCTGAGATGAAAGGTTGTACATGCCTCAACCCTGGGTAATAATCCCAATGAGCAGTAAGTAGCTTCATTGCGCTCCGGCAGTCTCTGATAAGGTTTTTGATTGTGCAGTTGGGAATCCCGCAAAAGAGCTCTGGACCATGAAAGGGAATAGCCGAGGTTGTTCTGGCCGCTTCGTCAGCCTGCTCATTGCCATTGGTGCCAACATGCCCTGGGCTGGGACCCAGAATAGCCTACTTTATGTAGTATTTTTTGGCAACTACATATTACCTTAGATGTTATTGTCCTATTTGACAGCGCTTTGATGGCCGCCAGTCTGTAAGTGAATATTGCCAAATATTTTGTTGCGGTAGCCGGTCTTCAGGCATAATTCAGCACATGGCATGTACTGGAAGACAGTGACCAACTTGCCCATGGGTATGAAGACCAGATGATTGGTGCCCACAATGCCTGTCCCAGCACCTTCATCGGTTTTCGAGCCATCCGTGAACCACTTGATGGTGTGTGGGGGGAAGAAGAAGGAAGGAAGAAGGGGACTCACAGTTCAACACAATTCTTGTTAAACGAAAAACAAAATAACTCCCGTTCAACTATGCATTTGAATGGCAAGCAAACCACAAAGAACCTCTCTTCAACTAAAAAACATTCGTTTTCTAACTCTCCGGCCACTACAGATTTTGGCATGAAACATTGACCATCTTTTCGTGTTCCTCCCCTTATTCGTCTTTTATGAATCCTTCCGTGTAGGTTAGTTTTCTGACTCTCCGACGACTACAAATTTTGATGAGATATTTTTTCGTATACGTTCAGAAAAAATAACATGACATCTACCTACATATCGGCCTATTACTAGTTTTTTTAAACTATCGAATAATTAAAAACTATCGTTAGTATCCATCACTAGTCTGGGAAACTATTTTTACACTTATCTGGGGTACTTAGCTAGTGCGGATGTATGTCAACTCCTTCGTATAGTCTAGGTATTAGTTCTGGTTGGTTTAATTATTAAGATGATGACTGGAGGTGTGAATGACTAAGGTAACACAAGGGATCTACTACGCTTGGTCTATGGCAGCCGGCATTTCCATACTATACCAAGCGGGATGTGCCTTGATTTATTTTCCCCAATGTAGGTAGACACTCTGTATAAAGAGTTTGTTTCGTAAGAGACTGCACTCATTGATCGACTTGACTTCGACATTGATATGCTCTCGGTTTCCATTGTAAATGATATGATTTGATAAAAATGAATAGAGTAAATGCGGAACGTGCGTGACCATACCACCATTCAGTCACCATCATCCCGTAAACGCGGTGTCTAAAATGAAGTGGTCTACTACACTTCGTACCTCCTTTGACACGTAGCATACCATAGATATACATACAATTGTTTGTGTGATTTGCTCTATACGATATTGAGTTGGATTGGTGTTCAGTGCCAAGTTATGTGCTCCTCTGGACTATCATTGCGGCATTGGGCGGCCGGTAGATCAGTGCGTAGAGGCATCAGTCTCATGTCTGACTATCGGCGTTTCTGGTTCGAATCCCGTCCACGACAACGTTCGTGTCTAGGCCTGTTCCTAATACCGGGATCCCGGTTTGGTACCGGTTTTTTTTCAGTACCGGTACCAAAAACTAAGAGTACCGGTATCCCGGTTTTTTTAGTACCGGGATCCCGGGATTTGAGTACCGGTTTTTTCAACCATGAGCCGGTTTTATTCGGGATCCCGGTACTCAGTACCGAGTCTTTTCAGTACCGAGTCTTTTCAGTACCGGGATCCCGGGATCTGAGTACCTGTTCTTTTCAGAACCTGATATTCAAATACCCGGGATTTCATAAAAGAAGACTCGTTCATTGCCGAACCGAGTCTTCAGGTTTTAACATTGACAATGTTCATAGAGTCGTGCATTGTAAGATTTTTCAGATACACATCGTAGTAGTTAGTACGTACATCGTACATAGATATATGTACATTGTACATACATAATTGATTTATATGAATGAATAGGTTTTGTTAGGATTGAGACTGAGCTCAGAGTATTTGTTGTATTGGGTTGGGAGTAGGATGATTGGGTATAATGTGAATATGATATGCATATGAATGAGTATGTCTATGTACGTATGTACAATACATAATATAATAGTACAATGCGTTGCGTTGGTCAATGATATAATTGCTTAGATGGTTTTAGGTTTAAAAACGAAATTGGGTATGTACATGGCTATTTTCGTTTTTCCTTCGCATACCTGATTTCGATTTGAAACCGAAATTGTGCATAGACCAAAAAAAAAAATGCTGGTTCCAGATATGCTGGGACGAAACGGATGCAGGTACATATAGAAGGAGGGAAACGGGCGACCTAGGGCTATATGCGGGGGGTCGCAACCCCCTAGGGGCGGAGCTAGCCCAGCTCGTTTCAAACCGAAATTGTCCATGCACACTTTGTGCGATGCTGCGGGTTCTGAATCAACAGACGCGGGTGTGGAGTTCCACCCGCTACCCGGGATCCCGAATAAAACCGGCTCATGGTTGAAAAGAACAGGTACTGAGTACCGGGATCCCGGTACTGAAAAGACTCGGTACTGAGTACCGGGATCCCGGTACTGAAAAAAACCGGCTCATGGTTTAAAATACCGGTACTGAACGAATACCTGTGAGTACCGGGATACCGCTTGTGATACCGGTACTTGAAAATATCAAATACCGGTACTGAAATCTCAGTACCGAACAGGCCTATTCGTGGCCATGGGTGTTTGTGTTGTCTTCCACCTGTGGTGCGGTGCGGTGTGTAATAATAAGCCACAATATCTGCCGACTTATCGCAGGTAGTTGGCTAAATGGGGGAGCAGGAGGTGCATGTGTGGCAACTGCATTCTCCGAAATTAGTTTATGCCAACGAAACGTCAACTGGGCTACATGGAACAGTTGACGCGCTATGCCCCAAAAGTGGTTAGGTCAATTGAGTACTATCATTGCGATGATGACTGAATACTGATGGTTCGCTAGATGATAATGTTTGGGTGAGGATTTCGGTGTTATGTTGCCCGGTGTGTATGCAAATTCAGTATATATAATACCCACTTTCAACCACTAAATACTGAATGCTAAAAAAAAATCTGGCTTCGGTCTTAAATCCAGTGCAAATTTAAAGTCACGAGAGGCCGTTTAATATTCGAATTGCTTATGCATAAGCAATGAAACTAACAGGCCGAAAATTTGAAACAAATTTGTATTCATATACTGCTAAATTCCTCTCAATATCGGCTCTTTAATGTGACATATATCATATATGACAATGCCGCATAACTTTCAGAGTGTAAAGGTCTGTTTTGCTTGGCATCACTCTGCACTCGCAGGCGATGATCAAAAAGATATGTATAGGTACATACTTACAAATAGTGCTCTCTGGCTTGATCGCTAATCGCAAACAATTTGCCACGATCGTGTATCTAGATCCGATTTCTCCTCCATATGCTTTATCCTCCGGTGAAATATGTGCCTTCAACTCAATTTTTGGAGCTGAAAATATTTCCCTCCGGATCTGAAAAGTATTCTAATCCAAAAATTGACAGTTGACGGCACATATTTTACCGGAGGGGAAAGCATATGGAGGAGAGAGCGAAAAAGTCAGATCCAGATTCGGTTTTCAGGACCGCGGCCATTTTCCTTTTTTGATCATGTGATCGTCTTCATTTTACAAAGTAAAAAATTTCCATTTTTGCATATATAATTTATTCTGTCGAGTGATCGACCTAAGCTATTGTTAGATTTTGATTGATAAATGTCTCAAGTTTTTTTTTTTTTTGTCAAACAATAGCCATTCGTCAAGAAAATGTCTTGTCTTTCGAGAAAACAGCATAATAAATAATAATGTGCAACACGAAATTATGGAAATATTCAGATATAAATATCAAAATGGAAAGCTATCTATTTTGTAGTAAATTTATGAAATATTATAGATATTTCAGAAATTGTATGGGAGTTATCAGGTGCATCACTGGGAGCAATTTTTGTTTTTCAATAATTGATTGCTTCGATTCACAGCAGGATATTCAGCCATTTTGACTATAGTTATTTGCGAAAGAGATCCGGTTGCGCGGCCCAAATTGAGTTTGATTTTCGTTTATGTAAATTACCGGCATGAATGATGAATTAAGCAGGATCTTTGCTTTTTAGACGAACTTACATATACCTAGTCTAGCCATAAATATTGTTACAAGGTTTGGCAACCCTGCAGAAAGGAACCGTTATATTGCATTTCTTAAAAATTGAGCTAATCGCTATAGTACGCTTGTGCTTGATGCATTTGTCATCATTTGAGTTTAATTTTTAGTGTAGTGAACATGGATTGGGGTGACAAAGAAAATAGAATCGCTGTGATTGCACTTCATAAAGTAGGAATGCAACCAAGTGATATTTTTAAGACTCTGCATACCCTTGGTATAAGCCGAATGTTTGTATATCGGGCTATTGAAAGATTTAATGATACGTCTGGAGTAAGTGACCGTGAAAGAAGTGGCCGTCCGCGAACTACTCGAACACCTCAGGCGGTTAAAGCCGTGCGCGAGAGAATTCGCCGTAATCCTCTTCGGAAACAAAAAATTTTATCGCGTGAGATGAAAATACCCCAAAGAACAATTTCACGTATCATCAAAAGTGACTTGGGGTTGGGTGCTTATCGTAGATCTACCGGGCATTTACTAACAGATTCGTTAAAAAAAATAGAGTGGAAAAATCAAAACGATTACTTTGCCGGTACGCAAACCAAGAACACCGTAAAATTTTGTTTACGGACGAAAAAATTTTTACTGTCGAAGAAACATTTAATAAACAAAACGATAGGGTTTATGCTCGCAGTGCCAGAGAAGCTTCTCAAGTTGCCCAAAAGGTTCAAAGAGGTCATCATCCAGCCTCAGTAATGGTTTGGTGGGGTGTTAGCTACAACGGGGTGACAAAGTTGCATTTTTGTGAGAAGGGCGTCAAAACGTCTGCCAAAATTTATCAAGAAAGTGTCCTTGAAAGTGTAGTGAAACCTCTCAACACGTCATTATTCAAAAATCAGCCTTGGAGTTTCTGCACCAGGTCATAAGGCGACCCAAAAATGGCTTGAAGAAAATGTTCCAGATTTTATTAAAGCTGAAGATTGGCCTTCCTCTAGCCCAGACCTGAATCCGCTGGATTACGAATTATGGTCTGTCTTAGAGCAAATGACGTGCTCTAAAAGACATTCTAATGTCGAATCCTTAAAGAAGTCTCTTACACATGCAGTCGCCAACTTTCCGATTGAAGTCGTGCGTGCTTCCATAGATAAGTGGCCAGCTCGATTAAAGGCTTGTGTAAAGGCAAAAGGCAATCACTTCGAATAACTTGTTGCAATTTCCGTTGTTGACAATGCATTTAATAAATAAACAATGATTTCTTAACATATAACACCTCTTTTATTGAACAGTGCTTCAAAAAGTTTGTAACAGTATTTATGGCTAGACTAGGTATTTACGGATAACGATTGGATTCTGTGCTTTATTTTTATACCCTTCGCAAATGTGATAGGGTACTATATATCAACTTTGTCATGAAGTTTGCAACGCTCAGAACGAATGCTTCCTTCTGAGCGTTGCAAACTTCGATCATATAAACTAAATATATTTTTGGTCAGTATGACCAAAGAGGATTGATAATTCTACAAGAGCGATCACTCCATAGAACTTTCCCCTCTGCCAAGAGATTTGTATGTATTGACAAATTGTATAGACTTCACAAGAAAGCTTCCTCCATACAACTTCAGCCTCCGGCGGTAGATTTATATGTATTGATTCTCTTGTGTATCTATACTGTGTAGTTTATACTATGTTTATACAATTTGTCAATACATACAAATCTCGTGGCAGAGGCGAAAGTTCCATGGAGTGATAACTCTTGTGGAATCTATACTACATACGTATTTGGTATGACTAACTGGCCAAGGCCCTACGTCGGCCTGTCGCGCTACGATGATAATGATGACTAGGTGAGTCGCTTACGCCTTGTCCGTCTGTCTGTCTGGTTGTATGCAAACTAATCTCTCAGTTTTGAAGCTATCGACCTGAAATTTTTGTACTAAGCCTTCTTTCTTTTGCACGATGTATATGTATGAAGCAACGGAATCGGACCACTACGTCATATTGCAGTTTGCAGTGATATCCCTTAGTGTCAGTGTATGTGTGTGTCAGAGGACATTTGTACCAGGTTCGTGTTCGAGTTCGACAGTGTATGGTGACACTTATACCAACAATTGTTGACTGGGAGGGACTGTAGTAATATCTATGAAAAAAATTGCAATATCACAGAATTTATTATAAAAATTAATAAAAGTCTTTTCGAATAAGATTAATTGGTAAAAAATGAGTTAAAAAAGTGATAATGCTAGCGTCGTTGACAAACTAAACCGAATCTAAAGCCGTATACGTTCAGGTTACTTTGAGATATACCTGCACAGCTACAACGGTGCAGGTCTGGACGCCTGTGCAGAGAGATAAAACACACTACGGTAGACCTGTGAAGGTATACCTCAAGGTATACCTGAACGTATGTATATGGCCGGCCTTACGGTATAAAGCCGGCCAAATATATACGTTCAGGTTTACCTTGAAGTATGTCTGCATAGGTATAACTGTACAGGTTTCGACGCCTGTATACAGTTTTGGACGCCTGTATACAGTTTTGGACGCCTGTATACAGTTTTGGACGCCTGTATACAGTTTTGGACGCCTGTATACAGTTTTGGACACCTGTATACAGTTTTGGACGCCTGTATACAGTTTTGGACGCCTGTATACAGTTTTGGACGCCTGTATACAGTTTTGGACGCCTGTATACAGTTTTGGACGCCTGTATGCAGTTTTGGACGCCTGTATGCAGTTTTGGACGCCTGTATCCAGTTTTGGACGCCTGCATACAGTTTTGGACGCCTGTATACAGTTTTGGACACCTGTATACAGTTTTGAACGCCTGTATACAGTTTTGGACGCCTGTGCAGGTTTGGACGTCTGTATAAGTTGGACGCCTGCAGCGTGACAGCACACACTACGGTAGACCTGGCAAAATGAATACGAGATTTGATCAAAATATGACGGAACCTTTTTAATTACGCGTCGATCAATCGTTGTTTCGACGGGCGATTGGCAGCACTGCAATTATCATAACCCTTCCGTGTAATTGACTATTTACAGATTGTTTATATCGCGATTAGTTTCCGGGTCATTGGTATTTGAGTGCAACATGTTCAAGATCTATGACGAATTTTCTTTGATGGCTTAGCTGGCACCCTTTCAGCACAAGTTTTATTTTTGCAAACAAGAAAATATCACAGGGAACGGTCTAGGGAGTAGGGAAGAGTCTGCGGAGTAGCGAACTCGCGGAAGAGCAGTCATCCGATGTTCGGCACAAAACTCGCGAATTAACGACGAATGAACCATGAGTTCATCAGCAACGTCCAAGGGCTGCCAAACCCCTTCAACGTCACTGGGCGTTGCTGCATCAAAAACAACCATTGTTGTCTCGTCACAACTGTGGTCTCATTTAGCGTTTTTTTGCGCTAGCTTTTTAAAACCCCTTCGGATTACTGACAGTTGACGATTTGACCTTACGGTAAAGATTCTAAATGTACAAAACCGTTGAAATCGAAAGAAAAACAGTGAGCATCACTTTGCCAGAGGATCGAACCGGGCGTATGAATACTTTACCACGGTTATGATTTTTTCCCAATTTCACGCAAAATTGCACGTTGCATCGTTACTCTCGTAAATAGGACAGCGAAAATCGCCACGAAAACCAGAACACGTCGCACTTAATTAGCAATAACTCGAAACATTATGGATTTGGCATTAATTGGAGATTTCTTTCTATTTCATTACAGAGAGTTTCCAGAAATCTCAAGAAATTTCCGCTTTAAGACCTACACATTTTCCTGCGTGGGTTCTAGGTTCTTACCACCTAAAGCAGAAATGAACTACCTAAAACGAAAATGCCGCAATTAAGGATTCTCTTTAAATGCAATAGAGGGAATTCTTCCATTAAGGCCAAATCCATAATTTTCCAAACAATCTGTAAACAGTCAATTACACGGAAGGTTATGACTATTGCAGTGCTGCCAATTGCCCTTCGCCACAACGATCCATCGATATGTAATTAAAAAAGTGCCGCCTTTTTTTTATCAGACATCGTGTATACTATTTGCCCCTAGTGGAGCAGCGCGTCAACTATTCGCATGCGGCTTAGTTGACATTAGCATAAACTGATTTCGGACGATGCATCTTGCTAGCTTGTATTATTTATTTGTATTATAATCGAGAAACCCTTTATCCTTTGTATATTAAAGAGAACCCTGAATACGACCTCTGTCGCTGTGATGATCTCATACCCTATTGTGAGTTTGTTTATTCCAAGAATCAATTACGTTAGGATTCTGATAAAGTACCATGCATATCAGCCGTCACCATTTCTAATTGGTTTATTATTACTAATAATAACGTCAAAGTAATAATAAACATTCATACCTACAAGAATTGAAGCATGTGTCCTTTTTTGTACAACCCCAGCCATCATCATTTCAATGGCCTTTTCCATTCTACCTTCGCCTTGAGCTCAAATACATATTTCGTCTTTATCGACATTTTTCAAGGCGTTCGCCGTTGTTCCTAGTTCGTTTCCTTCTTCCACTCGTTATTGTTTCGTGCCTTGGAAAAAATAATGCTCCTCCGTTTTCTATTTGGAGGCATTTTAACAATGTCCAGAGAGCTACCGATAGTAGACAGCATTATGCTGATTACTTTCACTTTAAACCCATCTCAGACATGTCTACAGAAGTATTCTATTAAACGAAGTGCTTTACTATAGTTTTGTCGATAAATCAAGAAACTGACTGAAGTGTGGGGTTGTTGTTTGTACTTGGACTCCTGTTTTCACGGCCAGAGTGCAACATTATGTAAGGTTAATTTATTTTGGGTAAATTCCATCATTATACAGGGTGTCCCGTTTCAGATGGTAAACACTTTAATGGTAGATATTTGTGGAAAAATGACACATGACATGGACACTTTGTCTGCAGGCAGATATACGAGTAATAATAGGAAAAAAAATCGTGTAGTATTGAAATTTTACAAAATTAATAAAATCATCTGAATATATGCTCCAAAATCTCTGTTGATAGGGGGTCAGAAAGTGCGGGCAGAGGGATTTTATGTCCTCTCTTTCAGTTTTCTTTGGTTTTTGGTCGGATGTATACATAATATACCATAGCATATATTCGGGGGGACTCTCCATATCAATTTTTCCAAATTTAAAAAATATACGATTTTTTTCCACAAACAAGCGACTTGTTTGTGTAATGCGTGTTCGTCACCCTATCCTACACTTGATAGATACGCAAAAGAACGCGGCTTATCTGTTAAGTCAAGGTTGAAGAAAATTTGTTTCATCTTCAGACCATGCTGTTTTTTTCCTTTATCACGTAACATTCTTAATTTTTTAAGTCTTATGCCCAAATCAGATTGAACGCAGAAAGCTTTTTGACACAATTTACAGAAAATGCTAGAAATTTGAACCGGTTAAAAGCAGAGTGTCCATGTCATGTGCCAATTTTATACTATTAAAGTATTTGCCATTTGAAACGGGACACCCTGTATACTCGGAAATTAATTTTCATTGAAAAATAGGGCTATTCGATTTTTGCGTGGGCTGTGGGGCGTAAGAATAAGACGCCACAGACGTCGTGGAAGGCGAGTTAACGGACAGAATTTGTATACCAGCAACGTGCATCATCCGAAACCTGTCATAAAGCATCAACTAGACCTCTTAGGAGTGGTTGACGCGCTGCGACCCCTGCAAGGGGTTAAATTAAATAGTATATTTGACTTAGAAAAGAAATATTCCTAATTACGACCGGTAGCCCGGGCGACCGGTAGCGCAATGTGTTGAGGCATCAGTCTCATGTTTGACTACCGGCGTTTCGGGTTCGAATCCCGTCCACGACGATGTTCGTGGCCATGGATATGTAGGAAGGAGGTGCATGCTGGCAACTGCATTCTCCGAAACCAATTTATGCCATCGAAACGTCAACTGGGCCACATGGAACAGTTGACGCGCTATGCCCCACAAGGGGTTAGGGCAATTGAGTAATTATTATGCAGTCAAATATGAAATCATCATACTTATATGTGTTTCATTTTTATTTTCAGGATATATCAGAAACATTTAATCACACAAATGGTTTAACATTGGTGTCACGTGCTCATCAGCTCGTTATGGAAGGCTATAATTGGTGTCATGATCGTAACGTTGTCACAATTTTCTCAGCGCCAAATTATTGTTATCGATGTGGTAATCAAGCAGCCCTAATGGAACTAGATGATTCACTTAAATTTTCATTGTAAGTATTGTTTTTTTTTCTTATTCTTCATTTGTGTATTAAGAAAGTCCAATTGATGAAATGAATGAATGAATGATGCGCAGAAGCATCATCTGTCCAATTCATAAAAAGGGAGATAAACTGCGGTGTGAGAATTACAGGGGCATCTCACTAGTTTGTACGTCCTATAAAATTTTGACGAAAATTCTGGAAAATAGAATAAAACCGTACGCAGAACGAGTCATTGGCGAATATCAAAGCGGTTTCAGACCTGGTCGCTCCACAACCGATCAGCTCTTCTCAGTCAAACTGATACTCCAGAGGTGCTGGGAATACAACGTAAACGTATACCAAATCTTTGTCGACTTCAAGCAGGCATACGACAGTATCGATCGTGGAGTACTGTACAACATCATGCTGCAATTTGGTATACCGGCAAAATTAGTGCGACTGACAAAGATGACGATGACCAACTCCGTCTCACAAGTCAGGATCCAGAATAGACTTACTGATCTATTTGAAACACGCACTGGTTTGAAACAGGGCGATGGACTGGCACCGACGCTCTTCAACCTAGCACTGGAATACGTTATTCGGGCCATGAATATGGACAACAGCAAGACGCTACTCATCAAGTCGACACAATTAGCAGCGTACGCCGACGACATCAACATCATGTCCCGAAGATTGGCTGACGCAGAAGAACTTCTGCATACGCTCGATACCGCTGCAAAGGAAGTTGGATTACGTATTAACGAGGGTAAAACTAAAATAATGATGCAATCGGTGACAAGGACACCTGCACAACCGAGCATCAATGTGGGGGACCTCAACATCGAGTTCGTGAACAACTTCATCTACCTGGGTTGCAACCTGTCAAGGGACGCCAACGAAACTGACGAAATCAAGCGACGGATACAGTTAGCTAATAAGACTTTTTTCTCGGTTCTCTCCATAATGAAATCGTAACATGTGCACAGAAACACGAAGCTCCGCGTGTACAAAACCATTATACGACCAGTGCTTTGCTATGGCTGCGAAGCATGGACCCTAACTCAAGCCTCCGAAAACATGCTAGACACTTTCGAACGTAAGGTTCTACGGCGAATTTTCGGGGCTGTTTGCGATCGAGATGGCGCATCCGGTACAACCATGAGTTGTATGAAATGTACGATGAGCTGCAAGTTTCGAAAACCGTCAAACTACAACGACTTCAATGGGCAGGGCATGTACAAAGAATGGACGATGATCGCATGCCTAAGAGAGTAATGAATGCAGAACGAGTCGACGGAGCGAGACTGCGAGGATGACCGAGATCTCGTTGGGAGAGCTCAGTAGGTGTGGACGCCGCACAGCTGCTGGGCTCCCAAAATTGGAGGACGCGGTCACGTGACCGAGATAATTGGAGGACAATGATCCAGGCGGCCAAGGCCCGACGTCGGGCTGTCGCGCCACGATGATGATGAATTATCCTTGTGGCTCGTACCCACACTGGCCCAGGAATTGGCCGCGACGTTGGCGACAAACGCTACAATTGTCCACCATTCATTTCGGAGCATCCACATGATTGGCCAATTCAGTAGCGGCCAACTGAATCCACAAAATATAGCGGGACGCTAATTATAAAGTCAACGAATTCGTAGGACGTAGACGACTTCACGTACCGAAATTAATCTACACTGACGTGAGCTGTAAAAAAAAATGCGAATAAAAACATTAGCCAGTTGACAGATAATGGGATGAAATTGGGCCAATCTCGTTTTGAGCGAGCGTCGGCGAGACATTGGCATGGCTTAATTCGTGGGCTAGATCACTTTATCTGCGCCAGATCACTAGTCTGAAACTGTCGAATAAATAAATAACTGGCGCAACAGTCCAATTTGAACCACGGCCTCGAGATGAGTTAGCATCATCTCATTTTCTAGATCGTGACGGTTTTTGTGCGGAGGTATGTGATCAGCAACACGCTCAACCGAGTTATTTACCCCATAATGGGTACTCATTTAACAGCTCATAGTCCGACACGTAAATCCCCGGAATCGAACCGGGGCCCAGTGCGTTGAAGGCGAACGTGCTAACCGTTGCGCCATCCGGACTACGGAAACTGTCGAATACATACAATTTTAAACTCACCACACCCAGATTAAGTACAGATCAAGTGATTTGCCCGCTGTGTAACAATGAACTTAATCTCGCTAAAATAAAGAAAACATCCTTTACAATGTGTAAAAAAGGGATTTATTGGATTTCATAAAATCAAGTGACATGTCCAGCAGGGAAGCGTTCCCTCCCAAGCACGAAAATCTAAAGTGTTGTTCACAACAATGTTGAGAAGACTGTCACCAACTTTGCCTTTTGGTTTGCCGCGGTCGCCGTTCCCCTTTTTGAAAACGACTTCCACTCTAAAAGCAGATAATCTATTTTAATTAAAACGATCGCAATTAAGGCGACGGAGCGGATAAGGGAGAAACCAGCACAAACGAGGAGGTCCTCTCCGCCTCTAATTAGTAATACTATACAGAGTGGCAGGAGCAAGAAATATTATCCCAATCTGTGTCTACTTCCAGGCCTCCATTGAAATGACCTTGTGAAAGTTCATAGACTACAGGGCGGATAGTTTTAAAGGGTGGCCATTAAGTTGTGGGAGTTGAAACTCCGGTATTTCGTTCCTTGTGGTAAAGAGGACTAGCTAGGTTTTACGCGTACTCACACTAACTATACATGCACTTATTTACTAATGACATTGCTACCTTCCTCTATTTGCAGCCTTCAATTCGACCCAGCACCGAGACGTGGTGAGCCACATGTTACACGAAGAACACCCGACTATTTCCTCTAAGCGAAAATCATCAAACAAGAAAAAATTAATACAAATAACACAAGAAGAAAATCAACAACAACAACAAAAAATAATATTAAAATTAATAAAAATAGTAATTATAATAAATATACAAAAATATATATGCAAGAATATGAAATGATAAAAATGGAAACAGTTTATTATAATTATTAATAAAAAATAAAAGAAAACAAAATGCTATTATTACGATTAATTGAAAATGAGATGAAAAAAAAAACAAACAACAAATTTAAATAAATGCAAATAAAACAAAAACAGAGAAAGGAAAACTCTTTACTAAAGCAGAACTTTCAAATTAAATAAACGAAGCAAATGTAAGTTGATGAGAATTAGTAGTGGGTAACGAAAATATGCGTGAAACATAAAACAACACATGGGGAGAATGTGTAACATGAAAGGAGCCAAGCATAAAATCAGTAATTTAAAACAAAATAAAACTGTTTACATAGTACATTAAAATACGTCGAAAAAATTTCTTTCTTTCTCCCCTTTCTATTCAAACAGACCTCCCAATACGCATGCATAAATGAGAAAAATTAGTCACTCTTTTTCCCACCTCCAAAGGCGTGGCGGCATTGTGACAACGATAAGTAGAATCTTCACACTCACAAAAACCTAAACAGCCATTAAATCCCTTCATTATTTTTTATCATTCTTGTGATGTAGACAGAGTGGTATATATATAATATAATATTTAAAATATTGTTAGTAACAATATAAAAATAAATGAAACAAAGATAAAAGCACACACACACTACGACTGATCTGGAAGAGAAGAGCGCGCGCACGAAACAACAGAAAGCAACGCGGGAAAGAAAACATGAATTTTCAATCCAATACTTGAAACGAATACATACCATAAATGCGGTGTGACGATAAAGAAAGGTCAGAAAAATGAAGAAGAGTGTCTCTTCATACCCATTAGGAATCTGTTGGATTTGTTTTTTTAAACTTTTCTTAGGATTTATGTATATGTTTTCGTTTTTCTATGAGTACGCAAAGTACAGCAATGCTTATGCATAATATCCAACAGCATTTTTTTAAAATGATAAAAATAAAACATTTGTTAAATTAAATTAAAACAAATTAAGAAAAAGAAATATAATTCTAATGCTACTGGCCGATGTGAAATTATAAAAAAAAATGGGAAAATTGAATATAAAAAACAAATGGAACAATCTAAAAATAAAGAACCACCTATTAAAGGGATCGTTGTGTGTATTGTGTTTATTATTGCTTGTTGGAAACGGATCAGTGTGTTCTTTTTTCAGTTGGACCCTAATCTGTTGTGTCGTGCCTTGTATTACAGGTTAGTTTGAAAAATCTCACCCCATTTACTCATTTACAGTTAAGGCTCATTGTTATGTCAATATACAAGTAATTTTTCCAAGCTCGAAAAGAATGTGAAGATATGCTTTCCAGACCCACACATTCGGCTAGCTTGCCGCAGGTATGTTACCCTTCATACCTTCGTTGTGACTTGTGGTGCATTTGCTACTTTGAAATTAGTAGTAAAACTTGTTCCGATTTCACTGTTCCCATGAGAAGTATATGAAATAGTGGGCTGATTTCAACCAAATTTAAGAAAGTGATTTAGCAGTCAATATGGTTGAATAATATGAAATTTCGTGAAGATATATTGAGAAATAAAAAAGTTTTTCTAACAAAAAACTTGCTTCTGGAACAGTCGTTCCCATAACAGCTATATGATAGAGTAGTCCAATTTCAACCAAATTCGAGAATATGATTTTACTAAAGATATTATTTATTAGTGTGAAATTTGAAAACGATATTTTCAGAAATAAAAAAGTTTTTCTCACAAAGACGAATTTTTGGACCGGTCGTTCCTATGGCAGCTATATGACGTAGTGATCCGATTCCATTGGTTCCGACATATTTACAGCGTGCAATAGAAAGAAGACTTTGTACAAAATTTCAGCTCGATAGCTTTAAAACTGAGGGACTAGTTTGCATAGAACCAGACAGACAGACGGACAAAGCTTAATCGACTCATCTCATCATACTGACCAAGAATATACAATATATAGTTTATATGGTCGGAGATGCTTCCTTCTCTGCGTTGCAAACTCCATGATAAAGTTAATATACCCTATCACATCCGTGAAGGGTATAAAAATGGTTGTCTCTTAACTCCATAAGGGGACATTCAAACATTCGACTTTTCCAGCTCCGATACTTAACCACAGCTAATCATGTCTTCACACGTAACCGTACCAAATAATCAAAACTTTTTGTGGTATAGTGCTGGAGCTGAAAAAGTTGGATGTCTAAATGTCCGCAAAAGTTCGAAATTAATTATCGAATCGCAGCGAACTTTGATAGGAACGTAGGGCGTGTGGAATTAAAAGAAATTTTCCGTACTTTCGCATAGAAAAGACGTGGTGCGGTGCGACCAAAAAATGGTTCGGTTCGGAAGTAAATGTCGAGAATAGACTTTATACACACATGAACATATTCGGGAACACTTAGGAAAATAGCAAACACGACGGGCTCGTGAAAATCCATGCGCGTGCTGTGTTTGTTGTTATTGTATTTTCCTAAATGTTCCCGAATATGTGTGTACAGTCTATAAGTTCGCGCCACACATGAACGCGCCCAACCCCGACCGAACGAACTTCCATCGAACCATCAAATTTCATAGAACAGACTGGGAATGAGGAGAATTTTATTTCCGTACGTTTACGACACATCCGTGTTCTAATAAAGCTCGGCATACACGACAAGCATTTTGGTCGCGAGCATGCATCGAACTACGTCAAAATCAACAGAACAGTAGAAATGAGATTTTTTTCTATTAAGTCGTCACACATGATCGCGCAGAACCACGACCGAACTTCCGATAATAAATTTTTTCCACTTCAAAATTGCATCTTTTGTTTGTCGATTGAATGAACTGAATGTGAATATAAATGATTTAGACAATGGCTAACAATAAGTTCATAACACACAGCGGAATCGCAACATGCTGTGGCAACAGTATCGAAGCAGCTTTGCAATAGGTTGTTGTGTTCTGAACTGCGCTAGCATCTAGTCATTCATCAATTGTCAAATTTCCAGTTCAAAACTGACTACTGACGAAAAATCGCATAAATACGACAGCGCGAGTGTCATTTCTGAATTGTCATCATATGCTGGTGCTACTCAGCGGAGAACTTTTTGCGATAGAGAAAAAGACATTTTTCACAACATGTTGTGTCCATCAAAAACTCAGTGGAGAGAATTCATACACCAAATTGGCAACAGTATGCCAACCGTTGTGTGTTATGAACTTAGCCATTATGACGTTATTTTGCCATTCGTGTTTAATTAAATTATACAATTTGCTGCTAACGTCATGAGTGTTACTTTTTATATGTTGCTCGGGGGAATTTTCTCGGCACGATGATGTGACTTTCATCGACGGGAAAATTATTAGCACTTCCCCATATAGAGACTGTCAAGTTTGATTAGTCGTGGAAATGAGGTTTTTTGACATGGATATGTCTTATAGCTGGGGGTCATCCTAAAAATCTGTCCGTCACACGAAATGTCTGTTTTTCTACTCGGGGGTCAGAAGAGGAAACAAGCCCATTGAAAATTTTTCTTTTCTGGTTGTGCATGTCGTTTGAGTGAAGTGGTCATTGTGCATGGCTGTTGTTTGTAGATTCGCGCGGGCGGCGCGCTTGCGGGGATCCTGTGTGTACATGTTGGGATGTTGATTTGATAGCGATAAAGATTGACGTTGGGGACGGCAAGAAATAACATAGTGTACGGGCGAACAGGCGCTTTCTGTGCTCTCTGTCCCACCTCCCACGCTCTCAGTCAACGCGACGCCATAATCAAAACTCCTGCATACACACCATACCATACATTCAAAATCCTCAAAAATATAGAGTACGCTCCGTACTACCTAACTTGACTAGGCCCCCAGAACACGTCGCAAGAAGTCGTCTGCTCTCCTCGCTCGACATGCTCACACGCAATTTATGGTCTCTGAATGTATGCGAAATTTCACTCAGGGCAGCGGACCTCCTCCTCTCATTCATTCATATCATTCTCATTCTCATCACTTCATTAAATAAATTGTGCACTCCCGACATGCACATGCATCGACCCAGTCTGAGGTCACAATTAATGAAATTCCATTTTTACTCATTATTTAGGTCAAGGGCGTCCAAGGACTTTCAATGACCTTCAATTTCCGCCAATTCCCATTCATCATTTAATAAAATAGCCCGTGTTGTACTATCTGAATCACTATGGTCCCAGGAAAAGTAGCAAGTAGTCAGTTCGACTAACATTTGGACATGCGCAGACGCAATTTGAGAGTGTGTACATTACATAGTTCCCGCCCCCCGAAGATAGAGAGCGAGAGCCATCGCGGATGAAGTTCATTCTATCCAAATCGGGTGATCCAGCAACTGTGGTTGTGCATTTGCAATGGCGGCGATTTGAGGTCTGACTGGCCCACAATGTGAATCCCCACCACACGTGCAATAAACATATCATAAAACAAAATGGCGGATTCGTACTGCGCGAGTTAAAATCTCCCAAGCCCCGAAATAGAGAAATATTCGTCGCAGGATGTTATAGTTCCAGGCAGCTCATCGTGACATTCAGAGGTCTGCAGAAGATCAAATGCCCCCTTCTGCAAAAATTCCAAAATTTTTCTTGTGCATTCTCTTTGTGTGTGTGTTGGAATGTTTTGTTTACTTTTGTTAGTTTCCCTTTCTGTTTGCCGGACACAATCGCATAGAGTCGCACGCGTTACTTCAGAAACGGATTGTGTGTGCCGGACCCGGACTGTTGATTAAAGGGGCGGGATGAGGCGGATAGTGCGGGATCGATTTTGCAATAGATACACAAGCACAATACACGTCCGATTGGGAAAAGATGGTGGGAAGCGTGATTGCGATTAGCTGAAACTTCCTCAGAGAAATGTCGATAGGCTGCAGTCTGCAAACTGTACCGAACGGGTAGATGGAACAGGGTGCACGAAAGGAGGTGAATATTGCACACACGCGATGCAAATGAAAACGAAACGATCCCGCGAGAGAATGGAGCCCGAGCGGACAGGACAAAGCAAAGCAGAATTTATGACGAGTATCTACACTGCCACCAGATACATCGGTACATGGATATGTCTTATGCCTACCGAAAGCGTGGGACGTGTTTTTTCGAATGATTTAATCCAGTATAACTATACTGGGATCTTTATAAAACTTACGTCGTCGTCGTGTTGAAGATCACACAACAGGTTCCACGCAGTCGGTAGTCATAGACATATCCATGTTCCGATGTATCTGCATGCAGTGTAGATATTTTGTATCTTTTTTTCTATTGAGTTCGACGTGGTTCGATGCATACTCGCAACCAAAATTTTTGTCGTGTGTATCGAGTATTATAGATTCCGTGGATATGTCGGTTCGTGTGAATTGTGTATCAATTAACACGTCATAAAACCACTTCAAACAATATTGATAATGTCAGTCAGAAGCAACTATGCTAGGTATGTACAGTTGTGTCTTTTGGGAACGATTTCCTCTTGAGGTATGATTTTTTTATAATGAATGATCATAATCATGCAGTCTTATGAATACGAACAACTGATTATAGTATCTGAATACTGAACCCAGCAAAGATAATTATTATATTTTACATCTGTATGTATGTGCATACTCGTATATAGGTTACAGAATGTTTGAATAACGATAAGATACTTTTGCAACTCCTGTTATCTAATTGTCGGTTACCTGTACGCATGGTGTTAAGAGGGCACACAATAATAAAAATTAGAAGAGTTTTTATTGTGGCAAACTAAGGTGAATAGTGTAAATTAGAAAGGTTGTTTATTGGAACACCGCGATTTTTGTTTGTTTTGAAGTTGAGCTTGGCGAATCTGATCTTAATTATGAAAATATATTTTTCTTTTAAACGATCGTGTTGAATATTGTGTAAGTCAGTGCAAACCAAGAAAAAGTGAGTAGGAAATTGACTGTTATTGTATTCAAGGATATAAGGATTGATATAAGAGTATATACTCGTAAAATCGATCAAAGGATTTGATTTCCCATTGAAGTTTAATTTTGTAACCATAGTGTGGCAATAAATACTAGTGAGATAATATTGTACCCACTGGTTTCTGATTAAGGTCGCCACACATGATCGCGCAGAACCACGACCTAACTTCCACCGAACCATCAAATTTCATAGAACAGTGGAAATGAGGAGAATTTTATTTCCGCACGTTCTATTGGTTTGACGTGGTTCGATGGGTGCTCGCGACCAAAACGCTTGCCGTGTGTGTCGAGCTTTAGTGCAAGGTGCCGGGGCAAAGAGTGACATCTTCATATTCAATGCAAATCCTTCAAACAACTCTTTCGAATCTCGTGGTGTGTCCCTTTTAACTGTGAAAAGACGATGACTACTTAATAGCTTGGAGTTTTCCGCTTGCAGAACTTGAACTTGTCCATTATGGTGTAATGCATGGGCTACGTGATACCAAGTTCCTTTCGAATCTAATTCGATTACGAGAATACGTTTCGATACGAAGCGAATTAGATAATACAGCCCAAATGCTGGGTAGGGCTCTGCGAACAAATGAATAATAAAAACGTTTGTATGGGATTGGGAGATTGTTCCAATAAAAAATCACCCCAAATTTTCTAAAAATTCGATTTTGGTTTGGGGTGAAAGTTCCACATTAACAATGACCACAAAATGCATAAATTTGACTGATGAAAATTAAAAATTTGGGTGATTGCTTGTCTTTTTGAAAAAATGTTTCCAATGGTACTTGAGTTAAGCGCGGAGCGAGCGAAGCCCACACAAGAGGTTGTTGCAACCAGAGCGAGCGAATCGAGCGTCCATGTTTGCGCGATACTGAGGATTGTGATGCCTTAAGCGCGGAGCAAGCGTAGCGAGCGAAGCCCACATAAAAGACTGTTGATTGACAATAGTCTCCTGTGTGTGCGTGTGCTACGAACATCTACTATGAATAATTATATTCCGCAATAGTCTCTTGTTTGGGGCTCTGCTAGTTCCGTGCTCACAAACGATCATAAAGCCCGTTGTAGCAAAAACAAGAACACTTGCTTCGCTCGCTCTAGATGCCACTACCATGCAAATAGCTAGAGATTTTGAAAAGTGAAATAATGTCAATTGACGGTATTCCGCTTTCAAAAGTGGAATAACGTCAAATGTGCATCATAACAATAGTTTCATACAGAAGAATATACGCTCGTACTGCCTAAAGCGGAAATCCACTTTGGGTCACCCTCCAGTATATTTCCCCTTTAGGCAATACGAACCTATATTCTTCTTGGAGATGGGAAAGGAATGATCCGGCGTGGGAGATCCAGTCACATCGATGAACAGCAATTTGCGGACGACGAGGATCCGGTAACATGTTGCTTATACAATACTTTGACAAGCTGGTCGATACGATCATAATTCTGCTACAGTCGAAATCGTCCATTTGGTAGCTACCACGTCGGCGATTACTTTAAGCGAATCGAATTCCCACAACGCGGTAGTCGGCACGCGCACATATTGCTGTGGCTCGCCGAAGATCTGAAAGAGCCGGTCGACGATAAGATGCTGGCTACCGTTCGATTAATCGACCGCTAATCACTGTAGACGAAACGCGTAACGAACAAGAGAAGCTGCAGACGCACAAGCGTGATATAAACGGGCCAAAAACGAAAAGAACAAACGCGGTCGTTTCGGAGTCCCGTTTTGACCGATGGAGCATACGATAGTGCTACTGCCAATAACGCAAGTTCGAATCTTTAGAAGGCTTCCTCCAGCATCAGCGTGTCGACAAATACGGCTACCATACATCAACATCCTGCACGCCGGCATCACTCGTCCGAAAGTCTTTGTGAAACGGATTAGCACGCAACGATGGATCAACAATTTCAACCTGTGAATTGCGAAAGTTTTGCGCACGAATTGCGATATACAGTTCATTTTGGAAGAGTACTCGTGCGCAACGTACGTCGTCGAGTACGTCAACAAAAGGAACCGCGGAATGAGTAATTTGCAGCGCGAACTGGTACTTGGTGTGGATAGGATACTGAATTGAATCTACAATGAAACAAATAAATTGATCGAAATTTCAACCAATCGTAAAGTTGAACCGCAACACACAAAAGAAACCGGGTGTTTTTTTTGTCAGCTCTGTAGAAATGCATTTCCTTATAAAATTCTACAAATTCATTCAACTGGGAAACCGCAAATTTACTTTCTTTTCTATTATAAAAGCCTGATCACCTTTTCACTAAATTTAGTTACGCTAAAGATACACGATAAACACCTCTGATGTTGTCTCTATTACCAGTTGTAAGTATTCTGTACCTCATAACTATCTTTAGAAATTCTTCGGATTTCCTTAATAATAATTTCTTGTGCTTTTTTTCACCCCAAGATCATTGCGTTGACTGCATTTCTTCTTGCAATTCGCTCCGATACTATGGCACATAAATTATCCGGTAAATGATAGGTTCTCGAAAATGTACTCCGGATTTTTTTTACAATTCATTATTATTTCACTTTAGATGATTTCAAGCAGAACGAATCGGATTTCTATGAAGTCGACGCCTATGGAGACGATTTCGTCGACTTTGGGGCCTTTATTGGTCCAGACGGTGCTTTTTCATGGCATTCTGATCATCCTGTGGTATACTAAGCAAACACAACCCAAAAATTTACTCAAATAATAATATAAACGAATAAAATACCAACCCGTTTATAAGAATTGATTTTATATTTATCGTATTTATTTCATAATGATAGTTTTAACACTTACATAGTGCGTTTACACTGGTTTCAATTCAATAAAACCTTAGTTTGGCTCTGCTAATATGTAGAGTCTTTTCAGTATACTCATAATTTGAATAAAATGTGTTTTCTTTTATCAGATTTAATGTTAATTGGGTTCTATGCACTAGGTAATTTTGCTGCATGATGATGTCCAATACATAAACCCTAATACATATATAGTAAATTAATAATTGTCACAAAATCTTTTTTTTTTGTCGCAACGTTCAAATTTCATAAATATGGCTTGGCCTTTAAAATATGCATTCACGTTTTTGTTTTGCTTCTTGTGACGAAAATATACATATATAAATTTGTGTAATTATTTTCCTTAATCTACGAAGTACATATTATAACAAAATATTTGTATATTGTTTTAAGTAGTTTGAGTAATACGTATAAATACTCAATACAATCTAACTTAAGTTTCTTGGGATATTCGCGGCTTAGATATTCGACGATCAGAAGTCTATTGTAACGCAAGAAATTCAATCGACATATGAAGCTGAATTTTCTAAACTTTTATTTACAGTAATCCAAATTGAAAAATTTGAATTCTAATCTAAACGTATAAGGTCTAACATAAAATCAAAATCACACAACAATAAGTCTACTGAATTTTGCACAAACTAATTATTCGTGCGTCTGCTAGACCGATTTCTAAGAACATATAATCCCGTTCCTAATCTCGCGACTTCCTCCCTCTCACCCACGGATGCACAACATTTTATATATCTGTCACTCACGAGATCGGGATCAGGATCGATTCGAATCAAATTACATGATAGGGCCCAGTTGAAAACCTGGCCATCAAAGACAACAGCCCGCCATTAGTAGATCCTTTTCCTACTATAGCATTTCTAATAAGCCACTTCGTAGCCAACCATCGACCATTCAACGGACACATTTTGCATGCTGATTAAATACGTTTTGGGGTTATAAAATGACATGCAGCCGAATCACTGTGTTGCCAATCAAATTAAAACATTACAAAATATTTCGGCAAAGTTATCATATTCTTAAAAAGAAACTTTTAATGTAAAAGTCTTCAATTTTTTTCGAACCGCAACCATGAACCAATTTTTGTTTTTAGTAAAAGCGCGATAGCCTAGTAAATTATTAATGAAAGCCGAATTATATACTTTTTTTTACAATTTCCTCTGGTTTTTTAACTCGAATCCTAGAAAAGAAAACATCGGTCAAAATAAGGTTCAAACACTTTGGCACACCAATATCAAAAATCTCAATCCAATAACTTAAAATCTACTTGTCGCTCTGCGAATTTTGAAGAATTGGGATTCTATCCAATCGTCGAAAGCTATAATTTTGTCTTACAAACTACATTTCCGTCTATACACATAAAAAATGTCTTACAAACTCTTAGCCACCATTCGTCCTTGACTGTTCAAGTTAATATCACTTAACATAGTTTGTGTTTCTTACTTTTCTCTTAACTCTGTACTAAATTATTCCACGGACTATTGTGATCTAAAAAGTTATTACTTTTGTCCGGCACAATATTACCGTTGAATTTCTCGGCTTGCAATAGACTTTCTGAATTCGTTTTCATATCATTCAAATCAATTTGACTATGCAGGGTGTCAATTTGTTTGGTCGTTCCATTGGTCAAATGTTGACTGGCGACTCCATTGGCCATGACTAGGTCCTCGGGATTACGATTGGCATCTTGCTGTTGTTGTGGCTTTTGCTGGGACTGTGCAATATTTTCGTGCGAATTTCTTGTGCTTGATGAAAGTGATTGCATTGAATTGCGGAAATTGCCACCGCCAAGTCGAAGAACATCCGATTGATCGGATTCCGTGATATAGTCAGGAATAGCGTACCCTTCTGTCACGAGAGCATGGGCAATATTGATTTGAGCGCCTGTTTGAATAAATGAAGAAGCGATTAATAATTTTAAATATAAATTTAAATAGTCTGACAATTACCGTCGGATGTATCGTAAAGTCGTACACCGGGTACTGGAGAGCCTTCACGTCGAATATGATTTCCACCCTTGGGACGTTCCTTGTAGGTTACCATACGCGATATTAGTTTTTTCCAACTTGCCACTGAAATTTACAGATTTTTTTTTTTTAGAAATATATTCGAAATAGAAAATTGTGTAAAGTTGCTGAAACTGAATGTCGAACAAATCGATTAAATGATAAGTGGCCAGTGACCTAAGGAGAATCACAAGTACTGCTAGAATTAGTCACAATTGTACTATTGCCATGATTCGAGAGAGCTCGACTGGAGTTGTTGATCCAATCTGCTATTTTCGATAAACCGAATGAGGCAATGGGGCATTCTGAATTGCCTTGACCCCTCCACGGGCATGGGCGCGGCAACATCTATAGCATTTATATGCCTTGTTGACGTTTCGATAGCGTATCTACTTTTCGGACGTGCAATTGCTAACATGCACCTCCTATCCGCGCCGTCTTTATACCGACAAGCTCGGAGCACTGAGAGAGTTCGCGCCGAGATTTGAACTCCGAGCTCTAGATTAGTTTCGTAGAGCGTGACCGAACGACCGCGGATACTGAGTACCTATTGTGGCGGGCATAGCGCATCAACTACTTTTGCGCGCCAGCGTACTCCGTTCTGGGAAATGGGACGCAACTGCCCTCACAGTAACCCACACTCTTTCGCCACAGATCACCGCCATGAGATTTTAGGACACCTCCTTTGTCGGCCGTCATTTGGATTGGGTTCCCACTTTAAGGCATGTCCAACAATGCCGTTATCACTCTTCCGCAATGTGCCATTTTCGCTTGCGTATCAATTCGTCAATGGCATTTGACCCGTACGCCGCCTCAGCTCTCCATTCGATATGGTAACCTTTACGAAAACTTTTCATGTGCGGCTCCCATACAACAGTACAAACAGTACCAGGGAACGAAACAAGCCCAGTTTGGTCTTAATACTAGGATAACTGTATTGCCAGATTTTTACAGTCCTCATTCGAGGCATAGTTGATCCTGTTCTTTTTAGTCGCTGCCGGGTAAGGCCGTGGCATTATTCCTACGTACCACACCACGTACGAAGGATGTCGTGATAGGACTGCACCAATTTTGAGTATATGTACTGATGTATCAGTCAGGGCCATACCTTAATAACCGCTTGAATGTCGGTAAGGATTGTTTATGTAGCCTGCGGTTTGACACAGTCGCGGGCACACTTCAATGGCTAGAGCTTCCACTTGAAATACAGTAGGAGTTTCCCTTTTGGGATTGAGACTCTGTGTCCTAGTCCAACAATTCCTTTCTGTTTTGTAGCCATCTAAGAATTGAATCCAGACACTACCGCCTCAAAACGGAAACGAACAATCGCCCTAAACATTTTGTAATGCGATTGTTCATTGTGAATTATTTTCGCAAATTTTAGCAAAGCTTAAAAATAAACGATCGCCTCAAACTTTTGTACTGCCTAAAGCGGAAATCCTGTCTGAGGATGTTTTCCTGAGTTGGTTTTCTTGGATTCGTACTGCTTGAAGCGGAAATACTCTCTGGAATAATCCGGAGTTTATTTCCGTGGGCTAGTATAGCCTAAAGCGGAAATACTTTTTCAGATTTACTGAGTGAGTTACCCGGGGATTGTACTATGGAAAGCGGAGATCCACTCCGACAAATCCCAGAGTGGATTATCCGCTTTAAGGCCTAAACATACAGTCCCCGTATCAGGGCAGCGCCGTAGCCACCCGTATACCGGATACATTACCGCACATTGCAAGCGAAACCACACACTACCCGTACCGGGACCCAACCGTATGTTCCCGTGAATCGGTTTGCCGATGGCTCGTCGCAAGTGAAATGAAACATAACGCCGCGTTGCAAGCAGGCCATGCGATGCAAACGAGTGAACTAGCAGACTGTTCAACATTGTACATTTTCTTTGCCGTATGATGGCTACACAACGACCCACTCAGCGGAGGCTAGTCCGTGTTCGGTGATGTGTGTTTCGAATTTTTTCCGTATCGTACAGTGAGCGAGAAAAATTAAACCAAACTAGACAGATACACTCCGCCCTGTGATGTGCAGGAGTACTGTCTGTTGTCAGTGTGCGTAAGTGTGAGCTAGCAGACTGTTATATAGTATATTGTACAATTCGCCTACCGTAGATCGCCAGTATTCGGGCGACTACGGCGCTGCCCTGGTACGGGGACTTAATGTTTAGACCTTTAGGCGATATCAACACACGGAAATCCACTCTGGGGAAACGCAAAAGGTATTTCTGTTTTAGGTAGTACAATAATCATACATCTTAGAGTGGATTTTCACTTTATTAAAATAACATTTTGTATAAGTTTGTGGCGATTGTAGTCCGGATGGCGCAACGGTTAGCACGTTCGCCTTCAACGCACTGGGCCCCGGTTCGATTCCGGGGATTTACGTGTCGGACTATGAGCCCACTCAGCTGTTAAATGAGTACCCATTATGGGGCAAATAACTCGGTTGAGCGTATTGCTGATCACATACCTCTGCACAAAAAAAAAACGTCACGATCTAGAAAATGAGATGATGCTAACTCATCTCGAGGCCGTGGTTCAAATTGGACTGTTGCGCCAGTTATTTATTATTATTTTGTGGCGATTGTACGTTGCGAATTATTTTCGCGAATTTGGGAAAAATTCATAAAATTAAAATAAACCATCGTCCCAAACCTCGGTACTGCCTAAAGCAGAATTCCCGTCTGGTGGTTTCACTGAGTGGATTTTCGTGGGCTCGTACCGCCTGAAGCGTAACTATACTATACTTGAGATAATCCGCAGTAGATTTCTGTGGGTTTCTACTGACTTAATCGGAAGTCCTTTTGAGATTAGCAACATAGGGTTTCCGCGGGGAAATAAACTCCAAGAAATCCCAGAGTAGATTTCCGCTTTACGTGATACCAATCCACGGAAATCCACTCCGGGAAATCGCAAAGAGTATTTCAGCTTTAGGCAGTACGATCAATCATCTTAAGAGTGGATTTTCGCTTTATTAATATTTTGTATGAGTTTGGGACTAAATTTGGGGCAATAGTTCAAATTTTCGAAATCCAAAAATTGAGGCAATTACTCCTGACTTCGTAACCAGGTGGTCAGATGACATGCTAAGCGTTTAGTGGCGATCATTTCTCGGGCAGTACTTCATACTACTCAATTGCCCTAACCCCTTGTGGGGCATAGCGCGTGAACTGTTCCATGTGGCCCAGTTGACGTTTCGTTGGCATAAATCGGTTTCAGAGAATGCAGTTGCCAGCATGCACCTCCTGCACATCCATGGCCACGAACGTCGTCGTGGACGGGATTCGAACCCGAAACGCCGGTAGTCAAACATGAGACTGAGTACTTCATAGAACCTTGCGTATGTTTACAAAAGATATAAATTCTTTAACGAACTGATAATTGCCAAATTCAAAAAAATGTAAATGTAAAATGTAAACTTACCATGTGTTAGCTCTTCAAATCTTGCAATTGATTGTTGATCCCACATATCTGGATCGTTCGAAAGTGCTGGTTTAACATCAGCTAGAAAACATTCGATCGCTTGAAATCTGAGTGAATGAAAAAAAAAAAATCGAAACCATCTTACACAAATTTTAAACATTCTAATCTTACCGTAGAGTTAAGAAATCCGTTCTTAACTCAAACACTTCGTTTGGCGATATATACTCACTATCGCCATAGTCGACAAAATATAAATCCAAAACAACATCTCTTGGATTATATTCATTCGGCAAGATTCCAACAATTTCAGCACGATACCACTTTCCATCATATTTAAAAAGTGCTGCGACAATTTGTCCCAAATAGGGATCAGCGATTCGATGTTGTGCCTGATTCTCAGGCTTATTATAATATTCAGTCATATTTTCGACTAGTTCGTCTAGCTTTCGCGTTTGCGGACCAATCAATTGTAGCCAGAATTTGGCCGGCGATGCTATGGCCGACACGTAAACCTCTAGCGGTTTTTCGCCGTCGTTGCCATTCAGTTTTTCGCCGGGCGGCAATTGTGGTCCCAGGGAGGTCATTGAGGAATGGGTACTAGATACACTATTTGTTGGACTACGGCGGGGTTCACGTTTCTGTTCACTCTCCTCGAGCGATTTACGGAAGGCAATGTCCTCATTGATTTTGTCCTGAATTAGTTTTTTGGCTGTATTCACTTGTTTACGATTGCCCGTGATTACAACACGTCTTGTTGTGCTACTCGAACTGCGATCACCAGAATCAACGGAAACTTTAGCATGCGAGATACGGCAAATTTCTTGTAAAGACTCGCCACACCGACCTGAAAAGGTGAATGTCATTTTTGAGTACCAAGTGCATGGCTTCTAGCCAACACGTTCAACATTCTTCTTCATCATGACTATAAATTTCTCCACTTCACTTACCAATTATCTTACCACAAGCCGTCTGTGGCACAAATATTTCCTCTTTCACTATCGGCGAACTTTGAATTTCTTTCATAAGCATTGCTTTTGCCTTTTCTACATTTTGCAATGCACCGCGAATCTCACAGTACTGATTGTTATCATCCTTTTCTCTATAAAAGTGGTCACGTTTGTAATAAAACAATCGATTCTATGTACTCGTATGTACACACAAGCCGACAACTTACCTAAATTTAATAATGGTTGCAGTCTTTTCTTCGATCACCTTTAGATTAGCACCGCCTCTTCCCATCACAGTTGGTACAATTTCATTCGATATGGTTAATTGCAAGGCAACCTCTTTCTTCTTCTTGGCAATTTGTTTTTCATTTTGTATATTTGCTTCGTCCTCTTCGTCTTTGTTCTTAAAGTACATGTAGAGCATTGCTCCACCAATACTGCACAGACCGAAGCCAACAAACAATTTCAATGCTGGCGTACGAAACATGTTGTTATGTCTTCTTTAAAATTCTACAGACGCGCTGGCGAGGATGATGTAAACGTATTTAAAAGGCTGAAAGGGAAAACTGGAAAAGTTTTGAGTAAATTTATTTCAGTCGAATAGTGAGAAGAAATGCAGACATTAAAATGATCTGATCTGAATTAGCGACATTATTGAGACCTAATTCTATTCTAACGACGATGTGTTAGCAAATAATGCTACATATGAATAATGTAAATGTCATATAACCGTTGCCCATATCAGCAAGAAATCATGATGAGATATGAAAGTTTAAAAATTAATAAAACACGAGAAATTTACTAATTAATTTTATTAAGGGGATTCATGTTCACGTCGTAAACGTCGTATTTGTCGTAAAGTTGTAAACTTCTGTCATTTTTCTATGGGGATGACAGAAGTTTACGACGAATACAACGTTACGACAGGGAGCGTGAATCCCCCTATTATAATAACAAAACAAGCTGAAGCACGCATACACTGGAGAAGTATACCTGTACAGTAGTGACGTGTAGCACATGAATGACTCAACGGAATGAGCGAAAGAGTAGGCACAATGGCATAGGGTCGCTGATTGCCAATGTGAAATCAAAATTGCGAAAAAGAAAACAAGAATTTAATTTCAATGCAAATATTAACCAATTTGCATTGCATTGTTGCCCATTGCATAGGTACGATACACCGTATATTTGGAATACTCTCTCGAATCTTGGAGCGACTCTTTTTGAACGACTCAGTGAAAAGAGTCAGAGCTTATGCGCCAGCACAGTAAAAAGAGTAATTAGGTCGATCACTACTGTACAGATTTAACGGATAGGTTAACATACGAGGTCTGCTTAAAAAAAGAATAAGAAATAAGAACTCTTTATTTATGTAAATAAAAAGAGTTCAGTTATCTGTTCGATGGATCGTCGTAGCGACCAGCAGCACTGCAATTTTCATAACCTTCCCTATAATTGACTCTCCTCTCGCTTGATAAATCGGCGCTCTACCCATCGAGCTATCGCGGCCACATCTCCCGTAAATTTTTATATATCCCCCTTAAATGATCGTACAAAATATAGCCGCCATGTGATATTCTGAATGAAACGCGTGAAAGGCAAACTGTAAGGCGAAATTCGATGTTTTATTTATTTTAGGATTATTTGCGTAGATATTTTATTTTTATACAAATACAGTTAGAACGAGTTTTTCTTTTGCGAAATATTTACACATTATTAAAAAAAAGTATTTGCAAGAATTGATAACATCCACAACGTTTCGACTACATGAGTATGTATTTGTGAAAAAGTTATTGTCATGGACGTGGCCCCCTACAATTTCAATCTCAATTTCAACACCATACAGCACGTGCCCCAAGTAGAGAAGCGACTATTTATCGCTTATCCACTTCTGCGAAACTTTCTGATAGAATCATGCAGAAAGAAGAACAATGGAGATGACAAATGAATGAATGATTTTTTTTTTCAACAATTTATTCAATATTACTTGTTGATCCAGTTCTCCCATAGCCTGTGGTCGTATCATTTCAAAGATTTACTGCTTTTACGATTGACTGCATGAAATGTGCAAAGACTGGTGGAAATTGAGGAGAAAATAAATTCAAAATCTATTCCAAGTATTCCGTTTTATTTCGGATTTTCTACCAATTTGAAGGCTAGTTATTGGCTACGTTCATGACACACAACGGTTGGCCTACTGTTGGGAATTTGTTTTATGAATTCTTTCCACGACCGGTAGCGCAGTGTTTTGAGGCATCAGTCTCATGTTTGACTATCGGCGTTTCGGGTTCGAATCCCGTCCACGACGACGTTCGTGGCCATCGATGTGCAGGAAGTGCATGCTGGCAACTGTATTCTCCGAAACCAGTTTATGCCAACGAAACGTCAACTGGGCCACATGGAACAGTTGACGCGCTATGCTCCACAAGGGGTTAGGGCAACTGAGTATATATCATTTTCTTCATCACAAAAATTTCTCAGCTGACTGAGATGAGCAT